>CM051663.1:18317500-19040000 GCA_028020825.1 Podargus strigoides
CAAACATTGCAGGGATTTTCCATGCCTATCCAGGGAAGGGTGGGGTCTTGCATTCCCTCTGCGTCAATGTGCCATGGGATCCGGGGGTCTTTGCTGAGGAACTTGAGCCGTTGGGTCCAGAAAGCTTTTTTCAAGGGTTTTTCTGCTATTGAGGATGTGACATGGTGTTTGCTAACAGATAGCCCTTTTCCCCCCTTTTTTATTTTTTATTTTTTCCCTTTTTGCCCCCCTTCCCTCCTTCGGGTAGCCATTTAAATACATGATGATAACTTTCACCCTGTTAATTAACAGGAAACATTGGGACAAGACAGGAAATTACATCAGTCTTTTATGAGGAAAGAGCCAAGAAAAAAAAACAAAACACAGAAGAAAACATAGTTATTAGTGAAAGGAAAGAAAGTGCCAGGGGAGGAGGAGAAAGAAAAGAAAAGCAGAAAAACCCTCACTATATGGGCCTCGCTTTTCCGAGGGAGGCTGCTCCAGTACTTTTATTTTATTTTTATTATGTCAAAAAATATTTGACTAGTGGGGTCACCTTTGCTTGAGCGCGACACTCAAGCTTCCCAAGGAATCTTTTTTTTTTTTTTTCATGCCTTTTCTGAGCTTCCTTCCCCAAACTGTGAGGCCTAGGAAGCTCTTGGCTGGGAGACTAATTTTGGTTTGGCAGCTCAGCCCTTCAAATTGGTCCCCACCCAGTGTCATTATCTTGGTTTTAACTTGCAAGGGTAAAAAAAAAAAAAAAAAAAACCACCCTGTAAGAGCTGGCTCAGCCCTTCTCTACCCTTTTAACCTCTCTGTGTAAAAAACCTCACGGCTTCAGCTTGCCAGTTAGGTTGTGCAGGCAACGCTGAAGCATTGCGGGGTGGTTGCAGGAGGTCTTGGTGATGCTCTCAGTGATGCTTCTCCATGGGCGATAGCAGGTACCCATCTCTGTGGTCCACTCTCATCCTTCCTTGGGGATGAAGTAAGATGCCCGGTGGGGTGATGGCAGGAGGTCCTGGTGATGCCCCTCCATGTGCTATGGCGAGTACATGGCTCTGTGGTCCTTCCTCATCCTCCCTTGGGGATGGTGTAAGATGCCTGGTGGGGTGCTGGGATTTGGCGAGCTGTCTTTGGGGTGAAGTCCTGAGTTCCCTAGGCTTTTCTGGATTTTCCATGAATACCTGGAGAGGTGGAAAAGCAGATTTCTCCATTAAATGAGTAACTCAGAACCACTCAGGCTGTTAAGCCTTTGGAGCTCATTGGAAATACATACCCATATATGTATGTACGTGTAATAAGCGAGGCTATGGACAGTAGTATATATATATGTAGGCTGAACGTATAAAAGTTTTATATGTATGTGTAGGTTGAATATTCAGTATCTTGATTATATATTGAATTTATTTAATATATTCTCTATATATTTAATTATATAGCGTGTATATATAGGTTGAATGTATTCATTATATTGAATATATCAAATGAATATATAATGGATATGTTGAATATATTCAAGCTATACATGTATATAGGTTGAAAAAAATCCCCTATATGTATAGGTTGAATAGATTTTGTTTGTAGAGCTGCCAGCGCTGCATCAATAATAACTGGCTTTGCACTGAAGAAACCCAGGTTTTGGAAAGGTGGTGAAAGTTCAAAGATTCTTTGCTTTTACAGTCAGTGAGGTTGGCTCCGGATCTGGTGATTTTTGGTGATGGCAACCAATGGGTTGAATTTATAGATGCTAAAAATTGCCAGGCATCACCACTGAGGAGAAGCTCCCTCCATGGAAAGGGGATTGTGTGTCTTTTTGCATGTTGGTGTGCAAGGTGAGGTTTTTAGTGGAAAAGCAAGGAAAATAGCAAAATAATCATGAAATTAAACTGTGAGATGGGGTGCTGCTCACCCACGTGGGACAGCCGCCGGTGACCCTGCGACTGGGCTCTGGCAGCGCCTTCCTGGGCAGAGCGGATGGAGTAAATAACTCCATAAAATCATCCTCCGAGCAGGAATCAAATAACAGGAGTTTTATTTGGAAAAGGAGTTGGGAGCCTGAAGTTACATCACTGCATTTGAACTGATGAATTCATTTTGTTTGGAAGCTGGGCTGAGACTTTTTAGCTCATTATAAGGAACAAACCCATAAATCTTCATACGTGGAGGCCCCTCGTTTTCCTGTTCTGTGTCACAGCCGAGCATGGAGAATGTATCCTGGGTGTCAAGAGCACAAAGCCATGACACACCTGAGATGCTGCATCAAGGTTATTTTCTGGAGCAACCAACGTGATGCTGGGTTTGCTGAGCGACGGTGCCAAGCCCCAAATCCCCTGGGCTTTGCACCTGTGGGAGGATGCTCTTGGGTGTTGGTGATGCCCAAATCCCCTGGGCTTTACCTCCATGGTAGAATGATGCTGGGTGTCAATGATGCCCAAATCCCCTGGACTTTGCACCTGCGGGAGGATGCTGCTGGGAGTCGGTGATGCCACCCCAGCTGTAGCATGGTCCCCACCTTGGACACGGCTCTGTCACTGCCTCCAAAAGTGGGGTGGGATGAGCGCAAGGAGATTTTTGTTGTGTTTTTTTTTATTTTAATCTGGGTACTGCCCCAATTTATATATCCCGGAGCAAAACTCTGCCAACCTCCATTTGTGAAATGGGGGTGCCTACTCTGCTGGAGTGCTGAGAGGGTTAATTACTTAATGAATGTAATATTCTCTATAATTGCTAAGCGTTATTAATCCAGAGCAAAGTGAGAGGTGCGGGGAGGAGTGTCTGCTTGTGAACCCCTTCCAAACACTGTCCATCCGTCTGTCTGTCCCTGGGTGGCGACCCTGCCTGTATGCAATCGTGCTTCACCGCCTGCTCTTAGGAATAGGCATGATTAGATTATGAAGGCAGACAGAAGTAATGATTAACTTTTTCAGTCTGCATGCTGTCTCCAGTCTGGCGCTGGGTGTTTTTTTTTCCCCCTAAGTAGGCCCTGGCCCCGCGTCGACAGGGTATTAGGTTGTAAAGAAAGCCAGGAGGAATGAAGGCTAGGGAGGGAGGGGAAAAAGGGGGGGAGCCTTTTCCATCGGATCCGGGACTGGAATTTATTGGCAGGAATGCATTAAATGCTCCAAATGCCAGCCCAGCTAAACAGTTTTCATAATTGTTATGGAACGGGGCACGACGAGCGTGAAAAGGACTTTTGTTCCAACTCTGCTTTTTTCCATGGGTTTACATCCCTGTGAGGGATGCTGCTCTGGGAAAGGGAGCTGGGGGAGGTGGTCTTTTTTTTTATTTTTTTTTTTTTTGGCTAAGGGGAAAACATATTTACGTCTGTTTTCAGTCTTCGGGGAGAATTCTAGGTTGGTGTGCTGCAAGGAGAGGCTTTTTTTTTTTTATTGAAATGAGAGCAGCAGCGATGCCGTGTGTGTGTGCCGTGGAATGCAGTTGGGGGTTGAAAAAAAACCCTAACACACATCTGGGTATTAGGTATCTGCTTGGAAATCCTAGACTGCTCTGCTTCAGTTTTTATTAAGGTCTTTACAAGGTTTTCAACGTGTAACCCACATAGCTACATGTTGTCAGAGGATAGCTGTGGCTTTCGTGGGGGCTGTATCCCTGCCCTCCCTGGAGCATCGCTGCATACCAGGTGACCTCCCCCTCCCCAGCAAGACCTGGGCTTAATTTTTAATTGCAAAAGCCTTTTAAGGTCTTCATCCTCTAGAACAGAGCTCAGTCGCTGTGTTGAGGGGGGCTGTGACCCCAAGGCTGGTGTGGCCTGGTGGCCTCTGGTGGCTTTGGCATCCGTGTGGATGATTTATCCCAGAGCTGGAAGGGTGATGGGCAGAATGCTGTCACAGGAGCCTCTGGCACAACCCACGCTGGGAGAGATACTTTGGCAAGCTCATCCTTGGGTCTGATTTGCATCGTTTGTAAGTCAGGAGCCCTTTGTGTGCGGTTTCTCCTCAGAAGGTTTCTGGTTGAGACCTGGTTGGTTATGGGTGGAGGAGAGGTGTGTCTTGGTAGCTGCTGAGGATGAAGCATGGAGGTGTTTGCTCATCTCCGGGAGCTGGCGCTGGTACCAGCCCCAAGTTGCTTGAGGGTCTTATGGCAGCATCTCATGAATGCTGTCTTGGGCTTCCTGTGTCTTCTAGAGGAGCCTCTTGGCTGATGGTCATCAAAATGCGATTATGCCAGGTTGCTATCAAGGACAGAGGGTGCTGCAATGCCTTGCAACACAGCAAGTCCTCCCAGGACATCCCCACCATTGCCAGAGAGCAGAAACAGGGACACACGTGGCAAAAATAGGATTTCTGGGGGTTTTCCACGTGGACCTGCATGCCCTCATGCTTATCCAAGTGGACCAGGGTCTTAAAACCCCCATGGACGTTAGCAGCACCCCTCTGGAAGGGTCTCCTCTATTGAAGCACCCCTTTGTCCCACCCATCTGCGCTGGGTTGGAGCTTAGGGAAGGGATTCCTGTCCTACTGCTTTTTTGAAACAAGGGAAAAGTTTTCCCACACCTTTGAGAGGTGCAGAAGGAGAGGCAGATAAAGAAGTTCTCTAAATTAAAACTTCAAAAAATAATTAGACTGGCTGTATACTAAACAACAGCAAAGAGGCCCATTTACTGTAAATATTATGAATGGATTTGGCTGGCTTCTTCATCCCCACCCTTCCTCTAAGGCTTTTCTCTGAGCTGAGTCGAAATTCGGCCTTCAGACAGCACGGTACTCTATAATTTGCATGGCTGATGAGGCCCGAAGCCTGGTACGGAGGAAACTGGAGTCAGCTGGCTCCTCTATAACCACTGCAGACAGGCAGACAGGCACTTTTGGTGTGTGCCTCTGTATTTTTTTTTTCCCCTTGTAGCTGCAGCCTTGCTTGGCTTTTAAAGAAAACAGACACAAAAAAAAAAGGTTCTTCTTGTGTCGTTTTTAGCCGTAGTAATTGATTAATCACCATAATTAGACAGTAGCAGTGACTAATAGGATGTTTATGAAGCAAATTTCTGGTTTGGTAGACTCCATGAACTCAGGAGTTTCACTTTGGTTCTTTCTTTGCCGTCCACCCCTGCCCTGCTCCTCTTCGTTTGGAGCAGAGGACATCGGGGAGCTGGCCTTTTGTCACACACTTATATATTCATCACCCTATATTTTTCAAGCTTGGACATCCCTCCTGGGTCAGCCTTGGCATTTGCCATGCTGCTGACTGCTCTTGAGGCTTTGTAGGTAGACCCTTTCTCAGTTTGTTCTCTTGCTTTTGTGTCCCATCCCTGAATTAACCCAGTCATCTCTACCCACCGTTTTAACCTGACCTCATTTCTGTCTTGATTTCACAAGAGCGTTTCCCAGCCATGGTGTAGGTGATGGAAGTTCTTGGTTGGGTCACCAGGGGACCAAGCACTCCCAAGCTTTTAGGTCGCTGCTACATGAGTCATCAAATGTCGTGAAATCCCAGACTCCTTCCCCGATGGCTTCTGCCAGGTTTTATCCTCTGTGTCCCCATCAGACTCGCAAATCTGTTGGCAAAATCTCGGCTTCTGGATACCAGCCTGTAGAAAACTTCAGCAAACTGAAGTCTTCAGGGGGTAAGCTCAGGTGGACATTTCTTTTCATGCAAGGTTGATTTATTTCACTAGGAGTGAGGAGCCATTTAAGTGATTGGGTGGACAACTTGTTAATAAGTTAAAGAAATAATCTTAAAGCTCCTTAGTCTGCACTGCTACTGTATATGTTGAGTAATAAGAGCTGCCTAATTAGACATAGACACAAATTTATGGTCTAGCCTGTCAATCTGCAGATTAAGGACTCTGTAAGTACCTACTGACATGATGGGCCATAATGGCTCCTAAAGAGATGTTATGGTCTATCATGTCAATAATCCACAGATTAAGGGCTCCCTAAGTATGTGTTGACATGACAGTGAATGTCCCAGCTCTTTGGGGTCTGTTGTGTTGGTGTGGTGGAGGAACCCCTGGGCCACGTTGGGCAGTGGCATCTCTGCAGTAGGTAGGAGTTTATTTTATTTTCTCTGCAAACAACAGGAACTTAACACATGACCATCCTCTAAATTAGCCTTTCAGAAATGTCCCAGCCATCAAAAGCAGGGGGAGGTGAGGAAGCTGAAGCTGTCTAGCTCTTGTGTGCGGGGAGGTATAAAAGGTTTGGGGCAAACATTGCCATGGGTGGTGTCTCCAGGCTGCCCGCAAACTCTGTTAAAGGCACAAAGACCCTTTTCTGCAGCAGGCTATATCCTTTAATTTGGATTTTTTTTCTTTGCTTTTGCAAAGCATACCTGGAAATCTGTCTATGAAGGATTTTTCTTGGGTTTTTTTTTTTGTTCCCCCGCCCAAGTAGCCTGTAAATTACCCAAGAGACTAGGAAGGAAGTTTTTCTTTGCTTTGATGAGCTGTGTGGTTGCACATCATACTCCATATTCTCATCTTGATGTAATGCCTGTTCGCGTCTCAAGTAAGAGCTAAGGGGTGTGTTTTTCCTGAGATCTTGCAAAAACAGCACTTGCCAGTAATACGAGGGGCAAAACTGCAACTGGAGTGCCCCGAGCTGTCCTGAGGACCCTCAAGAAGAGTGTGAAAAATCCCATAAAAAGCTCCGGGGTTTGTGTCTCCATCTCTTCCATCTGAGCCACCAGGAGAAGATGGGGGGCACGGCTCTGCCCTGGGCTTGCAAATGCCACTTAAGGTCAGCCAAGAGAGATTACTGTGCGTGAGACACGCTGAGCTTGGTCTCAGCCTTGGCCCCGGCCAGACAACACGTTGTGCTGACACCAGTCCAGCCAATTTTTTTTTAAGCACAGACGCCCTCCATGTGTGCTGACAGATAAAGGAGGAAAGACCATGGGTTCATCTGCTCATCGGTGTTCCTTGTTTTCCAGCAAACAGCTGCCTCCTGGGAAGCCAAGCAGGGATCTCATCACCCCTCTGGGTCTCTGTGCTGCCTCAGGAGCCCCCATCTGGGGCATGGTGCTTTTAGGAAAGGTCCATGAGACCAATCTCCTTCTGGTGATTTCTTGGTGGACATCTCCATTAACATGTCTGTTGCCTTTACTCATTTGTGTTGGGTTGTCGGCCATGCATGCAGTGTCACCTCCACAAGTGGCACAGATGAAGTTACCACAGAACCTGAGCAACCTGGTCTAGTTGAAGATGTCCCTGTTCACTGCAGGGGGGTGGACTAGATGTCCATTAAAGGTCCCTTCCAACCCAAACCATGCTGTGATTCTATGATTCTGTGAAAATGAGGAGACTTTTGTTAGCAGTTCAGGGTGGGTGATGCCATGGTGAGTGTTGTGTCACGGTTGATGTTTGGTGGGAAATTCAGCCCCAGGGATCACAGAGGAATGAGGGAGAGGAGGGGCTGTAATGGTGAGATGTTCAGGAAGAGCATGAGAAGATGCTTTGGGTCAAAGTTTAGTCTGGAGAAGAGGAGGTTGAGGGGAGACCTCATTGCTCTCTACAGCTCCCTGAAAGGAGGGGGTAGCAAGGGGGGGTCGGTCTCTTCTCCCAGGTAACAGTGACAGGACGAAGGGTAGTGGCCTCAAGTTGTGCCAGGGGAGATTCAGATTGGATATCAGGAAACATTTCTTCACGGAAAGGGTTCCCCAGCACTGGCACAGGCTGCCCAGGGCAGTGGGGGAGTGAGTCCCCATCCCTGGAGGGATTTCAGAGCCGTGTAGATGTGGTGCTGAGGGACATGGGGTAGTGGTGACTGGGCAGTGCTGGGTTAATGGTGGGACTGGGTGATCTTGGTCTTTTCCAACCAAGGCTGTTTTGTGATTCTTTGATTCTATGAAAGCTGCTCTTAAAAATAATATCTATAAATATATAAAATTTTATATCAATAAATATATATATAAAAATAGTTTGAAACTTCTACAGTTGGATAATTTAATTTACATCTAAAAAAGATCCAATTACAGGCATTTAAAAACCTAATCAGGAACGCAGTTGTATATCCATTTTAAGCGAGGAGTTGTTATTATCGCAGATATCAGTGACAATTTAGATAGCTCTTGACTTGATCAGATGGGAGTAGTCCCAGCGGGTGAGATAGCTCAGTGTGTGCTAAACTTGCTGTTTTCTTTAGAGGTCGGTTTGATTACAGGAAAACCTTTAGCTATGTCAAAACAAAACAAAGCAAAACAAAAGATCCCCAGCCCACCTCCCCTCTATGTTCATGAGCTTGGCACCGGGACAAAGCTGAGATCCAAAAGAGGGCCAGGAGCTGTGCTGGGTTTTTGTTGTTGGTTTGTTGTTTTGGTTTTGTGTTTTTTAAATTCTATTTTCCTAAAATGTTTCAGTTCTTTCTGAACAAAAGAAATAATTTTTTCTTCCCTAACTCCTAATAAAACTGCCAGAACTCGGAAGTAAAAAGTACAGATGACGTGGTTTCATCATCTTAAAAATGTTCTTGTGTTGAATAGAAAAACCACACCAGCAATTTTCTGCCACTTCCATACGATGCGAGATGTGATTCCTTGTGCCACAGCTTGGAAGAACCGAGCTTGGGGCCATTACTGATAAAATTTGGGTGTTTCCATGGCAGAGAATCTCCCATACCCATTTTCATCTGGACCTCCTTGGTTTCAGCAGCTTTTAATTTTTCAGGGTTACTGCTCCAGTGTCCCATCCTCCACGATTTCTATGTGAATGCAGCATTTCCTGCAGCATCCCTCCCTGGAACAGGATGATGCCCTGAGCCCACAGACAGCATGTGCACACCCCAAGCTAGAGAAATCCTGGCTGTGGCCTTTTATTGAGCAATTTTGGGCAGGACTTGATGTTTATGAGGGTCAAATCAGGTGGTGGGAAACCTCACAGCCTCTCATGCGGGTTGGTGTGTTGGGAAGTAGCTGGGATGATGCTTTTGTGGAGGACACTTCTTCTCTGAGGGATGCGCTGGTAAAAGTGAGAGGCATAAAAAATACGGAAAAATAGTCAATTTTTCAATGAGCATGTGATGTTGAATAATGTGGTTGTGCTGGGGCGTCAACATCCACACCACACTTCCAAAAATGCTACCCAAAGGCTTTGGGGTATCAAACTATTGTCTTAATTTCTCGCTGTCATGCAGAAATGTGCTCTGCTTTGGATAGCTGTTCTCTGTAGACCCAACTGTAAGCGATCAATATGACTAATTCTCTAAATTCCTGAAGGCAGACTCGCTTTGTCTTAAGTTATTTATGTATTTTTTTTCCACAATAAGTTTGCACAATGCGCTGAGGGGAGCCCAGTGGAGCCCCTAGGCAGGCCGTAACGCAAGGCATGGAAAATAATAATAAACCAATGATAACAGCAAGTGGAGGAATGCTTAATAATGAAATAATAGCACGGATGTTTATGGCATTAAACACTACCATTGTTTGCTGGAATATGAGAACAGTCCCAGTTTGCTGGGAGTTTTCCAGGCATTTAGAAAGGGATGTGTTTGCTCGGAGGAGCTCGTAAAAAATGATGGGTTTAGCTCAAAACAAGAATCCCAAAGTGTTTCGCAGCCATTTCTGGGCTATCACACATAAGGACGTGATGAGGGTGATGTGGCTGCAAATTTACAGAGATCGGGGTTTTTGTGTGAGTTTGCAGCAGGTTGGAGGGTGGGTCCAGGTGAACCTGGTGGGAAGTTTTGGGGCAGAATCCCATCTATATGCTTTACTTGCTCATACTCATGGTCTTTGCCACCAAAAAAAGCCTTTTGGGGAAAAAAATCTCCGCGTCAATGTGCGAATTGCATCTTTTTTTCCTCCTCTACTGCAGCCTCCTCTCCTGCATCCGCCACCTGAGTGTTGCCACCTGCTTTTCCCATCCCTTTTCCTGGTGGATGCCAGAATCAGGGAGGTGTGTGAGAGCAGGGAGGCTCCACCAGGGTCCCAGCAACCGTGAAAAGCAGCTTTGGTGGCGGCTGGCAGGGAGGCCTGATCCTGTTTATCCGAGCTCAAGCCTTATATTCCCATGGCTTTTTGACTAGACATCCCATCAACAGCCGAAGCCTGCAAACGGAAGAGGCTCTGGCGTATTTATACTGTGTGCTGGCATTGGCTCCTGAAAAATAAAAAACAACCATATCCCGGATTACCTAAGACTTGTCCTTGAGGTCTGGTCACTCCATGTCATTGAAAAACCTAGTGGGATTCATTCATGAACTTCCAGCCCTCCATAAAGGTCTGTTCATTCATACCCAAGGCAGTTTACTTACTTTTTTTTTTTTTTTTTTCAAATGCACTGGCAATTAAATAACTCTTTGTAAGTGGCAATGAGCTGCTTGTTAAGTGATCTTCACTAAACCAAGCACAAATATCAATTGAAAAAGTCTTTCCATGCCCCCCCTCGCCTCCTCCTGAAAGGGATGGTTTTATGTTCAAATAAGTAAAAACCTATAGGAGTTTCAGCAGGGTTCAGTGGCTCTTGCTGAGAAATTCCCTCAACTGCTGTAAAACAACAATGAAGCAGCTCTGAGCATCACTGGCAGGCAGGTGGTGGGGAAGGTGCAGTGAAGGGCGGGTGATGGGTGGTCAAGATGGGGATGAATCCAGGAACATCATTCCCCCTGGATCCAGGAGCATCCCACTCAGATTCCTCTACCTACCAGGCATCTCCCCCCGCCAATTCCTCTGTCTCCTGGGCAGGTGGGGGAAATGCCATCCTGGGGGTGTTTCTTGCCCTGCTGGGTGCACCCTTGGGTGGTGGGCACCCCATTTGGGCTTGGGGGAAGGTAACCCAAGCCACCCACCTCGTCCTGCCTCAGTCTCTCGTGCAGTGCCAGGTTTCAGCAGATTATAAAGTTATCCACAACAAAGTCTTGGGAGGCGCTGAAAAGGGGAGGTGGAAGGACAAACAGGGGCAGACCTCGAGGGATGCTCTCCTCAGGACCACCTCCCCCCTGCCAGAACCCCCATCCATGGTTTCACCCAGGAGCAAGGGTCCCTGTTTTGGGGCATACACAGTCAGGCCCATTTTTAGTAGCTGCATCCAGCAAGTGGAGAAATACTTTCCTTGCTGGCATAGAAATGAGGAAATTGAAAGTGTGTGGCTGGGCTTTTCTTTTTTTTTTTTTTCTTAAAAGCACAGTGCAGGGCTTGAAGTGCAACTCAGAGACACGAGAAAAATGCCTGAGCTGGGGAAACAGGCTTATTAATAGCAAAAAATACATGAAATGGGGCAGCCAGAGTGCTGCTGCCATTGCTCATGCTGGCCGCGGGTTTGGGGGGGCTGCTGGTGTCCTGATGGTGTTGGGGATTATTTTGGAAGCACTCACTAACTCACATTCCCAGCTTGATTTTTTTTTTTAATGTAGTCTTTTTTTTAAAAAATGCAATTATAGAGATAAATAGTTCCCAGGTCTTAACATGCCTACCAAGGCTGGAAGGAATTACCTGTTGAGCAACGTCAGGCTACTAGGGATCCTCTGTTAGGAAAAGGGTCTTTTTCACATTTCTCAGCCCCCCTCCCCTTAATTTTTTCTCTTACATCATATCATTGCTACTCACACGGGGTAGCTACAGGCAAGGGAGTCAAAGGAAGGGCTACAGGAATTAATTTCTGGGGGTTTTGGAGGCTTTTTAGATTTGTAGTCCCCACCCTGCTGCCATCTGATAGTGCTTCCTGTGGGCTGGGGCTTCATCTGATGTCTCCGTCCTCTCCATCACCAGGCTCTGCCTATGGGCAGGGAAAAGCCCCATGAACTGGAGCAGGCAAGTCCCTGCCCCTCCAGTCCCATGGGGTGACCTTCAATGTGCTTATCTTAGTGGCACCTCATTTTTTTTTTCAGCATCTATGCACAGTATATAGTTATTTGTGGAAATGGATCCATCATCATCTGGGTGCAAAAAAAAGTTTTAGAGTGAGTTTAGAGTTTTAGAGTCTTGCTGGGTGGAGCATCTCGTCTCTCCTGTTGGCACTGAAGGTGGTCCTAGTGATGGTCTGGGTGAGGGATGGCTGTATCGCGAGTACTGCTGGTGGGTCTCAGGCCATTTCTGAAGGTGGACCTGGTGATTCAGGATTCATAACTCCTACCAGAGCTAGGCACTGAAGCAGCACAAGAATCTCCCAGACATGCGTCAGCTTAAATGGTCTTAATAGCGGCCTTAACACATGGCTTTTGGAAACAGTGGATGTGCTGTGGGCATTGGAGTGTGCATGGAGAGCATCATGAAGACTTGGGCAGGCAAGGACCTGCCAGCATTGCGTTGCTTTTGGGTTGTATTACCCGCCCAGTCCAGTGCTAAATTTCCCATTTCCTTCCTTTTTTTTGTCCTATTCTCTAGATTCTCAACTTCTTCAGGAGCCAGGGGATAGGTCACACTGGTGCGTGGTGGCATACTGGGAAGAGAAGACACGTGTGGGTCGGCTGTACTCTGTCCAAGAGCCCTCCCTGGATATCTTCTATGATCTACCTCAGGGGAATGGTTTCTGCCTCGGACAGCTCAACTCAGACAACAAAAGCCAGCTGGTGCAGAAGGTCCGCAGCAAGATTGGCTATGGCATCCAGCTCACCAAGGAAGTGGACGGCGTGTGGGTGTACAACCGCAGCAGTTACCCCATCTTCATCAAGTCGGCCACACTGGACAACCCCGACTCCAGGACGTTGCTGGTTCACAAAGTGTTTCCAGGTTTTTCCATCAAGGCTTTTGACTACGAGAAGGCATACAGCTTGCAGAGACCCAACGACCATGAGTTCATGCAGCAACCATGGACCGGATTTACTGTTCAGATCAGCTTTGTGAAAGGCTGGGGCCAGTGCTACACGAGACAGTTTATCAGCAGTTGCCCGTGCTGGTTGGAGGTTATTTTTAATAACCGATGACTCGAGACAGAGTGGACTCATGAAATTTATACTACTTTGCTGCTATTATTTCCTTCTGAGTGCTTGCTTTTTCATGCAAACTTTTTGTTTTTGTTTTGTTTTGTTTGTTTGTTTCTCCCCCCCTCCTTCCTGTTTTGAGAAATAGCTTATGGGAAGATTTTTTTGCCTTGAGTATTTTGATAAATATATCTATTTTTTAAAAGCATGAATGACCAATAACTCAGAAGGACAAGAGAAGAGTGCAGGGGGATGGATCTTTTTTTTTGATGCGATAATTATTTCACGCTTCTGAAGGGATTATCCTGTGCGAATGATGGATTTGGAAGCCACTTGCTATATGTTACAGCTCCTTCTCTTGGATAAAACAAGAAGACACCTGTATTTTTTATGCACCACCTTCCCCTTGCTGCCAGCCATCCCCGGTGACACCGAGACCCTTTCCCCAGCGGTGCTAACCCCTTGTTGCCACCAAAGGATGGTGCAAAACCTTCCCAACCAGGTCACGGAATCACGGAATTGTCAGAGTTGGAAGGGACCTCCAGAGATCATCCAGTCCAACTCCCCTGCTTTAAAGCAGGATCCCCTAGAGCACATCACTCAGGACTGCATCCAGGCGAGGCGGGAAAATCTCCAGAGAAGGAGACTCCACACCCTATCTGGGCAGCCTGTGCCAGTGCTCTGGCACCCTCACCCAAAAGAAATTCTTTCTCATATTTAAATGGAACCTCCTATGTTCCAGCTTGTGCCCGTTACCCCTCGTCCTGTCAGCAGGAACCACTGAAAAGAGCCTGGCTCCATCCTCCCTCAACCCACCCTTTAGGTATTTGTAAACATTAATTAAATCACCCCTCAGCCTTCACTTCTCCAGGCTAAAGAGTCCCAGCTCTCTCAGCCTTTCCTCACAGGGGAGATGCTTCAATCCCCCAGTCATCCTCGTTGCCCTCTGCTGGACTCTCTCCAGTAGGTCCCTGTCTCTCTTCAACTGGGGAGCCCAGAACTGGACACAGTATTCCAGTTGTGGCCTCACCAGGGCAGAGTAGAGGGGGAGGATGACCTCCCTCGCCCTCCTGGCCACACACTGCCCTGTGCAGCCCAGGGTGGCACTGACCTTCTTGGTGGCAAGGGCACGTTGCTGGCTCATGGATGATTTACTGTCTGCCAGGACTCCCAGATCTTCCTCCTCAGAACTGCTTCCCAGGAGGTCCCCCCCTAACCTATCCTGGTGCCTGGCATTCTTCTTCCCCAGGTGCAGCACCCTACACTTGCCCTTACTGAACCTCATGAGGTTCTTCTCTGCCCAGCTCTCCAGCCTGTCCAGGTCACACTGGATGGCAGCGCAGCCCTCTGGAGTGTCACCACCCCTCCCAACTTGGTATCATCAGCAAACTTGCTGAGGATCCACTCTGTCCCCTCATCCAGGTCATTGATGAATATGTTGAACAAGACCGGACCGAGTATTGACCCCTGGGGGACACCACTGGTTACAGGCCTCCAACTCGACTCTGCTCCATTGATCACACAGAATCACAGAATCACAGAATGTTAGGGATTGGAAGGGACCTCAAAAGATCATCTAGTCCAGTCCCCCTGCCAGAGCAGGAACACCTAGATCAGGTCACACAGGAACGCATCCAGGCGGGTTTTGAATGTCTCCAGAGAAGGAGACTCCACAACCTCTCTGGGCAGCCTGTGCCAGTGTTCTGTTACCCTCACTGTGAAGAAGTTCTTCCTCACATTTATGTGGAACCTCCTATGTTCCAGCTTGCACCCGTTGCCCCTTGTCCTATCATTGGATGTCACTGAGAAGAGCCTGGCTCCATCCTCATGACACTCACCCTTTACATATTTATAAACTTTAACGAGGTCACCCGAGGTCACTCTTCTCCAAGCTAAAGAGACCCAGCTCCCTCAGCCTTTCCTCATAAGGGAGATGTTCCACTCCATCATCTTTGTGGCTCTGCGCTGGACTCTCTCAAGCAGTTCCCTGTCCTTCTTGAACTGGGGGGCCCAGAACTGAACACAGTACTCCAGATGTGGCCTCACCAGGGCAGAGTAGAGGGGAAGGAGAACCTCTCTTGACCTACTAACCACCCCCCTTCTAATACACCCCAGGATGCCATTGGCCTTCTTGGCCACAAGGGCACATGGCTGGCTCATGGTCATCCTGCTGTCCACCAGGACCCCCAGGTCCCTTTCCCCTACACTGCTCTCCAGCAGGTCAGCCCCCAACCTGTACTGGTACATGGGGTTGTTCTTCCCCAGATGCAAAACTCTACACTTGCCCTTCTTGAATTTCATTAAGTTTCTCCCCGGCCAACTCTCCAGCCTATCAGGGTCTCGTTGAATGGCAGCACAACCCTCTGGTGTGTCAGCCACTTCTCCTAGTTTGGTGTCATCACAACCCTCTGTGATCTGTCACACAGCCAGCTCTCCATCCACCTCATAGTCTTTTCATCTAACACACACTTCCTGAGTTTCTTAATGGGGATGTTACGGGAGACAGTGTCGAAAAGGTCTTTACCCCCCCTTTTAATTTTTGTTCTATTTTACTTGTTGCTGGGTTCACGTTTTGTCACTGTGTTCATCCTTGCATTGCTTTTTTTTTATGGTCATGGTTGGACACAAGGGGAGAAAACAACAGCAGGGGAACCTCCTGCATGCTTTGTGATTTGAGCTGAGATATGAAGCGACAAGAAGCCTAAGCCTAAAAAAAAAAACCAAAACCAAACGAAAAATGGGAAAACGAAACAAAAAGCGTTCACGATAGTTGGTCTGTTGTAACCTGCTTAGATCAGGTTATCCCGGTACCGTCCTATCTGGAAATGCAGTTGTACTTTCATTTCTTCTTGAATTCATACACACGTATGATACTTTTACACTGTTCTTAGCTCAATGAGCATGTTTAGACCTTAACATAAGCTATTTTTCTAAATACAAAGGTTTAAATGAACAAGAGAGCATTCTCATAGGAACTTTAGCATTGTAGTGCTTTGGAGATAAAACACACACACACAAATAAAAGGACTCCTTAAAAAAACCCTGAGATTTATTAAAGAAAAAAAATGTATTTTATGTTATATATAAATATATTATTACTTGTAAATATAAAGACGTTTTATAAGCATCATTATTTATGTATTGTGCAATGTGTATAAACGAGAAAAAAAATAAGATGCACTTTGCTTTAATATAAATGCAAATAACAAATGCCAAATTAAAAAAAAAAAAAAAAGGAAAAAAACGAAGAACACGAGATTGGTGGTTTTTTTCTATGGGTGTTACCATCCAGATGAATGTTTTTTCTAAAGGAGTTTATGTTCCATTAAAAAATAAAACGTACACTTGATCCCAAGCTGTGCTGAGTGCCTTTTTTTGTGGTGGGGATGAGGCAGGCAGGAGAGATGCTGCTCTGTGGGTATGGTGTGGGGTTGGCATTGAGGCACCCACCCCCCAGCCCTGTGTGGGACCACTGCAGCATGGGTGGCACCCAGATAGGGTCACTCCTGAGCTTTGAGCTCCCTTGGGCTGGTTCAGTGCTCAGGGCTCTGGGGTCCCTGGCTTGGATACACCCAGTCAACCCAAGTCCGGAGGGGTTGGCTGGATTCAGGCAGGTTGTACAGGTTACAGGCCTAGAATCTGATGGGGTTATTTGTGGTGTTATTCTGGTTTCTCATAATTTCAACTTGAAAGAACCTCCATCCTAGGGACCCAACTCCCATTTGACACTGTCCCAGTCCCTGAAATACCAGAAGAGGCCAGACTTCTGCACTGTGCTGGGACACGAGTGGTCCATGCCACCAGGTGAGTAGGCAAATTTGAGGAGAAGAGGGGAATGCCAGTCCTCGGTGGGTTTTCCTCAAATATTTCCTGCCCCTTTATCTCCCATGCCTCTGAAAATAAAGGTCCTCTTTCATTTTGCCCCACTCATCCTGCTTTCAGGCATTTGTTGCTCCAGTGTGTCACATCCTGCTTCCATGTGTCCTCTGCCAGGGAGCAGGTCCCTACAGCTGGTTCCTGCCTTTTGTGGAGAGGGGCCATGAGCGGGAACCACCGGAGTCCTGGAGACTGAAGGATCTGGAGAAGTGGAAAGTCCATATAAGTTTGTAAGCTCCTTCCCTGCCAAAGTGCCTAGACCCCAGGAATATGACTTCAGCTTCTGCTGTCCTTCACGTGGTTGTTGGCCATAGCAGTAGATGAGACTTAGTGAGCATCTGGACCAGGTTTGCTCTGCACTGCACCTTTCTGTTCAATGGAGATGTGCCCAACCTGGAGGGTTCTATTGAGATAGAGTATTTGGTTTGCTCCATGTGGACTGTGTTGAATTCATGTCACTGAGCCCATAAACAAGCTTCAAAATTGCTTTTGATCATGTGTGAGATTTGCATGGCAGTTTCAATTTCCAGGCTCTTGCCTCTTGTCCTTCAGGTGAGCATCAAAGGCTGGATGCACCCACACTGTTGTAGTCCCCGAGCCACCAGCTGGGATGGCTGGGGAACCAGGGGGCTCAGCAGCTCGGTGGTGGGTGAATTCAGAGATCTAACACCCCCCACAAGTCAACTGGCCAGGATCCTCCTCACCTGGTCTTGTGACCTGTGTGAGGAGGGTCCCCCTGGTTGGTCAGCAGCCAGACAGTCACTCTAACCTTAGGTCACACCACATTGGCCTTCAGCTGTTGCCCCTCCCCTGTCTGTGTCCCTTGATAAAGAATTCGGCGGGCGGGGCCCGTCCTCTTGCTACCTGGCCAGCCTGCGTGCCGGTCAGATTAAACAACAGATCCCTCGCAAGAGCCATCTCTGGACTCTTTACTTCTGATACCGCCAGAGCTAGCAAGCTCTGTGTGGGCTTGGCCGCATGCCTCCATCGCACGGGTGAGAGAGAAGCTGTATGCGAGGTGCCCGGACACCACCAGGAGTTCCTGAGCCAGGAATTCTTAGGGAAAAGCAACAGTTTTCTCCACCAGCCAGGCCACACAGCGGCACACGCTGTCTTGCTCAATATGCATTAAGAGACACTTGGAAGGGCAGATGTTGGGACAATGTCATTGACACTCAAATTTGGCTAAGTTTCCTTTCCATTCTGCACCAGCAGACTTGAAATATCCAATAATCACATCATACCTTCACTGAGGTCCAGTGGCCAAGCTAGCACTGATGTATCAGAAGCTCAAGGAAGAGCATTCTTGCCTATGTCCTCAACACCCACTCAGGCAACACACCATCAAAGGCCTAGCGGATGAAGGATAAGGCAGGAGACTGTTGCAAAAACGACTTTTGGCTCCTCTAAGGTTCTGTAGCATTTATCTGCAGGACTCTATAGGCAGTAGGGACCTGAGGTTAGAAAGATCCCTCCACATCTAGGAGCCATCAGGTCGATGGCCACACAAGGGTTATGGTCAGCTGGCTGAGAAGCTGTTTTTTGCTCTGGAGTTACCAAAGGATCGGAAAAGTTCGGCTCACTCATGCTTCTCCGCCTCCAAGCTCTTGTGCTGGCAACTAGGTGTGGGTCTTTGTCCAAAAGAGCTGAGATGACAGTTTTATCCCTGACGTATGACACCAAAGTAGCAGCAATCCACTTGGGCACACCAGAGGACTCTGCGTTTAAGAGATGTTTTCACTTTGTTTCATGAGATACGTACCATATTGTGGTGGTTAAAGCCCTGAAGCCTGGAGATCAGGGTTCTTGTGTCCGCTTATTGGGCCATGAAATGTGACCAAATCATTTAAGACTGCTGTTTCTCAGGGTTTCTCCTTGTGAGATACGAGGCTACAAACTGCAGCTCCTTCTGAGGTTAAAGCAGAGGATGGAAATGCTGTACCCCTAAATCAACACTCTTCACAGCAACTTTCCAAAATACATAAGGGCCACAAAAATGATCCAAAGGATGGAGCACCTCTTCCATGAGGCTGAGCTGAGAGAATTGGGATTGTTCAGCCTGGAGGGGAGAAGGCTCTGGGGAAACATTATTACAACCTTTCAGTACTTAATGGGGACTTACAAGAAAGATGAGGACATACTTTTTAGCAGGGCCTGTAGCAATAGGACGAGGGGTGATGGCTGCATTCATCTGGCAAGGCCTCATCTGGAGTGCTGTGTCCAGTTCTGGGCTCTCCAGTTTAAGAGGGACATGGAGCTGCTGGAAAGAGTCCAGGCCCACTGAGATGATGAAGGAGCATCTCCCATATGAGGAGAGGCTGAGGGAGCTGAGTGTGTTTAGCTTAGAGAAGAGGAAGCTGAGGAGGGATCTCATCAATGCTTATCAATATCTCAAGGGCAGGTGTCAGGAAGATGGGGCCAGACTTCTCAGTGGTGTCCAGTGACAGGACAAGGGGCAATGGGCACAAACTGGAACACAGGAGGTTCAATCTTAACGTAAGGAAACACTTCTTTGCTGTGAGCGTGACAGAGCACTGGCACAGGCTGCCCAGAGAGGTTGTGGAGTCTCCGTCACTGGAGACATTTAAAACACGTCTGGATGCGTTCCTGTGTGATCCTGCTCTAAGCAGGGGGGTTGGACTATGTGATCTTTGAGGTCCCTTCCAAACCCTACCATTCTGTGACTCTGTGATTCTGTGATCTATCAAAATGAAAGACCAGGCAATGCTGTTTGCAGTAGGAAAACTGGGAAATAATCAGCAAAACTATGGCTTTTCAGTACTACAGCAGCTTTAGCTGAAATGTTCCAGTCTTCGCCTCCTGCTGTGCTAATTTTAGACCTCATTCAATGCAAAAATAAAAAAAAAAAAAAAAGAGAGAAAGGAACACAACAGAAGGATGCTGAGCACCAGCTCATCTGTGTTCCCATTCACCCGGAGCTTTTTCAGCTTTAGAGCTGGTAGGCGCAGGGTGGGAAGTAGTCTGAAGGCTAAAACACAAATTGGAGGTTAAAGCGTGGAGGAATTTCCCCTTGGCTCAGGGTTGCCAATGCTGTAACTTCATCTTTAGGGCTCAGAAAAGCTGCAGTCACATAAAGCAAAGTGCTAACCTGGTATAAACCCAGTCCGATGTGGTCCCGCTGGCGTTGTGTTGTCCAGCTGGAGGTTTCACCTGGTTGTACCACTCTTGCTGTATGCAAGTCCCTCCGCAGCTGGTGCAAAGCCAGGCTTAAACACACACACCTGCGTAAACCCAAAGTGCTAGAGGTAATTTGTCAGAAATGCAGTTACATGGCCTTTCTTGATCTGGTCGAATTTGGATGATCCAGTACCGCCTGGATTAAGGAGCAGTACCACAGTCCTGACCTGCCCTTGGATGGAGGAGCTGTGGACAAGGGCAGAGCTGGCTTCTTCCCAAATAATTTCCAGCCTCTAGGTCACTCCTGGCCAGCAACATGATGTCCATCTTGCTCCATGCCCACAGCACCTAAATTCAGGCACCTCCCCAGGTATGAGCACCCCCAGCTCCATGGACATCTTCCAGCAAAGCAGTGGTGACCCTAGGACCTCATGTGACATCATGCTCTGTACGACTTAGCTGTGGTTTCCACTCTTCCCTCCTTGGAAATCACTTTACGGGAAGCGCATTCACTTCAAGAGGCTCAGACTGGTGGAGACAGTCAAGTCCTGATTTCCCAGAGAATGGTGGGAAATGTCTCCCTCCTCTCTTCCTTGTAAAAGGATTTCTCTGGAAATTTGGGCTGTCTGCAATCAGTCTGTTCTAGCTCTTGCTTTGTACCATGGCTCCAGGGTAATTGGTGCTAAATCTTCTAATGATATACTGCAAGACACGAAATTACAGCACAGTTGGGCCTTTTTTTTCCCCAGTTTTTTGAGCAGTAGTTGAAGAGTGCCATAAAGAAGGGTCAAACAATTTAACTTTTTGCTGCTAAATTGTATGTGAAATATGCTCAAACTGTCAACTGCTGATAAAAGGTATTGTATATAATGGCTGATATACTGCAAGGGAAGGAGGTATCTCTCATCATCTTGAGATCATGGTTTTCCACATGGGAAAACCATTTGCAAATGGTTTTCCAATGGGATCATGGTGCAGAGCCATGTTCCCAGTCTCATTTAGACGATGCACAGCATCTCACTAATTCCCCATCTACTCCAAAGCATCTGTGGGCTCTTGTCTTGCAGTTTGCATGCAAGCCCATTAGGTGAACAGAGCCTTCTGTCCATGCAGGATGCTGTGGTGGTTATGGGTTGGCGGGTCCACACAATTCAAAGAGTGAGTCCTTGGAAAAGTTTTTGCTTTATGCTGGTTGTACTTTGGTCTCAGTGTTTATCGGTGTAAAGTTGCCCCAGTGGAGCTTAAGTCTGCAACCAGTAGCTCAGTTGGGTCTATATGTATATGCATGTCCTGGTCTGCAAGGGCTTCTGGAGGCAAAGTGGTGAAGAACTGACTTAAGATGAGCTAATAAAAACCACCTGTACAGCACTGGCTTTGTGTTGCCTACATGTGTTTAAAAATATGTTCTGGTTTACTGGGCACAGGGTTGGAGACAAGATGTCATGGTGGGGATTGATCTCTTGTGGTTTAAGGGAGGAGATGAACGTGAGCTGAGATAATCACCTGGGAGACATTCACAGCAAGAAATGATGGATGGAGCTACTCCTGTGCATTTATTTGTACAGTAACAGGGGCTTGAAGTTCTGAGCCTTTTTGGGCAAGGCATTACAAGGAGAAAGACCTCGCCCCAAGCAGCCTACTCATGAGTGGCAATGAGAGGTGGTGTGCTGGGGATGACAGCAAGGCCAGGAATGGATCCAACCCCCCAGTCCATGGTGGGAGAAGTCTATTCCCTATGACCCCACTGTGTCACCAGGCTTTGACTGGAGGATGTCTGTGCCCAGCCTTTGCACAAGGGAGTCAGAGGGACATCCCTGGGCACTCCAGTGAGTCATTGTGCAACTTTTTGAGTGACTTAAAGATTAAATGAAGCAAAAGCCAAAACACTTGAAGGCTCAGGTAGCTCTTGTGGTTAATGGGGAAGTCACTGCAGTGTCACGTTTACCAGCCAAGGTCCCTGTCATCGGATTTGGTGGAAAACCCCAGGACGTTTCCTCTTCATCATGCTGACTGGACCAGCACCATAAACTGCCAAATTACTTCTGGTGATGAATCTGACCATCCTCTTTTTTCTTTTCTTTTTTTTTTTTTTTTTCTGTTTTCTCTTGTTTTTAAACACTCTGGTTTCTGAAAGCCAAGAGTCTCTAATGCCTACAGGCCTGTCTGGCCATCAGCTACACACCTGGTAATTCCTGAACCTTGTGACAATGTCATCAGATGTGAAAGTGTGGTAGAAATCTAGAGGGGAATTCAGTTTCACTTCCAGAAATGAAAAAGATTGGGTGGAGGGCAAAGGCCTAAATTAGCAGCTGTCCTGGAGCAGAGGCAGGTCAAGCTGTGCCATGTCTTGTCCTCCTTGAAGGACCCCAAGATGAGAAGAAGGATGTGCTTTGCCATCCAGGCTGGGGGATTGGACCTTTGGTGTCTGGGATTTTGAGATGTTCATTGGGTCAGGGAGCAAGGAACAGCAAAACAAAGCAGAAACAGGGCTCCAGCTTAGTGACACCCTGTGCCAGGGGACATTCATGCCCCCATCCCAGCCCCAGCGTGTGCCTGGTACCGTATACAATAGTGAGATATTTATTGCAGAGAATGGGAAGCCTACATATACACCCATTTGAGCTGAAACAAGAGGAGGTCCTCTTAAATTCTCTACCCACCCAACCACCCACAGCTCAGTCTGTAGGTGCCATTGGGAGGTGGGAGCTCTAGGCTCCTTCAGCCAAAGGGCTCCTTGAGCCCCTTTGAGCTTGGTTGAGCCTGGTGTTGTGGGGAGATGCTCAAAGCTCTTGGCTCCATCACTTGCAGTCTTGTGTCTGTGGAGAGTAGGGGCTAAAGGAAGGGAGATTGAGGCCTGTTGGGTGTTAGAGCATCTCTGAGAGTAAAATCTGGCTGGTTTCATTAGCTTTCAGTGGGGTCAAAGTGTTTGCAGGGTTTCTTTGCATCAGACAGGAACAAAGCAGCGCTTAAGTCAGGCAACGGTATGGGTGCTGCCGGTTACTAGGGTTACAACACGCATGGGGAAAAAGGAAAAAATTATCTCATCTATTGCAAGGAAATAACTATTAATTTTTCTGTAATGGCAATCCTTAGACTGGCATTACCATGGATGTGTTTATATCCTCTGTCCTGTAGAAAATATGTAAGTTATTCTGAGGCATGTGCATACTTGGGGCTGGAGCTGTGCCACCAGAGACCTCTGGGGAGTTGTTGTGTGAGAGCTGAGGGGGTCCACTGTTATTCCCTACAGCTGCCCAGATGACAATGCCGATCTGAATATGCTTAAAATTAGGGAAAATCACATTCTAACCCCAAAGGTATCTGTTTTGTACAAGGCATCCTGCAAAGAAAGTAGTAGGACAGCTTGGGTTCCCATCATTCGGACAGTGAAGGCACACAACTGGTCCCCAGTATCACACCTACCGAAGCTTGTTAGCTCAGTTTAGAGCTAACCACCAGTGAAAAATGGGCCAGGAAACAGTTTTTGCCTCCCATCAGCAAGACAAACGAAAGACTAAGAGCTTGCAAGAAGAGGAAAACAGAAAATAAAGCAGTTGTAAAGGGGGTCCAGTGAAAGAAAGCAGAAAGGAGGTGTCAAGGCACTTGCTACAGCCTGATGGAGGTGAAAGAAGAACAACAAACCCGCTTGATCTTGATGGGAGATGGAGCAGCCAGGAGGGTGGTGGGGCCTTGCACAGCAGTGGGTGGGAATGGTGCTCAGCTGAGGCGTCCACGGGAGGTGAGGAGGAACATTGGTGCCAACAAAACCAAACCCCTAGCGATGCCCCAGCACCCCAAAATGCCCCAGTGGAAGTGGTGTTTAGTCCTTCCCCTGGAAGCACAGGCCTTATGTTTTGATTTTTCCAGCCCAGCACGCTATGGGGAAGCTGGGATGAATTTCATGGTTGGAGAATTTTCTGCTTTTAATAATTGATCAAGAGTGAGCAGTGGGACAGAAAGGCTTTGTGCAGAGACTTGCTGCCTGCAGGCTGCGTGGCTGAACTGCTTCCAGCAGGGAGATGAAGCTGAGTGGGGCTGGAGGCAAGGCATTGCCGCCCTGGGACGGGCTGTTAAGGGCTTGGTGCCTTCACAACCAGGCAGAGGGGACTGCTTTCATCTTCCTGCCTGGAACATCTGGAGCCTGTACTCATAAAACTTTCATTGTTACTTTAACCCTTCAGGCCCTTATTTTAGGGGTTTCCGGGGGGGACACAAGAGGCTGCAGTTGGTGGAGCACTAAGCCCATGCAGCAGCGTCGCTAGTTGGAGGTGATGCTGGCTCCGTCTGCTGCCCATGGAGAAAGGAGAGGGACAGTGGGACCTCAACCCATAGTTGGGATCAACCCCTGGGGACCTCTGGCCTGAGAGAAGCTGTTGGGCTGGACCACTTGGAGACACTGGTGTCTTAGTGCGTATCCTATAAAAACAACATTTCCTGGGACGTCTGAGGTCTTTTGCGGGGATGCGTCACTGCTCTTGGCAACATGGCTCCAGGGTTGCATTGATTTTCAGCACAGTCAATCCTGATGCTCCTAGTCCAAAGCCTTTTAGCTCTTAAAGGTCATGCTGAGTTCAGGAAGCAAATTTCTCACCTGGGGCATATTTTTATTGCAGGAAGACAGATCTCCAGATAGGGACCTGCTTTGTTACAGGAAACTGATCTCCAGATACAGACCTGCTCCTAGCTTGGGTAACTTCAGGAAGATGGGGTGATTTTGGTTTTTGGAGATCAGAATTTTCAAATACATTCAATTCCTTCCAGCAGAGATGGGTGCAGTAAACCCACCTGTACTGGCTCTGGCTGAGCTGGAATTGATTTTCCCCTGTAGCAGCCCTCATGGTGCTGTTTTATGCTGGGAGCTAGAAGGGTGTTGATAACACACTGGTGGTGTGGCTGCTGCTGAGTAGTGCTTACACAGCACCAAGGCTCTTTCCAACATTTCCCCCCAGTGGGATGGGGTGGGCAAGATCTTGGGAGGGGACACAACCAGGACAGCTGACCCGAACTGGCCAAAGGGATATTCCATACCATGTGATGTCTGCTCAAGTATAAAGCTGGGAAAAAGGAGGAAGGGGGGCAGGGTCACCCTTGGTCCTCCGAGGCAACCACTATGCGTATCGCAGCCCTGCTTCCCGAGAAGGCCCCACATCGCCTGTTAATGGGAAGTAGAGAATAAATCTGTTTTCTTTTTTTTTTGTTTCTGTGCGTGGACCTTGCTTTGCTTTGCTTACATTAAAACTGCTTTTGTTTTACCCACAAGGGTTGTTTTTTTCTGTCTTATTTTCTTTCCCCCTTTTTGCCCTGCTGAGAGAAGGAGGGGGGGAAACCGATAGAGCGACTTTCTGGGTACCTGGCATTTAGCCAAGGTCAAACCACCACACCACCTCAGCTGAAGCAGTAAGGGACACAACACCATGAAAACAGAGAATTTGAGGAATGTCTAAAATGAGCCTGAAAGTGGAGATGTTAGACATGAAGAGCAGGAATCTGCAGGGAACAGCAGGTCTCAGTCATATGTTTCTGCTCCAAAGAGCTGTTTTTTTTTAAGCTTCATGCAGGGTTCCCACCCATGGGCTCTGCTTGGTGGCTCCTGGATGTCATGAGCATCTGAGAGCTCCAGGGACTGTGTGGGCATCTCACTCTTGCTGAAAGCACACACAGCTCTCCAGTCCTCCAACTGCAGGAGAAATTTGAAAAGTGCAGGCTGTAGACTCAAGAGGCTGGACAGGTGAGGGGAAAAAAAGCATTGTTAGGAGCTATCCTGACTTTTAAGTCAACCTGAGGATATGGGTGATGATTTTTTCCTAAATGGTTGGCAGGGCTAGGCTGGGCTCTGGGACTCCCGATGGCAGTGGCTGAGTACTCAAGCCCCAGGCTTGACATGTCTAGGGCTATGCAAAAGCTCCTCCACCAGGCACTGAAACCTCCTAACCTGAATGATGTGAGATATTCCCCTGGTCCAAGTGAGCTGCGCTGGGCTGAATGATGGCAGAGAAGGAAAAATGGGAGACCTTACATAGGGAAAAGAAGTCACGCTGTATATGGATATATCCTTCCATATCCATCATCTCTTTATCATCTCCCGAGACAACATATTTCTGCCCCTCTTTCTCTAAATGGTTATATCTCAGAGCCTGCTCAGAACCCTAAAATTTGGACTTTAAGCTTTGCTTTCAACATCTGGCCCATGGATGTGAGCTCTCCCTCGCATCTCATGGTTACACAGTGGTCCATGGTATCCTCGCTCTGCCAGTTCCTCCCGCTGCTGCAACCTTTCGGATACATGATTGCACCGAATGTCCTAAGCTTGTCACACTGCAGAAACATTCTGGTGACCTCAGGCAAGCTGCCTCAGTTTCCCCTTCTCTCAGCCCCTGCGCCTTTGATGGCATTTGAGATGACTTTTCTCCAGCAGCAGAAGTTGTTTATTTTAGAGGCTGGTGATGGCTTCTCCCATCTATTTATACACCCATTGCCCAGCTCGGTGCTGTAGGTGATAGCTGTGTAGCTTCCCAAAGGAGAATGCACCATGGGAAGGGTACTTGCAGCAGGCATATTAGTGCAGCTGCCGTGCCGCTTCTGGTGTTTGTAAAACCTCCACGCCAGGAGACATCAAAGACAGTATGGCACCCTCAGCTCCCAGGCAGTGGGGAGGTGAAATGTCCTTCCAGTCCAGGCATGCCTCAAAGTCTGCTAAAAAAAATCACTTCTTATTAATCTGCAATTGAAACTGTAATTATGTCATTGCTCTGAACAACCCCATCAACAAGTTCGGGCGTGGGGAGAGCCTGAATGGTCGAGGCTGGTGTGCTGCACACTGTGCACAGCCCTTCTTGGCCTTCTCTCCCATGCTGGCTCTCAGGGTTATTTGGGCTGGCACACCCCACCATGGTCCATGTTGTCCTCTCCAGTGGGGCCAAAAGGTGTGCCAGAGTCCTAGGGTGGCAAAGCTGCTCATGGAAGGTGTGATGGGCTCATGTGTTGTGTGGTCACTGCCCCCCTGCACTACTACTGCAGGCACCGCAGTCATCCCCACCCTCGTGACACAGATCTGGGTGCCCATCTGTCACCACCTTGCCTTCACCAGGGTTGGCAATCCTTTGCAAATGTAGGGTTCAGATGCTTCCTCAGGATGTGTAATCCAGACAGCAGACCCTCAACACACCCAGCACCTCATCTGAGGGGCGCCTGGTCCCAAAAGGCCCTTGGTTTCTGATACTGCTGGTCTCCCATCTCCCTAAATGCCACCTTGTGTGGCCAGTGGTGCCTCTACACCCTGCACAGCCCCAGGAGCTGGCACACACACTGTGCATCTCCCGTCCCAGGGATGCTCACTCCTCCCACTCCTAAAACCACATCTCCCGGTGGAACTTTTCTCTTTGACCTCTTCAAGTGCCTCTCATTCCCCAAGAAACCAACCCTGCTCCCCCAGCCCCACACTTCCCTGCCTTTGCTCTGAAAACACCAGTTTCAGCTTTCATTACTCTCAGATGTTTTTTTGGACCTTATTAAATAACATTGCAAATGCTGATGTTAATTAAAATTCCTCCTAACCGCTCCCTGCTCACCCTCATCTTGTAACCCCTCCTTAAACCTCATTCATTTCTGGGACCTTCCCAAGCTGAGATTCTCCAGACCCAGCTTTATTCACAGTGTTTCTCTGTACTGTGTCCCTGCTCCATAAAAAGCTCTGAGATGTAAAGCACTGTCTGCTTTTTCTTCATCACCATCTTGCTGTGATTCTGTCTATCCTTGGAGCTTAAGCTTGAGGAACATCAAAAGGATTTATCTTGCTTTACGCTGGTCTTTATCTGTACCAGGAATGCAAGAGCCTGCGCTATTAACAGATATGTAACATCTCATGGAAAAAAGTCTTCATCTCCCCTGTTCAGGGTTGTTATTGTGTATGTGTCCCTGTTTTGCCAATCACTAGGCCTAGCACAAAGGACGCAGCCAGCAGTAGAACGAACCAGTAACCAGATTCTATTGTACACAGAAGGGTCAGTACATGGGTGATCGCTGGGGGTACAAACAAGTCAAACAGATCACACATAACAGACATCAACCCCAGCGACCCCAGGAATGATACAACACGGCCAACAATTGGTGGAACAAACAAAGCAACGAAGTCTCCCATGGTAGAGGTGGGAGACAGCCAAGCCAAGAGGCGGATAACATAGGATAGAGGCAGCCACATACTGTTCTCACAGAGCCCGCATTCACAAGCGCCAAACCTGACTGGGGCCCAGTTGCAGGGAGAGTCAGGAGGTCCTTCCCCAACTGGGAAACTCTGCAAAGTGCATCCACCTCACAGATAGACACTCCACCCTTCCTGCAAGTGGTCCCAGCTTTTATCCCCAAAACAGGACACCTGGCACTCATTTACCCAATGCGGGGCACCTGGGGCTTGTTTACCCAAGGGCTTTCCTTACAAGGCTGGCTGCACCTTGGAGGAAAGCCAAAAGGCAAACTCATCCCCTCCTTTTGAAGGACCATGGGAACCACCCATATGTCAAACTTAATTCAGGGCTCCAGGTTCAGACCCCAGCACTTCAGTCCCTGAAGGATGATATTGAAGAACCAAGTTGCCATCTGCTCAGCATTGGACCTTAAATATTTGGAATAATGTTTTCTAAATCCCTGGGATTTTGTCCTTAGTTATCTCTGCTCTAGGCTTTTCATCTCCTCTGTGTGTGGGGTGTGCATCCTTTGGACATATGTTAACCTTGCTGGAGGAGAAGACGTCTTCCCTGCATGAAGACTGCTCTGCATATGTGGGAGGAAAATGTTGATGTGAGATATTTCCTTGAGTTTTGAAATGCAACCTGATCAAGGAATTAAAATAAACTCAATAATAAAAAATGGGGCTGGAAGAGAGCTCCGAAAATCAGTGAGTCCACGTCTAAACCCAAGGGCTATTCAGCTATCCTTAAACCACCTGTGATAGGTGTTTTTCCAACCTGATCTTCAAAATCTCCAAAATCTCAAATGCAACTCTACTATTTTTTCAGGAAATTTTTCCGGGCCTTAATTATCTCTTCCACTGGCAAACTGCCCTCTGTCACCCAGGCTGCATCTTCCTTCCTGCAGATTAAGCCCATGACTTCTTAGCCCTTCCCCTGTGATTATGAAGAGTTTATTTCCTTTCAGTATTTTACATTCTATTATGTCCTCTTGCTGTTTTTTCTTCTCCAGACTAAACAATCCCAGCTCCTTCAAGCTTCTTTTTTGGGATATCTACTAATTTTCTAAGCACTTTACACACTCTCCTCCAGACTCCATTACTAGTTCACCACCTTTATTACTAAATCATTAACTAGCATTCATTATGAATTACTTATTCAGGGAAATGCTATTTATTATCTATATTCTTCTCATTATTATAGAATATAATAGCTATTGTCCAGCCATCTGCTAGCTCTTTATGGCTTTGCAGAGGTGAGGGATGGGTGTATTAAGAGCAGCTATTCTCAGCACCAAACAGCAATAGGATTGTAGGGAGCTTGGGGGCTTTTAACGAGATGCTCACGCTCAGTGGTTCCCAGAATTCCCAACCATCACTCAGACATGCTTGAGGACCCTGTCCCCAAAGCGATGTGAAACATCACCAGAAATCTGTGGTTCCTCTGAGGTTTAGGTGAGTTTGGGTAACCCTCACTGGTCCTTGCAGAGTCCTGTGGAAAATGAGGGTCAAGTCCATAGATTTGAGCTGGGCAGAGAGGAGCACAGCAGCTTGGCCAAATGAAAGCAAGGACAAGACCACCACTTTTTATCCATTTTTTAAGCAATATTTTTCACCACAAAGGCATTTTGATAAGAAAAAGTATTTTGTGTTATTGCAATTATCTCTGTTGAAAGTAAGGACCCTGGAACTGCACAAAAAGCATCACCAGTGAGAGAAGCAATGGCCATCAGACCACAGTGGGTTTCCACTTTAGATAGAGGACATCAGACCCCTCTCTAGTATAAAAACGGCCACCCCTATCCAAACACACAGAGCCAGAAATATTTTTTCCATTTGAAGACCTTGGATCTGTAGGATAAAGCAGCAAATTGTCGTGCGTGCGCTGCGTGTCTGTTCAGGTTGGACTTCATGATCTTAG
Organism: Podargus strigoides; assembly: GCA_028020825.1. NCBI lineage: Eukaryota > Metazoa > Chordata > Aves > Caprimulgiformes > Podargidae > Podargus > Podargus strigoides. The sequence goes on from CM051663.1 coordinate 18,347,406, forward strand.
AGGTCTTTTCCAGCTGAGGCTGTTCTGTGATTCTGTGAATACAAAAAAGGGTCTTTGAAACAACAGAGTGCATTTTTTTTTTCTTCTAGAAAGGTATGGTTTTGGTGGAGCTACCTGCACACATTGCAGGGTTTTTGGTCAAAGAGCTCCACTTAGTTTCCTGCAGACTTCAGTTCAGGCTGTTTGAGACTAAAATACACACTGAAATACATCTAACTGTGTCTTCACTAGCATTTTTGACGGTGTCATCTCCATCAAGGGTGATGATCCCAAATCAAACTTTCTGAGGCTCTGTTTCAAGCCCACCATTGTTTAAGAGGTGGGAAGAAGTGAGGTTTCCATGAAGTGGACGTCGTTCTGCAGTTGAGGCACCTCCAGTAATGGTGGGCAGAGCAGTGAATTCACCCCAAAGCTCTCTGGAGCAAACACATCGGATCTGAGAAGGGGCAACTGATCCCAGGGGAGTTTGGGCCTCTGAGCTGCTCAGTGGTGTCCTGTGAGCCCATTACTCAAGAAGGAGAAGATGCTTAGGCATTAGGGAAACAGAGCAGGAGCAGAGGGCCAGGAAGGAGGTATGAATTTCCCTGTGGGATCCTGGTGGCTTTGTCACTCCTTGCTTCACCTTCCTCCTTTTTTTTCCCCTCTTTCTCCCTTAGGCCAGGACAAGATCTTTTCTTTTACAAGTTCCAGGTTCTTTTGTGAAGTAATCCTTAGACCAAGTTGTTTTAAGTGAGCAAAGCCCCCCCAGCCGATGTTGATTAAATATTACTTCCATCCTCCTGCTTCTCAGCCTTGGAAAACTGCTCTGTGTTGGGTAACTCCTTTTTTTTGGCTCATGAATGGACAACAGTCAAAATATAACTTGTCCCAAGCTTAAAAAAACATTTCCTACCAAAACTGCAGGTTAGAGATAAGACACCCCTTTGGAAAGGGGTCCATGGGTGGAGGAATGCCTATGGGGATATCCCACCTCCGAGGCATAGGTTTGTTTGCACCAGGACAGCAGTATTTGGGAGCAGGATTTTGTTAGCAGCCTGGCAAAGGAACGCGGCGGAGGCTGGCTCTTACGACACTGAGCACTTCAGCCCTCAGCACAATTTCCATTGGCACCTGTGTCAGGAGCCGTGCTGGAGACCTTTGCTCAGCTTCCTATTAACCATTTATTTACAATTAAAGGCATTCACCAGTCAGCTGTCACTGACCAGCTGGAAGACTAAATGGGTGGTCCCTAACCATCATGTCCACCTATTTTTTTACCACTAATCTGGCCATTTCTGTTATTGCAGAGGAGGGGAGAAGATAGCTGCAAAGCAGATTCTCAGGGAAAGAAGTGTGAGGTTGTGCTGGAGCTTTTGGGGAGGAAAGGGAGGACAAACCTTAAGCTGCAGCTTGCATAGGGATGAAGGACTGAGTGATGCCAAAGCCCATTTAGTCCAGCCTGAACTTGAACCTTCTCCCTGCATATTATTGTGAATGGCCAGGTTTGGGTGTGCACACCCAAGAAGGAGGGTGAATGCATCACCTCAATCTCCTGCAAACGCTTTGGTCCCAGTGCTACCCAACTGTCCCAAAGGGCTAGGGAGCTTGGGCTGCCTGCGCCGTGCCCACCCGCCAGCTGCAGGGCTGCCAGGAGTGCTCCAAGGTTGTCCCTGTGTGTACCCTGTGCTGACATCTGTCCCTTGTGAGTCAGGGGGGACAGCAGCAGAGTGACCAGGCTGCCAGCCGGCCCTTATCTCCTTCCTCTGCCTTATCTGCTTCCAGTAGAAATCGGATTGGTAGCAGGTGGCCCGGAGCGGAGCGAGGCAGGGAGCTCGAAATGGAGCAACTGATGGGGATGGCTGATAACGGCGTTTCCTGGAGACAGAGCACTTGGGCAAGGACTCCTAGAAACAGCTCACAGGGATGGTGAAGCTGAGATGGATGAGATTAAAAAAACCCTCTTCGTCTCCCTGTGAAACAGCCAGTGCTGAGATCCTATCTGAAACAGAGCAGTGAGAGACCCTGAGGACCTGGGATGACCCTGCCAGTCTGGGGAGGATGGACAATGCTGGTGGCCAAAGCTGCAGCTCCCGTGACCTAGGAGGGAACAGGATGGCTTGTGCACCCAAAGCAGCGCAGGGAAGTGGGTTATGGATGGAAATCAAGACTTGTCCTAAAAAACACCTCAAGGTGTGTTACTAAGGTCAGGTAACTGCCCATAGAGTGAGTGATGTGGGTCAAGCCGTGGCAAATACCCTCTGTAGGCAAGCACAAACACAGTCTCCTGCCACCAGTGATGCAAACACAGGAGGGTTATGCACCAGGGCAACCCACTGCTGCCTGCTCTCACCCCGTGCATAGGTGGTCCCACATGGTAGGGTGAAAATCACCCCCCAGAAAGACCTTGGGCTTTTGTGGGGTTGGGGTTTGCACATACAAGGGTGACAGCAAGGGACAGAGGCCGCCGGTTGTCCTCCGGAGACCCCGGCTGAGTGCCCTGGGTGGAAAGCACGGCGGTGCCCTGCGGTCTGGGCTCCCTTCCAGGCTCATCATGGGACTCCCAGCAAATCCCCTGGGGCAATCCGATCTCCGGGACGCTGGGCACCTATCCCTCCCTCCGGCATGTCGGGTTTTCCATGGTTTAAGGTGCCAAAGTTCATTGACAGTCCTGGCAGCTCAGGCACGCCCACAGCCCACAGCCTGTGCCACCCTTTGTGGGACAACACAGGTCACCCAGCGAGGGGGAAAGAAAAGAAGGTGCAATAGGGATAAAGACACTTCACACCCGTATATAAAACCTTGGGAAAAAAATAATAAATCACCCTTGTGGCATGTCCTACGTAAACACCAGAGGTTATATCGCTGCAAGTAGATTTTAGCTGGTTTTATTTCACAGGGCAGTCAGACTTGATGATGAAACTCTGTCTGAAGCTTCACGGAGACAAATGACACATGTTTCCCAGTAGTCCTTGAATGGCTATCAAATGTGTCATAGTTAGGAGCCAGCCTGGGGGGACTTTTTCTCCAGTACCTCCTATTCCAGGAAATGAGTCTGCCCTGTGCATTCCCTAAATTTGTCAGTGATTTAGGAGGCATCTTTGTTAAAATTAGAAGGTCTGTTTTGGTAAAGTTTCTACTAACTCTTGAGTAACTTAGGAGGTGAAATAACCACATGGTAAAACTCTCCTGCCTATTCTGGGAAGAGATGATCAGCTCATTGGGGAAGCACAACTCGCCCAAGAGTGATGCAGTGCCATTTTTCCCTTTGCAGCTCTGCGAAGGGTCCTTCCCCACCATGTCCTTGTGCTGCTGCTTGCACCAGCCCTCATGGCCCAGAGATGATTGTCACCCCCGAGTGAGGTGCACAGCCCACATGTGCTCTCTGAACCACCCACACACCTTCACGTGGAAGCCAACAGCTTGCACAACCCACGGGGCCCATGTCAGGGATGTGGAGCATGGCTCCAGCTCCCAGGTCCCTTGGCACAAACCCAGGCAAGCAAATTCAGCTCCACTATGGGGTGGCCACATGAAAACTGAGGATTAGGAGTAGTGTCAGGTCTGTATGAGCCCCTTGGCAATGCTGGAAGGTTGCCTGGAGATTCAGCTAGTTGGCATGGGACAAAACTGTGCCAAAATGCCCTTGAGACACGCCCAGTGGGGAGCACTGTGGTCCTTTTACACAGTGTGATACCCACCAAAACCACTCCAGTTTTCCCCTTTGCCTTCCCATCCCAAGCTGGGCTGGGAAAGACCCAGGGCTGAGCTAAGGGTAGCACAGGGAAGGCTTGGTCAGCGCTGCACTAGCCCCAGCCCCAAATATCTGATGTGAAATAAATGACCATGGCAGTATTTGGGCCATGACGTCACCATCCTGAACTGGAAATACTGCGAAAAGAGCCTTTCCAAGCAGATGAGACAAACTCCAGCAAAACCACAGAAAGACAAGTTAAAAAGAAAATAATGCAGTGCCCCCCTACCTTGCCTCCCTCCCCATGAACTCTTTTGAACTGGGAAAAACCAAAACAAAGCAGGGTTGAGTTCAGCCTCAGTTGAAGTCGTAGATAAAGTTCAGCTTACTTCTAATTTTATCCTGATGGCTCCCACCAGAAAATAGGCTCCAGCGTGGTGCCATGAGTGTAAGCCAGCCCTGACCCCCATCCCTCTGCCAGCCCCCCTGGGTGTCCCCAGATCCCCTGACCATCAGCTGCCACATCCAGGTAGGACAGTGAGCATGAGGCCACATGCCCCAGTCATGCCGTGGGAACATCTCCTGGAAGTGGTCGTGGTGCATCACCATCCCACGGTGCTGGTTGCCCTCCACTGTGCCCAGCCAGGGACACCGTGGCCTAGGCCAGGTCTCCACGTGACAACTGCTGTTGGACTTGCCTTTGCTCAGGGCTCCTCTGCGCTCTTTTTTCATCACTTCCCTTAGGAGCAGTGCTCAGATCCAGTGCCATTGGTGCAATTAGGTGAAACGGAGGAGGGAGTAATTAGGGGAGGAAATGGGAGGCAATGGGTTGTGCATGGCAGGGTAGGAGGAGCAGGGGGATGTGAGGCTCCCTGCAGCCTCCTCACGGCATTCCCATGGGTGACATGGGTGCACATGGGTGGTGGCGATTGCTAGTGGGATTTTGGGATTCAAACCCCTCACACCAAACTGTTTGCAGCAGCAGAAAGTGTTAAAAAAGGAGAAAACCCTTGTGCAAGGTGGGAAATGTAGGGACCGGGGATGATCACCTGTCCCCAGAAAGGTGAGTGCAGGTGGAGACTGGTGCAAGGACAACACATCATCCCCAAGGAGGAGACATCCTTGGCTGTGGAAAGGGAGCTGAGGTGGCCAAACATGACAGCACAGAGTGAAGAGAGGAAGGAGCCCTGTCTGCAAACACAGAGGGGACAGGAGAGAGATTTAAATTACAGGACAGAGAGTAAATGGGGAAAAAGATGGGTAAATTGGGCTGGAAAGTAGAACCCAAGCAGCGGAGCTGGGTTATTTGGGCTCAGTCCCCCCTCTGCCCCCAGGACAGCAGTGAGCCCCATAAAGGTGCTCACAGAAGCAACATAAATGCAGTTTATTATAAAGACTATACAGGAGAATGTGTCCATGCAAAGACTGCAAAGCCAGGAGGCAGATGAGCACTTGCAGTCGCTGCGTGCAACACAATCCCTCTCCAAAATGCTTCATCGCCCCAAAAAAATGACTGCATTTATCTGCAGGAAATAAGCACAAACCCTTGTTTTCTAACATTTTTGTGTTTTAGAAGAGCAGCGCAGACCTGCGAATGGGGGTTTGATTTCTCTCACGAGTTGTAAAATACAGCCCTAGGGATAGAAGTTACATGAGCTGTAAAACAATCCACCAACTGGATTTCACAACCTTTGTTGTCTTTCTCTCCTCAGAGCAATATTTTACAGCGTTTGCCCTCAAACTAGTTTTTCATCAGTCGACATATGTAATTACCACCAGACAGGTTTTCGGTAACCCAACTCCTGATGCAGTTTTATCTCCCACCCTCATGCTGTGTAGTTGCTGCTTTACTGAATCTGGCCTCTTCCAGACTTGCTTTGAAAGGTGAATTTGAGCTCTTTTGGAGCTTGATATTTTAAAAATATCAAAAATGCAATTTCAAAATTGATCTTGGGGCTCAAAGGGTGCTCTTCTCCCCTGCAGTGTGCTGGTGGCATTAACTACTGGCTGACCTGGTGTTGCTCCTCTGTCCATGGGGGGGGATGGACAAGGAGAAATGCCCAGAGGTTTCTGTAGGACCAAGGTCCAGGCTGTGAGTTTTGGGGAGGGACAAACCCCAGCTATGGCCCCTGATTGTCCAGGAGGGTTTGTAGAGGACATGGTAAGTGGAGAGGATGTTGTTGGAGGCCTCTGGAGGGGTTGAACCTCCAGGAGCCAGACTGGGTTGGTCCTAGTGCTATGGGCCCTTCTGCTCACTTTTTCTCCCCACACCTGGTCTTTTCTGCACTGACATAGCTGCAGCACCAAGGTAGATGACAGGACCTACCAGGCAGCATTCCTCATGTCAAGGTGCATTGCCTGATCCATCTTTCTGCCCCAAAGCAGGGCCAACCACATCAGAACCCTTCCTGGGGGAGTTGGTCCAACCTGCTCATAAACCCTCTGGTAACGGAGGGCAGACTGCTTCCCCAAAATGTCTTGTGATGGATGACGGGGTCATTCCTGGATGTTTGCACAGGGCTATGAACTAGAAATATATAAACCCTCTGTTTAGTCTTTCTCTGGACAATCACCAGATGTTGCTTTAGGTTATTTTGATGATAGCACAGAGGAAAACAATAAGCTGGTTCATACCATCTGCCCCTAAAAAGGCTCACCCAGTAGGAACTGGTTTTGTCACATTATTTCTAGTTATTCCTGCGTCCTTCCCATAATTTCTATCACTGCATCAACTGGGTGGGAGAGAATTTTGCAGCAAGGGAGGCAAATCACAGCTGGTAACTGAGGGATAAAGACATCCAAATCTCTCCTCCAAAGCTACCCCAAATTCTCTGAATTAATTCCTACAGCCGTATTTCTGCAAAAAGTATCCCATCCTTGGGGTATAATTTAATGATCTAAAACATTTCCAGGGATGCAGACACCACCTGTAACTCTTGGAGGGTTGCTCTGGTGGTCCTCGCTGTTCAACAAGGGCGCAGGGTCTCAAGGATGGATGGTTCTGGGATGGGCCCCTGAAATGGAGCCCTTATAGGGAGGTTTGGCTTCCTCCCCTCCCCGTGTAAAGGCATCACTCCCCTCAGAGCTGCAGCCTTCGAGGGGTTAGCGGTGTTGCAAAGGGCAAAGCCTTGGTGCTTGGGATACTAAGCCAATGCCTCATCCTGTGCTGGATCAAATCCGGCTAACCATTTCCCACAGCTCATAGCCATGCCACAGAGTTAATGGGGAAAAAATGCAAAGTCCCTCTCAAGAGAACACCCAAGATTTCAAAATTCCATTCTGTCCTGAATCGTCCAAATTTTTCACCAAACAAAGCATTTCCTTTCAATGTATGTTATGTTGCTGTAGCAATAACTTTTAAACAAAGTTATTCGACTTTATTAGCACAGACCTTTCCAATAACTTCCCATTGAGCTTTTCTGTCAAAAATTTCCACTTTGGGAAAGTGATGTTGGGAGGTGGCAAAGGTCTGGTGGGAGGAATCACCCTCACCATGCGCTGCGTGGTCCTGGGCTTGCTTCAGCCTCTGCACCTCTTCTCCCAGCCCTGCTGGAGAGACATGTGTTGGCCTTTAATGTCTGTCCCCACACGTCATTCTTAGATGTCTAAATGCATGACATGTACATGTGGCCTCGCAGCCACAGCAGGGAGGGAGCTGCATGGACCCCTCTGGTGCTGCTGGTGACCCCACGGTGGTCAGTGACGATGGAGCTCTGAGAAGAAACCAGGTCCTGAGAGTAGGTCAGTGCCTTTGCAATTAGTGAATACAGCTGGCTGAGGAACTGGACTGCAATGAGTGTCTGCATGTGAGAAAGCAGTCCATGAGATTCCAGGACCTGTGCAAAGTCCAAATGGGTGGTTTTGGGGAGCAGCTCCACACTTCTGTGGGGAGCACTGGGCCAAATGCATGTCCTGTGATCTGCTCTTGGGGGATGCTTGGTTGTATTGGTGGGGTCCCCAGGCTTCTCCATTCAAGAGACAGATCACATCGGCTTTTGCTTCATGCATGCACCAGCCAACAGTTCCTTCTGGCTGTTTTCCTATGCATGGAGATGAGGAACAAGTAGCTCTCTCTTACTTTTAAAAATAATAATAGTGATCTCTGCAGGAGCCTGGGCTTTCTTGGCTCACATCCCCATGCTCTGGCATCAGGGGATGTGCAACTCCCGGGCAGGAGCTGGAGCCAGGGTGCCATGCGCAGGTGGGTCATGAGCAGCATCAGCCTGATGTGTTGTGGTCAGGCACCAGCTGAGCTGGGGGTTCCCCAGGTCCCAGGTGTCAGCCACAGCCAAATTATCTGTTACTGGCACTTCTGTGTCCACGGGATAAAACCTGAAAGAAATCCTGATCAGCATTTATTACTCCCTGCCTCGACAACATCTCCTCAATCCTCGTGGTTCTCCTATAGGTTGGACCTATCTTAGATACGGAGAAACCCTCCTGTGGTGTCCAGCCGTGTCCCAGAGCTGCACATCTCCCTGACTGCGTGTCCCAGAACTGCTGCCAAGGGGAAATTCGTGTGTCAGGTCAACTCTCAGGTCAGTACCTGGTCTCTGGGAGACGCAAGGTGAGATGATGCCGAACGTCTGGCACAAGTCAGGAAGCATTTAGTAAACCCAAGGCTTCCTCCGAGCAGGTACAGGCTTGCATGGAGCACTGGGTGACTTGCACAGGTTGCAAGTGGCCTGCACCTCATTTTAACATCTCGTCTATTTATTTAGGGCCTTAAAGCAATGAGCTGAGCACCCAGCCTGCAGCAGGGATCCTCCTACCACGGCCCCACCTTCTTCCACCTCCTTTTTGTATTTATTTTGTATTTATTTATTCCATTGGCTGCGCTGCAGTGAGCTCTGAGCGCACGCACACGGTCACTTATGGCATTTCACAAGAATACTTCAAAAGCAGGAACTGTTTCACCTCCAATTTTCTGGCCAGAGCCCGATGACATATGGGCACAAACTGCTCACCTCCAGTGACCCAGCGCAGCTTCCCAGGCCAATGCACGCATTTCAGTTAGCCAAAAAATAATTGGCTTGGGCTAGAGAAGGGCTTTCCAAAGGAAACTTCCTAGAAAACTTGTTTTTTAAAATTTTTTTTTTTTTTTCAGTAGGTTGAATGGAGTGAAAGGCAGAAGTGCAACAGTGCTACAACGTGCTACAACCCTTCGGCGCTGTTGCACGCTGTAGCACTGGGTGAAATGGGTGTGATAAATGGGCGGTCCTCCAACAGACCCCCAACTCCAGCCAAGGCAGGACGCAAATAGATGATCAGGGACTGGGTGGCCGTGGTGGCCAAGCTGGGAAAAGGACCCAATTCATCACCCACAGACCTCCGAGTTCTTTGCACCGCTCCCATGAGCTTCATCCTCACCCCTGTGAGAAGTGATGGGGAAAGGGACCAACCCCAACTGGAGCCGTAGCACCTCACACGATCTGATCTGGAAGCCACACAGAAAGAAGGGTCCATCCCTCTGCTACACTCCCAAGCAGACACCATTAGGGATATTTTTGCCTCCCCCACCCCTTTCCTCCCATCCTAACCAAAATTGCGGTCTCTCCCAGACCAGCACAAGTGATAGGGCGTATTCACAAAGAGATGGGGAATTGTCAAGCTTTAAACATTTATTACTCAGATGATGCATTTTATAGCATACAGTGGGTCTGGATGTTCTATGAACAAAGACTGAATTGCCACAAAGAGTTATTAGATCCCTTGTTTTAACAGTCTCTGAAATGCTGAAAATGATGAATTTGCATTTTCTCTAGTATTAATATCTAAGTTTTATTCTCTCCAAAACCATTTTTCTTTTTTTTTTTAATTGTTCTTTTTTAAAGCGCTTAGTTTAACAAATATGATTAAATTAAAAATGTTGCTTTTTCAAATGCAAATAAATACATTTAAAAAAAAAAATAAAAATTGCTAGCATTAACTCTGTGTTCTGCAGGACACCACAGCTCCCTTTGCTACCAATAGTGGACTTTGCAAACCTTAGTGTCATTTGTCCTGAAAAAATACTGAAAGTATCACCAAGACCAGCTAATAGCTAACACCAAGAAGAGCAAAATTAGTGTAAAGCCATAAAATATCCAGCGGGGAAACTAAAAAAAAATAATAAAAAAATCCTATTTAAGATTTTGAGGGACTTCCAAGTGAGGGATGTTATAAAAATAAGCATGAAAATAAATCATAAGTTATTCTGACAAGTTTTCCTTCAAAGCCATCAATCACATCCAGAATAGATACTAATTAATCTCCTCTGGGGGAAGAGAGGAACCAAGCAAATCGCTTACTTTTCCTTTCCCCCCCCCCCCCATTTTCATTTCACCTCCACATAAATGAGACTTCTCCAAACAGGGGCGAAAATGAGCAAAAGTCTTCAGTTTGGAAATAATTTCACTGTGAATGAGGTGAATTAGATGCTGGGGAAGTCTGCTAGAGAGCCCACAAACCTGCCCTGCATCTGAGGGGGACTGGCACGGTGGTGGTGCAGAGCATTGCTCCTCGGCGGATGCTTCAGACACTTGCCTTTACACCAGCTGAGGTTTAGCTCCACACATATTTGGCCCAAGGAGGTTATTTTCTCCTTTGCTGATGTAGCTGTAAGGGCAAAACATATTAAAACCCCACACAGATACTTTTATTGAGCAGCGAAGATGGAATCTGGCTAATCTGGGGAGATGTAGCCTGTGGCTTCACACCTTTAAAAAATGCATATTGTAGAATTATGCTCTTTGGCAACTGTTTCTAAAGAAAGCCAAAAAAAAAGACAAAAATATTCAATGACATGCCTAGGTGCTTTCATCAAGAATCCCCAAAATTTCCCAGTGCTGCTCCCCATCCTGCCCCATCAAACGACCTGTGGTACCTCTTTTCCCGACATGGTACCATGGTTAATGATGCCATGTACCCGTCCTCTTCCTACTGATGGATTTCAGAAAGATACCATTGGCAGCACATGATTTTGAGGAATAAAAATCTCATTTTTGGTCAACAGTTTGATTCTCGCATATCAGCGGAGTGACTGACATACCGAAGCGGTTAATGGCTGGATGAATGTACATTAATTAGCAGAGATAAATGGCAAGACATTAAAATATGACAGATTTCACATACAAGTTCTTCTTCAGGAGAAATCCCGGTGTTGAAGGGGAAAGTCGTGGGCCAAGTCCGGTTGGTGGGGGTTGCAGGATTGCACCCCAATGGGACAACTGAATAAATCCTCACGGCTGGTAGGAATAGGGAAATGCCTAAGCAAAAATACTGCCATGTGGCTTACACTTTTGCCTCTGAATGCCTCCTGATGCACTGATAGGTGAAAATTCAGGTTTTTAGAAGCAAAATCTTAATTTCTCTGGGTTTTTCTTTTTTTTTTCTTCTTCTTTCACTACATCCCAAGATCAAATTCTGGGGGAAGTGGAAAGGAGAAGTTGCAGGGGCCGGAGTGGTGAAGTGGTGATTTGGATCGCTGCCGGCAGGATCCCTGGCACCTTGACCCATCAGGCTTTGCCTCTGTTATAGGACTTTCCTGTTCTTTTAAAAAGAAAAAAAAAACAAAATAAAATTAAGACAAAACTGTTTTTTGGGTCTTCTCCCAGAAGACTGATGCTGCGCCTGGGTGTGCTGTGATGAGTGTTAAATCCCCTTCTTCTCCACTCCCCGAGAAACCAGGCAGCAGGAAAAGCCAAGAGCAACGGCTGCAACCCTGAGCCTCATAATACTGATGGGCTTTGCCGCCTTAATCAAGTTCAGCTGCTCATTAATACTATCAATCCCCATTGCTACTAACGAAGCTGACCCACCGCAAGGTGCTGTCACCATGCAAAGCTTGCGGGCTTGAATCCATGAAGCAGAAATTAATCCTTCCAGACAAGTCCAGTGCTTCCCATAGTAATTTTGCTGCTTTCTGGGTAGACAGGAAAACTGAAGCTCCTATTTCCAGTTTGTTCCTCTTGCAGATTAGAAACTGCACCAGCAGACAAGCAGATGAAAATTCAAATAATATTGAACCATGGCATCAAGACTCTCACCCTCTGCAACGCACTTTCTGCTGAAAATTTCTGCCCTTTAAATTTTTCAGCAAAAGCCTCTTCCCCTTCGCAGACAGACCAACACATTCATAAGGCACCCAAGAACATACTGCACATCTAAAGAGGTTGGGGTGAAATTTCTCTTTTCCAGAAGCCACCAGAAATTCAACGTTTTGCTTGGAAAAAAGGGGTTTGAGCAGCTGAGTTCAGACCCAGCCTGCCTGGCCGGCGCCAGGGCATAAATTCTCTTCTTATCACCAGGAAAGGAAAGTAAATTGAATAATGGGAAGAAAATGGGACGGGCTGCTGGCATCGTGCCTTCCTTGGCTCCTCTTCCACTGCGCAGACGGGATGGGGCAGCTCACGCCCCCAGTTAGGCTTCACTGAAACAAGCACCAGAATTGATTTAGTAGGTAAAAGCATTGCTAGACAAGCAAACAAGGAGACCACCAGGTCTTGTTCCTGATTCGGGGAACGATGCAATGGTGTAGTGCGTCCCTCCATACCAGTCTCCTCGTCCTCTGGGCATTTCCTTGCCCAGGCAGCATCTCACCATCACCCCCCCACAGATGCCCCCTCCCTTGGGATGCTCCCAGGGATCCCCAAGCAAACTCTCCCCCTCTGAACACATCACCCATCCCTCAAGGACACAGTGCCACTTATACCAACCATGGCACAGAGCTGTTCTGTACACCGCACACCTAGAAACACTGGGTAGCAAATTCAGATAGTTAGAAGCCAGGCTCAAAACCTCTATTTTTGGCTTTTCTTCTTTTTCCCTCTTCCTATGTCTTCCTTTTTGCCATACACTGCTTGTCTTCTCTTTACCAAACTCCAAAGAACATCAAACCTTCATTTGTCCCTTGCCCTGTACGTTATTAAGCCCGATTATAACAGGCCTGGATTTAAATGTATATTTACAACCATGACAGTAATTACAATAAAGCACTCTTTCAGTGGAAACGGAAAAAAATTATTACAAAAAAAAAAAAAGGGTTATAACGGCAACTTGAACAGCAAGAGCCGCAGTATCCCCTGTTTCTCAGAGCTCCCAGCTCAGAGGACGTCAAAGTTCTCAACCCATCAAGGAGGCTACTGGCAAGATGATGATGGCTACGTTACTTCTGCAGTGGCTTTTGGACTCCTGTAAAATACTCCTTCTGCTTCAGCATCTTCACGTAAACCATCAGCCAGCTGGTGGGAAGGTGTTGCTTTCCCCGTCTCCGAGCTGCTCGCAATTGTCCATTCAATGATACAATAAAATAAGAAGAAAATACAAACGCTCGAGAAAAAGAAAACCCAGTGCAAATAAGAAAGTCGTCCCGCTCTCCGACACGCTTTCGAAGGGGTGGCGAGCAGAGGGACACACACAGAAAGTTGAAGACAAGAGGAGGAGGCGGGGGGGGGGACCTAACGCAAGCCCCGCTCGACAAAAGCCATCAATTATGAGCGTCTGGTGTTAGTGTGTGTCTGGCTTTGTCCTCCCCAGACATCTGCTGCCTGCTGTCTCCTGCCAGTTGGCCGGGGCAAGGCAGGAGGACGGTGTGAAAACAATACTAGCCCCCATTTGGATTAGTTTTCTTTTTTTTCTTGCCCCGCCCCGCCCCACACCCCCAAAGCCCCCCCCCCCCGCCCCCAAATTCTCTGTCTTCTTTTGAAAGCCAAACAATAACCCGGCAGGATGCGTTGCTGCTGCTTGAGCAATGAGTTCAGAAAAAGAAACCCCTAAAACAAAACCACAGCGGGGAAGAGGGGTGGCACTTGGCGACGTGGCTGAAAAAGAAACATGCTTCTCCCTCCCCACCCCACGAACATATTCTCGAGCATGCTGGGGTTTGGTCTGCTGGGGGGATTTAAATCGGGAAAGCTGTTGCTGGATCCCATCAAGGTGCATGTTTTCTTCTAGTCCCTTCCCACCCCACCTTGCCCTGCCTGTCAAGCCGTCAGTTTTTGGATGGTCTTGTTGTAGTACTGCGTGATGGTGGGCGTCAGGGGGTTCCAGTTGTTGGCGTGCAGCTCGATGACCTCCAGCAGCAGGGATCGCGTCAGCATGGACTCGGAGGGACACAGCATCTTGTCGCGTGCTATCGCCAGCAGCTCCGTCATCATCTCAGGCAGCTGCTCCTCCAGCAGCCGTCCGGTGCTCTGCAGCTGTCAGGAGAAGAAGAGGTCAACCATGGCATATTGATCCTTAGGTGTACTTTCAACTTGAGATATTCTATGATCCTATGATACTAAAACGCTGTGTTTGCTTTTGTAGACACCCTCTACCCCTCCAGTTCTCCCCTGCTCAATGTGGCTGGGTGGGCAGGCAGGGTTAAAGGTGTTGTGGCTTTTGAAAACCAAAACCACCCAGCAGCAGGCTCCAAGAGCTGAACACGAAGGGTGAGGTTTTCAAAAGCATCTGCACCATGCTGCTGGAGGAGCGAATGGTTCAGCTCTCACTGACTTCAAAGGCGGCAACGCTGGATTGCTTTTGAAAAATAAAAAAAAAAATCCCACCTAAAACCCACGCTATTGTCAAAACAAAGCGCAGGCTATGATGTGGTATCCCTGCCTTCTACCTGGCCCTTCATTTACTCACTGATTCACAGCTCTCAGTGACTCCCAGTCGTTAATCAGAATAAGCAGAGCCCTCCTGTATGCACAGCAAATCCTGCCCTGCCAAGGTCTGCACTTATACCTGTCATGCTGCTTCTCTGAGGACAGCCAAGGGATTTTTAAAACAATTACTCCTTAGAAAGCCTCCATGGAGCAGCATAAAGCCCTAGGTGATCCCATAGAGGAGAAGCTTGCTGTGCACAGCGATAAGCCCACCATCACAGGCTTGTGGGGCTTAAACGCAGAGCACCCCAAAGCCCTAACCTTAAAAATGCAAACTCTCCTCCTCAGCTGCCAGTCACTTTGCTGAATTTCAACCATTCAGGATGCAATTTCAACTGCTCACTGCAAGGAAAGCATCCATCCCCACAGGCCAATCACTTCCCCAAAGTGAAACTGATGAAACTGTCCTGTATTTGTACCAGCATTTCTCTGCAAAGCTCCTGCAGAGCACAGCAAACCTCTCTGTGTGAGCCATGGGGCAGCTTTTGCTCCAATGTAGCGTGAGATTTGAAGGAACCAGGACAATAGAATTTTGCGGTGGGACCCCAGCTAACAAACACTTTGCATCCATTTACATGCATCAAAAGTCCAGTGACAGAGTCTCAAGGGCCATCTCTTATCTCACAGTGATGTCTTTCATCTGCTCCACTGTCGTAAGATCCCCCCTGCAGTGCTGTGTTCAGCTCTGGGGCCCCCAACATCAGAAGGACATGGAGCTGTTGGAGCGTGTCCAGAGGAGACAGGATCACAGAATGGTGGGGGTTGGGAGGGACCTCCGAAGATCATCTAGTCCAACCCCCCTGCTAGACCACGGAGCACCTCTGCTATGGGGACAGACTGAGAGAGTTGGGGGTGTTTGGCCTGGATAAGAGAAGCCTCTGGGGAGACCTTATTGCAGCCTTCCAGTACTTCAAGGAGACTTAGAAGAAGGCTGGTGACAGACTTTTTAGCAGGGCCTGTAGCAATGGGATGAGGGTTGATGGTTTTAAACTAGAACAGGGCAGATTCAGACCAAATATAAGAAAGAAATTTTTTATGCTGAGGGTGGTGAACCACTGGCCCAGGTTGCCCAGAGAGGTGGGAGATGCCCCATCCCTGGAAACATTCCAGATCAGGTTGGATGGGACTCTGAGCAACCTGATCTAGTTGCAGATGTCCCTGCTCACTGCAGGGGGGTTGGACTGGATGGCCTTGAAAGGTCCCTTCCGAGCCAAACCATTCTGTGATCTTCTAATGCAAAGAAGCAACAGAGCTGTTTGGGTTTGGAAGCTTCTAATAGCTTCTTCACACGTGCAGAGCCACGGACACAAGGGACAAAGCAATGAAGACCAGGGCAGGTGGTGCAGGTGCTACCTTACCTCCATGGAGCAGCAAAGCACAGCGTCTTCCTTCACATCCTGAGATTGCAACAACTGCAAAAGAGAGCAGACAGAGGTGGTGAGAAATGCGTGACCTCCTCCTCCCTTACACCCTTCTTCCATCTCTTTGTCCGGCTTGGCTTTTGCTACTTCCAGGAGGAAGGGACAGAAAATCAGAAAGAGAGAAGAAAAGAGATTATCAAACCAGAAAATTAATAGTGACAAAACATGAGGTAAAGGGTATCACCACCATACCCACTGCTGAAAGCGAGCAAGTGGGGCAGAACATAGAGAATTTAGATTAACAACTTTCAAAATAAACTTTATTTAGGTTACATTGCTTTTTTTATCCCACGGCAGGCGATGGGAAAATACACTTGTTTCACATACACAGTGACTAAATACAACCATCAGATGACATTTGAGCAGCACAGCCCTGGGAGTGGCTGTTTGGAAGGGAAGGACTCTGCCCAAGAGGCAGCCATCCACCACCAAACCTCTCTGTCCCCGTGGGGACACTTCTAACAGCCACAAAATTACCTGATGGGAAAGTGTCACATCCAATACACTGCAATTAATACAGCTCCTTCTAGACTGATTATATAGTGGTGCAAATACAATGGGTTGCAGCAAAACTATGTGTCTTACGTGCACCAACTCCAACCCTGGTCTGCTCTCCACGAACTCTGCATTACAAACATGAGCTTGTAAGCGTGAGCAACTTTCAAGAGGGACCCAAAATGTTGCTGTGCATGGCATGGGATGGTGAAGGAAGATGCTAGCCCCTCTCAGTTCAGACTCAGGGGGTGCAGTGAGGGTCAATGGCTATACTGGGCAATGGCAAAGTGTAGGAGT
Source organism: Podargus strigoides (assembly GCA_028020825.1). NCBI lineage: Eukaryota > Metazoa > Chordata > Aves > Caprimulgiformes > Podargidae > Podargus > Podargus strigoides. The sequence continues at coordinate 18,363,920 of CM051663.1, forward strand.
TCAGGACGTCTCACCCTACAAACCTTGAAACCACAAGGAAGGTCCCTCAAAACTATATCAAAAATACCATTCTTTGTTTTCATCTTTATGACTTTGTCACGCACATGAAAATGCAGTTTCAGCTGTTTTGGTGAAACCACAAGAGAAAGCACAGTTGTTCTAGTTGTTTTTCAAGTAGACAAAATACTGAGATTCTCCATCAGCCAACAAAGTCAGATGGAGTGTTATGAAAAACACTGTACCATAAGGTGGCTGATACAATTACAAGTGCTGACAACACTCAAAGCCACGGCCACCTCCCCTCTATCATCTTGGGCCGAACAAGCCCTGCTGGCCCTGAGCTAATCACTGGGTGCAGCAAGGAAGCTGAGTGCATGCACTTAACACCGAGAAAGAGGAGAAATATTGGGAAAAAATGTCTTCATTAGTATCTGAGACTCATCACGGAAAGACAAACTATGGAAAAGTGGTTGGACTACTTAAAAACTGCCCATATAAAAATTGCTCAGTGTAACTAAATGTGCTCCAAAGTCATATCCTTTAATTAAAATCGCAGTTTTGATTCTCAACTTTATTATTTCCCCTTTCCACTCTCATTTTTTCATATTTCCTTTTCTCTAAAAATAAACGCTCTCGTGTTTACCAGCTCCACAACAGCTAGGGAAAAAAAGCTAGAAAAAAAAAGAGGTAATTCAAGGAATTATCATTGCTCTCCAAGTTTTGTTTTTACCCTCTCCTGTTTTCAGCAGACAGCAGTTTGTCCACTTTGAAGACGATGTTTACAGCATATCGATGAGCATGTAGCCCACTGGCTTTTATCTTGCTTTAGCCAAAGGTTCAGCCAGGGTTTTGAAGACATGCAGCATTCCCCACCCCTCAGGTTATCTTTCTGCTGAGTTCTTTGGAAAATGTTAGTTAGGCCCAAGCAGCATGCTCTGAGATAAGTTCTTGCAAACAGTTCAGATTCGTTGAAAAAAAACCCCATGAGATTATTTTAAACCCAACAACAACAAGGAAAAAATATCAATTAGGGACAAATACAAAAAGGCAGTAGTCCAGAAATTCACTCCTGGGGTATGTAGTTCATAAGCATGGCTCGAAGCAGGGCTGCACATTAAATACATATTCACCTTTCCTATTTTTGCTATTCTTTCGTAAAGAATATAACGTGAAAGTTAAAGCAAGAAAAGTGGAGTAAAGATTGATTAGAAAGGATCTATAGTGCCCAATTCCAGCCCTTCCTCTGCTCCTTGATCCTGCTCTCTGCCAGGGATACATGGCCAAGAAAAGGCTGCAACTTCACTTGGGCTTTCCTTGCCCCAGCTTCCCACCTGCAGAGTTGTGACACACGCCCCTAACTCAAAAGGTGGTTGTGAGGGTGAATATGTCAGATTGTCAAAGACTGCTCAGATATTTGGCTAATGGGGAACAGTCTTTATTTACCTACAATGAGACGGAGACTACATCCTAGCCCCAGACTTGGGCAGGCATCCTCCACCTTCACGCTGCCCTCCTGGAACTCCTCTGATATGACTTGGCTGAACAAGGACAATGCACGAGCTTCATCTTGTCCATCAGGGGGCATCATGTGCTCCATCTTGTTCGCTGAGGCACCATGTTGTCCACCTCATCCATCCAGGAACCATGTGCCTCATTGCTCCATCAAGGCACCATGCCTCGTCCATCCAGGCACCATATGACTGACCTCATCCATTCACGCACCATGTGCCCCACATCGTCCACCAAGACACTTTGATTCCTCCAGGGGAATCACAACCCTGCAGTACTGGCACTTGTGTGACCATAAGCCTGAACCTAACCAATTGCATTCATCATTTGCAATCTAATTCATACTTACTTAAAGTATTTTAACATAAACATGCTATACCCATTAAATTAGCACTCCCACATCGGGATTATTATTTATTTAACCATTTATAACCGCACCTCCCTGCTGAGTGCATCTCCCAAATCCCACCATGGGCACCATCCCATCCCTCTCCACCAGGTTCCCACAGTTCAAACCAGCTGATGAACGTGGATGAGGGAATTGAAAAAGGAACACGAGGCAGACAACAGGGCAGGTGAACTAAGACTCACACGCTTCGCGATTTAACCTATAATCATCCCCTGGAGGCTGGGGCTGTCTGCAAGAAAAACCTCCCTTTGCTCTCCAGCTGGTTTCCCCATATCGGGTGAAGCCGGGCAATGAAAGCAGCAGTTCCTGCTGGAAAGGAGACAAAGAGTCTGCTTGATTTCCTAAGAGAGGAGGATGCATGCCAGAATCTGCCCGGCCAGTCATACAATACCCAACCTTGCTTGCAAAAGGCTTCTCACTTTTGTTTCTGGTGATGGACCAGCAGCTTTGCAGACCCGTGGATGATATCGGGCTCCCCCTCTTCTGAATCTCTGTGTCCTGCTGAGAGATGGAGCACTGGGCAAGGTCCTCTGCAAGGCCAGCGTGCCCAAGTGGGCTCCAGGCGCTAAGTATTTTCATAAGCAACCCAAAAGAAATTGTAGGGTCTGCTCCTTGAAGAACTGCATGTGGTGGGGAATCTGCAGTGCCTTGCAGGGTGGCTCTTGAGTGCAACTCATTTCCGTGGCATCCTACTGGGACCAGTCTCTTCTGGCCCCCCTGGCCCCAAAACCTGTTCTTTACCTTGTTGCAAAGGTAAGCAGCATAAGCCCCACGGGATGGGCATGCAATGGTGGTTGAGGGTGCAAAGAAACCCAAAACTGCAGCTGGGCTTCATCATGGAGCAAACCAGCTTAGCTGTCCTGAACAGCAATGGATGCACATGAATGCGGTGTAGACCACCAGGAGCAAACCAGAGAGCTAAGCTGATGGGATTCACATACCCACGAATATTTGGGTTTATTACCTGCTTTCTGAGATCATATGGGCTGCTGAGAAGCTAAAAGTGCTTACTTGGTATTCTCAGGGCTGCTCATGCCATGAGCAGGACTGGGGAACCTGCCCCACCAGGTCCCTTATCACCAAACCACGCAGGTTTAATTGTGTTCTTCAGCAATTCTCCCTGGGAGATGGAGTGGGAGCAGCCCAGAGCATACATTACCCTTTCCAGCTGCAACAATATTTCTCCTGCAAGGCACAATACTAATTATTGTGTATGATATTGCTTGCAAAATGACATATAAGCAATGCTTGCCACAAACTACCTCTTAGCATGCAGTGTTTTCTGATGATTTGGTGATGACTCTAGTGAGAAAGCACAGAGACCTTGAAAATATCCACCCAGAGCCATGGAGAGGCTGGGATGCCTTTGAGAGCTAGTGAAAGCTAGACTGACCGCAGCCCACAGGCTGCTTGCCCTGGCTCCCCGACGAGCATCTCGTGTTCACCCATCCAGGTGGCAACATGCATGGACATCCAGACAGCCTGGGGCATGAAGCTCCAGCCTCGCAACCGCTTTGCGGTCCCTGCCCACAGGTATGCTTTTCATCTAACCCGTAGGTCACGAGGAGGTGCCTGCCAGTATTCCCCCTGGGGAGCACGGACAATGACCACAGAGGAACCAACATGTTGTAAACGCATCATCCAGGTGTAGCAACCAGCTCACTGGTGCAAAAGGAGGCAACAGGTGAAAATAGAGACACATTTCAATCAGGAAGAAGGAAAAAAACCAGCTACTTGTGCCACTCGGAACTTAAGCAGAATGAACATTATATACTGCACTTGAAAGGCTGCAGGAGAGATGGTGCTTCCAAGTCCTGTTTTTAACCAGAGGAGCCCTTGGGAAGGGTCGCGGTGGACTTTGTCCTCAACAAGATGGATCTGTTACAGCTCTGCGGTCAGGATTGTCACAGAGACCCCCTTATAAGTGGGCTTATAAGAAAGATGGGGACAGATGTTTTAGAAGGGCCTGTATTGATAAGGGGTGATGGTTTTACACCAAAAGAGGGGAAATTTAGACTAGATAGAAGGAAGAAATGATTTACGCTGAGGGTGGTGAACCACTGGCCCAGGTTGCCCAGACGGATGGGAGATGCCCCATCCCTGGAAACATTCCAGGTCAGGCTGGAAGGGGCTCTGAGCAATCTGATCTAGTTGAAGATGTCCCTGCTCACTGCAGGGGGGCTGAATTAGATGACCCTAGGTCATCTAATTAGGTCCCTTCCCACCCAAAACCATTCAATGGTTCTATGGTTCTATGACCATCCCCTACAACTTGGAGTGCTTTTAAGGCACAGAGTGTGCTGTCCTGCTGACACAGCTCTGCAGGCACTCTTGGTCATCTAATAGACCACAGTTGAGGAACTCCTGCCCTAAAAACCTCCTGGAAGCCTTGCAGTTTGCTAGAAGGCTCCTCCTGGGAGCACAGGCCAGTTCTGCTGCACTTCACAGGCTCTCCTCAGAACGACATCAATAGCAATTTTCTGCTTTTCCAGTGGCCCTTATTGACCTCCTGTTGCAAGTCTTCAAGGAAGATGCCTGAGATAAGATCCATGGGACTGCTCGGCTGCTCTGCATGGGGAGAGTCATGCACTTCTCTGAGCTACAGGCAATTGCTACAACTCCTCTTTTCTTACTGTCATGAGGCACGGGATGGCGAAAACAGCCAAGACTGGGGAAAATGCAAAGTACAAAAAAGGGTGTGGAGGACAAGTAATTACAAAACACTCCACCAGCAAAGCCAGTTTCAGGATTTCTACAATCTGCTCATTAGAAGTATCAGCTCCTTGACCCAGGATATTAGAAGGTCACCTGGGCTGATCCTGCACCCACCAACAAGCTCTGCCAGTGCCATCCCCTCTAAAGCAGTACCAAGTCCCTCTCCGGGCATACCCTGGGTGCTAGGGAAGTCAGATGAGACTTTTGCCTAGGGCAGAAACAAGTGAGCACTTGGAAACAGAAGCCCTTCAAAAGTCCACAGGCATAAGTGGCAGGCATCTTCTCCGCTCACCCATTTGATGCTGAGGTTGCCGAAACACAAGGTTTTGGGGAAAACCTTTCCCTCATGGAGCTGCTTGTGCAAAGCCTCTGCACGAGGCAGAGGCTTTGCCATGCTCCAAAGCATTTTCCACTGGGCTCCAAAAACCCAGCTGAGCTGGGAGATGCAGGCTGTGTCAGGCTGCATCCACTAGCCATGGTCCTTCTCTCTGCAGGGCCTTCTGTTCACACCTCTACGGGGATCAGGGGAAGTCTTCAAGTCCACTGAAGCTGTGTCCATAGGAGGCACTTTCCCCAATGTATTTGGACAACTTGAAGGAGTTTGCTTGGAGGCACCCATTCCATTTACAGTGATGTGCTGCTTACAGCTGAGGAGGAGACTTCTGTTCTCCAACTACCAAACCGGGACTCCCTGGGAGGTTGGTAAGAAGAGATTAGTTTGTTTATTGCATCCAGTAAACCAAGACATTGGTTATCCTCCTTGTCAGGCTCCTGAGGAACTCAGAGATACTTAACAGCAAATTGAATTAAGGCCAGGGGAACAAACCCCTGTACCCAATCATGGGAAACTCCTCCTACTCCTTTCCACTGCAGACAAGGGAAACCATGAAACATGACTCTGTCTCCCCAGATCTGGAAGAGCAGAAGGGATTCCTGCGAAGATGGAAACCATTAAGCAGCAATTACTGGAGACAATGATGAAGAAAATCTGGTCACTCATTAACCCAGACACTGCAATCCAACAGTAGCCTGGTGGTTACACATCCTCTGGCTGGAGGCAGACCTTCAGGACCTGAAGGTGGATGAGACAGACGGACAGAGCCACCCAGTCTGCGTGCACAGGGAGACCGAGCCACCCAGACGGCCAGCTTCATCCTGCCCAGCTGAAGACATAATAACCCTGGGAGAGGAGGATGTGATCTCATCCCAAGGGACCCGGGGAAACACAAAACATGGAAAGAAACAGTGACAAGACCATCACGCTTGATTACGGGCTCCACCCTGGCTCGCCGGACGCTCTCCACTTCCCTGCCTCTGCGGAGGGAGAGAGCGCATGGCGGCGGATGCAAATAGCTGTTTACATCCCATTGAAAGGGTTTTTGGGAACTAACAATGCCTGGTACAGAGGGTGAGGGAGAAAAAACAAAGCCACGCAAGGAGGAGGGACCATCCTGTGAGATGGTATCTAGCTTCATTTCTTTATCTGCCCTAATGGCTTCCTCTGCCTTCTCCATGGTTCCCAGAGAATCAAGGGTGGCATTTCCCCTCCCCTATTTAAAATATATACCATTACAGTTTTAATGCTGAGTCTAAGCAAGTCCTGTAGCTTTTCTGGAATATATGTTCCTGCACATACAGTACTCAACAGAGCAGGTGGGCTCAAAGGCATCGTGCTGCCCACCTTGTTTTGGTCTGTCCTCATCCACTCCCAAACTCCTTCACCTTAACTCTGCCCTTTGACCAAAATGGTGCTGATTAAAGGGGATTTTTTCCTCCATACAACCTGCATTCACATGAAGGTTTTTGCCAGTGCAGCTACGGAGGGGGGGTGTGCACAGGAGCTTTTTGCATGGATATTTATTTATTTATTGCATGACAGACACGGAGGTTATGGGGACAACCATCCCTGCCAGGAGCATGGCCCCTAAGACAGACACATGTCCGTCCCTCCTCTTAGAAGACTCCAGAGCATCCTACCTCCTGCCATGGCTCTGAAAGTCCACATCACCCCACGCATCAGTGTACCCTGCTTGCTCCCAATCCCAGACTTTTCTCCCAGCTCTTGCAGGTCTTCAGCCTTCCTCTTCTAGATTCCCATGACATTTCCCCACTCGTTTGCTCTCCCCATTTCTCCTTCCTTCCCATGACCCTGAGAGACAGCCTCTTCTTTCTCCCCCCTTCCCTGGCATCCCTTCCCTCCCATGCCCACATCCCTCATTCATTCTTCATGCTTTATCCCTACAAACCACTTTCCAGTTTGTCCCAGTCCCGCCAGACTGGAGACCAAACCATCTATTTTTGAAGATTCAGTTGGGGGGATCAGAAGGGGACTTTTATAAGGAAATAAGCCCCCTTCTTCATAGAGGACTTCTTTTCTCTGGTCAGATTTGGCCCCATGGAGCCATCTGTGTGGATGGGTGGTGTGGGGTCAGGATGTGGTCCCCTTGGTGCCCTTGCTCATTTGATAAAGGAAAAATTCTGTCTCATTCTCTGACTAGGAGAACAATCTTAAAAATCCTAGCATCTCATTATACCGTCAAAGACCCTTTTTTGACTCAAAAGGCTGATACTTTCTAAAAAGTGAGAGCAATTAAAAAAAGAAACCAACATGTTAAAAGATAAAATTTTCTTTTCCAAACAGCACCACCCTCCTCACCCATCTGACTGCAGCCGGGAAAGTTTTCCTCTCTCTTCCTCTGAAGGAGACAGTGAAAAGGCAGTGCGCTCTTCAAGTTCAGACGTTAATTACCGCGTTAGAATATTTTACTAAATTACACAGCATGGCCCCAGGAGATAACAGGCACTAAGAGAAGGGAGGGGAGTGGATACCCGTCTACATGCTTTGCCACAGACTCAGACGTGGGGGAAAGGCAATTAGAGGAGGAGTATTTATCCTCCCTGCACACCCCCCCGCCACACACCCCGAGGCTTTCAGTTCACAGCGTGTATCAAGGCAGGGAAGAGATGGGAGTGTGCCAAGATTTTAAACGATGCTGAAATGGGACTGTCTCTGCCAACCAGACTGGAGGTAGGAGACAACTCCAGCAGAGGAGCAACTGTCCTGCCTACTGCCAGCCTGCCAGGTCTGCTCCCCGCTGCCTCTGTGGGGCTCCTGGGCACTGCCCTCAGTCCCCAGGGTTGGTAATTACACCATAAAAGCATCTGTCTTGGGTCAGGTCAATGCTTACATCTCCCTTATGGGTGGTGATACTCAGGGTGATAACCCCAGCGTACCCACCCAGCCCTAGCAGCAATAAACCCCTCAAGCTGGAGGGACCTCCGTGAATTGGTCCTACAGCCACAGCCTGCTGCATGAAGGAGTTCTGCAGTCTCATTGGTCTCTTTGTGACAAGCTCCTTCCTGGCGTTTGCTCTGAACCTGCCCCCACAGCCCCGTCCGATGCACCTGTGGGTGCTGAGTGTGGGACAGTGCCGCACCAAGGCCGGTTCCTGTCACCCCTAGAATCCAATCCCCTTGTATCCGAGCTAGGACATCATGGGCGGACAACTAGATGGGTAAAAAAAATGGTTGGATGGTTGGGCTCAGAGGGCTGTAGCTCTCTCCTCTGCTCAGAGGCCAGCAATGAGGAGTACTGAGCCGTCTATTCCAGGACCTGCCCTGTTTAGCATCCTTATGTATGACCTGGAGGAGGTGAGGAGCATGGTTTTGTGAAGTTGGGGGGACCACTCAGTGTGCTTGAGGTGCTGCCATCCAGAGGGACCTCAGTGGAAGGAGTCAAGAGGAACCTTAAACATTCAATAAAAAACAAGTCCAGTGCAGGTGAAGAGCACAGGGGCATGAGGGCGAGGTTATTATGGCAGCTAAGAGGGAGCAGAGCCCACTCTGTTTATCTTGCCCTTGAGGGACCCCAATCGGGAAGGTGCCTGGAGAGGACCACAATGACATCACCACCTGGCATCTTCTCAAGCTTTAGATCCCACAAGCCAGTTTCTCCACCTCTCTTGCTCTGCTGCCGTAGGCAACTGCTCATGTTACCTGGCTGTAAAGCCAGGTCTGACTGCTGAATAGCGTCATAAAAATAAACAAATGCATCCAAAGCAGCACTCGACACCAACCACCTTGGCTGGAAGCGGCTCCTCCTGTCAGAGGACTGGCAGGAAGGTGGCAGCTCCCAGGCCCAGAGGCACCTCCTGGGTTGGCATCCCAAAAACATCTGCTGAGGATGAGATCGAGACACAAGAGGAGCCAAACCTCCCAGCACCACTCATCTGTCCCAGCTTCTGCAGAACACAGCCATGTGGCTCCAAGCTGGCTATGATCCTTCCTTCCCTGCAGACCTTAGCCATCACCAAGAGCTGGGCCAGGTCACTCAGGACCCAGTCCTAATGCTTCTCCTCTCCTGCAGCACCAGGGGACGAAGCATGGAGGGCATCGAGCCAGGCTGGCCCAGGCCAACCCTGTTGGCACACATGCAGCCACGGTCAGCACAGAGCTGGATGAAGAACAGCCGACTCCAACCATGCTTAGGAAAGAACTAGGAAAGGCAAAAGAGGTGATAGTCAGTGAACAATAGATGACAAGTAATATTTATTATCCCTATGGCTTCACTAGCCACAGGGCACTTGTTGCACCACGCACAGGGCTCTTGGAGCACTCCTGTCCCACTGATGGTTCCACTGACATTTGCTGGTCCCAACCCATTTTCTACATTTTGCTGACTCTGCTGAAAGACACAGAAAAGAAGAAATATGGCCAGGCTACCAGAACCAAAGTCCCTTTGTTACTCTCCTGGTTTTAGTTGGTTTTGGGGGATGTGCAACATGAGGTATTGTTGGAGTGGGGCTGAATGTGGTCCTCAGTGTTTGGGCATAGGGCAGTAAGGATGCCAGCATGTTCACTCCCCACCGTCCTGGAGGGGTAGAAAGAGATGTACAGGGACAAATTTGGCATGGTTTTCCAAATAAAGTGAGGACAGAGTTGAAAGCACATGGGCTGTAGGGCTGGGAGAAGACAGTGGGACATCCCTCTTGCTTACACCATCAAGAGCAGGAGCCAGGACAACTTCCTAAAACTTCTGAAAGTGTTTTCAATGAGACAGATAAAAGACTCATGGAGGAACGCAGTCATGGAAGACACGATCACTGGTCCCATGCGAGGATAGCCAGGGCTGGAAACAGGCAAGGGCCAAGCCTGTGGTGCCCTGGCTGCAGCACAACCATCCCTAGGGAATGCTTTCGCCCTCTTCCAGCTCACCTTCAATTGCCTGAATCTCCAAGAGAAGAACAGGAGGAAACTCTTTATTTTATTTCTATTTAACTTTTCTGCTTTGTTATTTTTTTCCGAAGCTCCTCAGATTTGACGTCTGCAATAGTCCTCTGGTTCTCATCTGCCAAGGGGCTTCTCCTCTGTTTACTGTAAAAATGCCTCCTTACCCCTGACCATCTTCAATGCTAATCTTTGGGCTGGGCTTCGGCATCCCATTTCCCTTTTCCAACTTAAACTATGCACTATTCCAAGCAGAAAAACATGTTTTGATCTAAAGCACCACCTAAACTCACTGTGCTCCATTAAACCATTTATACAAGAGCAGGACTCATGTTTTATTTCTCTTTGCCTAAAACCCCAATATTCATAGAATCATAGAATAATTATGGTTTGAAGGGACCTCCAGGGTCATCAAGTCCAACCTTTATCCCATCCTATTCCTAAACATTAGACCACTAGACCATGGCCTCAAGTGCCTCATCAACCCTTTTTTTGAACACCCGCAGGGACGGTGACTCCACCACCTCCCTGGGCAGCCTGTTCCAATGCCTAACCACCCTCTCAGGAAAGAACTTCTTCCTAATATCCAACCTAAACTTCCCCTGATGTAACTTGAAGCCATTTCCTCTCATCCTATCATTTGTAATTTGGGAGAAGAGACCAACACCAGCCTCACTACAACCTCCTTTTAGGTAGTTGTAGAGGGCAATGAGGTCTCCTCTCAGTCTCCTCTTCTCCAGGCTAAACAACCCCAGTTCCTTCAGCCGGTCTTCATAAGGCCTGTTTTCCAGACCTCTCACCAGCCTCGTTGCCTCAGCCCATCACTCCAGCCTGTCCAAATCCCACTTAAGAGCCTCCCTACCCTCAGGGGGATCGATACTCCCACTCAATTTCGTGTCATCTCCAAATTTACTGAGGGTGCATTCAATCCCCTCATCCAGGTCATTGATAAAAACATTAAACAAGACTGGCCCCAAGACCGAGCCCTGAGGGACACCGCTTGTGACCGATCTCCATCTGGATTTAACTCCATTCACCACAACTCTCTGGGCTCGGCCATCCAGCCAGTTTTTAACCCAGTGAAGAGTCCACCTGTCTAGACCATGAGCCGCCAGCTTCTGCAGCAGAATGCTGTGGGAAACAGTGTCAAATGCCTTACTGAAGTCCAGGTAGACAACATCCACCGCTTTTCCCTCATCTACTAGGCGGGTGAAGTGCTGGGGTCTGAACCCCAAGCCCTGAATTAAGGTTGACATATGGGTGGTTCCCATGGTCCTTTAAAAGGAGGGGATGAGTTCACCTTTTGGCTTTCCTCCAAGATGCGGCCGACCTTGCAGGGAAAGCCCTTGGGTAAACAAGCCCCAGGTGCCCCGCATTGGGTAAATGAGTGCCAGGTGTCCTGTTTTGGGCATAAAAGCTGGGACCACTTGCAGGAAGGGTGGAGTGTCTATCTGTGAGGTGGATGCACTTTGCAGTTTCCCTCTCCCTGACTCTCCCTGCAACTGGGCCCCAGTGAGGTTTGGTATTTGCAAACGTGGGCTTTGTGGGGAGACAATACGGGGCTACTTCTATCCTATATGATCAGCCTATTGACTTTGTTTCTTTGTTTATTCCACCTATTATTGGTTGTGCTGTGTCGTCCCTGGGGTCGCTGGGGTTGATGCCTGTTATGTGTGATCTGTTTGACTTGTTTGTACCCCCAGTGATCACCCATATACTGACTTTTTTATGTGCAATAGAATCTGGTTACTTGTTTGTTTTACTTCTGGCTGGATCCTTTGTGCTAGGCCTAGTGATTGGCAAAACAGCGGGTCACCTGATCATAGAAGGAGATCAGGTTGGTTAAACAGGACTTGCCCTTTGTGAACCCGTGCTGGGTGGACCCAATCCCCCCGTTGTCCTGCACTTGCTGCGTGATCTTGACCCCACCAGACCTTGTTGTAAAGACACTCTCCACCTGCACAAATCTCACTGCAAGCCCCAAACTCAGAATGGTTCTGGGAATTAAAATTTTTGGTCTTTTTTGGATCCAGGTCCCAGGAGAAGCAGTCACCATGTCGGACGTGGTGGCAGACCCTTCCTTCTCCTCCCATCCTGTTTTCCAGCAGGCAGCTCAGGCGATGGGCACAGAGGAGGATGCAGCAGAGCCCCCTGGGACAGGGCTTCAGCATGGGCCACATTTGTGCCAAGGGGCACAGTCGCTCCCTTGGCTCCCAAAATGCTGTCCAGATGAGGTGGCAGCTGTGACCCAAATTTCTTTTGCCGTGATTAAACACCCGTTGCCACGGCTGACATCAAAACACAGTGGTCTGCCTGCTTCCCCGAGGACGGTCATGAACGCTGCTTCGATTAACCAGCAAACCCCAGCATTTATCACTCCAGCCTCGCCTGAAATGAACTTACCTTTTGATTATTTTTTTTCCATCCCACAAAAACAACCCATCCACTCAATAAATAACATCGGCGTTGCCACATGATGCCCCAGCCACATCCCCAGATCCTTCTCACCAGATCACGCAGCACTGATGTCCTCGCTGTCATCCTCGCTTCCTCCCACCCAGCCCAGCTCTGCAACTAATGATGGTGTTAATAAGCTTTTATCTGGGGGGAAAGGAGCTAGAGAGAGGCAGCTTTGCAGGGGGAAGGGAAGAGACATTCCTGCCTCAGTCATCAGGCAACTTTCCCCTTCCTCTTGCTCACTCCCTCGCTGACCTTTGGCTGAGTCTGACTAAGCTATTAAGGAAAAGGGAAAAAGGAAAAAAAGAGACAGAGAAACTAAAAAGCAAGAGGAGCTGAAAGGACAGGCAGAGGCAAGATAACATCTTGATTTATCTGTCAAAGGATGGGTGGATGGAGGCAGAGGGAGCTAAGCATGATTGTGGGCAGCATGGAGGGGCTCTGCTGGGGGATGCCCAAGAGGGAAGGAGTTAGGGGTAAGTGGATGAGATTATAGAGGGGATGTATGTGCTGATCAGTAGGAAGGGGAAAAAAACCATGATGAGCACTACTACACCTTGCAAACCCATCCTGAGGTGAGTGGAGGTCCCAAAACTTATAGGCCATGGTGACAGCTTGTCCTGCCCTGGGACACCAGCCCATGTGCTTCATGAAGCTCACCAAAGGAGGAGTACTCTGCATGATTAGGGAGTTTCCACCATCTCATGGAGCACCCAGCAGGGCCAGCCTGTGCAAATGACCCTGTCCTCTCCTGGGTGTGGCTGGAAGAGCTCTCTGCCACCTCCTTGGCTGTGCCTACAGCCTAGCTTTGGCTCTGACAACCATCTCAGAACCTGGCACCTATCTGCTGATACATAGGTAGTCCTGTTCTCCTGGGCTGGCCCTGTGTGTCAGGATTAGCTGACAGTGGCAAAAAACAGCGATGAGATGAAAACCCATCCCAGAGCCATGGAAGAGGAACAGCGTGAGTCAAGGTCACAACCCTGTGGAGTGAGCAAGCCCTGATCAACCACTTTGGGGAAGAAGAGCCGGAAGACTCAGGCTCACCCATGTCAGCTAAGCTAAGAGTCTTCTCTGACAAAAGACACTGCAGGGACAGAGCTGTTCTGCTAAGGAACAGAGAGATGTATTTTTAAGAAGCAAATTTATGCATGACATCTTGATATAATTAGTAAAGGCTTCTTATGAAGCTGCCCAGTAGCAAAAATATCCCTGACAGGTGAAATTCATATCCTCCTGTGCACCTCTAGATCACCGTTGTGTCCCCACATACCAGCAAGGCAACAAGATGGCACGGAAAGGGCAGACAGGAGTGGGAAAAATCCTGGAAGAATCAAGGCTGGGTTGTGTCAGGACTGTGATGGGAAATGGAGGGAAACAGGGACTTTGCTAGATGCCAAGATCTTCCCCATAAGGTGACACACCACTGTGAGCAGAGATTTTGGGGAAGTCAAGCTATTCTTAGCATCCCTCTCCCATCTCCTCCTCTGGATACGTGTGCCTCATCACAATGCTCAGACTCTTTCTCACTGCTACAGTCACCGTCTGTGAACCGTATCCACAATACTACTGTGAAGAAAAAATGTTTATGATGTGTTTGCATTTAGCGAAAACTTCCCATGCGTGTAAAAAAGTCATTGCCAACAGTTTCTTTACCCTTCCCTTGCCCAAGGTCTAGTGGAGAACTTATTTTACAGTGAGTTATTTATGGCCCAACAGAAGCACTACTGATAATTTGAGATTCACAGCTCCAACCCTGGGCAATGAGGCAGATTTTTCTAAGAAAGTCTTCTACAGACAGCAGCAGGAGACAAAACCAGCTTTAAAACAGGGTGAGGGAAAGCTCTCTCCTGCTCTATTTAACATTAACACTTGAGTTGCCTTTTCTGTTTGTCCTCATAGAAGTTTCTGCCACCTGCCCAAACTATGGGGAGCTCAGGAGCTCAGGCTCTGAAATGAGTTCATCACAAGCTCAGGCTCTGAAATGTCCCCAGTCCTGGTGGCAGGGCTGGGCTTCTGCTGTGGTAGGTGGGAAGTAAGGACATGTGCGACCTCATCTCTCTCCCTCTTTCCTCGTCTTAGTCTGTCTCATCTATTCAGGTGGCTTCACTTGCATTTAAGAAGCTTTTCAAGCCCCTTCGGTGGGGTTTTTTGCAGCGTTGGGATTTGCAAACTCAAATGCTGGGTTTGCAATCCCAACTGTTAGGCTTTGCAAACCCTTGGACAAACAGATCATGCCTGCAGCATGTGCTTTTAATTAGCAGAAACACAATATGCAGGAAAAGGCAAGTGTCCCTGCAGACGTAGGTACTTTGGGGGTGAGAAGCATTGATGCTGGCCAAGCAAACCTCTAGGAATCAAAAAAACCCATCTACGAATCATGGGCACCTCAGTACAGCAACACAACGGCTTGGCCCTGAGGTGGGAAAGGACAAACTCTGAAGGCATTTACCTCCCTGAGGCAGGTATAAATGGGGCAGACAAGGACTCGAAAGGGCTCTCCGGTGCTGCTTCTCATGGTGCCGAAGACTTCGCAGAGAAAGGTGATGAACCCCAGCCAGCGCTCCACGTCCCGCTGCTGCAACTCCTCCCGCATGGTGAAATCCTTCTGCAAGAGGGACAGAGACAACAGGCTACATCAGCAAAACTGCATCGCCATGGGAGAAGCAATGGCTGTCTAGAGAGAGAACTAGGAGGAAACTGAAACGCAGGGTGGGGGGAGGAAGACAGACAGACTGACTCTTTAGTAACAGTGGGGAGATTACTCAATGCAAACAGAGTGGCTGGAATTTCAACACAGTGAAGCCACCAGAAAGCAGGTACTGTAGAAATATCACCAACCCCTGCAATAACTGTCACAGCTTGCAATAGTGGCAGCGTCCCCTGTGCCCTGCCCTCCCCCTCAGACAGACACGGGAACTCTTTTCCATATGCACAACCGAGATGGAATAAAAGTAGCAACAAAGAGGTTAAATGAAATGCAGGGGAAGCGCAATGAATGCTGGTGGCCGTGTTGGACTTGGTGGTCCAGGTGGACCTTCCCAGCCCATTCATTCTAGTATCTTCAGCAGACCCAGGGCATCTTAATGACCTGGTTGCTCCTTGGGGTCTCACAAAATTATGGCAGAGACTGGCTCCCTGCCTGACCAGAAGAACAGGGCATTCCAGAGTTGGCATTAGAAGGTCACCCTGCTCCTGAGCTGATGGTTGTCATGACCAAGGATTATCCAAACAACATGATTTATGGAGCAACCTCAGGAAGAAGTGTGCAAGAAGATAGATAGCTGTCTCCCCATCAGTCCTCCGGCTGGGAAGAAAAAAAAAGGAGTTTGCCCAAAGGCGGGATATGAAAAGGGCGTTGTGTGTGTTGGGACTACGTGGCAAAGAGCAAGGGGCAACACAGTAAAGTAAATAAAAACCTTTCTAGAGAATGGCACAAGGGAGTGCATCGCATTTGGAGCCAAGAGGCTTTCCCTGGGCCCTCAGCAATGCTGCAGAGCTTCTTGCAAGATGTCCTATGTGTCTTTGCTTGTCTGTCTCCATAGTGACCTTGCCTTGGTATTAAAAATTAGTAGACACCAAGTAGGGGAAAATTAAAGCACAGGACAAGTTTGTTCCCAACACGGTGTGTTCCCAGTGCGGGTTGCACAACATCTGAAATCCAGCAACTAAATAAATTACCTTATACCTTTTTCATCTCAGTTTATTCCTACTGCCTGAGACAGAGGGCTTTGCTGCTGTGAACACTGCGACCTGCAGTTGCATTCTGCAGAGCCAGGGAGATATAAAAGCCACTACACCAAAGTTCACTCTCATGCCCTGAACAACACACGGGAGATACTCCTTTTGAAACAAAGGTAAGTAAAGCAGCTGCTAAAGAAAGCAAAAAGCACAATGATTGTTTTCATGACACAACTGTATGCACAGAAGATCCAAGGCAGAATCTATTTCTCTGTTTCATTACAAAAGGAAAAAAAATATTAACATATTTGCAGGAAAAAGGCTTGTAAAATAACCGAGGCACTTATTAACCAAACAGTGATGACTAATTCCTCTCTACACCCAGTTCTATAAGGCAATTGCCCAACTGTGTCTGCAACTCTGAAGTCAACCTGCAGCCAAATCCTGTTGGGTCTTTCCAGACTCTCTGAGGGAGTTTGCAGAGTTCATCCTTTCATTACCCAGCCTGTCCCAGGGCGCTGATGGAGGAGAGAGTTATTTGCCAGCTCAGGTTATCACCCCAGGGTTATCAAATTACTTGTTCTGGAGTTTTCACTTGAATTTTAATTAAAAAAAAAGTCAAAGAGAAATGACCTCCTGATTATTGAGCAACAAAAAAAAACAAGCTAGGTCATCCTGTGTCCCTTGTCTGCAGTGACGGGGACCTCCAGCCTCACCTCCCCATAAGGTCACCCACTGGCCACCTCTGCCCTGGGACAAAGGGAACCCTTTGAACCCTGGAGCTCTTCCTTGATGCCGTCCCCTGGCACTGAGCTGTCTCCCGCATCCCATGCAGCATCCCCACCTGGCTCCAGCCCCCGAGCCATCTTGCTTCTCCTACGCTGGATGTCTCCCAGCAGCTTCCCTGTTCTGCCTGGGAAGGTCAACACTGATGTGCCTGGGGAGCTAAGACATGTTTTGGGATCCCTGGGGCTTGCTGGGAAATTCCTAACAGCTTGGGATAACCGCATGGGCTCTGTGGTCCCAGATTACTGGGAAAGAATAAAAACCACCGCAGGAAACTCTCCTCCTTCCCATTCCTGCTTCAAACACATTGCCCCACTCTGCAGCCTTGCAAGAGAGAAAATTGACTCTTCAAAATTTTCTCTTTCTAAAAACATTTTCTGTAAAAAAACCCCACCAAATCAACTGAACAAACAAAATATTTCCATAAAACAACCATCAAACCAAATCAAACTTAATCAGGCCTGGGATGGGAGCTGGGCAGGAAGGGATGCCACCACCCAGCACCCTCTTTCTTTTGCCATACAGCACCTGGTGGGTGATGCCACCCAGCAGAGACATCAATGAACATGCTGTCCCCAACTTTGCAGCTGAAGAAGACCCTTGCAAAAGAAAAGACATGGGGGTCCTCTCCCAACCCCCTGAAGTTACCAAAATGCTTGTGCAGACTTCGATGGACCCCATGA
The DNA here is from genome assembly GCA_028020825.1 of Podargus strigoides. Lineage (NCBI taxonomy): Eukaryota > Metazoa > Chordata > Aves > Caprimulgiformes > Podargidae > Podargus > Podargus strigoides. The sequence goes on from CM051663.1 coordinate 18,381,386, forward strand.
AGGACAGGAGTGGGTACAGAATGTGGGATGGGTGCCGAGGTCACCGTGAACATTCTGACCCAGAACATGATACTGTGGTGGGTATAATTTTGCTCTGTTTGCAGCCTCAGGTTGGGCCAAATTTTACCAATACCTGCGGAGCAACTCCCTGGGAGCAAAAGGAGATCGTCTGCTTGTGCTCTGGAAAAGCAGGGTGATACCGATTTCTTTGACAAAGTAGGAAAAGCACTTTGCCAGAGGTAAGAATTACCTTTTTTGGACCATGCCTCCCTACAGGCAAGAGTTGGGCTTGCCAGGAGCTGAACCTCCATGGTAGCCAGACTTGCAGCACCAGGGCTTTCCTGAAGCATTCTGAGATATTCATCTGCTTTGCTGCCACAGGGCGGTGTTACTGCAATGTCATGGTGGGCACAAGGAAGGTGGCCTGGGAAACTTTGTCCTTAAATTTGGCTTTCAGACAACTGGCGAGACCGGTATCATGGCACGCACAGGTGGGCAAGCCAACATGAATGCCATCATGCAGATGTGTCCCACCTCCCTCGGGGTGCCCATGTTTGAGGAGGCCGCTACTCTCATCTAGGTAATTCAGTCAATGGAGTTATGGGTGTGATTGATCTGGTCGCATGTCAGCCATGCTCCCAGCAGGACTGGTGACACATCAACAGGTACAGAAAACATTGAGAGCAATTCAATTGCTTCTCCAAAGGGTTTGTAACCAAAATGGATGAGGCAGACCAAGAGCATGGATGAGATAAGAGCTGCCCGGCAGCAAAGAGCATCTCAGCAGAGAACAAAACCCATGTCCTGCATGCCTGGGGCACATCCAATGGAGCCATGCCCTGACCTGCAGACCTCCACACCACTGACGAGAAGCGTTAAGGAGGCTGAAGAGTGCTGAAACCAGATGGCTGGGTCACTGCCTTGCCCAGTGAACTTTATTTGCTCTGGAAATGCCTCACGGAGTTATATAAAAATAACCTGTGGATTGGCTTGCCCCATGCTTAGGTGATGATGTCAGGGCAGTAAGCAAATTATCTTTCATCAGTTTAGCTGTATTTTTAAACATGAATTGTATTACTAATTTGGGGGTGCCTTGGCCTGTAGATAATCTGGGTGCATTTACTGTATGACCTTCCTTTAGTGCCTATAGTTTAAAATAAAATGTATTTATACTAGGTAGCAGGGTTGACCTCCCTTCTCTGCTTGGCTTGGGAGAAGAGTTTTTTGGGAAACCATGAGACAAGTGGGGGGATGCCAAAGAGACTTTTAAAGAGGTCAAGTTTGGGGCATAAACTTTAAGGCTAGGCATGTTCATCATGTGTGATGGTCAGGGGTGGCCCGTATTCATGCATGATAGAGATGGGCCACAGCTTAGCCCGCCCTCCGACATCCCCCATTGGACTCTTTCTAAGCTTGTCTGAAGCTCCTGCCAGCCATGGAAATGGAAAAATGCCTTTATCTTGGGACTCTCCACTCTTGTACCCAAGTGAAAGCCCACTCTTCATCTCAGTGTAAATGCAGCTCATACGACACTATCCTTTCTTGGTTCAGACAGGAGACCTCTTTGAGACCAGGATCAAGCTAGAAGAGACAACAGGACTGGCCATTTCATAGCAGAGGAGGAAAATCCATCCTCTACCAATTTTGGTGGGCAGTGGAGTTAAGTGGGATGAGAAGCAGCATTTTGCCATCGAATCTAAGCCCTTGCTCCAGCCCAGACAGCTGCAGCTGAAAATTCATCCCTTGGGAGTTCACTGCACTTGTTTTAAGATGAGTCCCAAATAACTCTTCCCCAGATCTGGACCCACCAATTCATGGCTGACTCTGTCAGCAGCAAGTTAGAGGGCAAAAGTTTAGCGTAGGATAAAAATGAGGGTTAATTTAAGCATCACCACCTTCTGATGGAAAAAAAAAAATAGACACATTTGGGCTTGTTGCTCTGTAAACACAGGGCTCTTCCTCTGGCAACTCTGCTGTTTACTCAGTCATTGTCAAGGAGGCAGGAAATACTGAGTCAGAAATACTGCCCAAAAAGAAATATATAACTCTTAGATATCAGTCCTAGGCACTATATAAAAAGCTGAGAGAGGCTGTGCTAAATACTTGATGTTACTGGCAATGTGCTACAAAAGGCTGGAGCCTTAAATGGCTCTTTGGAAAGGGCCTGAGAAAAATAAAATAGGTTGGAGGAGGGAGCTGGTGTGTAGGGGCTGGGACAGCATCTGTCCCTTGTTGCTCTCCTGGAGCAGCACACCCTCCGCCTGCTCCCTCCCCAAACCCTCCTAGAAAGGGCTGCAATAAATGACATTTTGCACACTTAACATTGCTACAGTATTTCCTATTTTTAATTTAAGTAACGCTTGTATTTAGGTTGTGGCTTGGAGGAGGCTCTGGAGCACAGCTTTGCTTTCTGGAGAGTATAACCCAGTCAGATGAGCAGTTTATGGCACCAGTGTGCAGAAGAAGATTAGGAGGTGCTGGAGAATCCTGTGGCAGCACCAGGGAGTGATCAAACACCTCTGCCCATGGATGGTCGGGGTCTCACTGAGCATCTCTGAAGCGGAGGTACCACCCACAGCTTCATCAGGAACATCTCACTCCACATGGACACCACTACACAAACTCCTTTGCTGTACCAAGCCACCAGAGATGGTGGGATACAAGATGAGAACACCAGCTCTTCCATGGATGCTGCTACTCCTTCAGCCGCCTGCAGCAACACTCATAGCCTCTCTGACTGCACCCTGCTGACACTCCTTGAGCAGTGAACCATACCAAGATCCCACCACACCATCCCTGCCCACACTACTGCCAGGACGGGGACAATAAGACAAAGCAGAGTAAGACAGAAAACCTGCTTCGAGCTAACAGCTTCCATGCAGGACTGGGAAACAGCAGCACAAGAGACTGAGATTTATTTCCAGCCCTGTGTGGGCTCCAATCACCTCTGTACCCTGATTTCCCAGCTGGCAAATGGGAACGATGTACTCATCTTCCTCTGCAAAGTGCTTTGGGGCGTGTGACTGAGACATGCAAATCACAGCAATTATTATTACTCCAACAAAGGAGCTATTGACATTTAAAGCAGATAAAACTTTAAAATTACAGATGACACCCTGTGCCTAGTCTCAAAAAGGTCCTGACTTCACCCAGCCATGAGGCATTTCACTCCCAGACTTTCATCATGCCATTTCCTCCAAGCTGGATCTGCACCAGATCAACGTGCACTGATTTCTTCTTCGGATCTTTTGGCCACTTTGCGAAAAGCAGCAAATCCAAAACCGGTGGCCTTCAGCATGGACCTGGTTTCATGATGGCCACAGCTCTGTGAACATTTGTAAACACAGAGGTCTCCAAAATGCATCATGTGGTGATGGTCCAGGTTACCAGGACTGTGACCACCACCCCGTAGACACCTACCACCCATCAGCTGATCACCAGATGATACATAATTTGCATTACACACCACTGACCAATTCTACAAGAACAACTCGCCGAAGATCCTGCAGCCATCAGACAGACACAAATAGTGCTTATTTCTCACAACAGGATTTGTGCAGGAAGGAGAAAGTAAGGTCAGAAAACTCCTGGTGCTTCTAAAGGAGATGCTGAGCAAACTTCCAGGATTAGGAACATCCATGAATTTTAAATTCCTCAGGTTTGGGTGACTGAGGCAAGCTGATAACCAGAGTCACAGGAGCCGTGGGTACTTCCTGTGTCTCCAAACACCCCAAGGTGACCAAGTGGGTGGTCATTTGAACCTCCTGCCCCCTAGTCTCACCATGACCTCTCTGTCTGGCTCAAAATCTGGGATCAGCAGGAATTACCCCACCCAGTGTGGGTGTCTCATGGCTTGAGCCAGCGATGTCTCTGAGACTCTCGGGGGTTGCAGAGGGGCAAGCAGTTTAATATTGATATAGTTGAGGTTTAAAGCACTGAGGTGGGAACATAATGATGGATGTGCAAACAGAAAAGCATTGCTGTTAACCTAGCAGTTGCTACAGATCTTGGAGCACTGTCTCAGTGGAAGCTCTGAGATGACCAGGAGGGAGAAGCAGCATGGTCTGCACACCATGAACAGCAAACACCATTCTGTCCTGGTGTAAAAATCTCATTAAATGACCCTCTGAGTACAGAGACAGCAGTAAGAAGAGGCAGCCCAAACGAAATCGCCTGGTCTCCTATTATCTCCTTATTCTTTTCTCTTGTGGAGGGGAAAACATCAGAATTGAGATGTGGCCATGTCCTGGGAAGACACTGTGTCCCACAATTAAGAGCTTACTGCTGAATTGGAGCAAAACTCATTAGCAATAGAACACATTCACATCTCCACTGAGTTACCAAGGCTTATACCGTGTTATCACAGGACTATTTCTCCAAATAATTTTCCAGTGGGATAATGCACAAAGCAGAAACACTCTGGCAAAGTGAGCGGGATGGTCTGGGAGCCCCAGCTCCCAGAGGGTGTTTGCCAGCACCTCCTCCAGTGGTATCCAGGTGACTGAGTTGTCTTCCTCATTACTTAATTTTTAATGCCACCCTTCCTATCTAGAATCTTTCTGGACTCCTGGACACACGCCAGGGTGTCAGCTCAGCTGGATAACCGCAGTTTATCACAACTTTAAAGCCCTGTTATCCCAAGAATCCAGACACAATCACACAGCAAAATGTCATCACTGGCTCCATCCAGACCTTACAGCAAAAGAGGGGCAAAAACAGACAGCAGGACACACGGACACAGGGAACTAGTGATACCTTTGGGAGTCAGAAGCCAACCTCCACAACCTGTGGAGTGGCAGTGGTGGGGAGATAAGGGACTACAAAGAAATACAAATTAATTTCCTTGCTGAGTTGTTGCTGGAGCAGCCAGGGTGCCCGTTCAACACAGCCCTGCAAACACCCTGTGGCTGTAATGCCCAGAGGAGGCAGCTCCTGCTCAGCAGGGAGCTCCTTTGGAGTGTTGCAGAAGATCCTTGTTATATTTGTCTAAGTCCCCGTGCTGTGGGAACCCTGAGGCTGTGACATACTCTTTGCCTCTGCGAGGGTGCGTGCGAAAACTATGGGTTACCTTTAAGTATCGGGAGACACTGCAAGTCCTCTCCTGGGCAGCCATTCTCCGAGATGGGGCCAAAGCATCCATGTCCCCAAGCATATCCTGTCCCCAGGCCAGCAATCTCCTCCCTGCTACACAGAGAGGGGATCAAGCACAGTGGATCCCTGCCCATGGCAGCATCCGCAGCAGTGCTGGCACCCCCATGCACAGAAAAACGTATTAACATAAATGTCCCAGACCATGAGCCATGTTCCCCAAAGCATGAGCTCAGTGTAAAACCATGCTGGTTTGAAGAAATTCCCAAAGCAAGTATATAGGGGCCATTTTATATGGGTAGGAATGGCTTGATGAGCAGTTTTCAAGCCTTTCCCCACATCAAGGCAAGGTCTGAGCTGCAAAACCATCCCCAGCATCTCCTCAGAGGCTACTTCTGTGCCTGAAAAAATACCCATCCTGTGCCTAATGCAAACTTGGGGCAATGACTGGGACTCCAATGGAGGCTGATGGAAGGATCCTGCTTGCAAACACCACAGCCAGAGCTGCTCAGCCTTGCATCCCAGGGGGATGCACCAGGGACCAGCTGGATTTTGACAGCAGGCTGCATTCTTATTTTAAGCTCTGCACATGCAATGTGTCCTCTTTATATGGTGGAGGTGCCAAGGGGGTCTATGGGGACATGCTGAGTTTGCAAAGAAGGATGTAAGAGGAGGAAAAGTGGCCGTGGAGGCAGGTGCTACTTCATCCAGGCACCGTGGCTGGAGAAATTCTGCTTACATGTTAAATGAAGCTGCACCCATTGAAACGCCAGCCTGCCTGCGGATGAATGAAACCAGGCAGGAAAAAAAAGCAGCCAGTTAATCCTGTTTGCCGTCAGGAGCTTTTCTGCACGCGTGCTCCTGGTTTACATCGGGATTTTCCTGGGTGGCTGGGAGCTGGCAGAGGATGCTTTCCCTGTGGGATGTTAAGATCTTTCTAGTGAATACATGCTTGGTCCTTCAACATAGAGTGGGACCATCAATCTGCTGAGCTGGCTGTGGAGTGCAAGACACTGAGGCTTGACCTCTGCTTCTCTGCAAGCCAGGACTGATGGTTGAATGAAGCCCCAGTGGCTTCCCCCACCCCCAAAACCTGCTCTTGAAGTGGAAGCCCCTGAGCTGGGTGGTACAGGGGAGGAGAAAACAGTCAGATGGACCTCACTGCACACAGCTGGCTACGAACAGGTTCAAAAGGCACAAGGCATTATAGAATCAGAGAGTGGTTTGGGTTGGAAGGGACCTTTAAAGGTCACCCAGTCCAACACCCCTGCAGTGAGCAGGGACATCTGCAACTAGATCAGGTTGCTCAGAGCCCCGTCCAACCTGACCTGGAATGTTTCCAGGGATGGGGCATCTCCCACCTCTCTGGGCAACCTGGGCCAGGGGTTCACCACCCTCATCACAGCTAATTTCTTCCTTATATCTAGTCTGAATCTCCCCTCTTTTAGTCTAAAATCATCACCCCTTGTCCTATTGCTACAGGCCCTGCTAAGAAGTCTGTCCCCATCTTTTGTATAAGCCCCCTTTATATACTGAAAAGCCACAGTAAGGTCTCCCCAGAGCCTTCTCTTCTCCAGGCTCAACAACCCCAGCTCTCTCAGCCTGTCCCATAGCAGAGCTGCTCCAGCCCTTGGATCATTTTTGTGGCACTCCTCTGCATCTGCTCCAATAGCTCCATGTCTTTCCTGTGCTGAGGACTTCAGAGTTCCATTATGGCCAGAGCTCTTGGCTTTCTCCTTTTAAAGAAAGAAAAAAAAAAAAAAAAAAAGATGGATGCGCAAACTCACGGTGGGTGGGAGAGCATGGGGGGTCCTGCTGGAAGCCATCCAGATTCATCATGGGATGGATTTTCCCTTCATCTGCCCAGAGACTGAACCACGTGGGCAAGCAGGGAAATGGAGGAGTTAACAGACTCCCAACTAGAGATATTCGTGGCACCCAGAGTTCATGTAAAGTTTCATACCAGGACCCTTTTCTAAATTCTTTTGGTCATGGGAGAAAACATTGCAACTGTTTAGTCTGTAGGGAGGTGGTGGCTCTGGCCCAGCACTCAATGTCACTGAGCAAACATGCTGGAAAGCAAAGGGGCTGACAGCCCTCTTATCTCTTTTGCCTGCTTTTCACCCCAACTCTCCCACTGCCGTGGCCAAGCATCCGACGGGCACTGAGTACTGGATCTCCTTCCTGGAAACACAGCTTTGGGCTCCCCGTCATGGGGGACAAGCGACCACCGAAACTGGGACTTGGAGGTGAACTACCAGTCTACTAAGAAATGTTATTTACACAGAAGAGCTCAGAAAATCTTTCTCAAGGGCTAATATTTACAAATTCTATGAAGCCAGGGAGTCTCTGCTGTAGCAAATGTTACATTTGGCTTTTTTAAAAAATTGATATAAAAGATGCATTAATCTTTTCTGCTCATCCCCTGAAGCGTGGAGGTATGGAACACACCATGCAAGGCCTCCAAAGCTGCCCATCCATGCTGGAAAAGCTGAGATTACACAAAAGAGTTGCAGAAAACAACATTAACCTGCAAAACCCCTTGATCCCTCCAAACTTCTATCTCTAAAAGGGTGCTCATGATTACCATGGCATATTTTGCAGTGCACTGGCAGAGCAGCTGACTGTGAGCATCACCCTGTAAGAGTACTGAATAGCATGGGATGGAATGTCAAAAGGATGCAGGGAAACACACCTTATTATTAGTAATGACACAGAAATGGAAAGGTTTTATTTTTCCAGCCTGACACTGTTTCCTTAGCTGTTGCATGATTTGCTCCTGCTGCCTTTGGTTTCGGTTCCTGCTGCTCCTGGACTGGAGGTGATATCTCTGGGTTTGGGTTTTCAGTGCTGCCAGAGACACTCCTCCTACCCCCTCTTTATTAAAAAAATAATATGCAGAGCAATAGTAACAAAAAAAAAAGAAGAAAGAAAGAAAAGTGGAGCAATTTATCATGGGGAGGGGAAAAGGAAGAAGTGGTTTTCGACACCCAGCAACAGGAGAGAGCACAGGGGGGACCCCATGGGTGGCAGCATGAGGGGTGGCATCATCCAGCCACACTTTGTTTGCTCCTGTCCTCAAGACTCAGATGCTGCATTTCCACTCATGTCAGTCTTGTTTGCTGTCCAGTTGTGGGACAGGGACCTGAAAGACTTCCCTTGCATCTCAATCCTCACCTGCTGTTTATTCTACAGCTCCTCTACTTCCAGGACTCATCCCACCAAAGCCACTTCATGCCATCATTTTGCATTTGCTTGTTTAACTGTCAGCAGCAGGAAAAGATGAGGCTGTGAAAATTATGCCTGCCATGGAGGCAAAAGAGGGTGTGGACTCCACGGCAGCATTGATTCTCCAAATCCAGATTTTGACAGGCAGCTACACACAAAAACATCCAGTGGTGAAAAAAAATGAGCCTAATCCTGGCTGGGGATTGCTGACGGAGCCCATGCTGTGACACCCATGCTGCAGGTCCCATGAGAACATCCCTCCAGGGTGCCACTGTGGCAGGCCACCTATAAAGACCAGTCAAAATCTGCTTGTGCTTGAGCACATCAATGAAACCCACTCAGCTGGAAGGTAAATTTGGTACAAATTCTTGTGGCTTAGCTAGAAATCCTTAAAAAAAAGAGATTTCCTGCTGGTGACCACAGGAGCATCCCCTATATCATGTGCACTCATGGCCAAGTAATGCCAGGGATGGGCAAAGCACAAACTATCCCATTTCTCCCCCCTTCCCAGGAAAGAAAAAGAGGTGCTGCTGTCTCCAACGTCTTCTACTCAAATCCCAGCTCTGGGCTGACACTGGCACCTGTGTCTGCTCTGGCTTTGGCTCAGGGGTGATGTCCCTGGCACCTGTTTCTCTAGCCTGCTCCTCTGCCAGAAGGATGCTTCATCCCCTAGCAAAGTCACGGAGGGACGTGGGGGTTTGCAGGATGGGTTCCAGGCAGGGTGATGCACCACAGGGTCCCAGTGAGCCTCCAAAAATCCTGTCCTTGGGTGAGATGAAGGGAACCCGCTAAGAGCAGGGCTGGGGATGGCAGGGTGGCTGTGGGTACTGGCAGTAAGGATCATCCAACCCTGCAGCATCCCAAAATCCCCACTGCAAGGTGGCTGCAGCAGCCTGAGATGGATTTATGCTGGAGCAGATGGTCTGGCAGTAGGGTGCCTAAGGCTGGCTGAGGCCCTGGGCTGGCAGGAACGTGGTCCTGCATCCCTGGGTTGGCTTGGAACCTTCCAGGAGAAAAAAGAGCTCTGGAGCTGCTGCCAGTCCTGCCTGGACTTGAGGGGATCTCAATACTGAGGCACCCCCCTGCCTCCAGTGTAGTGGGTGAAGGGGGGTCCTCAGGCATTTCCTCACCTCTCAGTCAATGGATAAATGGGTTTTTAGGTGCTTTTTGGTTTGTTTTTTTGCATCCTCACCCACTAGCAACGGCTGGGAGCAGCTAGGAGCCCACTCCACCCACTGCCTGGATCTGTCCCAGAGCTGCAGGCAGGCTGTGCAGTCTGCAGTCTCCACCTAGAGCCCGGTGGAGCCTCTGCTCTGCGTTGCCTCGGCACTGCAGCCCATGCATGCAGGGTGTGCAGGGGTCCCACCATCCATCCCCTGGTCTGAACTTGGCTGTGCTTTTAGTAGGCAGCAGCAGCAGGCAGCAGCTCAGACAGGGATGCTCCTGACATTGCTCACTGCCAGCCTGCAGCACCAAGAGGAAGCTCTGCTGAGTCCCATCATCACTGGAAGATGCCCAGACTGGCCTTTCAACTGGCCAGCAGAGATGATGGGACACCAAGTACCATCCCTGAGGTCACACCACGTGCTGGGGCAGGGGCCAGTCCCCACCATGGCCTTACAGCCTCAGCCCTCTAGGGAGGAAAGGAGTCAGGAGAAACCACACACAACTTCTTTAGGGAGTAAAGGTGGTGGCTATTTTTTCATGACACACCTGAGCATTGCAATATAAAATCTTGCCAGCACACTGAATTCAAGTAAAATATACCATTCTTTAAACTCTAAGGTTTTTTTGTAACTTTGTCCTGCTTCCTATCAATCTCTCATCTGCTCAGTGTCCTGCTACTCAAAACTTAACACCTTCTCTGTGCAGAGCCACGAGCGTGGCTGCATCAGATGGACTCCAGCCCCCAGATACCTGCAGGGCAGCGGGAATGACCCCCTTGGCATCCCCTGTGATGCCCACTTGTATGTCAGTGGCCCTGTGGCCACCTCCAGCTGCAACTCAACTCCCTGAGAGCTTGCAAACCCTGAAACCTACCCGTGGGCTCAGGCTGAGGACTGATGTGCAGCGCAACCCCACTGCTGATTTAATTTGAGGTCCAGCTCAGCTATTTCCAGCTCAGAGGGCTCCAAGTACTTGTGGGGCACAGCTCCTGTCCCCATCCCTTCCTTCCTATCAGTGAGAAATTGTTGCCTCTTTTTGCACTCCACTAAAACCCCAGATCTTGGGTTAAACCCCTTTTTGTGCTCCATTAAACACCCCCTCATCTCACCATCAGCTTCTAAGGAGGTGATGCCCAGTGCACCCTCACGCCTGCCATGTTCCTGCGTCATGGAAAGTCTGCAAAGGAGCCGGATGGCTCCTACTGCCATTGCTCCACTTTGGAGAAGCGGCAAGTTTAAAGCACACAGTTCGATATTTAATCCGGGGCTCTCCAATAACTCACGGATCCACATGGGATCTGTCTGCCAGCAGCTCCTGTAACATCTGACAGCGAAGCCGGGTGAGGTTATTACTACGGGCAGGCGGCACTAGCTTGGCCAGACTCACGGGCAGCGGCGGGGCCAGCTCTAATTGATGCCCAGCTCTGCCCTTCACCTGCTGGCATAGGCAGGGTGCCAGCCTGCTCCCCTGGCTCCCTCTCCTGCCCACTGCTGACACTTGCATGGGTTATGTTTGGCCCCAGATGACAATGTAAAATAATAAAAATATAAAATTATTGTTAAACTATGATTAACGATATAAAATGCTAAAAATTAAAATAATAAATAATCATAAAAATAAAATAATAAATACCCTGTTACAGGATTACAGAGCATCTTCAGAGACACAATTTGGGGCAAACGAGAGGGAAGGCATCTCCTTCCTGCTCCTCCTTTTCTCTGTGTTTGAGAGCAGGAACTTGCAGCCAGCTGGGGATGCTCCTTGGAGTCACCTGTGGGGTTGCACTCCCCGTCCCCCTCCAAGCTCGTATATATACTACATATCTAAGTGTATGCATGAATCCAGAACTGCCTTTGAATTCCCTGGGCGTGTAGGAAATACATCCCATCTGCGAAGCTGCATTTAGAAGGCAGCTTTCGCTGGCGAGTCCCACAGCAGTTTACAAAACCAGGACAGCGTTGTCAACATCTTCACAGGAACGTAAAGAAAAAAGTTTCTGAGCTCTGCAAGATTCTGCAAAACCCCAAATGAAGGAGTTTATACAAGGGCAGCATTGTTTGCTATTTATGCCAGGCTCCTGTGGAGCTGGCAGAGCCCATGCACACCTCAGCTCTGAGGTTCACCATCAAGATGTCCCTCATCCCCCCAGTAGAGTGGTGGGGAGCAGCTCGAGCTGAGGAAGCTTTCCCCATTGAATCACTACCTCCTCTTGGGAAGTGCTCATCAAACTCTTCTGGAAGAGAAAACAAAGGCAGCAACGTTGGGCTTGTGCATAGATCAAAGAGATGGATGTGTTGCTGCTCCATGGAGCTCAGCATGCAAACCCTCACCACTGTGGCACTGGAGACACTTGTATTTCTGGCCTTGGGGTTTGCTTCAGGAACCTTGGGACCTCTTTTTCCCCCTGTCTTTCAGTGAAGTAACCTCTCTGATGTCTCCTGGACAATGACTCATCTGAGACAAGAGGTAACACTGTGTTTTCCATGCATGAACTGGACCATCTGTCATTAAATTAAACTAAAAACAGCCATACAAAGAGGGCTGATGGGTTTTGCAGTCAATGCTGGACATGGCGTACTGGTTAGCTGCTCTCCAGCTGTGCTTGGATCCTCCTGCCTTCACCTTTGTCAAGCCACAAATCATTCCTTGCTGAAGACCCCAACCTTAATCATGTTAAAGGGGAAAAAAATCTGCCTTTCAGCATTAATAATTTCTTCCATGTGCCAATTCCCACAGTATCCACTCACATTACCATCCTTGGTGTCTTCATCTTCAGAATCCCTACAATGCAGAAAGGTCTGCTATCACTTGGAGGTTAAGTTGTTTGCCCAAATGAAGAGGAAGCCTATGAGAGAGGTGGGATTTCTGCTCATTCCTCCCAAATCCTTGTGCTCAGCATGGTAAACACTTCTCTTTGTACCCCGATTCTATCTCCATTACCTAATGCCACAACATCTACATCACAAGAAGGGATTCAACCTAAATTTTCCTCTTCCTTTCTCCACCTGGGCTGACAACTAAAGATTTTTTGCCACCTTCCTGTTTGAGCCCCTCCAGAAGGGGTCACACTGACTGCCTCAAACACAGCTGAGTCCACCAAAACCCAAGTGCAACCTCTGCTAAAAAAACATGGGACTTGACTCAAGTTTCTACAACCAGAGCAAAACACAACACCAAAACAAGGAACAGCTATTCCTGGGCCTTCAAGAGATTAAACTAAGACAATGAAGAAACCCTGTGTGGGTATGCAACAGGGTATGTCATAGAGTATGTGTTAGGATGTGCAGCAGGGTGTATGACATGATAGAGGATGCAACAAGGTACACATTAGGACATACAACAGGGCAGGCAATAGAGTATTCAACAGGGTATGCCATAGGGTATGCAATAGAGTATGCCATAGGGTATGCAACAGAAATAGCCCTCCTCCACTGGCACCAAGGCATATTTCCAGCCACCAGGATGTACTGGTTCTGGCTGCATGTTGGTGCATGCTCTGCAGCAGGCTCTGCTGCTCTGTGTTGAGATGTTAATTTCGTGGTGGGTTTTTATTTTAATAAAAGAAGGTATCAGCCTTCTGTTTGATGTGCTGTTGGTCGTGGTTGCTAAGGGGAGCAGTGTACAATTACAGCCCCAGCGATGTCCACTCTAATAATACACTTGGCCCTGCATAGCTCAGATGCAGACACAGTTCTGCTATAAAGAGCACGGCCATTTCAACAGAGGAATACTCCAACTTATGTTACATGTGAAGAGTTTGTAGCACATTGCTTAACACCCCCCACTGAAAAAAAAAAGTACTGCAGCCTGGCCATGCCAGTGAGTGAAACTATGACAAGTAAAAACCCCTTGCAGGAGACCTACTTTCAATTTATTAATTAAGAAGGTATTTCCAGAGGGGTGAAGGAACCATACACGTGTCCACCCAGATGTGCTTGTTTCCATTCATCCAAGCTCCCTGGGACCAATTTGGCCAGGTCCATGCAGAGGGCTTGCACAGCCCAAAATCACACCTTGTACCAATGACCAAACCAAACTCAATTAGCAGAAGGTCAAACCCAACTGACTCCTCCAGTGTCTCTTTCTGCATCTCCCTTCAGCATCCTAAAAGGTTCACGGCATCAAAATTCAACATTCAGCCAAGATTTGGGACCAAAACACAGAGCGAAGGATAAAGTGAAACCCGAGTTTTCCTGAGAGATCCCCCTTAGAGCCTGAAATGGTGCAATGCTGGGCAGGGGGATGCTCTTTAGAGGAGCTGCCAGCAGGGAGGGAGTTGACATGACAGCATTCCCATGCTGTGGCGCTGGCATCTGTTTTGGGATCAAAACAGTTTCCCCAAGATAAGCTGAGAAAATGTGCAGCCTCTGAGCACAAGCACCTAGACAACAGCTGAAAATGTAAGAGGAGTCAGGTTAAAAAGACACTTTATTGCTTTTTCTGTGGGAAAACTCCTTGCTGCTTGCTTTAAGGTCCAGCAGGATACAGGGATGCTGTCTAAAGGTACTGGGATGCTGGTAGAGCAGCTCAAAGGGTTAATGCATTAGTTTATGAGATTCTCTGGTGAGGCTGAGCTGTTGCCATCGCAGTCCTGAGAGAAAGGGACAAACAAACCCCTACAAAACAGAAGCATCTGTTGGGAGCAGATGTGGGGGCAAGTAGTCCAGGCCTGGGCACCAGCAGCACCGGCGGGGGGAGATCACGTTGATCCCAATTTATCACACCCTGGCAGAGTAATTCCCCAGCTCGCCATTGCCTGGCGAGCTGAGCTCCTTACATCCAGGAATCAGATTAGTCTGAAAGGTGCTATAGAGACATAAATCCATCTCTGGAGCAAGTGTTTGTTTGTGGGGGTTTTTTGTTTTTGTTTTTGTTTTTGTTTTTAATTAATGGTAAATTACCCAGAAATGGCTGATGGAAAATATCTGATGGTGGATATATCAATATATCATATTGATATTGATAAAGTATCATATATATCAATGCCATCAACCCCTTTATTTCATATCAAGGCAGCTGTGATGAGTCTTTTGTGCTTCGCACCTGGGTCGGTCTCCAGCCAGCACTATGAAGCCTGAATCCATCACAAAAATTCTTGGTTTAGGGCTTGACCGAAGTATTTAATGAATCTGTGTGAATGCATCCAATTATTTTGGTTGGAAAAAGAAACTGTGCTTGGAGAAAGTCAAAATCTGTTACTATCAGAAAGGAAATGTTAAATTATTTGATTTCACATAGCACTTTGCTTTTGACCTGTAGTGATCTGTCACCTTTTGCCCCATGAAGGCATTTTTAAAAGATGTGCATTTTGGGGCTGAGCAAATCCCTTTTGCATATCTTCTTATGCTCTTGCACATGAAATCAGTCACCCGCACACCCTGCTCAGCCTTTGCATTTAATTTCTTCCCAGCTTTCCACTGGCTATATGTTCCTGGGAAGCACTTTAGGACTCTCTGGAGATATGAGATATATTAATTATCCTACATTCCTGCTATGAAGAGCTGAATATGAAGCCAGTTATTATTGCACATGATGCTGCAGTATAAATCAGTCTACTGGGTCTGTTGATGGGGGTGGAAATGCTGAGACAAGAGAAGAAAGCAAGTTGAAAGAGTCCTCCCTAATCCAGAAGGACTGCCATCATCCTCAGTTTTTGGGTAACACCCCGCTGCTCCCTGGTCATCACTCCTGGACTTTATTTTGGATTTCTTAGCAGTGCTCAGCCAAATAGGGGAAGACAGAATAGTAAGCTGGCATGGGAAGAGTGGGATGCTCAGATGGGTTAGAGTCCCCCAGGGCTTTGCTGCTAAATCTGGGACTGATGTTGACCACAATTTATCTCCTCCTGCTTTATCATAGCTTTGGAAATTAATGAATCAGTAAAAAATCACCACTTGATACACACAACAGGCAGATGTATGTTGTGCCCAAGGGCTTTCCAGGGGATAATGGATGAGGAGTGGGTGCAGGGAGAGATGCTGGGTTTGATACACACCAGAGGAATGAGAGAAGAAAAACCAAAACAGTGACTTTGCAGAATTATCTTAGGTTATGTTAAATATTGATTTAAATTATTTTATTTTCCTCCTTATTTCCCTGCTTGCTGTGTTGCCCCAAAGCCAACTCAGCCCACACAAGGTACAAGCAGCCAGGCACGGCATCCAAGGGACAATGTCCAACAGGAGCAAGAAGGGCAAGAAGATGTGTCAAAAACTGGACCAATGCTGGGCACTGGACATGTGCGGAGAACAGAGAACTGAAATGAGAGCTTTGTATGTGCTGCAGATGACACGTGTGTGAGGGAACAGCCATACGGAAACAGATATTAAATCAAGGACAGAAATTCATGGTTTCAGCTCTACATTTCCCGACTCCAGAGAGGCAGAAAGACGGCGGTCCATAGGATACCCTCCCCAGAAAGCAACTCTCCCTTTGAGGGTGTCACTACAGTAACTAACGCTCTCCCAAGCAGACTGTGGGCAGTTGAGGACAGTCCTGTTTCCCCATCGTCCACCATTATCATGGACCAGCTATCAGAGCCACTGCTTTTTTCTCCTGCCTACCAACTTTGCTGTCACTGGTGGTTTTGGAGCAGAGCAATCAAACAGTGCTGCGTACACCAAACAAGGCACTGAGAATAATTAGCAAATACACAAATTATTACTGTTTGTGTTGCAATCAGAAACCACAAGCAAGCCCTTCAGCCAGAAGATCCAACCAACAGCCTACTCAGGGACCATGATTTGACTTGATATCTCTGGTGCTGAGATGGATTTCAGCTGAAAAGAGCAACAAAGACCCTCTACTGGAAGACCCTCTAAGTTAACTTCTCTTCATGCCATGGGGATTCTGCCACAAGCAACCCACTTATTCCACAGACGGGTCCTGGCGTGAGATACCATATTTCCACATAGAGCTCATAATTTTATCTTGTTACCTGCAACATGTTGAGGAGCAGACTCCGGAATTTGGTTCCTTCCACCATGAAGAGAGCCATTTTGTCACAGAGCTTGGCTGCTGTGGAAGCAAAACTGCGGTCTGTCACCGCTTTCTGGTAGATGGTCTTGACTATCTCCCCCAGCATCTCCTCAGAGTTGGTAGAGTTCTGGGCCTCCTCCATGAAGGTGGTGAGCTTGGAGTCAACATCGCTACTGTTGTTCCTCATGCTGTTGAGGATTTCAATTAATTTGTCCATTTTGTTCTTTTCAGGATCGGTGGTTTCCACCGTGACTTCGTCCTGGTCCGTGAAAAGGGAAAGACAAGGCGTCTGTTACACAAGGAAAAAACAGACATATCAGCCCTTGTCCTTCCACAAACAGTGAAGAGGGAAGGGGATTGGGGAGACATATAAACAGACACAGAAAAAGCAAAGCATCTTTTAGAGGCATAATGGTCTCATCCTCATCTCAACACTGAAAACCACATGTGAATGAGTCCTGCCCCAGAAATGTTCTCTTTCTCCATTTCCCAGAGTCCTCCCCCTTGGCTCAGGGAGAAGACATGCTCGAGGGTCCTGAGCCAGGATGCCAAGATCTGACCACCCCTGACTGCCTTTGGCATCTTGGACAAGTTTCTGGGCCTGTCTGCAATGTGGTCATAATGGACATATTTTTACCTCTATTTTGAAAGTGCACTGATGTTTGCAAAATGCTCAGATAGCTCAGATTTACTTTTTAAATATATACTTAATGATCTAAATTGATATCAAAGATGTCACATGATCTTGGCATTAGAAAAACTCCTAACTGACCCATCTCTTGACCGTTACACATCTTACTTCATGTCATTAGCATAGAATTTATTGCTTCTTTTCATCATTTAATTATGCATTTGTCCCTTTCCTCCAGCATAAAGCATGCATCCTGCTTGCTCTCATCTACTCCCTTCTCCTCCTCCAGTTCAATCTTAAAATGTACTATACAATACAAACCTGTAGCATTTTTTTGGACAACCTCAATGCCAGCTGGCAGTTGGAATTGTCCAAAACTCTCATCAGGAGGCCAGTTGTGTTGACTACACATGCCCAAAAGTGAGTGCTTATAGGATATCTTTATTATAAGACTATAAATTTGCAGGATAGGAATTAAAATTCATATTCTCAAAGTTTCTGCTATACTCCCATTGCTTTATAGAACATAAAAATAACTAACAAAATCTATTCCTCCCCCTCATGCCACATACATAAATAGTAAATGCACATGCATTCAAAAGCATACATTTCCAACATGCGCTCTCATGGAATTGAATATGTTCAGGTTATTTTTGCTAAGCATCCTGGAAATCTCACTGGAGATACCCCCATGGACACATTTTCCAGTCTGACAAAAGAATCTCAAGAGAAGGAATCTGAGTTTCACAGGGGGAAAATGGAGATATCATCTCAAATTCCTCAGAAATCTGAGGCTGAATATTGTTTCCAAAAAGGATTTCTCCTCTGTCATTTGCGTGCAATAGTTTTGCTATTGTTGGGTTGTTGGAAGGAAGGGGGAAAGATAAGGGCATTTCAGTTCATTCCCGAGATAAATGGATATCAGCTTTTAAGTAGCTGACTCCAACTATTCAGTACTCAAAAGTTGAAGCTTGGGATTTAGCTCTGTAATTGCAGAGAGACAAGCTGCCTTTTTCAGACCCCTTTGCAAACTGGATGAGCTCTGCAGACTGCGAGGCAGTCAGCTGAGATCAGCCATCAGGGAAGGAGTGCCCACATTGCAGCTCATGTGTGCACCAGCTTTTCCCAAGGGTCTTTGCGTGGGTAGGGGGAGAGTTCCCAGTCCTTCTTGGAGAACTCAAGCTGGTAGCAACCAGGAAGTCAAGCTAAGAGTCTTAGCATCGTGTCAATAAAAGGCCTCCTGAAGAAGCACAAAGACACTTCAAGAGAAGTGTTGACACTGGGAGACTAAGATAAGTTGGGTGCATTCATGGAAAGGTCCCTTGAGCTCACCACACTCTTTGTATGGAGAATGGCCAACAGTCAGACTCTTGGAAAAAGGGAAACTCAATGTTTCCTTAAGAAATAATACCTTTTCTTTTAGTCTCCTACGCAGCCTGTCTTTGGAAGACTGAAGCAAATTGATCTTGGGTCTTTCCACGATGCGCTCGTGAATACTGTCTTTCCGCTTGGTTTCTGACTCTTGGATGTACTGCTGAGACTGCTTCTCCATAGCGTCTGGGCCTCGGTGCGCCTCCACGGGAATATGCACTGTGCAGACAGAGGTGTCCTCGATTTTCAAATTCTCAGTCTCTTTGGCATTTCTATGTGTTTCTTTGTCATTGGGCGAGTGCTTCTGGTTGTGGTGCCATCTCCGGTTCTGGCTGTAGCCGTGATGGCCTGTCCTGCCAGAGGAGTGAGGAGCCTGGCCTCCTTGGTAGAGTTTCTGGTGGTCCCTGTTGTGTTTGGTGCCACCTTGCTGATGATCTGTGTGCTGCTGAGGCTTGTTCCCACCGGGAACTCTCTGCTGTCTCCTGGAAAGTCAAAGGAAGTCATTAGCACACCCTTTCCTACATGGTCCTGTTTGGTCAACACATTTTCTATCTCACCAAAGAGCCTGAGTCTTGGTGGGCTCTGTGGGCCTTCCTACCATAAAATGGGAGCCAATTTTTGGCATCTAACACAACCTAGTACCGGTCTCATGCCTCTAAACCTCTTTCAATAATGGGCATATTTCAGCTGAAAGTTTTCATGAAGAGTTAGATAACATGTTTTTGGTTCCCAGGAAAACCTCTCCCAGGTTTCTGTGTTGAGTCCACACTAAACCAGGGAAGACCTGGTTAGTCCCAACTCAGCAGCAGGAAGTCAGGCAGGAAAGAAATATCAGGAGGTATTTTTTTCTGAAGACCTAAGGAGCTCAGATAAACAGCAGTGTTTATTTTAAACCTATCACACAGCAATTAATTTTATTTTCATCATCTGCACCACTTGGCTAAATACACTCGGATGAAGGAAGTGGCCACTCATAGATACATTTCAATGGTCAGTGGCTAAACAGTCTCAACCCTGCCTGTCAAAGCCATCTGCCCATCAAATCTGTATTCCTTGGCGTTCCTAGGACTTAAAACCTATTTTCCAAAGTCAACTGGCTCTTAATCATAAAGACCGAAGGCTCATATTTGGTGAGCGCAGGATGAAGAGGCTTCTCTGTGACGGCAGTGGAAGGAATTTGTGTTTAGTTGCAGACCACCGGATTTAGTTTTCTGATATATTCAACATTGGGTTTTTTTTTGTAAGCTGAATGGCAGGGAATTTAAAAAAAAAAAAAAGAGAGAGATGGGGGAAGCTTTCCTGTTTGCCGGAGCTTACAAGCATTTTATGAGGACAGATTCTCCACATCAAGTTTTCCTGGCATTTCTTTGTTTCCTCTCAGTAATGCAATCAAATAAACTGCTTTGTAAAGAGCAATGCTTATTAAAAGGGGAATGTCAAAATAAAAGTTAGTTAAAACCCTTATTTAGCACTGAGCCTTCACGTGCTTAATCTGCAAGAGTTTTGCTGATATAATTCAGTGCTTGCTTTCACTGGTTTTGCTCTTGTCTTCTCTCAAACACCTCAGTTTAACTGTTTGGGTGCACTTTCAGCCTTGGATTATAAACCAGACAAGCTGCTACTGTATTTAAGTTATGAATATTGCATAGAAATTATAAAAGTTGCACATGGGCACTGCTCTAATTTAAGCAGACATAAGGCAAAATGACTGGAAATGAGCTGGGAACCAACTTCTGCTGTAAATTCCTGCAAGAAATGCATGCAGGGATATTTTTTTCTGAAAGACATAATGATATCATAAACCAAATAGTTTCTCTTTTAAGGTCTGTGAAAGAAAAGAAAAAAAAGGCTTAAGAATAAAACACCCCCACACTTAAGCCAATGTAGAATGTGTAAGATTGTTTGGTTTGGGGCTTTTGCAATAGAACCAGGCAGAGGACAGGCAGCTCTGTCCCTGTACAGCACAGTTAAAAGGCAATATCCCCATGGCAAGGGGCAGAGCAAACACAAACTGAAGCTCTGCAGTCCACAGGACTGAAAACACCAGAGTTAAACAAGTTAGGAAAAAAAAAAGTAATGCAAGAAATAAAAGGCAAAGGAAGGAGAATGGCAAACAAGAAGCAACGTCCATGACTTGGCAGCAGGCAGGGGTTTAGATGATCATCCAGCATTTAGGCAAAGACTCATTGTGTGCTTTTATCTTCCTAACACCCGAGCAAAGAAGAAAAGCCAAGAAGAAATAGGACTCTGCAGCAAAGAAGAGCCAAAGAAAGGAAAACAGGGCCCAGATCTTAAAACTTCTTCGACAGCAAGGCATCACAAAGCCTGAGAGGTTGGGATGTCCCAGCCTTGCTCTCAGGTGTGACCAAGGTGCTGGGGGGAAAGAGGACCCCAGAAAAGGGCAAGATGGGGACCAGGGCAACCCACCACACATACCCGCTGTGGGCTGAGTTGATGGAAACAACCTTGTGCTTGCTCAAGGGCAGGAGCGTAAGTGCCATTATGATGGCTTGGGGTAGCCTGCTGAGCTTAGGCAACCAGACCATGTAGGAAACCAAAGGCATTTCCCAGCCTGAGGTTTTAGGCTTGCGATGCTGAAGGTAGGAACAGCTGAAGCTTGAAACAACGATTTTCACTTCAAATGACAAATTCTGAATCAGCTCAAAACTCCCCCTGACTTCACTGGGACTGGGAGTTTGGTCATTGGTAAACGTGGGAACTAAAGTGACATTCAGAGTCACAAAGAAACTGCAGAAATACCAAAAACCAAGGGGAGACAGTCAAGGTTGCCAAGCTGGAAATAGGATGGTGTCCTTTCTGCTATCATTTCTCCACCAATTTTTTAATTAAATTAACTAAATGAGATACCTGTCAACAGAATTTAGATCTGACAAATGTCTTCTCTATTGAAGGAGCCTACATGAGCAAGTCTAAGGCTTCAGCTGTCTCAGTGATTACCAGCCTACGCACTCAGAAACGTGGGATTCCTGCAAGTTTTTACTACATTGTTTGCTCCCAAGGAAAGGAGCTGGAAGACACAAGGCAGGGGGAAGTAACTCCAGACATATGGACAGCTGTGGTCTAAAACACAGTTGCTCCACCCCGTCAGCCCTGCTCAAATCCCCCTGAGCAAGACAAGTCCTCTGAAAGCCCCCACCATTTGTCTGGCATGCGGAGAGCCAGAGGACAACGCGGGGTGACATTCTCCTGGTGTTTGTACAGAGATTTGGTTAGGCAATTCCTGCAAATAGTGAGAGGTAAGGAACTACATCTCCAGTTGCACTCGAGACATTTACCCCACGGTGCAGAGCATCCAACATGGCCAAACAGACCTAGTTCCCATTCGTGGGCTCAGGGACGTGGTGCTATGGATATCTTGGCTCTTGCTTTTGAAGAACTTGCCTGGACACCATGCTTGTCCTCAATCCCAGGTAGCTCTCCAACGGGACAAACTCTCCTGGGCATGCTAAGCTTCTTGCAGGGGAAGGATGCTGGTTTTGTCCTGCTTTCAGGCAGAGCCTGACATGTGGTGGGCATGGTCAGGGCCACCCAGAAACTAACAACCAATATGGACTTTCAGCCACTCAGGCAAGAAGTTGAGAACAAAGAGCGGGACTGTGGCCAAGATCAAACCTTCTGCTTCCCTTTCATCCGTCTGGTGAATGAAAATATCCCTCACTGCATCTTGTGGACAGAAAGTTTCTCTCTATCCTTTCTTTTGCCCAGGCAGGATCTCATCTCTGTACCAGAAGCAGGCCCAGGAATACGATGCTGTCTCAGGAGTATATAATGATCTGCTCTGCTGCTACCACTCCTGTGATTAATCAGCAGTTGCTGTTACATGGGACAGATTAAGTTCCGCTGCAAAAATGGACTCTGTGGGACCTTCCACCCCAATGAGGATCCCCAGATCCCACAAATATGTGGCACCCCTCAAAGTTGGGGGAGCAGAGCACCCCAACAATCACAACAACTGTACCTGCAAATGAAGGACTAGCAGGGCTGGTTCTATGAGATGAAGGGCCACCTCTCTCCATCTTTTTGAAAATTCTACAGTGATTTTCCATTGAGGAAAGGAAATTATAAAAATCTCTTAGAGTCACCACTGAAAGAGTTAAATTCAGAAATCGATAGCGAGTGGGTCCTCCCAGCTGTACCAGCTGTCTGCCCAGGATACTCAGCCTGAAAAGGGAAAGGGCAGGAAGAAGCAAAGTCCTTTGAAACAGGCTCTGAGCAAACTAATTTCTCCAAGCCCGGCCTTTCTGAACTAAGCATATTCCATCCAGACCAGCTGCTTCACCTTGCGTGATGCAGCTCCACAAATAACTGGACTGGCAGCCCTGAGCGGGCGCTGCTGGAGAGGTATGGGCATGGCAATCCTGTTGCAGTCAAAAACACCCATTGTCACTGTCTTTGAGCACCCAAGGGACATTTTGGTCCAACCTGGAAGGCCTGAAGGATCTCAGTTAGGAGCTGATGGAATTTTACAGCATCTAAAACTGGTCCTGAAGATCTGATTCTGCCCTGGGAAGTCAATGGGAATACTACTATTAATACAACGAGGAGAAAGGTCTGAATTTCTATCCTAGTGATCGGACTTAGCCCATCAAGCCTACCTCCATCAGAGGCATTCTGATGTTTTACACACATGTGTAATGATAACTCAGCGTTGCGTTGGTGCTGGGAGCATCACAGTCCACAGCCGTTTTCTGTCCTCGCTATGACTGAAAGTGGAAAACACTCAAAGAAGCTTGACGGTTCCACACAATTTAATCAAAAACCTCAAAATCTCACAGAAAGCAACAATGACCAGCTCCAAGGATGAAGAACACAGGACTTCTGTGTGTTTTCCTTTTGGCTTTCTCTCTCAAACTGGTTTCACTTGGCTCCAGTTTCATTTTTGTTTGCATTTTTCTCAGATGAGAAGGGAACAAGATGTCATGTTCACTCCTGGAAATAAAAATGAAATTATTCACACTTCTTTTATGCCTTTCTGTTACTAGGGTTAAAATCTATCCCAATCACTAGACCCAGCCCATGCATCTGGATGGACACAACATTTTGGGAGTGTAGAAAGTCCACCACTCAAAACAGCAGTGATCAGGATCTAAAATCATCTTTGAACAGTCAAGATGTAATGCGTGCTTTAGGTCCTACGTGTATGCATCGTTAAAAACATACAATGAACTCCAGAAAACAAACAAAACCAACAAAAGCAACACTATGAGGACAGGCTGACAGCATCTAGCTGGTCGGAAAAGCATTATGAAACCTTCAGATGAGCTGCCTACCTGGGCACAACTCCTCTTGTCATCACCTTGGTCTTGGGGTACAGCTGCTGCTGACAACCTTTCCTTAGGCCTGGACATGATATCTGTCTTTGCTAGAGAAGATTTCGTTTGGCCTTTATAATGAAAGTCCTCACATTCTGCAATGTTTGGCCGCACAGGCTGCCTGAGTCAGCTATTCACTTCTAACTTCATGGAAATGAATCTTCAGGAGGAATTTTAGTAACTGTTTTGCAACACCAGCTTGGGAAAGACATTCCAAGTATAGATGGCATGTGAGATAGCTCCAAAACAGCTCTTTAAATGCTTTGCTGGATCTCCCACAAATCATTAGGGATATCCAGACGGAGGCCATTGTTGCACAGAGTGGGCAGCCAGCTAGGAATACACCCCCTGGACATCAAGGTTGACTGCCCAGACTGGTGTAGAAATCACTGCAGTGATTTAATGTAGAAATTGCTTGGAAATGGTTCTCTTCATAAACTGCATTACCTGTCATTATTCTTTTGGATTAATAGCGTACTGTAAACATGGTTGTAAAAATTAAATGAAAACCATAGGAAATGCAGTGACAAGGAACTGAATCCAGTTTAATTGAAATCCCTGAAAGACACAACCACAGTATATGAAGTTTCCCAAAAATCTGCTGAGTGCAAACACACACACGGATCCTGGACTACTGGTAAGAATGTGACGTGAATGAATACACATTCATCTTTTACTACTTTGCAAGAGAAGGGCTTATACCTCAGACTCCAGCCTGACTCCTTTAAAAATACACCAAGGCTGATCAGTTATCCCGAGATCTGGTAATTCTCCAGGAGATATAAACTGTAAATCCATACTAAGATGCACAGACACAGCCCACCACCATCCCTCCATGGACCTGTCCCTCAAGACACATCCTAAATAGTGCGTTTGAGCCTCCACCTGCTGTCTTTTTGTTCAGCTGCCTTCCTTCAGACCTCTGTGACTCTTTGACCTGCAGCAAGGAGACGTCCTAGGGTTTTTTCCATATCCTATTTATACCAGTGCTTTCTAGCAAAGAAATAAATGCCTTTCCTGTAGAAGCTAAGGCAAGATTTGACAGGATCTCCTAACAGCTGTCCAGACATATGAGATGACCCAAAGTCAATGGCAAGCAACTACTTCCGACAGGGGGATCTGATAAAACACCAAGTGAAGGAGCAGAGATGCTTTGGACTTATGTATGCTAGAAGCCTTTATTAAACACATTAAATAAATTTATTTAAAAATGATGCAGCATGCTATAGCATGTAGTGTAGAGCTCTGGGAGCCAGGATCGATCTGGACATTGACTTATTGCAACCCAGTGACATACCTAAGCAGTTCCCCAAATGTTTACCTAAGTCTGTCCGACTGTCAAAGGAAGAGGTGCCTCCTCTTGACCCCATTCTTGCCTCCTCTCTCATGCTACCTCACATAGATGTGCTGTGCTGTGCCGTGCCAGGGTCTGATCCACTTGAAAATTTACTTTCTTTTAGATGAGTTTCCACTCACCAGTTTGGGTGGGAACACGCTGCTCAGAGGGAGGCACAGAGCTGGGCCACCTTCTGCAGCTCCAGCCCCATGTAGCTGTTGGCCCTTGCTGCCTGGAGACCAGCACCCCCAGCCTTAATCAGGAAATTAGGATGATCCATAGCATCTACACAATGCTGGGAATGGATGGAGCAATGTTAGTTTAAATGAAAGAAAGAAGCCTGTTGTCCACTCATGCCCCAGAGGCTGTCACGCTAAATAAAGACATTATCAGAGAAAGAGCAAATACTCAGCGCCTTCACGCCTGTTAATGACCCCGGCACCTTCTGAATCAATCTAGGGACTCTCTTTCCCACAGATGGTCCCTTGGAGACAGACTGCTGTGGTTTTAGTTGGAATAAATGGAAACAAAACAGTTAACAAATATCCAAAAATACAGTGTAGTTAACTTTATTTTTTTTTTTTTTTTAATATGGAGATGAAAAACCCCTGGGTGATTTATGTGCCAGCAGAGATATTAGTTGCATATAATAGATGCAATATTTTTAATACTAATATTTTGGGCTGAGACAAGAGTGGGAATGGAAAGTATTTCCACTGCCTTGACTTCTTTATTTTGCAAACTTCAGTTGCTAACTGGGGTCAGACAGAAATATTGTTTCTGCAACAAGAGCCCAAACAACTTGAGCTGGCAACTTCTTCACGCACTAACCATGCCAGGAAGCCTTGCAGAGCTTCAGCACGTTGCTCCCTCCCAGGTTTCTGGGGCCAATGTCCTCAACTTGGGATTGCAGGGAGAAGGAACGGCTGGTAAATGCTCTCCTGCAGAGAGGGTGGCTGCCTGCCATGGCCAAAAACTGGAAGTCACCACGCAAACTGCACAGCCACACTGCTGAACTGCTGCTGGGCTTCTTCAAATGGGCCAGGTCTCATGGAAAGACATCGTGTGATACAGGGGATGCCATAAAACTTTTTTTTACCCATCAAAAGCATCAACCTCTGCATGCCCTTACCGCTCAGTTCAGTTGCAAGACAACTTTGGAGAGCAGCCTGGCAGCAGAAAGGCCTCAGTGCTCATTCCAAGTGATCACCAGCAACGGCACATTTATATTTGAGGATTGAAAGCAGGAGAAAGAAAGAAGTTATTTCACTTTATATTCACTCCAGCAAACAGCTGCTGACAACGCCTCCATGAACTCATGCTGGAAAACAACATGTAGATGGATAAACCCATTTCCAGTACTGAGGAGCCGTGGCGGAAACACTCCACCAAAGAGAAAGCCATTTCAATAACAGATCAGTTTCCTAGTGCAGAGGAACCTGCTGCTATATTTCCTTCCCTCAATTCTGGCCGGCTGAAATAGTATCACGTAGACAGTTGTGGTTTTGCACTACATGGCACTAAAAGAGCAGCCTTGAAGGACAGTCTCACGGGTGATGGCGTTCACACATATCTGGCAGCCATGGGTTCACTGAGAGGTCTGCGGTGAGGGAAGGTCCAACCACAGCCCCTTCCCTCCTTTCTGCCTTGGTTTCCTTGCAGGGAAAGGGGGGAGGCTAAGAGCAGCCCTCTGCCAAAAAGCACTTTGATGTTGATGTACAACAAAACACTGCAGTGTTGTTTCATCTCAGAATATCTTCCCTGGGGACAGCTTTTGCATTGCTTCCCCTTGACTCCTCCTACAGCTGATTGACACAACAGCACCCTACACTTGCCCACACAGTGAGGACTTTCCTGCCAAATTGGTTAAAAATAAATAAGTCACATCATCAGCTACGAAAGCAACACCAATCCAACCAAGATGACCAAGGTGCCTTGGATGGAGGGCCACAGAAATTATCCAAGGGCTGGAGCACCTCCCCTGTGAGGGCAGGCTGAGAGTTGGGGTTGTTCAGCCTGGAGAAGGCTCCAGGGAGAACTTATTGCAGTCTTTCAATACTTAAAGGGCGCCTGTAAGAAAGATGGGGACAGAGTTTTTAGCAGGGCTTGTAGCGATAGGACAAGGGCTGATGGTTTTAAACTAAAAGAGGGGAGATTCAGCCTAGATACAAGGAAGAAATGTTTTACAGTGAAGGTGGTGAACCACTGGCCCAGGCTGCCCAGAGAGGTGGGAGATGCCCCATCTCTGGAAACATTCCAGGTCAGGTTGGATGGGGCTCTGAGCAACCTGATCTGGTTGAAGAAGTTCCTGCTCACTGCAGGGGGGTTGGACTGGGTGACTTTTAAAGGTCCCTTCCCACCCAAACCATTCTGTGAATCTGTGAGCCCAGAGCAGGCACAGCTGAACATGCTGGTTGACTATTTTGCTTTCAAAATGGCAAAACGTGTTTTAAATGCTGACTCCCACTTTGCTGAATACAACTGAAGAGCTACGGTAGCGCTCACCAGGCACTTAGTCTGCAGGCACAGCTCTGTGAGCACTTTAACTCTTATGACATGAAAAGAAGGATGCTTCAAAATAAGCAAAAGGAGATAGATATGTCTTCACATAATGCAGAGTCAAACTGTGGAGCTACGCTATGAGATGTGAGTACCAGGAGTTTACAAGGGTTCAAAAAGCTCATTGCCAAAGTCACGAAAGGAAAATTAACCAGGAGCTACTGGACACAAATGTGAGCAAATGTGGTCCTGCAGATCCTCAAAGTGTAAATTCGTGGAGAATCATAGAAATCTTTTTTGTTGGAAAGGAACCTTAAGACCATCGAGCCCAACTATTAAGAATAGGACAGCACTGCTAGGAAGCAGCATTACATGCATACCCAGTTCTTCTCACCCTTCTCCTGGTGTCCATAGCTGGTCACCAAGATGATCCGGTGTGACACATCACAGCTCTCCTCCTGCTCTTACTGACCTCCCGATCAGCTCCAACACACCATTAGCACATCTGATTGCAAATAAAAAACTCCTGCTCCCCTGCTGATGCAGGACAGCATGGCAACCGTAAGATAAGGCGGGCAAATTATCTCCCAGCTGGGTGGAGGGGTTGCAGCTTAAGGCACTCTGCATACACAGCCAACTGCACGCGCAGGCAATTACCGAAGCCCAGCTCACGTGCCATAATTCATTAAGCCTCAGTAACGCAATCACGCAGCTGAGCCCTTTTAGGAACAAACTGCCAAGACAATATTGTCCTCTGGGGACCTACAGTTCAGAGAATTAATTTAGTGTAATAACTCCCAGCGTTGTTATGGACAATCAAACTGAAAGAAGCGATGATCTGTCTGTAAATTGCCTATAACCAACCCCTCAGCTGATGCCCTGCAACCACTGGCTCTGCTTGGGCAGGCAGGGCAAGTGCCAACTGTTTGTTTGGATTTTCATGTGTGTGAACACTTAATCCTTGAGGAACCCCATTGTGAAGGACCAGCACTCCAATAAGGAGTTCCTCACCTCACTCTCCAGGATGCTCAGCCTCAGCTGGTGCAGCTTTCTTAGTCATATGGTTTAGTTTTAGGTAGTCCTGCGAGGAGCAGCGAGTTGGACACAATGATCCTTATGGGATCCCTCCAACTTGAGATATTCTATGTTTCCTTTCTGATATGCACTTTCAGTGCAGCTGTTCCTGAAAATGTGGCCTCTCCTTCATCACTGGTTCACAGCTATTAAATCTTAAGCAGGACAGTGACTGTTATTTTAACAGCATCTCTGCTTAGGTGCTTTCAGCTGCCTAAAAGAGTTTTTTGCATCGATACACTCTAAACACTAAGATTTATCTAGATGCTAGCACTGCTACTCATCATTCCAGGCAAGTACACCACCAGAGATTTACTTTTGTCCTTGAAAAGAAAAAAAAATATTGGTCCTGGAGAAGATTATTAGAAGAAATTATTGCTTAGGAGAAGAGCTCTCCCATGAACAGCAGCTTTTCACAGCCACCATGATGCTAGATCAACTACTCTGCACCCTGCTCAGCATGGATGGCCATGATATCCCTGGTGACTTTGGGGTGTTCCATCTGCACTCCCAAAGAGAGTCTCCATGGTGGCTTCAGTAGCCTCCATCAGCTTCCAGGAGGGCATGGAGAAGACAGGAGTATAACAAGGAGGATGAAAACCTGATTTCCAGATGCTGCTTCAGGGGTTCATACCCACATGCCATTAAACCTAATTAATTTGACTTGGAAATCCTACTGAGAAGGCAAAGGGTGTTTCAGCCTTTTCAATTCCTTCCCCTGCTCTCTCTTTCTTCTGTTTCAACACCATTTATTAAGTTCAGTAAAAGCAGTGCAAATCATTTTGCTCCATGCTAGTTTTCGGCAAGTACCCAGTCCGTTTTGTTCCAGCTAGAAACAGCACTTCGGCACTAAAATAACGTCTTGATATTGTTGCTTTCTTTAATAAACATCCTCTCCTCTCACTGCAAAGCCCTCAGTAAATGACCCTGGGGAAACAAAAGACATTTCTGCATTGTTTTAAGTTCTCTTCCTTTCTGAAAACCTCAATTAAAACGGTGAAAAAGCAAACGTGTCGCTACTATACTCTGTAATTATGAACTCATTTCTATTCACTCTCCCAGCAGGAGAGGTTTGTCCCAGTGACCTCTGGGAACGAGTTTCTAAGGCTTTTTCAAAATTTCACAGCCTTAAAAACGACACATTCATGTCATCCGTAAAACACGTTCACCTTCGCCTTCACTCAAAATAACTTGCAATCTTGAAATCCAGGGTGAGGGCCATTCCTGTGACTATTTTTATTTGTGAAAGGAGCCCTAGCACTGGCCCTGAATAGATCGGCATGGGAGCAGCTCTGGAAATAGTGCAGCCCTTCAAGACAGCGTGAAAATTGCATGAATACAGGCTGTCAGCTTATTGTAAAGAGTTTTCAAATGAATACCTTGCATGGCACGCTCCTGAGTGATTTTCAGGCTTTTCTTAGCAATCTTTTCAGCACAAAAACTACCTGTCCCGAAGAGGACACATGCCATTGTGATCCCAGCCTCTTGACTTGCCCACGCGATGCTCGCGGGAACAGGTGTGGAGATTTGTTTCGGTAAAGCCCCGCTGAGAAAACATTTTGCGAGACAAAATGCTAGGACAACTTGGTTATATATGTATACATCTTGGTTATGTATGTGTGTATATGTATCTTTAAGCAGAGACTGAAACATAAGGAGGGTAAAGAAGAGGGAAAAACATTTTTTATAAGAGATGAACAGTGGACAGGAAGATGATGTCTGAGAACTCAGAATCAGATAATAATGAATGTAGAACAGCAGATTTTCACATAAAATAAAGTAATATTGTCTTTAAATACAA
The DNA here is from genome assembly GCA_028020825.1 of Podargus strigoides. Taxonomy (NCBI): domain Eukaryota; kingdom Metazoa; phylum Chordata; class Aves; order Caprimulgiformes; family Podargidae; genus Podargus; species Podargus strigoides. Next base: position 18,411,892 of record CM051663.1, read on the forward strand.
GCTAGAAAATAGCTCTAAAATTCATACATAGGACTACAAGCCACACTGCTTTGGGCCCATTCCTGATCCTCCCATGATTTCATGTGCCCACAACACACCTAGGTATATATCCTTCTTTTCTCTTAACACTGAGGACCAAATCCAAGGGAGCACACACCCATCCACAACACAGTTTAGGCAGAGCTGAGGACCCTGCATCAACGAATTCCTAAAATGCCACCTAATCCCAAGGGCCTGGGTCAGCTCACGTTTGTCTGAAAGATAAGTGCCAAAGGCATCACTCTGCCATGCGTATCCCAAGAAGTCACCATCCCCTCAGACCCCCCAAGTTCAGCCAGCTCCTGCCTTAGGACATACCAGATTCATCAACTTGGCATCCACCCACCTGCTCCCTTCTAGAAGATGTTGCAAATTGTTAATTGAAGTGAAAACGAATTAGAGGTTGTAGCAGGAGCTGGTAATGCCTTGAAGGGGCTCAGGGCTAAACCCTTCCACCTGTGATGACAACAGTTTGCTCTGTCAACATCTGTTTATGAAAAAATAAGGGTGAAAAAGCCAACTACGCGCTTTATCCAGGCTGCTGAAACACCAGGGACTGGTGTCAACTCCTCCTCATTAGCAGTACTGAGCTTGCTTGGCTGGGAGACCCAAGTAGGGTCTAGCTAACCAACTAATGGGTAAGGAGGGCTTGCTCTGGCCAGTGTGCTCAGGCAGCCTCACCAAGGGGCCAAGCTAAATGAGGGTGAGTGATCTCATCAGCCATATGCATCTTCCAGGTACAGATATGAATACAGTTTCTTCAGACACCAGAAATACTGATGGCAAACATGAACTGAAGTGGAAAATGCTGGCCCCAAAGCTTCTCAAGAAGTGTTAAGGCAGCACTCTCTGCCTGTGTGAAAATGTCCTGGTGGAAACCTTGCTTTCTTTGGCTGAGAAGAGATTTTCCCTCCATGAGATGGGAGAGAATGGGATGTCCAGTCTGAAGTCTTTGTTCTTGCTGAAGAGAGACCAGAAACAAATCCGCGTTCCAAAGCTTCCTCCAGCACAAGGTGTTCTGGCTCAACTCCTCCCACAGCTCTTTGTTTCTCAGACTTCCTTGGTTCTGGTCAACATGGGAAGGTGAAATAAAGCAAGGAAACCTGTCCTCATAAGATGGCCAGACTAATTTTTCTTATGTGGGAGCCAGAAGATCTCAGTGAGAAGCTTTCCAGGACTCTCCAAGCACCTGTAATTGCCACCTTTGGGAATTTACACCTTGTTCCAGGAGAAGGGGAATCCTCTCTTCTCTCCACTTGATTATCATAGGGTTACTCACAAAGTTCAGTCTTGTGCAGGACTTTTGCCAGAGTGCCATCATGGAGACCCTCAGGCCTTGCACACAAGTGCTTAACACACAGAACAACTGCTCCCCAAAAAGCTTCGAGCAGCAATATGCATTTAACACATGAAGAACACGGGCATGGGGAGGGGGCTCCATAGCATCATACAGAGGGCGGGTTCAAATTGCCTAATTTTAGGCATCTGCAATGTCAGAGGCCAAATGTGAGGTGGAGATCTGAAAAATCAGTAGCAGCCCAACTAGTACAGGTGGTGAAGACTGGGGAGGGAGTCCCCAGGCCAAATGCCTGCTCAATGCTGAGATGAACCATCCTCCAGACTCCACTAACTGCATCCCCTCTGAGCATAAAGGGAACTTTGGCACCCAGTTCATGTATGGTCAGCTTAGTTACGGACACATGCAGTGGGATTCAGATGGTGGTGCCACTCGAGATGCTCTGTTGCATCTTGTCTGGCTCCCACCCCATTTTGGTGAGGGTTTCACAAGCTCCCATGTCTGCTAGCTCCTGTTATGGATTTCACTATACACTAGGGCATCTGAGAGATGAAAGATACCTAGTAAATACTGAGTTTTGATGACTGAACCATAGGCACATGCTGAAGTTGTCCTGGATTCTTTGCAGGACCAATTATTTTGCTTTCTGTGAAGCAACATCATAAGACCCTGAGCTTATCCGGCAGGCCATTACATTTCTATTGAGGTTTCATAATAGTGAAATGTTTTGCTGGTAGTACATAAAGTCTTTACATCAGCTGCAGAGATAAAGAAAAACAATCTGCAAAAGCTTCCTGATGCTGTAAATGCTACTGGCAGCTTAGCAATTCACATTAAATTTGGTCTGCAGACAGCGGTCACTTCAGTCACCAAGATCATTAAAAAAAAAAAAAGGAATAAGAAGTCTCATGTTGTAGAGTTTTTAAGTAATGACAAAGCTGCTCTCAATAGAGAGGTGGCAACCCTGCAGCTGGGAAACGCACCCGGCTCTCTCCTGTCACTGCCTCCTGGCATTAAAAAAACAAAAGGAACAATGAAAGGAAAGGATTAAATTTGCTTAGATGAGTGTCTTTTAACCCTTCTGCTCCTTTAGCTAGGCAGACAAGGAGGACTTGAACAGATATGGAGAATGGCAATGGGTGTGCATCTCCTGAAGTCCTGCTCATGTGGAGCGTGTCCTGATGAACTCACAAAGGCTTATTTTTCTCTTTACATTAGTCTTGAGCCCACAGAGCACTCCTGATATTTACAGAAGTATGTTTTCCCCACACCATGTGAAATCCTAAAATGCTTTTAGTTGTTGCTAGCATCAGGAAATGAGCTGTAAATACGGCATTGCCTTTCACGGTGTGTTTTGCTGGCAGGATCACAGCCACACCATCTGCCTTCTAGGGTGACTCACGGCTGGGCATATTTTCGCTGACACCCTCAAGCGCGTAAGGGCTTAGCGCCGATCACGGTGGCAGAAAGAAGAGCAGCTGGGTGGAAAACCCCTAATCACCCTGTCACCAATTGAGACACAGGTGACAGGCAAAACAAACTCCCCAGTGGATGCTAAATAACGACTGCTCCACCTTACTGCTACTGGTGTTTTGCATGGACACTCAGCTAATGAGAAGATCCTACATGTACAGCTCTGGCGATGGTGCTGGGGCAAGAAAGTGGCTCTAAGATGAGCCAGTGCAGGACCGATGCTAGATATAAACTTGGTTGAACTTCAGATGGCTTCTGCAGAGCTATTTGATCATCCGTGTCCTGTAGGTACCAGGGCTGGGACTACTGCACAGGGATGATGGGCTATCACAGCCCCATGCCATGCTGTGTCCTGTTCACTGAGTCCAAAGCACGGTGCAAAGGCAGCGAGGGATCTCGATGGAACCAAACCAGCTTCAGATCTCGGCTCCAAGAGATCCCTCTTGATGAGAAGTTGCAGAGCTGCCCAGGAGCACCACCCGCAGCTGAGTCACCTCTAGCAGGATGCCTGTGGGTGGTCAGGAGGTGGCTTTTTGATCATTCAAGGAACGCTCCTTCAATGGGGAGCCTGATGCAGGCTTTGTTCTTAACAACCTCCTCCTGGGAGCAGGGCCCCAGCACTGTGACCCCTGGCAGAGCCTTCTCTTCGATGCCTGGAAGGAAGGGCAGCAGGGCTGGGCAATGCCAGTGTGTCTGGCCAGCATGGCTCTACGGGTCAAAGGGGCTCCTGCTTGACCCCTCCTGATACCATCTCTACCCTGCTCCATCAACACCTTGACCAAAGAGTAGCTGATGGACTAACCAGGTCCCAGTGCCACCAGGTCTTCATACAGACCTATCCAATAGCCTCACAGAGGGTATGGGAGTAACCACAAACAAGGAGACGAGGGACTTTGTAGCACTGCAAACCCCTCCAGTTCCCTACATCTGTTACTCTCTTGCTGGTGATCAAACTTCATTAAATGGACAGTTTTGTCCACTTGCTGTTCACAGCAGCATGTTTCTTCTGCAGAAACAGCCCTTCTCCCCCTGTGCCATTTACCCCTGGGTACCTTGAGAGCATCTGCATCTGCTCCCAGACTCTGCTGGGCAAGGCTGAACCAGCCAAAATGTGCAAAGCAGCATTTCCTTCTCTGGGCATTCAAGTTTATTTTATTCCTCACTTCTGTATGTGACCCCAGATCCTCATATTAACAAACAGAAAATAAAGCAAGGGAAAAAAAAAGCAGAAAACTTTTGCTTTACCTCTCATCTCATCTCCTTGCTAATAGCTCCACCTTACTCCAGCCTGATGTGGTCCTGCGACTCCCACCCGACCCCTTGCCTCCTCCCTGAATGAGGAGATCTTGCCCTTGATGGAGCAAGATGGGCAAAGCTGATTCCTGTGATGTTTTATGACAGTGTAAAGTGGTAGAGTGCCCTTTATGATGTTTTGAAAGGAAATTGTACAGGAACAATGTCCCAGGCATTGTGGCTATTGAAAACCCTTCACAAAAGGAGTTTGACAAAAGAGGAAAAGCAGCTTAATCAGTCGAACTAATCACTATACGTGGCTGAGTGTCCCTGAGGGTCTGTAAAATCAAATATAATGGGAAGAGGAACATATCACAGCTTGCCTATGCTCCTCAGTGGAGCCGCTGGCGGATCTGGGACGTTCCCTGCCTGGCCCTGAGCTGGCTGTGACCATCCTTTGGGCTGTCCCTATGCAGGACCACACTTGCCTCCATGTGAGACCCTGGCTGAGGCCACGTGGACTGGCTGGGATGAGCCCCGGGAGATCCCTCAGCAACATGGTTGCCCGTTGGCATGAGCCGGTCCCCAAGCAGGGAGTCAGGACAGGGGTGCCCACCCCCGTGCACTCACCCCAGCTAACCCGGTTTTTGGCGTGGGCGTGAGCAGGAGGGGTCAGCAGTGCTTACACAACCCTCCTGCTTCAGGAAGAGGAAACTGTCCCTGACAAGTCACCCGGGGCTCTCCGGGGAGGGAGGATATTTCTGTCTCCCCCAGCTCTGAATCTAATTAAAAACAGAAAACAACATACACAGAAAAAAAATCTCGTCTGTTTTGCCCTGATCATTTAAGTTAAAGCCAAGTTAACAGCAGGAAGCAAACTGGGACAACACAAGAGAAAACTTGGGGACATTTCTGCAATCCTGTTGTCAAAAGCTGTAAGTATTTGGGGCACGCTGAAGGGAGATGGGGAAAGCACACAAGCCTCTTTGCTCCCACCCCTTCTCTCCGTGTATGAGCCAAGAGGATCTATGCAGTCTTCTGCTCCAGCTCCTTAACCCCATGCAAGGGCTGTATGAACGATGGACTTCCCAGGTGCAAAATCACTCCTCAAGCTCCCATCCAACAGGAGAGTGAGGAGATGACACGAAGCTCAGCCACATCTAAGGGTGACAGTCCTCCAAGGCTGGCTGTGGTCCCCAATAGCCCTGGCTGGGACAGGCAGAGCAGTCCCTTGTGGTTCTGGTCATCTCAAAGACTGGAGACACACCAGCTACGTGCATGGATGAAGCAGAAGGAATCCACATCTTTTCTACCACAAAGAGTAATTCAGATGCCTTTTGGAAAGAGGGGACTGATTAACTCTTAGGCATTTACTCTATCCTCTCCAAAGCATGGTGCCGGCTTCCCTCTGTCATCCTTTCCTGTCCTTCCCCATAGACTGACCACCAAAAGCCCCATGAGATATCAGCCACCATCTGTACACACACGAGGATTTCCTTTTGATAAGGAATTCAGTCTGATTTGACTTTTGAATCCAGCAAGATGCAATTGAATTGATGCAATAACAACTGCACAAACTTTTTAAGACTTCCCCTGTCCCTCAACAAAACTGTCCCCTTCCTTAGGTGACGCAGAATAATTTCAGTCCTCTGTTAACCAGAAGACCAAGAAGTAAGTACAAACTCACGTGGTCTTAATACACTGCAACTCCATATATTCCTTGTACACCCTATCTAAACTGGGCAACATTCCTTATCACTCCCACAAGGCTGCTGCAAGCCTCTGTGTGTGCATTTCTGGGCCATGGGGTTTGGCTGGACGAACCCTCCATCCCAAAACACATCATCCCAGTATGCCTTGGGAACTAGAAAAATGCTGTGCAGCACCAAGTTGACTTGCAATTCTTCAACAGATACTTAAGAAATGGCATTTTGGGGAACTTTCTGAAAAACAAGAGGCCAAACACAGGAGACTCCTGCCCAAGGAGACCAAGTCCCAGCACAGCTTGGGTTGGGAAGGGTCAGAGGAGAGGACTTGAGAAACGAGTCTGTTGTGCACCATATCCCAGAGTATAGTTTTTCTCTGGACTGCTTGCAACAGAGAAGGGCAGGAGAGGTCCTGACACCAGCCAGGCAAAGTTCCTCCTTCCCTAGAGGTGGCTGCCTGTAGGAAGTCAAATCAAGTCGTCCTTCGTGATATTTAAGTAGGGTGGATCTCGTGGGACAGTGAACAGGAGACTAGCATTTGGGATAGTAAAACCCTCACTGGTGTTTAACACTTGCTCACCTGGACATCTATGAAGAAACTTGCCTCTGCTGCTCTCCTTCAATGATCCCATCAAGTGGTGATGCCCTTCATCAACCTCATCAGGAGGTGGCAGTTACACCTTGTGTGTCCAGATCAATAGAGAAAACACTGGGTGCGGGATTTCTGCCAGGCGAGGTGAGGAGGTGACCACTCCCTGGTCTCTGCCCTGGTTATAAAGTCTTTGCAGCAAAGACCCCACCACCTTCTGTAGGCTTTTATGACACCTGGTACAACCAAACCCTCCACCAGATGTGGCTCTGATGTTGATTGTTTACACTGAAAATACAACCAGCAGACCCACAGTGTTCCTTTAAGTGGGAAGGTTTAAGCCTGTTTTAAAGACATCTCTAATTCGCTCTTTGTATCTATCTTATGCAACAAATGAAGCACACATCCCATGGAAAAATGACTCATGGAATGACAAAACATATAATATATGCAAGGAGAGAGCTATGGTTGCACACCCGTAGGGCTACTTCTTCCCAAGGGAGTCAAAGGTGCACAACGGAGACCTCAGGGTAGGTGAGCCGTGCTCCTCCGCAATGCGGTGACAGCATTTCCCAAGGAAAGGTGACGGGAAGGAAGCAGGGACGGGCTCTATTTATAGCACGGCCAGACGTCAGAGTTGTTTCGCATGAGAAACAAAAGGTGCTTCGCTAGCCCGAGATGTGGCCCCTTCTGCATGTCACCATCAGGGAGGTGAGAGGAGCCCACGCACACTCTGAGTGAGGAACCGGTATCATTTATAAGACCAGCTGGGAAAAAACAGGCAGATTTCTGGGTACCAATGTGCTTTATCAGCTCTTTTATGACACCTGAAGGTCAGCTACCACCAGGCAAGGCCAGCTTGACCTGTGGATCATGCAGAGGTCAGCCTGGCTGTTGACTCCTCGACCCAAGACAGAGGTCCACTTGCAAGTGGTGACTTCTGCACATGGCAGGAGGATGCCCACCATGGTCCCTTGGGATGTGTCACCCTTCTCGGATGAGGCAGGTCCTCAGCAGGGAGAGCTGATGTACCACGGACAGGCATTGCTCATGGAATCTGGGGCACTGCTTAGTGCCAAGTGCTCAACCTCTTCAGGAGAAGGGGAAAAGATGCCCAGACCCAACTACGCTAAGCCTTTGGGGCCACAACTGCTTCTAACCAACGAAGTAGGACAACCTCTTTTCTTTTTGCAAGTCCATTGTCTGTCAGCCCTACTTTCATCCTTGGCTGCTACCAACCCCTTTCTAAGAAATCAGCTCTTCTTTCCATGGGTCCAGGCATCCAGAGCTGCTTCGTAACTCCCCTCCCCTCATGCACCACCAAAAAGGCCCCACTCAGCCTCTCCCATGCCTCGCTGCCTGCCATGCCTCATGGTCTTGCAATTCTGAGTCTCTCAGTATCCACATGAGGGCTGCTGAGGTTCACAGCCAAAGTCTAGGGGATGGGACCATGCCTTTTCAGTTTAAATAATTACTCAAGAGATTGTTTTTTCACTCCATCCCCTCTACTTGGGCTCCTTAGCTTTTTGCAATTAAAATAAGTATGTTTTTCTGTCTAAGCTTTGACATCACCATGGGTGTCCATGCAGGACTTGGGCAGGACTGCATCCCCTCTGCTCTCTCCATTTTACTTCATTCCTGGCTGCTTAGGGCTGAAACTGTCCCATGTCTCCTCCTGCATGATGCCGTATCAACTGGGTTTTAAGGCTTCTGTCTCTCCTCCCAGGATATTATCCCAGTGCTGCTTGGTCTGGGCTGTATCTCACCCTGAGATCTTCCAACCCCAGCCCAAGGCAACTGCTTTTTCTGTCTCTCCTTGCTATATTTTCAGGAGGCAGGGATGCCCTGAGGGCTGAATGCTTCTGCCTCCTGATGGTTTATCTGAAGGGATCAGAAAGAAAAAGACATAGAAATACACATCTGGCATGATCCCTTGGACCAGCCAGTTTTTCAGACGAGAGCAAATGACCAACACACAGTTCCATGGCTCTGGAACAGCATAGCTTTGGTCATGAGCTTCAGGCAAGAGACCGTTTGGCTTTGCAGGTCTCCTGCCCCCCATCATGCATGCTTTGCATGGCAGAGGAAGACCCGTTCAGTGAACCAGGATGGGAGCAGGATGCTCCAGCCTCTGCTGTAATTTCTCAGGGAGCCCAGCCCAGTGCTGCGAGAAAGCCCACCCAGCTTGCTCTTGCAACACCACTAGATTTCAGCTTGGTTTAAACCATGTTTTAGTGATCACAGGGTCACAATCCAGCTGAAACAAGATCTTTTTAATTTTTTTTTTTTTCCTAAATCACAAGACTAAATTGCCTTTCAAATTGCACACAGGAAAAAAGGAGGGAGCCCCAAAGAGGAGAGAAAACGGAGTTTGCTGCTGATGAACTGCCCTGCCCACAGAAGAATGTTTCTAGGATGCCTGAGCAAACTCTTTTTGGCTGTTCTTTGGTCGCTTGGTAAAAATTAGAAAAAACAAACCAAATAATTAACTACAGCATGGTTGTTCACAAATTGAGAAGTGATGGGGAGATTTAAGGACACACGCCAACAACTATTATCAAGTGTGTCTTGGATTCTTCAAAAATCCCCCTGTGAAGCATCACAGCTCAGATAAAGATTTTAGATCACTCCAGTAGAAAACATTGGCCACTTTTCCCCCTGTTAAATAACCTTGCAAATTTCTGGTTTTAGAAATGCTTTATTGCAATTGTGTTGTCTCAGCCACAGCAGAACACACCAGCAGAAATAAAGCTGCATGTACAAGTAACTCCCTTATTTCCCCCTTATTTTCACATTTAACCATAGTCACAATTCATACCAAGGACTCTAGATGCCCTCATATAATTAAATATGCAATTTACACAATTAAATATCCAATTGACCCAATTAAATTAACTCAATGGATTGAAATCACCAATGCCACAGGAACTCAGCTGCTTATTTAGCACATTCCCTCCTTTGCACAGACAGGCATCCAAGGCTCGCTGCAAACCCTCTCAACTGCGCCCATTTCCCAGGTGACCCTGAAAGTCAGTACATTTTGCTTTTCAACAGAAAGAGAGGAAGCAAGTCACAAGGACTCAAAGCTTTTACAGATAATACCTTGCCAGCTGCCTCTTCTAATACAAATGGGGGGATATGGCTATGCTGGAATAAGTGTAAGGGGAAAAGGAGGTCCTTAAGATATTCCTGGAGCCATATAAGACATACCCCAGATTTAAAAGACAAACCAGGGGGACGGACAGACTCTGCATTTTCAGGACATTAGTGCTGAAATAAAGGTTTATGCATCAACCCAACACTGGTAACTGCTAAACAGCAGTACTGTCCAGACATGAGATGGTAGGGGGGAAATGTGCAATAAAAGAAGACTGAAAAAACCACTAAAGAGGTTTCACCTACCTCCGGTCGTTTCTCCTCCTTCTGAACAGTTTTTTGGTGTGTGCGATTTCAGCTTCATGAGGCAATGGATGGTAACCCTGTAAAAAAGAGGGAAAAGCAAGGATCAGCTCCGAGATACAGGAGACATTGATACGGAATTGGGTAGAGTGAGACATAGCTCTATGCCCATCGCAAAAGCCTGATAAAGAGTTCCTATCAAAACATCCTTCCAACATCTCAGACCCCATCAAAGTAGTCCTGGAAATCCACAGACTTCTTATACCCTCCCTGGGCCATTGCAATGTGCAGGGTATGAAATTATCTGCAGTTTCTCCATGGGAGAAACTACATAGGGCAAGTAAGTGCACCATGTGTAGGTGGATCCGAATATACACTGTCTATATGGAATTCAACTACATCACACACAACACCACTGACATTGCTGCACTTAAACCATCCACTTTCACTGAGTTGTTTCCTTTGTATTTATTTATTTATCTAAAACCCAATTGTAAAAATGTCTGTACGGGGACAATGCTCAGCGGTATTTGGAGTAAGCAAACAGAAGCCACAGCTGGCTGGTCTGTTGGGGCTGTGGCCCCACGCCATGAGCAAGTCAACGGCTTTGACATGAGCATCTTGCTGTGCCTGCCCACAGAGACAGACAACCCATGCCACCCCTGGGGAAGGGATGGGTGGCATCCACCTACTGCAAACAACTGAGATGAGAAGGACATTAAATGTTTTGCCCTGGTCACGTCAGTGGAAGAGCTGTGTGTAACTTAAGCTGCTGCCTTGTCTGCTCTCCACTGAAGGTGATGACCCTCCAACTTGGTGTGTTCATCTGATAAGGGGGATGTTGTATTTACTGTCCTACTATGGGCACTGTGAGGCTTCATTAATGTGAGAAAAGAGCTGTGAGGTTCCTGGGTGAAAGGCATGCATGTAAGTATACAAGTATGTAAGAAACTATGTAAGTACAAAGTATTATTTATTTTCCAGGGACTACAGAGCTGTCATAACTGTAATGATTTTTATTATGCAGTATTGTACTTCCCAGGCTGGCAATAAAAGCCTTGTAAAAGTTGCTCCTTTTATTTTCACCACAATCTGTCTTGGTCTCCAAGCTCCAGCTGCTGCTGGTGAATCACCATGAGCGAGGGGCCACAAGGGAGCAGCCTGGGCAAGGGCAAGGGCTGGGTAGGAACACATCTCATCAAACAGCAGATTTGTCACATTAGCATGACAACATAACACACTGACTTACAGAAAAAGTTCCTCTCTCTGTGTGAAGAGCCTTAAAAATTAGTTAGTTTTAGTAGGGGTTACTGAGATACTAATATTTTGAGCTCCTCTGGTGGGACGATGTAACGGAGGAGAAAGGTTGCTGGGGATGGCAATGAATTTAAGCTTACAGACCAGAAAAGGCACCCCCAAGTCCAAGACCAAGAGGGTTTACTGTGACCATCCACCTGCAAAGAGCCTGGAGAAACTGCTACTGCAGCAACCCTAGAGCTCCCATGGCAGCCGGAGCCTTCTACTTTGGAGACCTTCACTCTTCGATACTTCAAGCAATGAGGAACTCACCAAGCCCTTGGGTAAGTCCTGCTGCTGGCTAGCACATCCTCATTTCACAGAATCACAGAACAGCCTTGGTTGGAAGAGACCTCCAGGATCACCAAGTCCAACCATTAACCCAGCACTGCCAATTCCCCGCTAAACCATGTCCCTTAGCACCTCATCTACACGTTTCTTAAATATCTCCAGGGACTCCAATACTGCCCTGGGCAGCCTGTTCCAATGCCTAACAACCCTTTCAGTGGAAATTTTTTTCCTAATATCTAATCTAACCCTCCCCTGGCACAACTTGAGGCCACCACCCCTCATTCTATCACTGTTACCTGGGAGAAGAGACTGAATCCCCCCTCACTGCCCCCTCCTTTCAGGGAGTTGTAGAGAGCAATGAGGTCTCCCCTCAGTCTCCTCTTATTTGGACCTTGCTTTGGCTGCAGTCTTGAAGTGTGCTTCCCGAGAAGGTAGTTTCCCTTTTAACTTTCTTCTTCACTTTTAACTCTTCCAGAGAAAATCAGATGTGCCATGATCATATGATTTTAGAAAGCATGTTCAGGTCTCGGTGACCAAATTATCCTTCTCACCCACTAAGACACTCTTACATCCAGAGGTACCCCACCAGCCACAGCATCCTGCACAATCCCTCTCAGCAATGGTACAGAGGTCATCGTTACGTGAAGCTGCCTTAGCGTTCCTGCAGATCTGCTCATCCAGCAAGAATCTGCTCAGCGACACATGTTATTCTATGGTCTTCTGCTCATGTATCTGCACCCAGCACCAGAAAGAGCTCTCCTCATGCTCCCTAGATCTTGTCTCACCACTCAAACATAGCCCATCTTGGACTAAAAGGGGTAGTTTGGGAGTAGGGAAAGCTTGCAGCTTCCTGTCCTAGGCCTGTGGTTGGGTTATCACCTAGTTAACCACGTCTGACCTAGGCTTCTCCTACAGTCAAATATCTCATAGTTAATTCTTTGTGGAATCTTTGATGTCTAATAGCTTAAAACTATACCAAACCTTCTTCATTACTGAGGGCTGATATTTTCCCGATCACTTATTTTAACTGCATGCATAGGAGGAGCTTAATATCTCCAAGATCTCTGTTCCTCTGAAAATTTGCTTGAAATTGGCCAACAGGTACCAAAGCAAATGGGAAAAGGAAGGGAGGGAGCAGACACACACAGCCCAATCATATCAGCTACGCTAGTTTAGGAAATCAGGCTAAAAATAGTACAATATTCAGTGAGACTGTTTCCAAACACTGTACTACCACAGCAGGCTAAAGCTTGGGGTATTTTTAAGAATTTAAGCTGCATTGCAGACAAACATGCAAATACAACTACCCTGGAAAAATGAAACTATCTCTGCAGAACATGAGGACCTCAAGCACCAATTTCCTCAATGCAAAGCCTTCATTAAAGGCTCAGGAGCTGCGTTTCTGCCCTTTCTAGCTAGAAATGTACAGTGGTGCATTGCTGCATGTCCTCCTCCCAGAGCATACCTGTGCTTCCTCAGACCTCTGCCCACCAGCAGCAGACAGCGTTGGATGATACATGGATTCATTACACAGTAATAAGGCACCTAATCCACGGAGCACTCCTGAACACTGCTTGTGCTTGAACAGAGGAGAACTTTGTGTGCCCATTAGGAAAACCAAGCATCTCCCTTCTCCAGCTGAGCAGTTCCCTTCCTTAGTCTTAGTCATAAAACAACGTTTTGGAAAAAAGCAGTCACCAATCCCTACTCTTGTCTATTTTGATGCCTGAACAGAGCTAAATTTGGAAGGGAGAAAAGTCGATTTCTTTTGTTCAGCAAGCTCATGTAAAAGGAAATATCAGCAACTTGCAAGAAGGGTGGAGTGGTTGGAGAAGACTGAGGGTGGGGATAAGCCAGTGTCTCAAGGACATAGTGAGTGCCTTGATGACATGGCTCTTATGTTTGTCTGGAGGCTGCTGCCCACCACAGGTCATGCAGGACAGCAATGGAAGCACCTTCAATAGAGCTGGCTCACTGAGGACAATGCGGATCTGAAATGCAGCTCCTCCATTTTTCAGCGGACACACTCTTTATGAAGCTGAAATCCATGAAAAGAGCCAAAGGGAAACGTCTTGCAAGGGAGAAGACCAACCTCTGTTCCACAGTGGGTCTACAGGAAGACCTATACAGGAGGTGTTTTTTTTCACTCCTGCTTGAGCCAGAAGACACCATCATTTTCACAGGCAGGTTTGCAACTTCTCAGTGGGCAGCAAAATCACGTTTGGTCTCTCTCCCACATGTTTAATTTTGGTATTTATTCACAGGTGGCTGAAGAACATAACAAACCAACATTTCAGCGCTGCTGGTTCTGGAAGCGAGGGGTGTGGGAAAAACAAAGAACAAGGAGCCTATGGTCTCAGGAAGGATTGCTAATAGGGGTCATTTTCAATTTTGGAGCTAAACACTCTGTGGTTTACATGGTGGGAAGCTTGGAGAAGAACCTGAGAAGCCCATGGGACTTATAATGCATGTATGCCCATGTCAAATTTAAATCATAACATGCATGCTCTAACAAGAGAGCTCAATAGCTCTGGAAAAGAAGGGGCTTTCAGGACTGGTCTGCTCTCTGGGCCAGTCCCCTAGAGATCAGCTATGTTGTGATGTGCATATTCATTTTTAGATGTTTCAGGGAAAGCAGCTATTGGAGAAGGGAAAGTGATGTCTCGCAAGCTTAGGTGACTATCATATGGCCAGCTAGCATATGCCAAGGGAAATCTGTCATCTACCAAAACTGCTGCAAATAGATGGCAGAGGGGAGCAGGTCTGACATCCATGTGCACTCTTTTTGTGCTTTAGCTTCCTAATGAAGGTGTCTGCTCAACTCTGTCTACCTGCCCATGGGAATCCAGAAAGCCGGCAGCTGCCTCTCTCTGCCCCAAACCCATTTACATCAAAGTTTAATGAAAGAACAAATAAAAAGCTTTCAAGGTCTTGTTGGCAACCTGCAGGAATCCAAGAGCCTCCGCCTCTTTCCCCACTGATACCTGCCCTTCCTCAGCAATATCCCTCTCCTGAGCCATCCCACATCTCAGCCCAGTAACCTGTGGGGTACTGGCCTGGCATGGACATGAGGAAGACGGACAAGGTCAGAGGAGGGAAACGCTTAGTTTTAGAGCTACCCTGCTACAAGCAGGAGCTTTGCTATCACTTTTCTCACAACTCCTCTGCAGCAGCATTAGCTCAAGAAGCTGGAGGGAGGTACCAGCCTTGTCTCTTTTACTGGTGATGGTAAATCACAAGGAGACAAGCAGAAACGAGGCAGGGGTTCTTGCTGTTGCTAGTCCTTCTGTGATCACCCTTCGACAGCAAATCCCAGGGACTCTTTGGCAGCTGACAACAGTTGCCTTATAAAAGGGATGGTCCTGTCTGGGACCAGCCTGCACCTTCCTTCTTTCCCCTCCACTTCTCCACATCTCAAGTGCAACTGTTGCCTGGGGTGGCCAAATTCACGGGCTTTTCACAAAGACTCCAGTGGCTATGAGAGGCTGGGGTTCATTGCTTCATCCCCATGGTCTTCATGTCTAATACAAGCCTGACTATCAGACGTGAAACCCCACACCACAAAGTGACTGTCTTCATTCATTCCACCTCTTCCATAGATGTTCCCCACGCAGCAGAAACGTTTCCACCCCATGCTGGTCAAGCAGGTGAAGATGCCTGAATGCAAACAGCAACACGGAAACCCCAAAAGCAAAGGGAAGGTTGAGCAAAGCAACTGAGCTGATGGAAAAACACAATGCTGGGGTGATGAGAGAAGGAAAAGAAATGATCTAGCCATATCACAGGATCAGTCACAGGAGCTTTATCTCAAGAGCCTTTTGTGCCCTCAAGAAACATCTCCGCCCTTGCTTATCTTAAACAAATGGTTGCAGAAGGCCTGAACTGAACAAACAGATTGTTAGGCCTATGGTAGGCACTGGGAGTTTCGCTTGATTTTATTGCACACAAAGTTCAGGTGAGATTTATTTTCTGGGGAGGTGGGGCTGGGTTCACAGCAGCCCCAAAGACGCCACATCTGTCTACACAAAGGCAACAACAGAAACACCGAGACTGGAGGGAGCACAAAGAAATAAATACATTGTAGTTCCAGAAATGATCCACAGAAACCAACCCCGTGACATGCAACATCCTGTGATAAGGCTTTCATTTGCCTATAGGATGGATTATCCATGGCAGGAAAGTCCAGGACAGCACAGAGATGAAGATAGATAGATTTAACTTTTATTGTGCTGGTCCCACACTTGTGGTGCTATAGGGCTGAATGTGCCAATACTCAGTACAACCATCCCAGTCACCCAACTGCACATGAAAAACATGACAAAGGCGCCGCTACCTCCCCACTGGTATCATCCCGATCACCTCTACCCACCCAAGGCCAGTCTTTATCAACACACATAAGTCCTGTGGGCACTTCCAGCAGGGCCATCCTTGGAGGCCACTTGCCATTGCCTCTTCCCCTTCCAGGAACTCCCACGGCACTGTTCTGCCACCCATTCTCCTCTCTTACATGAGGGGAATTTTTTACCTCTTGAAAGGAGAGGCCTGAGGCACAAACCAAAGCCTTGACCTGATTTGGGAGCCACGGAAGAATACCAAACAATGTCAGGAAGCCGCCTGGAAATGATTTCCTCTCTG
Organism: Podargus strigoides; assembly: GCA_028020825.1. NCBI lineage: Eukaryota > Metazoa > Chordata > Aves > Caprimulgiformes > Podargidae > Podargus > Podargus strigoides. The sequence goes on from CM051663.1 coordinate 18,427,850, forward strand.
TTAAAATTTAAATGATAAATCTGTTCCTTCAAATTGCAAGCTATTCATTTTTCCTGGAAGGTGCTTATAATAATAGTTGCTTCTGAATAAGGAATCAGTCGGTGCTCAACATCAATGGAGTAGAAAGTGCAACAATTTTACAAAATACTTCCCACCCAAGATAAAAGGCAGGTAAATCCTTACAGCAATTCACAGTTGCGGCTCTTCCATCACTCCTCACCCCCAACACAGCACGCATGGGTCCTGGCCACCTCCGAGGACACTTCTTCAGCCTCAATCATTGGAGCCAGGGCTAAATAAAACTATAGAGTTGGCACAGAAGACTTAGTTTCCAGCCACCCAAGAGCTGGAAAAGGAACAAAACTCCTCCAGCTTTGCCACCACTGATCCCACAAGCCCCATGGCGGAGAAGGGATGCTCCCTGGGACCTTGACAGTAGGATGTGTTTGCCCGATGAATCATGGCATGGAGCAGCATGCCTCAAAGGGGAGGCATAGGAAGTTGTTTCTTGGGAGATGTCCCGGTTTGGAGGATTTCCTGATTACCTGCATCTTTGGGGAGCACGTCATAAATCACACTTTGCCAGCAAAGACTGAACAGGTAGCTGCAGCACGCGTGCCTCAGTCATGAGTACCTTGGAGGAGACTTTTTGCCAAAAATAAGTGGGATCACAGAGGAGCAACAGCTATGATGGTGATCAGGATTGTCACAGTTAAACACCACTCTTTAGCTATCATTAAAAACGCTGGCATTATTTCCTATAGGGCTCTGACCTCCCACATTGCCCCAAGGATGCCAGCTCCTGGATTTACACTTGCTGAGCATTAATGCTGGTCTGTATGTCCCCTCTCAAGAAATGGTGGGCATTGTAATGAATTACAGCATTTACACATGCAGTCCCAGACCCAAAGAAGTATCATGTAGACCCTTATCTTCCCATCGCCTTTCCTTGGTGTTTGCTGTTGGCTCCAGGCAGAGAGCGGACACCCAGCTAGGGGGAAGACAGCATCCTAAATGGCATTAAATACTTGGTGGCATTAAATACTTGGTGGTAGATAAGCTGTCCCACCTCATCCTGCTGCAGCCAGATACAGGACGAAACAGAAGAGAATGGCAGAAGAACCCAGCGTTAAATTCCCCGTGTGGGGTGAAGGATGCAAATGCAATTAAAGCATTAGAATAATTAGGCAAAGCATCCCAAGTGAAACGTACCCTGAACCTTTCTCAATGCCTTCTGCTGATTACTGGCAGAGTGTTTTTCAGGGTCTATTTTTAACTTTCAGCCCCCATAGCTCCTAAATTATACATAAATCAGAGATAATAAAACTTTAAAATCCAGGACAAAGTCTCTTAGGAGGAACTGCCTCTGCAAACACACACGTGCACACTGGTACAACCACGCTCAGCAGGAAGAAAAGCCTAACCAGTGCCACCAAGCCCCAGCTAAGCCACCGAGATAGGGACAGGCTGGAAATGCTGCTGCATTGAAACAGGGTGCACCAGACACATTGACACAGACACACGGTGCCATAGGAAGAGTATAAATAACAGACAAAAGAAATCCCCTTTTGTTACCAGAATCCGCAAATCCAAAATCAGTTACAAGCCGACTTAGGAAATGGAGTTTTTTCCCATGTTATAGCAAAATGGGAACAATACTTCATGAGTGGAAGTAACTCTAATTGTTTTAACTGATGTTATTTTAGTGTTGTTTAGGTTTATTGTTTATTTGCATGTATTTCCTTTGCGCCAGCTAGGCTTAAAAACAAACCTTACTGTCAGCAGTAAAGCGTCCCATCCGTAAATAAATACATTTATCCAGTAAATATAGATATAACCTCACCATTGCTTGGAGTCCTTAAATGCAGAATATTTAAAGAATCATTAAAATCCATAGCATTGGTGACCTGGCATTGCTTACCCCTGGAAAAGGGAGCCTTTTTCAGCTAATATTGGGAATAAATAGCATCCACATTGCTTGTGACCAGGAGGCACCACACCTGGTATTTGTTTTGCTGTCTGTCCAGGCAGTCCAAGCTCACCTTGAGAAAGGGCCACGCTTGTTGCTCTGAGAAGCTTTTCCTACATTTTGCTGGGGTTGTGCTAGTTTGGAGGTGAGGGAAGCATTGTTTTAGCTGGGACTTAGAGTGCTATGAGGTTGCTATGGGAATATGTGTAACTCAAGTTATTTCAGTCCCTCTGGGACCTTGTATTTCTTTAAAGTATACTCTTCCTCTATATTTTTCAGGTTCCTCAGTATGGTTTTCTCTGTCTCTTGTCCCTTTCAAAGCCTCCCAGCCCATAGTTGTGCACCTTGATGTGCCACCTGACTATGCCTCGCCAGCTGAGATAAAATGGGCAGGTGAGAAGGCAGGAGGATCCTTCATTCATAATCCACCCTCAGCACCTCCCTGTCATGCCCTCATGGTGGACGGTGTCACATGGAGGCGACCTGCAGGCACAATAGGGGCCTCCACGATGAATTTTTAAGGTGACCTATAAACAGACCGCATAGGATACCAGGGAGTTTGGGACCAGAGCCCAGGTCACCTTCTATCTGGAGGGTCTGTTGAACATCTGTGCAATCCCCAGTGTCGGTACAGTCTCTTCTGGCTGGGTGTGCTCACCTCGAACCTCAGCATCACTCTCAGCACCAGGCAAGGGCTGAATCCAAGTATATTTTCATGTCACTCTTATTATTAATAAATGATGACATGTTTTTCATGTGCATTTGTGCAATCCCCCAGAACCAAGCCCCCACAAATCTTCTCCTCTTGGGTGGACCGGAGTTTCAGCCCACTGGAGCTCCAGCTTATAGAATCATATGTCTTGGTTGGTAAAGACCTCTAAGATAGAATCATAGAATTGTCTTGGTTGGAAAAGTTAACCCAGCACTGCGAAATCCACCACTAAACCATGTCCCTCAGCACCTCATCTACACACCTTTTAAATACCACCAGGGATGGGGACTCCCCCATTGCCCTGGGCAGCCTGTGCCAGGGCTTGACAACCCTTTCAGTGAAGAAATGTTTCCTGATATCTAATCTAACCCTCCCCTGGCACAACTTGAGGCCATCACCCCTCATCCTATCACTGTTACCTGGGAGAAGAGACCGACCCCCCTCGCTACCCCCTCCTTTCAGGGAGCTGTAGAGAGCAATGAGGTCTCCCCTCAGCCTCCTCTTCTCCAGACTGAACCCCCCAGTTCCCTCAGCCGCTCCCCATCACACTTGTGCTCCAGACCCTTTCCCAGCTCCGCTGCCCTTCTCTGGACACACTCCAGCACCTCAGTGCCTTTCTTGTAGTGAGGGGCCCAAAACTGAACACAGTATTCAAGGTGCAGCATCACCAGAGCTGAATACAGGGGGACAATCACCTCTGTGGTCCTGCTGGCCACACCATTTCTGATACAGGCCAGGATGCTGTTGGCCTTCTTGGCCACCTGGGCACACTGCTGGCTCATGTTCAGCCCACTGCTGACCAACACACTCATGTCCTTTTCTGGTGGGCAGCTTTCCAGTCACTCTTCCCCAAGCCTGTAGTGTTGCATGGGGTTGTTGTGACCCAAGTGCAGGACCCAATACTTGCCCTTTTTGAACCTCATACCACAGGCCTCGGCCCATTGCTCCAGCCTGTCCAGATCCTTCTGCAGAGCCTCCCTACCCTCAGGCAGACAAACGCTCCCACCCAAGTTGGTGTCATCTGCAAACTTACTGAGGGTGCATTCAATCCCCTAATCCAGACCATTGATAAAGATAATAATCAAGTCCAACGATTAACCCAGCACTGCGATTTGCCACTAAACCATGTCCCTCACCACATACAAGCTTCCCGGAGCTGGTATAGTACAACAGCAATGAAACCCCTTATTTGCAGAGTGGTAACTTCATAACCTTACAAACAAAAGGCTGCTTCTCTTTTCTTTCAATGTGGGTAAATCCAGAGGTGCGAGGAGAACCTTCTCACAGCTCAGCCCTTGGCACTTCCTGTTGGAGGCCGTCCAAGTGCATGAAGTTTCGCAACACCTTAGGATTGCAGGCAACAGTTAATAATTCAATGAGTATTTTTTGCCATGATCTATATTGTCATGATCCATATGTTGCACCACCAAAGTCAAAGGGAATTTTGCCATGAACTTTAATGGGGTTATGGTGGTGGCAGCCCCTCTTGGTCCATCAGTGGACCCTTCTTGTAGACTTTCATGACTGAAGCAAGCTGTGCAGAATAATACCATCCTTTCCCTCTTCAGGCTCCTCATATTGTGCTGGAAATGATTTCACTCAACAGATATTCCTGTTTGCACTTGGCCAAAGACACAGCCAATGCATTTTCCCCAGGAATATATCACAAAGAAATTGTTTTTCTCCTTTCTGAAGTCTCTGCTTAGTCTAGCTCAGCCCAGAGAGACCAAGCAAGGATCCCATGTCACAGCCACCCCAGCTCAGAAAATACCCCAAACACCAACTTAATCCTATAAAAGCCTCATTCTTCCCTTTGAAAAGTCCCGTTCGTTTTCAGGAGTGTGGGCAGTGCAACACAAGGGCTTGACTTTCTCCTTGCCAGGTTACTGGCGGTTGGTACGTGGGTGGAAGAAACTGCTTCTTGAGTGTCCGTCTGCTCCCTCCCAGGATTTTTCTTTTATGCATCAAGCACTAAGATTCCTCCTGCTGTAATGGGTTTTAATGCAGGGATAAGCACAGAAAACATGCACTTGCCACAGAGTATCAATCATATCACATCATATATTAATTACGCCTGTGGTTTTTCACCAGTGCTTTGCAGACCTCTGGGAGCCATGGACTACTTTGAACAATAAAATGAGGATGAGTAAGAAAAGCAAGTTTGTAGTTGCTTTACAGCAGTCTCCAAGCGAGACATTTGGAAACGGATCTCTCATTTCCACCAAAAAAAATCCTGAAAAACTGCTTCTTATCCAAAATTTGCCACAGTTTTATCCACTCTCCTGTGTCTTTCAAAGGCTGAACCTCAACCCTGACAACTCCAAAGACACAGGCATCATTCAGACATCAGCTTTCCTGGCACTGAAAGCATGCATTACGACTGCTTTTGTGATGACTGCAAGGAGCCGGGTTGGCCAAGAGGACCAACACCTTCAGATGTTTCATCAGAACCAAGTGGAGACAAAGAAGAACCAGCACCAAAACTCAACAAAACAACCCAACTCCTGGATATTTTCATGTGCCAAGTGACCAGCACCAAAGACCTTGCTTACTGGGATGTCTCAGGTCACGCTCTATCTCCTCGCTAGGGCTTTTTTAGCTCCTTTCTCCTTTCTTTGGTGCCCTTCTTGCTGGCAGGATTGTGACGGGCCTGTGTGATGGGCTCAGCTGGCAACCAGAATATCCCCCATGTCCATTCATCCGGCTCCTCCCTTGGATGTTCAGGATCCCTGCCTGCCACCACCAGCACCACAGCCACAAGCATCCTACAGATGCTAATGGTTACACCTTCGTGGTGGCTCTGAAGTCATGCAGGGACCCTATGGCATCCCTGGGATGTAAAACGAGGTCTCTCATGCTACACTCCTTGCTCACCTTGGTAGCTCTCCTATGAGTCTACTTATAGCTTAAACTAGGTAGCTAAGTACCTTAGCAAAAGTGGTTTTAGACATCCTTGCAGGCATACTGCTCTTTGCCCAGAGTATGTAGTTACATCCATGTACAAGATGCTAAAGGCACACAGGGACCTTCCTCCTGCCTGCATCTCATCTGAGATTGGAGATAACCTGGAAAGTCAGGATGGCTGAAGCCCATCCTTCCCAAAATCAAGTCATTAGATGCCTGGGTCTCTGTGTTTGGCAGCCTTAGCTTCTCTCCCTTTATCAATGCCAAAAATCATTCATTTAACATCTATGGCCTTGCGCCGGCAAGAACACTGCAAGAGGAGCAGAACCATCTCCTCTGCTCCTTCGACAAACCAAAGCAACAAAAGCAACGCTCTTCCTCATGCAAAAAGAATTAAAATATTCCCACCAGCTAAGAAAAGCTGGAGGTTAATATAAATTCCATGAGTTTGAGGGGGAAACAGAGCTGCATTCAAAGACTCAATGGCTAACCACACTTCCTTCGTCTGGCAACTGCCTGCTCCCCCAGCAGAGTTACTGAGGAAGTTAGATGAGCGCTGTATTTGTTCCAGCTGCAGATTTCCCTTAACTCTTCATAGTGGTGTTTTTGAAAAAACACAGATCTTGTTTTCTGATGGTGGCTTTTCATTTTCATGCATGCTGCAGCTACAGTTATTAGCTCTGAGTGCTGTCATTCATAGATTAAAAATAACAAAAAAAAACCCTTTACCATTCTAAGAAGTCCAGGCTAGATGAGCAAAAGGGGAATTACAAGAAGGCTTTCAGAAATTAGCTTGTGCTAATACAGGAGTCCTTATTGTTGTGTTAATGCAGCCATGCAAATTCCTATGAAGATTTATTAAGTCAGGTCATATAATCTGCTCTCCTTCCTCTTGTGATGATAAAATCAAGGCTGTTTTCCTCCACTAAAATGTTCCTTTTGCTCAGTTAAGTGAAAAAATGCATAGTTTTTTCCAAGACTGTGCTTGTGATATACACAAGGTAACCTGTGAGGCTGATGCCTCCAGAACAGCAAAACACAGACACTGAAATTAAGGCACTCGTTTAGAAACTACACTGTTAGCATGCTCCCCATCAACTGAGCACAGCCCCAGGTCTGTGGTACCCAACACCAAATAACCTAACAGCTGTGGTATGCTGGAGGCTTGCACCACTATCCCCTTCCATCATCCCAGACCTGCTACAGCATCCATTGTCCCATGGGACTTCAGTCCAGTAAAGAATTTACTTTATATAAATCTGCTCCTAAGACTCCTATTTGCCTTGGCCCGCAGCCAGCCAAGCACTTGGGCACATGCTTAAAGTTAAGCACAAGAGTAAACAGATTGAAGTCAGGGGGACTTAAAATTAAGCATGTATTTCAAGGATTTGCTGGATAAGGGCCTTAACCCCAATGTGAGGCGTTTAACTGGGATGATTCCCAGCTGATTAGCTCCTCCCTTTCCCCAACCTCCCCTCCATTGGACCAGGCAACAAACCGTTTCTGTTTTACCACCACGCTAAAGGCTCGGCTTTAAAGAAATCTTGTGTTGCCTCCAGACAAAGCATGTCTTTCTTTAATTGTACCTGCCTGTGAAATACCTTCCAGAAATCCCCAATCAAACAAAGCCTCAGAAAAGGAAATAACGGAAATTCTTGACGGTTTCCATGGGGGATGAACAATCCTAACCAGTGAGATGAGGCGCATGTAAGATGAGGCTGATGACTGTTGCTACTGTACAGGGCTCACAACCCAGAGAGGCTCCTTAAAGCTCCAGCAGAAACCCCCAGCTACCACAGTCCTCATCTCCCAAGGCAGGAGCCTCCTTGAACCTGACCCCTGGACATGGCTCTCTGTATGTGTTCAGATCTGAAAAGCCCATTGGTGGACACACGGTGGAGGAAGGGACATGTGGCAACACAAAATCCATGAAATCACCAGGCGTTTCCCCATAGGAAACTGCAGCACTCAATGGAGAACCTTCCAAGACACAGTTTCTGAAGGACTGGAGGTCTCCCTCAAACATCTGTATGACTTTTTTTAGTTCCTTCCATGCTGCTTCATTTGATCTTTTTTACTTTATTTCAATTGTATCTACCCATGCTAGGACCTCAGTGGCTGCAGGCACATGTGCAGGTATGGCAGGATGAAAGCTCTCCTGCACAGACAGGCAACTTCAGAAGATATGGACAAAATAGATGAGTAGAAGATTGGAAACATGCTATTGGTTCCCCCAGAAACAGGACTGCTCTCACTGAGGAGCAGCAACTTGTCCAGACTTCACAGTGGACTTATGGAATGTCATCAAGTCCACTCTCATCCCTTCTTTGTCCCCATCCAACTTGCTTCTAACTACCCTCTGCTACATTATCATCTGCTCTTGAACAGTCAGTCCTTCCCACCAGGGCATGAGCACCTGAGTTGACTGTGTGATGCACAGCAAGGGCACTAGTCAAGTACCTTTGGAAAAGGACCTGTAAAAGATGCCTAGATTACTCCATCCAAACTGCAAACCACTCTAGGTGAGCAGTAGATAATTAATTTTCTCTGCAGCACACACAGAAAGACTTCTGTGCTGCCAAAATATCTTCTTCTTTGATCCAATCTCATGTCAGGAAAGCTACCTTAGCCTCCCAGAAGAAGGGCATGACCATCAGCTGCTGCACTGCAGCCTTGCCCTTCCTGAACCAGCAACTCTCAGAAGTTGAGGACTGGCAGAATAAATTCACATCCTGTCTTGTAGGCAAATCGCACAGTGAAAAGATGTGGCAAGTACAAAGCCAAACAAGGTGATCTGCTTCCACTTCAGACAGGAATGGCAGGATGGCCATGGACTTCCAAAGGGCAGACTACAACCTCTTTAAAACACTGATTGAGAAAGTCCCTTGGGGAACAGTCCTAGAGGGCAAAGGGGTTCAGGAAGGATGGACTCTTTTCAAGAAGCTCTTAGAGACAAAGGAGCAGGCTGTCCCCATGTGTCGTAAGACAAACTGACGGGGAAAGCGACCCGCCTGGCTGAACAGGGAGCTTCTGCTGGGACTTAGGAGAAAGAAGAAAGTCTACCACCTTTGGAAGAAGGGGCAGGCTACTCGGGAAGAGTATAGGGATTTAGTTAGGTTGTGTAGGAAGAACATTAGGGGGGCAAAAGCCCAGCTTGAACTCAGCCTGGCCACTGCCACAAAAGATAATAAGAAGAGTTTTTACAAATATATTAACAATAAAAAAAGAACCAGGGAGAATCTCCATCCCTTATTGGATGTGAGGGGGAACATTGTTATCAAGGACGAGGAAAAGGCTGAGGTACTTAATGCCTTCTTTGCCTCAGTCTTTAACAGTCAGACCAGTTCTCCTCATGGTATTCAGTCCCCTGAGCTGGAAGATTGGGATGGAGATCAGAAGAAACACCTCGTAATCCAGGAAACAGTAGTGAAGGACCTGCTAAGTCAATTAGACACCCATAAGTCTGTGGGGCCGGATGAGATCCACCCGAGAGTGCTGAGGGAGCTGGCGGAGGAACTTGCCAAGCTGCTCTCCATCATCTCTCAGCAGTCCTGGTTATCGGGTGAGGTCCCGGACGACTGGAAACTTGCCAATGTGACGCCCATCTACAAGAAGGGCAGGAAGGAGGATCCAGGGAACTACAGGCCTGTCAGCCTGACCTCGGTGCCAGGGAAGATTATGGAACGGTTCATCTTGGGGGAGATCACGTGGCAAGTGCAGGACAACAGGGGGATCAGGTCCACCCAGCATGGGTTCACGAAGGGCAAGTCCTGTTTAACCAACCTGATCTCCTTCTGTGATCAGGTGACCCACCTAGTGGATGAGGGAAAAGTGGTGGATGTTGTCTACCTGGACTTCAGTAAAGCATTTGACACTGTCCCCCACAGCATTCTGCTGCAGAAGCTGGCGGCTCATGGTTTAGACAGGTGGACTCTTTGCTGGGTTAAAAACTGGCTGGATGACCGAGACCAGAGAGTTGTGGTGAATGGAGTTAAATCCAGATGGAGACCGGTCACAAGCGGTGTCCCTCAGGGCTCGGTCTTGGGGTCAGTCTTGTTTAATGTCTATCAATGACCTGGATGAGGGGATTGAATGCACCCTCAGTAGATTTGGAGATGACACGAAATTGAGTGGGAGTGTCGATCTGCCTGAGGGTAGGGAGGCTCTGCAGAGGGATTTGGACAGGCTGGAACGATGGGCTGAGACTAATTGTATGAGGTTTAACAAGGGTAAGTGCTGGGTCATGCACTTCGGCCACAACAACCCCATGCAGCGCCACAGGCTTGGGGAAGAGTGGCTGGAAAGCTGCCTGGCGGAAAAGGACCTGGGGGTGTTGGTTGACAGCCGACTGAACACAAGCCAGCAGTGTGCCCAGGTGGCCAAGAAGGCCAATGGCATCCTGGCCTGTATCAGAAACGGTGTGACCAGCAGGAGTAGGGAGGTGATCGTGCCCCTGTACTCAGCACTTGTGACACCGCACCTTGAGTACTGTGTCCAGTTCTGGGCACCACAGTATAAGAAGGACATTGAGGTGCTGGAGCGAGTCCAGAGAAGGGCAACGAGGCTGGTGAGAGGTCTGGAAAACAGGCCTTATGAAGACCAGCTGAAAGAACTGGGGTTGTTCAGTTTGGAGAAGAGGAGACTGAGAGGAGACCTCATTGCCCTCTACAACTACCTAAAAGGAGGTTGTAGAGAGGCTGGTGTTGGTCTCTTCTCCCAAATTACTAATGATAGGATGAGAGGAAATGGCCTCAAGTTATATCAGGGGAAGTTTAGGTTGGATATTGGGAAGAAGTTCTTTACTGAGAGGGTGGTTAGGCACTGGAACAGGCTGCCCAGGGAGGTGGTGGAGTCACCGTCCCTGCGGGTGTTCAAAAAACGGGTTGATGAGGCACTTGAGGCCACGGTCTAATGGTCTAATGGTTAGGAATAGGATGGGATAAAGGTTGGACTTGATGACCCTGGAGGTCCCTTCCAACCATAATTATTCTATGATTCTATGGTCAAGTAGTCAAGGAGCTCCACCTCTTAACGCAGCAGGTTCCAGCCTAAGGTATACTTGCAACCCTTGGAGCTACTTGTGATGTATCTTCACGGCCTCACTGGCCATGGGCAGCTGGGCACTATCTCCTCTTCTAGCTGAGGAAGAACAGTGAAGGAACTGCACCTTAAAAGTCTGTCACACTTCACCTGCCATCCTCCGAGGTCAACATAGCTCATATAATTATCATTTATCACCTGCATAGCTATGTTGCTTGGAAACACCACCAAAATCCTGGAGCTAGATGCTGTATCAAGAGATCAGAACACTGCTCCAGCACTGGAAGAAACATAGCATAATACCAAGGCTGAAAGAAGAATTTGCAGCTTGTTTTTATGGTCAAATAAGGGCATTTGTAAAAAAAACCCCTGGGTTTAAATAACAAATCTGCTTGTCTAAGCATTAGACTAAAAACAGTTTTCCTTTCCAAGAGCGGTGGGTGTGACACCCTGAATTTCTCCCTGGCCAGTGTATTCCCACCATGCCCTTGGGATTTCAGGCAAGACATGAGACCACTCTCACCCATCTCCCTTGCCAGGGTCCTGCAAGGTTTGGTCTTGATTCAGCCCTTGGAGCATTTGCAGAAGAAGAAGAGCTCCCTCACGCAGATGCCTGCCTGCACTGACAAAGTGGACAAGGGGAAAGAGGAGTCACCACGGTGCTTTTTGGATCATGTCAAGTCGCACGTACATTTGAAGTTGGCCACCCAGTTCTCAGCAGCCAGGAGCAATCTTGTAAGGGCGACTTCCTCCACCGCTCGCAGACCTGATCTTCAGGAAAGCTCTGTAGTGCAAGGAAATCCTGACCATCACCACCAAAGCATTACTGACACAGCAAGGAGATAATAACGACAGGAACTGCCTTACCGCAAAATCACCGTGATGATTCATGCAACTGCTTGGTGCCAAGGTCCAACAAGCTGGAACACAGCGAGAGGAGGGCATACATGCTATTAGCTGGTTATTGTGCCAAAAAAAAAAAAGGGGGGGGGGGAAATGAAAAAAGAAAAAAGAGGTAGGTTCCTACAGTTTCATAAGCATCATCCACTCGCTCTCTGGCAAATGAATTAGGTCTTCAGTGCACGATAAGGCTTACTGCATTGAACTGGCCTCCTCTTCACAGAATCACAGAATCACAGAACAGCCTTAGTTGGAAAAGACCTCTAAGATTACCCAGTCCAGTCATTAACCTAACACTGCCAAGCCACCACTACCCCAGGTCCCTCAGCACCACATCTACACGGCTCTGAAATCCCTCCAGGGATGGAGACTCCACCACTGCCCTGGGCAGCCTGTGCCAGTGCTGGGGAACCCTTCCAGTGAAGAAATGTTTCCTAATATCCAATCTAACCCTCCCCTGGCACAACTTGAGGCCATTACCCCTCGTCCTCTTAGAAGGCCACAGGTCCCACCTTCTCCTTTGGTGGAAGAAGTGGGACCTGTGGTGGGACAAGTGCTCTCTTCACAGCCCTTCTCCCAAGACCTTTCACTCCAAGGGCTGTTGGCTCAAACCTTCACAGTCTGTGATACCTGTCCAAGGAGTAGCAGGCACATCATTAACGGTGCTGGCTTGAAAACCTGAGTGCTGCCAGATGGTGGTCAATCCCTGGAGCAAACACAACATGGCAAGTAGCCATGCCTCCTTCAACCCTATCCTTGCTGGAGGCCGTACACTACCAGCACACAGGCTCTGCACCTGCACTATGAGAACAGCAGAAATCCCCCATCTTGGACCACTGGAAAAATGGAGGAGGTCACAGGCTGGTGAAGCATGAGGGCTCACCTACCTCTCTGTGTGGATTTGGCCACTTGTTGAGTAGATACTGGGGAAGATGCTGCTGTAGCATCGTGAAGGAGCACCTATGCATGCTAAGGGGACAGATTTCTCCCCACCATGAGAAACACCCACTGACACCTTCTCCAACACCAGAAATAGAGCACCTTGGAGACTTAATTTCATTTTTTCTTTCTTCTTGTTTGTTTTTGCAGCTTGGGATTACTGAGGTCGCAAAGTCTCTCTTTAATGTCACATGTGAGGCTCAAGTCCCTCAGGCCCCAGCAGAAACAGCCAGGGATATTTGCACAGACCCCTCACAATGGAAGGAAGAGGGTGTAGGAGGGAGGATCAGGCTGCTGACCCCTTTATTGTTCTTGGGCCAGAAGAAAGCTTCCTCCTGGCTTAAGAACCACGGCGCTGAAAAAGTTTTCCAGCCAAAACGAGTCAGATGGAGTCACTGGGTGGTGATTTTTATTTTTATTTTTTTCTTTCTCCTTCCCCTGCCTCCCCCTTTGGTCGAGCGACGGGGAGTCACAGGGTTGTGCTCCATTCACAAAATACCTGCTGCACATCACGTAGTCCTTCCCTCGACAGTGGGGAAAGGCGCTGTAACCCAAGGAAATGAAAATAAACCTTTTTTTTTTTTTTTTCTTCCCCTTTCTCTGCAGATTTGGAAAAAAAAAAAAAAAAAGAAAGGAAGAAAGGACCATGCTCCCAGACTGACGCCTCCAGCGTGTGCCCGCCAGGGAAGGGGTAGGCGGGGGGGGGGGGAAGCAAGACGACGATATGAAAGAAAACAAAACCAGCAAATTCTGCTCTGAAAGGATTAAACGGAGGTTTTCCAAAAAAACACCCCACCATTATATAATGAGGCTTAACTCGGAGTCACCAGGGTCACACGATGCAGCAGACTAGAAAAACCAAAGCGCAGTGTGTAGCCTTTTAATTGTTAAGCCAACCATAAAAAAAAAAATAGAAATATGATATTGTGATTGTACAACAAGGTGGTCACTCACACACTAATGGTTGGGGTATTTTTTTTACCCCCCTTTGCTCTTTCTGGCTGAAATACCATTTTAGTATGAGATTGACTCCTCGCCTTTCTGCCCACTGGGGTGTTGACCTGTTTTGTCGGGATGCTGTCGCTGACAAACAGCAACGCCACAGCAAGCACAGAGACCGCACTGGCTCCCAAAGCCTTAAGGCACGTGGGGCTGATCTGCACCGAAAGCAAAATGAAGCACAAGTCTATTAGTGGAAACTGCCCTATCAATCCACGTACTGAAACCCACTGCTGGGTTTCCAGATCAAAATTTGCATGCAAGGAGATGATGTTTTAGTGCACTGGCTGCATCTATAAGCCCAACCATAACCCATGGTCACTCACCCAACTCGCAGGTCCTCTGTGGTTCTCCGTAGCCTATAGGCTGAGCTGGTTGCACAACCACAGGCAACACTGAAGCTCCTCAGTCCTCAACATATCCCAGCACTGTCCTCACTAGAGGTCCCAAGGAGTGGACCTGTAGGCCTGAACAAGCTCCATGGACCCAGTGGTGTGGATTGGAACAACCCAAATGAGAAGAAAGCTTTAAAAAGGCCCACCCTAGCCCTCTGCTTTTGGAAAACCAAGCTTTCATTGACCATGGGCACAACGGCCGGAGCTGACTGGCTACTGCATGCCCAGTAGGTCCAGCTGCAGCTGCAGGACCTGCTGGTATCATCATGGTGGAAACCTGGAGATCATCCTGGACTCATGTTTTCTTTTAAATTACAACAAATGCAAACTTGTTTTTTAGATTTGACTCTTAAAAACTGGCTTTGCTCCAGATTATCATTGCAGAGTGACCGTCAAACAACAGGACAGGGCATCTCATTTCTCCCACTGTTGCTTCAAACCATGTCCATGCAACTACTGAGCCCCAAGCTTTTCATTCTTATCTAGTAAACATGCAGCAACCTAAGCTTCAGGAACACATATTTTAATGTTTTATTTATTCACAGCCCCAAGAGGAAGGCTGGACAAACGAAGGTGTAGACAGCCCATCAGCTTTACTGAATAATGCTGCTCACAAGCACATGATGGACTGAGTGTTGGTGGTACCCTCCCCAGTAACAGCGAGCAGAAGCTATCCGTATCTTACGCGATACCTGCTTATTTTTCCCAGTCTTATATTTCCCAGGTCTTATTTTGTCCAGCCAAGGGGAAACAAACAACTTCTATAAGTATATGTATTTTATTTCCGTTCAGACAAGGCGCTTCAAAAGAATATACAATGAGAAACGAAATAATCAAGTGGGTCACAAAAGCAGGAAGAAATGAAGCTTTATCATTCTCCAGTGATTTTTGTGCTCATATATTACCGGAATTAGAAAAAAATATGTAAATAAATAAAAAAGAATTAAAAAGAAAGCAAGCCAGTAACAAGGAGTTTCTCTACGGTGGTACCAGCAGGTGAAGGGCAGAGCAGAATAACCCTGGTAGACATGCACTCCAGGGCAGCATTGTGTGCCCAAAGGTATAGAGACCATGTTGCTCTCACTGTTTCTATTAGTCCTGATGCAAACCTTCAGCCTCACCACCTAGCAAAGGCATTTAGGGGATGGCACAATCTTTCATGTCAGCGTGCCCACAGTTGAGCACTGACAATTCTGAGACAGCAGAAAAGTTCATGAAGTATCTTCAAAAACCCAAACAAGCCCCAGAGGTATTTCTGAAGTCATAAATAAGGGACAATATGAATGTGGGACTAGAAAGGTCCTCTGGGTTACAGAGCTCAGTCTGCTACTGCAGGCAAGGACATCACTTAATTCCCTTCATAAACAGTCTCTATTTTCCCCATGGAAGAGACATCCGGGCGTCATGTGCAACAATAAATTTCCCACTTGAAGGACAATCTTTGACTGAACACCTTGGATTGCAATGAACACTTATCCTGTCACTAAATACCTATATTTACACCCATAGCTATATATACATCTCCCCAAGCTGGATGGGATTCACTTACCTGCTGCCTCCGGGAAGGAAATTCGCATTTTAAGAACTTCTGGGCTCATTTATTGTATTGGTTGCTATTTCCATAACATCAGAGGAAAGGCAGCAGAAAGGCGTGGAGGGGGGAGTATCTTCTAGTTAAGAAGAAATTTTTAAATGCAACAGGAAACATTAACCTTGTATTTTGTCAGAGAAGGGATGAGGACATCCCCCATCAGCAGGATTTTTAGAGAGTGATGTGTTTGTAGGTCCCTCTGCCAATTGGGGATGTATGCACGTCTCTATTCTCCGGTCCTGCGGTATGTCTACATTTTTTTAGAGAGAAATTCCTTCTTTGTCTTCATTTTATTAAAAATTTAGGTCTTTCACGGACAGCGGGGAAGCGGATTAGGATATGGAAATATCCAAGCCAGCAGAAACAGGTGCTTGACCAAAGAGACATTCGAGTTTTTATTCAGGATCTTGAGAAACCTGTGTTTATTTTTTTAATCTGCTACTTTTAATAACTTTTTTTTTTAACTTAATCATTACTCCACAACTGCCTTCAGGAAAATACTCAGCAAATTCAAGCAGCAAAAGCCCTCTCAGATTTCTAATGAATCTTCTGGGGGAAAAAAGGGAGAAAAAGATGTAACACTCTTCAGAAGTTAAAATCCAGGCAGAATTTGGGGGGTGTATGTATTACAGTCTATAGAAAGGACTGGCAAAATACAAAACAAAACCTTTCAGGCTTGCTTTGGATATTATATAGCTGCACAAAATCAAACCTTTTTTCAAAGGGAAGCCAACTACAGGGCTGAGAAAAGCTTATGTTGTTCCCCAGTGTGCTTAAACCAGAGCTCAGTGTGGTAACATTTTGAGCCTCAAATGTCTCTTGAGTTGTTATTCATACCCCAGTACAAGTCTCCATACCCAAATCAGTTAATTCCCCAGAAAAAACTAGTTCTCAGGTCTAAAACTGCTCGTGAATTCCTTAAAAGCAAATCAAAGGATCATCCTGACAAAAACAGCCTTTCCCGTCCAGCTCTTCCATCCTCTTCTCACATCTCCTCGTGGTCCCTGGCCATGAATCCAAACCCCACCACTTCCTATTGGTAAGCCCAGCCTAGTCCTGCCACTGAGCCACTTCATGCTTACTTCTCCACCAGCCTGGCCCACGGAAAAGCTGCAAAACAGTCAAAATCCCATTATTTGTCTTATTTTATATCAGAAACCAGTGCCTGGCAAACTGAGATCTAAGGAACAGAGGTGGTCCAGCAGTGGACACTGCCACTGTCTTCATCTCTCTACTGCTGAGGTTGGCATGTCCTTCCATGTTGGGTGGGGACAACAGGGTAGACGGGGGACAGAGACAGGCAGACAAATAGGAGCATGGGGGTTCAGAGGAACACTCCCCATCTTCTGGGGAAAGGGGAGACCCCTCAGCACACTTCTTGGTGTGGGGAGCATTGCTTGGGATGATGCCCTGCCAGAGCATCCCGTAGGACCAGAGTAAAGAAATATATTTGCAAAAGTGGGATTTCCAGGAGCCGGGTAGGGGTCACTATGCAAGCGAGGGAGACCTGGGCTGTGGAACACATCTACCCCCTGGACACCAGCTCCCCTCAGGGTTGTGGGGCTTGGACAATGCAACAATAGAGGGTTCCCAGACACCTTCAGTTTTAACCCCACTCTGCTCAGGGCCTCCAGCTGGTCTAAGGATCATGAGGATGCACAATCCTAATGAAATTCAGTCCCAGATGCAAAGAAACACTGTAAGCCTCAAGGTCCCCCATGCCAGACACACACCAGGAGCCCGAGGTGGGGACAGCCGGACGGAGAATGGCACAACCCAGCACAGGAGAGTGCAAGACACAGCCACCGCAGGTGAAGTTTCTGCTTGGAAAAAGCCTCTGGAAAAATCCTCTTGTTTCCTCTGCTCATAGCCGTGTTTCGGGGCCGTGCAGCGAGGCCGCAGTGCCCTCTAGTGCTGCAGGCTCCCCCGTGCCACCAGCCCTGTCCCCTCGGCCACTAAACATCAGGCCAACCTTCAGGGCTGTCATGTAAGCGACCCTCGTCCTTTCAACCAACCTTCCTTGCACACCCTTAACCCCTGTCTCTGCATCTAGCTGACCCAAGTGGGGGGTGAGAGCACCCCAGTGCCTCCCATCCTGGTAGGAGCTCGTCACAGGTCCACCACTCTGCAAACAACAGGGGAGCCTGGCCCCAAACCTCCCTGGCTGACCAGTTCCAGCTCCAGGAGACACAACAAAAAAGGCATCTCTGTGTCCACCAGGTTAGGAAGACTCCCCCATGAATTATGAGCCAACATTACTAAGTCTGCTTGAATTGGGTGACAGCCAGAAAAATAAAACCAGCCCTGAGAAAGGAGAGTCCCTCTCATTTGTTACAATCAGAAACCATCTCTGAACCCTAGCAATACTACTACTCTACTACTAGAACCATCAAAGCTCTTGGCATTTCCCTGTTGTTTCCTTTGTACAGTGAATATGTCTATTATATGATATGGAAGACCATCATAATCCGAAAACCTGGAAGATCTCCCCTTTTCTGCATGTCCGATAAAAACCATGGGGTTTATAACCTTTTTCAAGGCTCACAGCAATTGTGCTCTACTGCCAGAGTCCAGGCTTGGCCCTTGCAAGGACCTGTGAGCTGATGACCTGCGTGGAAGATAAGCCAGCCTTGGTCCAGACCTCTCCTCTCCAGTGCTTCGGAGATGGCAACAGTCTTATCTGCCTTCTTCGTCAATGGCGGCCTTAACTCCGATGGTGAAGGGATTACAAATGACCACGGCTCCTTTTCCCAAGGAGCTGGTCATTGTCAATTGGGTTAAATGCCACAAAAACCAGACCACAGGAAGACCACATCTTACTGGAAGTCACAGCAAAACAAAAGCTTTTTACTCAGCAGTAGAGATCTGACTCCCAATACATTCTGACCTACACTCAAGTAAACCCTGGCTCTTTGACAGGGACTTTCCACAGCAGTATAGCAGTTACAGTATTGGAAAGACCCTTGTGATATGGGAAGCTGGCTCATTAAGACTAGAAAACTTCTCTGAAAGCAATGCCATGCCTACATGCTCTGGATGGAATCCATCAGGCTCTAGGGGTGGGGAGAATAAACTCCCTAGTTTGGAGCTCCTAGGGAGCCACCTCAAACTGTTCCTGAGTGTTTGGTGGACATGTAAAGGACGTCAGGGTTAGACCTAGTGAGTGGCAGAATACAGCATATGGGGCACTCCCTTCTAGTGGGAAGGGATACCAGACACAGAGATGAGCCTACCCTCACTCCACTGGTGCAGAACAGTTTGTTGAGAGAGGGTCACACTGTTGTGCCCAAGGCTCTGAAAGAGGAGGCATCTGGACTGGCTAATGAGATGGCTAAAACAAGAACTACCCGGCCTTGTAGTGCAAAAAGCGCAGGCAAGCAGGGACATGGAGAGGATGAGGACTCTGTATGGTGATAGTAAATAACACCACCCCACCAAACAGCCATCCCTGAGCTCCAAAGGGACCTGTGCCCCTGTCACCACCACCCTGGAAGGGTCAGTGATCCATAGGGTCCACAAGTAAGCCCTCACATCAGTGCTGGACACTGACCTCCTACCCTTGCATGGAGTGACAACAGAGGGGATGCTTGCCCACAATCCATCCTTCTCCCCCTGGACACCTGGGTTGGCTTTGTCTCTCTTTAGGCACCTACCATGTATGAACAAGTCCACGTCTGAGCTGGCCCCTCTAGGCTTCTTGCAGAGCCAACAGGGAAAGGACATGGTTATCCTCAGATGGGAATCACCCAACCTTCTCCAGAAGTCTACCCTGAGATGCAACAAATCATGCCCCAATGTGTTCATGCCTCTCCTGCAGCAGGAATCCCAACCGACCAGCCCATACACAGGTCCCACCTTTACTCACACAATCTCTACAGTGAATTGTAAGGTCTGACTTGAAAATACTTGACAACGAGGAGAGGTCCTAAGGAAAGTGGGCAAGGATGGCTGTTAGGTACCTAAATTCTGGTGGGAACCCAGCACAGTCGGGATTCTTAGTGCCTCTAAGCCTGTTTAGACAAAGTCAGAAATACAGTGGGGCTAAGAGGAACACAAACAACTTGGAGAGTCTGCCCTTCTCCTAAGGAGCTGCTCCATTGTTTCTCATCCAACAAGGAAGCTGGATGACAATCGTACCCAGAAGGAAAACAAGCAATTTGTTGTGACTCCAAGCATATGATAAAAACAGTCAAAAATCAGTAAGGAAACAGAAAGAGATGAGAAGCAAGGCAATTCAGTTGTAAACCAAATGATATCAACTCTGTCTTCCAAGTTTACCTCATAGCACCAATAAAGCCCAGTACCCCTTTCAAAAGTGCCATGTAATTTCAACCTCTTAAAATGCGCTATTCCGAAGAGGACAGGCCCAGCCTGGAGGCATGAGTCCAGCAAGCTGAAAGCCAACAACTACAAGATGCCAGTCCAGAAACCACTCGGGACGTGTCCCAAAACTCTCTGCTTGTGTCTGTCAGCATTCACAGCATGTCCCTGTGACATGCAGCCTCCTGCATCCTTCGTGAGCTTCACAGGGAGGATGGAGGGTATCTTGGAGGACATGACTCCTTGGGTTGTTTCCTCTTTAAGTGTAGAGTTTGCCAAGGGATTGCGGTTTGAAGACTGTACCTAGGACCGGGGCATTTGACTGTGACACATCCAAGCCTGAAAGCCTTTCTGAGCATTTGCCAGAGGGAGCAAAAGTAAAATGCACTGATTCAGCCCTCCCCGTGACGTCTTCATGACGCCAAGATGGTTGCATGGTCTCCTCCAACAAACCAGCTGAAGTGAAAATGGAGAGGATGATGAAGACTGGCTCTGCATCTGAGTTAACGCCTCTCTAACACAGCAGACAAACGATCCTCCCCAGTGTGCAATAAAATGCAGATCTTATGAACGGGGAATATT
This sequence comes from Podargus strigoides, assembly GCA_028020825.1. Taxonomy (NCBI): domain Eukaryota; kingdom Metazoa; phylum Chordata; class Aves; order Caprimulgiformes; family Podargidae; genus Podargus; species Podargus strigoides. The sequence continues at coordinate 18,448,201 of CM051663.1, forward strand.
TATCTTCAAAATATTATATTCTTACAAAGTCACTTTTTGGCAGCACTTAGGTGAATCAGTGCCCAAACCCAACTACAGACTCCTGTGAGTAAGGAGAGATGAAGAGGTTATGGCTCATGAGCTAAGCCAAAGCAATGATCTCATGCACTCCTAGCCATGAAGCTTTCAAAACAAAGCCTTTTTACCAGTAAAAACAAGTATCCCAGATGAACCTTGAAAAGATGGGGCAGGAGGAAGCTTCAAAATACCAGTTGTCAATGCTGTCAAGAAGGAATTGTGCCCAGCACTGAAGCGGAGCCGGATTTTCCTGCCGGTGCATGTCCACAAGATGGCAGAGCATGCCGTGCATGGAGATGCATTCTCCAATTTCAAAACAAAAGGTTAGCAAAGAGCTTTTTGCCTCAGACAGCTATGAAGAAAGAGAGTTTTGGGGGAGGTTGTTTTCCTTTTTGTTTATTTTTTCACCTTTTAATTGCCAAACAGTTACAGGCTTTCCTTGCAATATTTTGTTAAAATACCATTGGTAGATTCCAGCAGTAAAACTTGTGTATATATCTATTAACATCCAGATATCCAGAATATTCTGCTTAATCCATTAGGGGTGTCACTATCTTTCTGTAGAGATACACATACAGACCTGGATGTATACTGGAAATGAGTTCTAGATTCATGTCCTATGTTTATACTTTACTATCAAAGGAACTCAAATTTACAAAGCAGCCTGCAAGTAAGACTCACTACCTCTCTCAAACTTGTTGCTCTTAACCCTGCTATAGCTGCTGAAGCACATTCAGTAGCAAAACATTCACATCCAAGTCACACTGGAGGATGCTCAGACCAGTCCAGACGTGCTGGAGGACCCTTGGACTGGCCTGGTCATGCTGGAGTATGCTTGAACCAGCCCCTCCATCCATGCATGGCTGCTGTAAGCAACCCATGAGATCTTAAACATAGAACAAGAATTTATGTATCTCCAACCTGAAAAGCCTCTTCTTTAGGATACGACACACATAACCACAGAGGCATCTGAAACAAGGGATAAAGACCAGCAAAATCACTGTCGGCTCTGCACGATCACATTTAAATCCAGTTAACAATGGTATGTCAGGATTAAACCAGCTGTCTGCAAGTATCTCACTTGTCAACGCCGAACAAGATAAATCCTCACCCAGAACTACCTGGCTCCTAGTTCCCATAGGCACAAACAACTGTACATGAGTAGGTAAGTGAGTCTCCAAAATAACGTTATATTGTGTGAGTCTGCCCAGAGGCACAAACAAAATACGAAATCCAGCAATCCCACTAGGTCTTCCAGCTTCGAGCTGCCACACTAAGCGCTAAGCTAGATATTAAGGTATATATTGGTATTAATTCATCACAGTCAATGGACTCAACCTGGTGTTATAACAGTATGAGAACTAGACCAGGAGGACCTGGCTCATTTAATAGCTGTCAATTATAAAAGAAGTTAAACTCTAGAGAAGAACGTGAGCTCCTCACACCAAAGATGGTTTGATTCCTCATTTCCAATTATTCTACAGGAAAAATAACCTTATTTTGCAGAATTACGGGGGTCTGTATCAGCTGAACTTGACGTTTTCTCCCTGTGACCTAGAGTTCAGACATACTGAGCATGGAAGAAACTGAGCAGAAAGCAGCTGCAGGCAGCATTCCTCCCTGCCAAAGTCAGCAGCACTTCTCCACTCCTTCCACTGGTTTGTGTATTTAGAGATAGCTAGCTCACCCAAAAGAAACAGTAAGATCATCACATGGTTTGCAGGATGAGCAAGACTTTTCCTCACATGATGCACGAGCAAGAAGGCCAGTGAGCTCTTTGCTCAGCACTGAAAAGGGTAACAGTACCACAACACATGAGATGATCCATCCTTCCCTCTGGAAGCAAAGAGGAGACTTCAGCAAGAAGATGCTGAGCATCCTCAGAAACTTGTCCAGCCCAGGACACTCAGCTCCTTTGAGGAGTAGGGCTCTGGAAAGTGAAAAATTATATGATGCTGACAAATTGACCTATTCCATGGGGTTTTTTAACTGAGGGCCTTATCCTGACATCTGAGCATCAAAAGTCATTTAACCAGAACTACCAAAACTGGGATGTAGAGATAGATCTGGACAAGAAACAGGCTGGAGAAAACATACAAGTAGATGACCATTATATATAAATATACATTCACCCAGCAGAGGAAACATCTGGGTTAGGACACCATCACTGCTGGCTTCCTGGCAGTAATTTATTTTGGAGCTGTCAGGAGGCTTGGTGCTTTTCAGAACCTCCTCTCCTAAAATATATGGACTTTGTGTCCACATACATATATAAATACACATACTGTTTATATGTCTTCAACATTTTACCTCCCAGTGAAGTCTCTGAGGTAACTGCCCTTGCCCAGCACTAAGGTTCACAGCAAGGCTTGCTGAAAGCACAGGCATAATTCTCCATCACGTTTGTCATCCCTAAGGACATTAGCTCAGTGCATCCAGCCCAGGCTGTCCCACTTTTGGGGAGGGTTTCCTAAGGAAAGGTAAGGCAAGGAGCTGCTGGTTTCCACTGTATGGCGGGCAAGAGATGTCCTTATCACCTACCTGCCACACTGGAAGGACTTTCTCTATGTCGTTCAAGTTGATGCTGTCACCATCCTCATACTTCCCTTTTCCAAGTCTGTGTCAAAAAGAAAACAAACAAAATCTCATGAAACCTCGCTGGAATCAAAGTTAATGTTCTGTTATGGCACATGAGGAAGATTAGTTCTTACTGCAAAGAACCCTCATGAAAACAACGAGGCTCTCTGAGGCGAGTATGCTGTGCCTCCAAACACTCCCATGTGGACATAAAGCCACTAATACAAAAATAAATACTTTTCCCAGTCTGCTCCACCTGCGCCACCCGCCACAGTGTTCACACGCTTTTGGTAACAGCAGCAGTGAGAAAACCAAATGCAGCCCTGAGCAGTAGCGTTGGGTGATTCAATTCCCAGATCAAGAAAAACCAAAAGCACAGCCCACTTGGGAAAAAAAAAAAATGAGGACACAAAAATGTAATGAGAAATGTCTCCTTTGAAGCACTGCTCATTTGTCGATCTCCATGGGAGCTCTTGTTCCCCTGCTGAAAAAGGTGTTGGCGAAAAAGCACAAACATACATCTCAGTCAGCAAACTGTAATCAATATAAATACAAACACATCATTTAAAATGCAAAAAAAAATGGGGTGAGAAGCCAAGCACCAACAGACCAAACACATAGCTAGCAGCTGAAGGACTTTCTTGTATCAAGAAAGGAAAAACAGCAATCCAAAGAAAATTAGTGGCTGGATGCAGAGAGCTTGTAATGATACAGAAGAAAAAAAATATGGTCAATAAAGATCATCATTCTGCATTTATAAACAATTGAGATGATTTGCTACGCAAGAATGATAATGTATTTTTTTGTCACTTAATGACAAGGTATTTTTAAATAACATGTATTAGACAGAAACTTTGATAGCAGCAGGTCTAGGTAATCAGTGCCTAGAAGTCAGAAAACAACAGATCTTGCTGGAATTACAGCAAATGGGGTAAAAAAATGCAGGAAAATGGAATGTGCTAAAGCATCAGGCTCAAAAACCAGCAAGCTGAATGGGAAGACTTAATTTAATTAACATACTAATCGATTTATGGGAAATCAGAGGTGTTTAACAATCGATTTTACCTCCGTGACTTTGATTTACAAAGGAAAAAAATAGTGCCTGTGTATATATGAAAAATATAACAAAAATATATTTATATACAGGAAAAACCAAGTCAAACATCTGGGGACAAATCATACCAGTTGCAGTAACAGAATGGGCAAGCGTACCATAGGAAAAGTTTATCTGAAAAGGATAGGGACTGTCCCAGGGTGAACATCTGATGCTGGACTGTGGCATAAAGGCAGGGGGTGAGGAGGCAGGGATTAGGAGGATGAAGGCAACTTTCCTCTACAGGCAGCACATTAAAAAACTCCAGTCCAAGCAAGAGGGAAAATGCCTAGCTAGCAGGTGAAGATTCTTGGAGGTTCAGCCAGCTGAATTGCACTCAGCAGAGGTTCAGCACAGAAAGCTGATGAATGCACAACAGAGACAACTTTAAAAGTTAAAAAATAAACCCAGTTTCATGTGTGCTCCCTCTGTTCTAGTACAGGTTACTGATACAACCTGCACTTTGGGAGATGTGCTCATGGCATCTGTTTAACTTTTTGGCATATACAGTAATTCTTATTTCATTTTTACAGCTGTAATACTTAGGAGTGATTAAATTTCTCCTCTCTGTACTGCCTTCTCTACCTGTTTGCACCCACAGCATTCAAGTACCCCAGGAACTGCAAGCAGACCATAAGCAGACCATAAGCATTATCCCTACACATAAGCAGGTGTTGCTGGTAGGATAATCTGGCAAGTGCCATCAGCCACGAACATTATACCTCATTTCATAGAGAGCCCTTCATCTCATTTTTCAAAACTATCTGTAGAAATGGGAGTAAATATGACTAAGGCACTTAGTGACTTCGAAATTTAGTGTTACATTGTTCCAAAAATTTTGAAAATTGTTGGGTTTATACCTGCAGTAAATAATTACATTGCAGGGAAATAAAAGCCTTATACAGTCATGTGAGTCTGCCTGCCACTATATGGTACAGGAGCCTCCTGCAGATGAAAAGGCTCGGCTGGGGTGGGATTGCTAACCCCGTGTTTCTAAATGAGATATGCAGCCCAGTAAAGTGTATGGCATTGGCCCTTATCTGACAAAACCATGTACTGAATGATAAGGAGAGGAAAAGCCTCAGACGATGGTTTCTCAATCTGCAAAGAATCTGCAGAGGAACTGCAGAGAAACCATGACGTCCATCTAAGCAACACTGGTGAACCACTCAGTGCCAGTACTTGGCTTGACCAACCAACAACCAAAGAGGAATCCATGGAACCCATGGAGGCTGTCACCACCAAAAGGACTCGTTTAATATTTTCACAGGTAGCAGATATTTTACTGCTAGCAGATAGGGGATGAACATTTGGATCTACATGCATCACATCACTGCTCTCTCCACCCCTGAAGTCTTGCTGGGGAGAAGAGCAGAAGCTCTGTCACTTGTGGGAACTGTAACTGGGATCAGCACTAAGTCAGGATCTTTCCTCCAATATTCAGAGATGTTTCAATCTAGGACACTTGGATCTAGGAGACTTGGATCCAGTGTGGTTTAAAGATTTAACTCTACCAAGCAGTTCTGCTCAAGCCCAGAACTGGATGATAGAGGAACCAGACAGACTGATCGTGGCATCCTCAGACCCCATACGTGGTTCAGCACCTCCTTCCTATGTCCTCCACATGAGCCACACAACCAAACTAGTATTCCCTGTGCAAGGGGAAAGTTAAGGGACCTTGTTGGAGAGCATGGTATCTCACACACAACACTTACCCTTCTCTGTCTATGTGAGGCAGCGGGTGTTTGGAGGTGTTTCGCAGCTTCCTGTGAAATTGGGTGAAATCTAGTTTTTCAGGCTGCAAGTCCCACGTCGCACCACTAGGAGAGAAAAACAGGGAAAGACAGAGAAAGAAAGTCCACTACTAATTAAACACCACCAAGCTGAAGAGCAGAGGGCATGTTGGAGCCTGCAGATAAGGAAAGCTGGTACTTCTGGAGGCACCGCTTCCTCCTGCAGAGCACATGGATGCGGGCCTCCAACCTTCAAGCCGCTCCATTCCGTGTCTTTTAATTTCTTCTGTCTTTTTGAAGATGCAAGTTCCTGTTGCTTGCACCCCTAGTTTTGATGTGTGAAGCAGCATGATGCAGTCAAACCTTGCTAACTATACTTGTTCTCTGTATCAAGGGGGTATGGCAACAGGTAGTGGTCTGGTCCATGCAATGGAGTTGTTCTCTTTGGTCCTGCACAACCTGCTCACTCAAACGGCCTGGGGCAAGTCCCAGCTGGGAACTCAACCCCTGCAGACTCTTGCAGTGCTCCAGGCACAGAGAAAGAGATGTAGAAAACTGGACAGAATGCATATTTCACCACTTCCCCCACGTTGAAGCAGCAGCCGAGGAGCTCTTCCCAGGCAGCTATGAAGCCAACACATGATGGCACCTCCAATTAATGGATAAGTAAAATCCTGGAACAGTAACTTGGAGCTCCCTCAAGTCTTGCCTGTGCAGCTCTCAGATGATTACAAGTAATCATATCAGTACCATTTTCAGATGCTTGGACTGCAAACCCATCCAGGAGCCCCTCCTAAGCACATAGGATGCTTTGATTGGTTGCGTTTAGGGCCACAGGCTAAGTGGGGATGGGGAGGAGCAGGAGGAACAGCGACGTGAGTACCAGCAGGGTACTCACTGGTATCTGGGTACCAGCAGGACAGACACATGGGCAAAGGCTAAGAGAGGGCACAGTCCATCCCTCTCTTAAAGCATTTTAAAACTGGCTTACCTGAAGGAGTCAAAGGTGTTGGCAGCCCAGATGTCCGTGCCCAGCATGTCAAGGGAGCTCTCCTTGTTGCCATTCTAGGAGGGAGGGAAAGGCGGTTACTCGCCCGAAGGCGTGCGGTGCTATCCGGACCCTGGCACAGCCTCTCCCACCGCCAGCCATGGAAGTGTCCCAGCTCTGTGCGTGGGCTTCTCCGCTCCTGTGTGAATCCACATTCACTGCAACGCAGAGTCCCCTCACCTGCTGCAAAAGTGTACCGTGAAGGCAAGGAGTGAAACAGTTTCAGCCTTAGGGACACAAAACTGTGGACAACACAGAGCACACAATACGTAGGCTCAGCTCTGACTCCATCCAGCCCTGTCCTCCTGCCCCACCTTTCACAACCTCCAAGACCCACCAAGGTCCAGTGGGCAGGTTGACAGCCTGGCCATGAAGACATCCAGCTTCAGTCACAGACCAGTTGAGGTGGGAAGGGACCTCTGAAGCTCATCTGGTCCAACCCTGCTGCTCAAGCAGGGCCATCTACAACCAGGTGCCCAGGACCCCATCCAGACCCCATTCTGAATCTCTCCAAGGATGCAGATACTCTTCACCAGCAGCTACCAGAGCCTGCCAGTCACCAGTAAGTATGGGGAAAGCCATCCTGCTTCTTCAAGTTGTGGTGGCATGACTTCTCCTTCCTCTAACAACAGGCAGGGGACATCAGAACCCTGCATTGTGCCACCTCTGCCATGCACACCATCAAATCAATTCACACAGTTATTCTGGTGTGTGTCCCACCAACACTAAGGTGACAGCTCCCTCCTCTGGGAAGCAAAAGCATCACGGTATTATCAGGTGGGAATCATGAGAGACCTCCAGTAAACTGTGAAGCACCTTCAATTTTCCTGTGCAGCAGCTTTGGCAAAACTGGCCATCCAAATCAAGAGCAGATTGCTGCCCAGAGAGGCTGTGGAGTCTCCGGAGACATTTTAAACCCATCTGGACATGTTCCTGTGTGATCTACTCTAGGATCTTGCTCTAGCAGGAGGGTTGGACTAGATGATCTTTGGAGGTCCCTTCCAACCCCCACCATTCTGTGATTCTGTGATCTAAAACAAAGACCTCACACTCATCCTTCATGACCTCTTTAGAATCACCAGCCTACACATGTCCTTCCCCCTTTACAGGTGAAGAAGTAAAGCAGGTTGGGTTCTGCCAGGACCACTCAAGAAATCAGACTTCACTCAGAATCATATGGGCTGGACACATGAATGCACTGCAAACAGGGAATCCCGTATTACCAATTTTGCCCCAACATTGCTTACACATTTTCTGATTAAGTATTTCAGCCCAAATGGTGCTGGGGAAGGTGGCTTCCATATACTCCCCATCTTATAATTGCTGCCATTTTCCAATATTATTAATAATAACAACTGAGACAGTAAAAACTAAGAAAAATGTGGCTATCTTTTAATGAAGTCCCAGACCTCAGTCTGCCCATGCAGTGAGCAGTCTTTTCCCAATGAGCAGGATGCATATCCTCACTGCATGCTATGAATAGTCGAACTTCCCAGTCATTCCCAATGACCAAGATACTCCAAACATGGCCACATTGCTCCCATTTTTGTCTCTTCCGAGGGGTGTAGAGATTAGGATTTTAAACTCCAGGGATCTGCAGGTCAACATGTCTCTGCACAGAAACAAACTAACAGAAATATATAAAATTCTCATAGTTTTGGAAGAAGAACTTTTTATTTTAGGCAAAAGTAAGCAAAATTTTCTCCCATCAAGGAGAGAAATTACTTTTCTAAATTCTTAGAAGCATCCTAGTGCAGTATAATCAAAATATATGTGTAGGTCTTTATAGCTATCACCTAAAGAAGAGATACCTCTTCCTGCAGACAGATCCATTTGTCTTTCCATTTCCTCTGGGCATGGGATATTTTAAGTACCTGTCAATGAGCCAGCTACAATAGGATTTCCTAAGAGTAAAGTATTTGGGGTTGGGGAGAAAGAACAGGAACATGTAACCAGTTGCAACGAAGATGAGACAAATTAGCAAGAAAGATATAAAATAGCAAAAATTTAAGACAAAGTGGGTTCCTAATGCAACAGGTTGTGTCCTAAAATTGACGCCCAAATTCAGCTTGGTACCGGGCTTCTGAAGAGCCCCTTCTTGAGCCCTGAAATAAAGCATCTAACAATTTCTGTCTGATGCTCAGCCTGAAATCTTTTTGGATGAGGGAGAGCCTTGGCACCCACACCTCCTAATCTGCGGCGTAAACTGAGGCAGCATGAGCTGTCCCACCCAGCTTCCCCACATCTCCTCAGGTGCTCTGTGTGTGAGCACAGGAAGCTCAGCCCCAGCACTAATCCTGGCAATTAGGGGAGATTGCAGTGACGGTTCAGATGGTGCAAGAGGTCAGACAGGTGCAAGCTTCTAGACAGTGGTTGGATGCTCCCACCCAAACTGGGCTGCAACTCTTGGTCCTCCTAGACGATGTCCCCAAGACCTCTCTCAGAGAAGCTCCAAGCATTAACCAGGCTCCATAAAGATGGCACCAGGGCCAAACAATAATGCAACTGGTCATTAAGTCATGAGTCACTACGGTCATTTCGAGACATCCTTTCAGTCTTTGATGACCTGGCTTTATCATTGGTTTCTGTCTCGACTCACAAGCTGCAGGTCACTTACTAAAATGCTCACAGCAGTGCACCAAGACTTAATAATAAGACTTTTAAAAAGTCAATTCTCAAGTCCAAGGACAAAAGAAAAAAAAAATATTAAAATTGCACGTATTTAAGAAAAGAAGTTACTTGCTGTCAGTTCCCCCAGGACTGGAATTATAACCATAAGCAGTTTTAACTTGAAGCTCCCAACAACCTAACCATCATCTTTAGATAATCATTTTCATCGTGAAGGGGTTAATACATCTGAAGATTAACTAATCCACCAGGAACGATGATGGAGAGACACACTCATGAGAACAACATAAATACCCAGAATGATCAGAGATCCTGTAAAGCTGATCCTACACCCAGTATGGTTTAAATGCAGGTCCATAATCTCTGTCCTCTAGCCCCTGTGAGCACACATCATCTCCATCCACTCTCACCCAACCCCTGTAGCTCCCCACACAAACAGAGGGACGGACCACGCCACCAGCCGCGTGGACTCTGACTGTTTACCCATGCATGCAGCTTCAGCAAATTCCCCACAAAGTCGGCATTTGCAGGCACGCAGCAGCTTTTTAAAGCCCAGCTCAGCATCCCACCGGTTCCTCTCATCATTCCTCATTACCATACTCCAGCAAACCACTACGAATACAAAATCATGCTCTTTGTCACACGATTGCAACAGTGTTAGCTCATCGCTGTGCTTAGCATTAATGTAGAACAACACCAAGTGGTTGGCTGAGTCTGTAGTATAAATCCAGGGATTATCCTGTGTCATGTGTCACTTCTTAAGCATTTTTCAGTTCTACCTTTGAGAAGATTCCCCCCACCTCTCCTCCTTCTCAGCTGCCTGCAACCCCTGGCTGCACTTTGGTGGAAAACGAAAAAGATAGATAAACACAGAAGTGTCTGAAAAGGCTCTGATTAAGGGTTTTCTTGTTGAAAACTGCAAGTTTTCATAAGAAAAATATAGACGTTTTGAGGAAGACATTATTATCCCTGCTGAAAGGAAAAGGGATATGTTGAGTCTTGCTACTCCCAGAAAGGATCATCACTTTCCAGCCATGACATGGTTCTGCAGGTCCTCTCCCACCACAGCATGGCTCAGGGCACAGGCTATTTCCTCAAGCTCTCCAGAATGGATGAGACGGATGAATGCACCAGGACTTTGACCACTGGCCCCAAATCTCCCAGAGTCCATCCTCCACTTCTAGCACAACCAACGCTTGCGTGTGCAGAAGTAAAGCAACTCCAAGAGGAGAGAGAAGGACAGAGGCTGACTAAAACATGCAGAAGAGGTTCCTGGTCTGAGGTCAAGCAATGGACCTAAAATCAAATCAAACGCAAATTCTTAAAGTCTTTTGCAGAGCAGGAAGGTAACTGCCCATCTAGTTCTGCTGACTGCTCCCAGAGAAAGCAACCATTTAATATGATTTATGTGTTGTCCACTCATATATCAACTTCTAACGAAGACTTGTCAAAAAATAATTACAGACATCTCTTAATCTCCCAAAATCAAAATACTCCAAGACTTCAAATACAGAAAAAAAACTCATTTCCTTTGCACTAAACCAGCTGACTAGGGACTTCTTCCCCCATATTAATGGACTCAGCACACCTCAACAGACTTCTTGAGGCTGAAGAACAGCTACAGCCCTCAGCAGCCAGGTCACATGTTACGTGTGAATTAAGTAGGTCTCTGAGGTGTGTTTCATAATTGACATGCACTCACACCCTTCACGTAGACACACACACAAAACACGTTGTTAGGAGGATGTCTCTGATAAACAGCAAGCAAAGGAGACGCCTGCAGCACGTCACTACCAGGTATACCTTGGTCGATCGCCTGAACTGGCTGCTTTGTCCGTGGCTGCCAGACTTGGATCCAGACCCACACCTGGAGCCTGACCCTAGCTGGGATCCTGTGCTCCCACTGCTGCTGTGATCCCACTCTTCCTGGAAACAACAAACAGCTTGCTTTAGTCAAGGGCAACGCTGTCCCACACCCAAAAAAATCACTAACCTTGTGAGCCAGGAGAGCTCCAACTCCCAGACCACACATGCAGGCACCTACAAAACCATGGCCATGCCCAACACCCTGATTTTGGGGCTTTCTCCAAGTCCTTTAACATGTTCTGTTGACACATTGCAAAGGGATGACATTGTGGGAGGCTTCAATAAAGATAAGACCTGGCTCTAGTACTCCAGTGAAAAATAATACTTACCTCCTCTATCTTCATGAGGATTAATTACACATATTCAGCAATGCCACATCCTCTACAACTGCTTAAGAGCATTTGGACAACGCCCTTAACAACATACTTTAACTTTTGATCAGCCTTGAATTGGTCAGGCAGTTGGACTAGATGATCATTGTAGGACCCTTCCAACAGAAATAGTTCTATTCTTTCTATCCTATCCTATCCTATCCTATCCTATCCTATCCTATCCTATCCTATTCTATCCTATCCTATCCTATCCTATCCTATCCTATCCTATCCTATCCTATCCTATCCTATATCCTTAATTCCTCTCTCAAGCCCAAATCAACTTCTCAGTTTTTCCCTCTGCTTAGTCCACTGTCAGAGTTCAGCTGCTTCACAGAATCACAGAATCACAGAATGTTAGGGATTGGAAGGGACCTCAAAAGATCGTCTAGTACAATCCCCCTGCCAGAGCAGGAACACCTAGGTTAGGTCACACAGGAACATGTCCAGGCGGGTTTTGAATGTCTCCAGAGAAGGAGACTCCACAACCTCTCTGGGCAGCCTGTTCCAGTGCTCTGTTACCCTCACTGTGAAGAAATTCTTCCTCACATTTATGTGGAACCTCCTATGTTCCAGCTTGCATCCGTTGCCCCTTGTCCTATCATTGGATGTCACTGAGAAGAGCCTGGCTCCATCCTCATGACACTCACCCTTTACATATTTATAGACATTAATAAGGTCACCCCTCAGTCTCCTCTTCTCCAAGCTAAAGAGACCCAGCTCCCTCAGCCTTTCCTCATAAGGGAGATGTTCCACTCCCTTGATCATTTTTGTGGCTCTACGCTGGACTCTCTCAAGCAGTTCCCTGTCCTTCTTGAACTGGGGGGCCCAGAACTGGACACAATACTCCAGATGTGGCCTCACCAAGGCAGAATACAGGGGAAGGAGAACCTCTCTTGACCTACTAACCACACCCTTTCTAATACACCCCAGGATGCCATTAGCCTTCTTGGCCACAAGGGCACATGCTTCATGTATCTGAAAACACATGGAGTTCACCAGGAGACACATTACACAAATAACTATTTTTGCCTGTTAAGGAGCTGTCCCTAACGTTTCTCCTTTATTCTCCTAACACTTGTTCTGCTGTCAAGCAACTTGCAGGTTTCTTGTTCAGTCGGCAGCCCTGAGGGCAAGATGAGTCATCTGAAAACCAGAATGACTCATCCGACCAGCTCTATCTACCCAAACATCCCACAAGATGCCTGGGGAAAAAGGTGGGTATTGTCAAGGTAATTGCTCCAAAAGCTTTGCTCAGAGGCTTGGGAAAAAGCTGTTGAAGTGGCCTAAGATGATTCAAAACCCATGAAATCACGGAGTGCAGAACATTCAATTCTTTCCAGTACTTTGAAAATCTGGGAAATACAGACGGGAGCATGTGTTTCAGGACTGGTGTGAGAGCTGACACTTAAAGAGGATTTCTCATGTCTCAGACATCCTCGTGGCACCACCTGCATCTCTGTGGATGCTGCCACAGGCTAAGACAAGGACAGAGCCACCTTAGCCTTCAAAAGCCAAAGGACTCACCAGTAGAGAAAGGCATGAACTCCACTTTGCACATCACAGCCAAGACCAAGTCTCTAATTTGGGGACACAGAGCAGGTGCCAGCTCCACTACTGCCACCTGGGTTGGATGAGGCAGGGAGGCAGCTGCACAGCAGACCCTAAGCTACCTAAGGTGATGCTACCCAGTGGTCCAGCACGGACTTCAGCACATGTGAAACATGTAAGTATCTACTCAATGCAAGGGACTGGAAGTGAAACACATTGGTACCAGCTTCTGCATTGCTCCAGCTGTACATTCTCTATCCTCAAACCTAGCAAGTCTCAAGCAAGCTTAAACATACTGTGGTTGCTACAGCCTAAAATCAAACTTCAAAAGAGGAAGTCAACTGATTTTCAAGTTGTATGTAGATGAAATTTGAGAGGTTGTGGTTTTTCCCATGAGATGTTACACCAACAGCAGCAAGCACCTTCTCACCACACTGCGACCTGAGTCTCCTGATGGCTGAGAAATACTGAGTGGCACATAGTTAAGGGAGTTGTTAAATTGGCATGGAAGGAAATAACCCTCGATCGATGCCAGCTGTGAGACACAGGGAGGTGGTTGCTTCAGGAAGCCTCGGGGAAGAGCGAGTCTCGCAGGCATCCTGAGAAGTGCAAACAATCTTCTTCAATGTGAGAAAGATGCACACCAACTGAAAAGGTAGTAGGGAGAAATGAACCTTCACCAGCTAGCTGTTCAAAGGATTAATTACCAATTTACTGTATCCTACACAAATTTTTCATCTATGCATGAAAAATTTCTGTGCCAAATGCTACAATGGGACCAAGTCAACATATGCATCCTTCGTTTTAAAAGAGATACTGAAAATAAACAACAAGCATTGGGTGATATTTGTTTGACCCAACTTTTGGTTGTGGTTGCCAGCACACAACTTGAGGTGATGCAAATACCAGAAATGTAGCTGGCCACAGTAAAATTCTTGTGAGAAACAGGGAGATTGGGACCACCGTGCATCAACGTCCAAACTCACCAAGACAAACCAGCAGATACTGCAAGAACCAGTTAGATAAAAATCATGGCTACAACTTTCATTAAATCAGTTTGTCTCCTTGCTCTAACTCATGGCCTGGGGTCTCTTCCTTGTTCATGTTCCTTATCTTTATCACGTTCTATTCATATTTATATATTTTTAAAAATTATTTTAATAATAAAAATTGTTGAACTAAAAATTGTTGCAACTTCTGTTAAAGCTGAAACAGTGCAACCAAGTATGCCCTAAATACACTCATGTTCAAACTCATCAGCACAGCCAAGCTCAACATTTTACCTAAATTTCTGAATAATTGCCAAAGATGAACAACTTCCTACTGCTACCAAGTCTCTGCAACAGAAACAGCTCTACGAGAAACTCTCCTAAATATTTCTGGTGGCTTTGTGTCCTCTAATAAAGCCGTTTCATGCTAAAATTAACTCTCTCTGCAGAGAGTGTGGGAGCAGGGAAGCTCACACCAAACTCATGGGTGATGCTGGAAGAGTGGGAAAGAGTATATAGGTAATAACTGTTCCTTAAACAACAACCAAGCAACAAAAACCCTCCAGCAGTGTTATCGCAACAACCATAAATCCCCATGCCAAACCCACAGAAGCAATTGGACTTCAGAAAGCCGAGGCTCTGCAGGAGTGAGACGTGGCACTGCTCACCCTCCATCCCACAGCATGGCCACCTACACGTCTCCCACACTGTACTCTTGTTAAATTAATTCAGCATGTTACAGGAACAGAAACTGCTGTAATGGCACAAAGTTCTGCATCCCATGTCCTCGCCTCCTGCCAATCCAATCCCCCATGATCTGTCCCCATTACTCTCTGCTGTGCCCTCAAAAGACCAAGACTCTCTTAGTCCCTCCCAACACCCCGAACAACCCTTGAACTCTTGTTCCTAGCTTTTATTTGGGCACATCCACCCACCATTCATGGTCTACACTCACCAGCAGGAGACGGGACCTCTGAGCCACACTTTGGGTCTTGAAGGGAAATGTCATGCCCTCCAGAGACTGACTCCCAGCAGCTGCTCTAATCCATGCCAGTCCTTCTGGCCAGGCTCTGCACTGTCTTGGGAACAGCAAGGCTTGTGCACATTAACACTGCCAACCACCCTCCTTTGGAAACTAGATGTCATATCTAACATTTGCATTTTAATTATCAATAAACATATGTTTCACTTACACTGCAATTTTCACCTGCACAGCTAGCTCTTTGAGCTAATTAATTCTGCTCCCTTTGCCAGCTCAGGAGTTAATACTTTCTGCTGCTTCAGTGCAAGTTTGAAAATCATATTTGAAGAAAAAGGAGATAACTTTCTCCACTGCACAGGCAATAAATGGAAACATGGTGCTCACCTGCATGGTTGCTCTTAAAGATGGTAAATAAGGGTGAATTTAAATGTGTTGGTAAACCAACCATAGCAATACAACAAGCTTTAAGTGGCCCAAAGATATCAGTGGATTCTTCATGGGACTCCTGTTGTATGTAAAAATTGTATGTAAAAATCTCAATGTTTGATGTACAGCATTCACAGCCGAGAGTGGGTCAAAGGAAAAGGAAAACCAACAAAAAGCAAGAAGACTTCTCAGGACACAAAAGCCTCTAAGATATTGCCCAGCATTAAGAACAGTCTCACCACTGCACCTACAAGACGCTGCCTCCAGATGACTCCAAACTTTGAGTCTTGGTGATAACAGAAGACAGCTATCATGTAAAAGGTTCTTCTTGAGCATTTTCTGCAGCAGAGGTGGTTTTCACACACCCACTTCATGCTAGAGCTAAATCTTCTAGTTACACAGAATTTTGATTCTGGACTCCAAGTATTTAATGCAAAACCTTCCTGCTCTTCTAGATGTATTCTAGAACAAGCACTCCAATTTTTCTGTACAAAAATAATCATCTATATGAAAACAATTATTTTAATAATTTTAAAAGCATTCTTTTTAAAAAATAAAAATTATTCTAAATATTTCAGTAGGGACAAATTTCCAGCTTCTTTCTTCCCAATGTATAGCATAAAGCTATAAGAAAAACAGAAAACTTACCCTTATAAAAATACCATGCAGAAAAACCAACCACTTTGGCTCTGCTCCTTCCCTCCCTAGGTCCATGTCCACTTTCCCCAGCCCTCTCCAATCTGGCATGGTACCTGCTCACTGCTTTGGTGAAGGCACAGCAGTAAGGACACCAAACATCACCTGGAGCTCTTCTTCCACCACGAAAAGTAAGGTTTTACCTATATCTGTGGCACCATACAGGACCAAAGGACCTGATGGGTTTGGAAGTATAAGAGATTAAGCCTACAAGATCAGGACTCCCCATGAAATGGCCCAGCCCGTGCAGTTATGTTGCCTCCATCAGAATGTTCCCAACATCAGAAGAGACATGCTAGCCAAGGATATGTTAAGATACCTCATTTTTGCGCATAGATGAAGATGAGAAGGGCCCCTGAGAGCACCAAGAACTTCAGACGTGCCATAGAAACCCAGCAGCAAGCCCCTGCCCAAGCCTTGGAGGAAATGGCTCATCACGACATTCTTTTCCTGCCAAGAGCTGTGGTATTTGTTGATCTATTCAATCAAATCTGGAAGAAGAAGAGAGATCTCAAAGGTAACTCAGAACTGCAAGTTTCACAGAACTAGAGTATGGGAAGCACTCCTTTCAGTGGGAAGATCACCATCATCCTGTCCGCTCTACACAAATGGAAACTCAGGGGTAATGAGACATCCTCCCACATAAGTCATTACCGACACCAGGCCTAGAAGAAACCCTCCTCCTCTGTAAGTAGTAACAGTTCTCCTAAATCAGGCAGCAAAGCAGTGAGGAATTTCACTCCCAGATCTTCAGACACCCAAGCAGGTGTCTGCTTCCCGAGGGGGGGTGCTGCTTCATGAGGTGTATCCCAAACAGAAGCCCCAGAGAAAGTTAAACCTGTGTATTAGCTAAAGGACTTGATTTCTCTCTCACCAGTCCTCTCTGACTGTAATTGAACAGGTCTGCAATCACTACACATGGGAGTGTCACCTCGCAATTACAGGTGACCATTAAGTGACAAGACCATTAAGTGACTGGTTTTCTCAGAGCTGCTCTTTGATCATGGCTAGGTCACCCCACTCAAAGATTTAATGTCTTCCTCCTTCAGGCAGGGCCACACCAACCTATTCTCACTGGCAAAGCCTCAAAGTAGCTCCCTGTCTTTCCCTTTCTCTTTTTAATTTTGGAAATGAGACAAAGGTGACTGCAGCATCTATCAGCACCCACCTGTCCCAATAGGTCTTCAGTGTGGCGGCCAGTCTCAATCAAATTCAGTGTACAAACTCACCCTGGGCTATGACACAAGTAGGTTGATGAGACGGAGAACCCTCAACATTCCCCTAGCAACGTGGCCAGAGCTTGAGACCATGATCCCTCCCCATATGCCTCTGCAGCATCCACGGGGGAGGATTTCCTTGCATTTGACCCCAGGTGGAATTGAAAGAGAAATCTGCACTGACACTTTGTTTTTTGTACTTTCCATACAATTTTCACTGTGCATTGAAATCTGCTGTTCCCCAAAAGACAACCTTCACACATCACCCCATTCCTACTATTGCCCGCAGCAGCTTTTCCAGACGTGACTTTGTATCATTGGAAGCCAAGTGTTCACCATCAGAGAGGGTTTTGAGGTTCAGTTGAGACACATGAAAGAGCGTCCTGAAAGGATTTAGTGGATCTGGTCTGCTCCCACCCCCCCCACAGCAGTCAAAGACACATCCCCCAGCTGCACCTCCCCAGACACAGGCAGGTCAAATGTCCTCTGCCTACAGTCTGAGCTCACACAGCATGAGGCATCTCCTGTCTGGGAACACTTTGTCACTAGCACAGCACTGTGCTTCTTTAAGTGATGGATGATAAAGTTTCATGTGATATTAGACTTGATTCTGTGGGAACTTCCCATGTTTTCCTTATGAGAAAGGCTTGGGCTTGGGTTCCGACATTCTTTGTCAGGACATGCCAGGCTTGGTGACAATGGCACACAATCCCTGCAAAGCCCTCTACATCTCCACATTACCAAATGGTGAAGGACACTCCACATCTTACAATGTTAATTTGTCAGCGCAACCCTTGGGATGCTCTTGACCCCAGCCACATAGTCCTCTCCAACTGTACTGGTTTGACCAAAACAGAACCAATTTTCCTTTCAGTGATTTTACTTTTCAGTTCAGTCCCTTCTCAGACTGCACTTTCTGAAGTTAACAACATGTTGTTCCAGACAGTGTCTGCTCCTAGCGGTGATATCGCTCGATGTTTATAGCCAGTACTGAGCTCACAGCACCATGGTGTGCAGAAAGGCTCTTGATTATACTTCATCTGACAGAGACCAAGGGCACTGCTGAGTTCCTTTGGTGCCACCCTGGGGCCCCATTAGCATCAGGGTGCAAAAGGGTGGCACCTGTGGGGAGAAGGGGACAGGACAGGGGACCCAAAATGACCAATGCAGTGGTCCATCCCATAAATGTCAGGCTCAGTATAAAGCTCAGGGATCACAGCGGGCAAGCTCCCTTCTTTCATGGACAGTGTCCTGGGAGGTCTCTGTCCCTTCTTCTGTCCCCTGTCTGTGTGTTCCTGAACCCAGTTCTAAACTGGACATCACTGCTATGTCCAGGAGCCCAGCCCAGGACCTTCCCAGAGCTGCTCTGCAGGACAAGTGGTGACATGAGCATCACTGGGGGGAATGTGAGACTGGCGGGGAAGCTCAATATTGGGTTTGTATGTATTAGTATATATTTCATTATTTTATTATTACTATTATTATATTTTATTGTTATTGTTTCATTAAAGCTGTTTTAGTTTTTTCCCAACCCATAAGTCTCTCTCCCTTTTCTTCTTTCCCTTCCCCTTTCCAGGAAGGGAGAGGGATTAACAGAGAGCATCTGCCGTCCATTTAGTAGCCGGTTCAGCCCCAAACCTTGACATCAACCAACACCCAAGAGTTGAAATCCAGAGTGGAAATCCACCAACTCCACCTGTCACGGGCATATTGTTGTTTCTACTGGCTTAATGGGGAGGCAAACCAAGTCATCTCCTTCACCACCAGCTCCTCGGGATGGACAGCAGAAGGGTGCTGCTGGCAGGGTGTAGGATAATTCAGATGTGATCCACACACCCTGCCTGCTCCTTCACTGCTCAGTAGATAGGCAGCATGACCAACAGCTGGAGAAGACTCTGAGGTCCCCAACCACACAACACATGCTTGCTGCAGCTGGTGGGACATGGACACACATGTAAATAAACAGTAAAATACAAACTGCAGTCCCATTTACTGCCAACAAGACAGGCTTTTGCTTGATGACGATGGGTGACAGCCAGCCACCACGAAAGCACAGACTCAGCCACAGAGAAGGATTTTCAACTCTCCGTCCCCCACCGCCTGGAGAAATGGGACAAACCCGCAGAGTTGCTCTGTTTTTTGTTAATGACCTTTCCACAAGGGGAGCCTTGGCTGGAGCTGCTGCCAGAACTTTCATATACCAAGAACTCGCAGGCTCTCTAAATACATACCATACCAGAAGCCTTTTACTTAATTAATTGCTCTCAGAAATATATCAAAGAGCTTCCTACTTGCAACAGCCTCACAAGGGGGATGCAAATAAAGTATTATATAAAATCTTCCCACCAGGTCTTTTTAGAAAAAAAAATTAAAATCTGAACATAAAAAGATTTAAAATTATTCCATTACCTAAACTTTCCTCATTTATGGAGGCAATATGGTGCTCAGACAGTATCCTCCACAAGCACACAGTCTTCTCACAACCACCTGCCCAGAGAACTGGGAAGACAAGAGTAAAAGGTTTCCAGTGGAAATTTTCACCATTTTTAAGCAACTGCTTTGCACAGGAGGCAGTGTCAGCCTATGGGCATGGATCCCCACAGTCTCCCACAGCTGCTAACAGCAGATGTCTCACCAAGGAGTTTAAGAGCAGGGCAAGTATGGGGTGGTCTTTCCCAGAGGTACTCAGCAGCATCAGAAAAACAGCAATTTAGGAATACCCTGGACTGCAGGTTGTATCAAGACACCTTATTTTTACCCTTTAAATTGCATGTTATCCAGGAATTTCTCTCAGCCTCACACTGTTATATACACACATACTATATAGAAATGTCTGTATAAATACATAATACACCTATACATATGAAACAAGCCTTCCTTTTATTTGTCTTAACCTTAGTGTATCCTTGAGACAAAAATTTCAAAGGAATCAGGTACTTGGGGATGCAGAGGGGGATTTTCAGGCATGGGAAAGTTAGATTCACCTTAGGCTCCCCTATAACCTTTAGGAAGTCAATTACTTTTGAAAATGTGTCCTTGGATTATTCTGCCTTTGCAGAAAAGGAGCCAGATGCTGAATGTATTTTCAGGACTAACTTGAATTTCCATATAAATGCCCTTTCTGATCATCAGGTTAGAATTGTGTGAGGCATATCATGGTCACCGATACATAACCCACGTTTTCACAGCAGCTGAAGCCAGCAGAAATCTCACATCCAACTATTTTTCAACTAAGGCTGGTGTGTATTGCACAACTGGCAATGCAGAAATCTCAGCTGGAAATAAAACAGGAAAAACAGGAATTTGATTTCCAACCAAACCCCTCAAAATCCATAAAAAATTGCAGCAAAAAAAAAAACCCTTAACATACTTCGGGAAATAATTAGCCAGCTTTTTTCTTTGCAGGTTTGCAGAGTGATTGATAAGCCACATTCAAGACAAACACTTTAAAAAAAAACAAATAAAATAAATAAAAATAATGTTTAAAGCTACCAGTGAAAAATCAACTGCCAGATACAATAACAAACTGAACCTAATTCTCACCAGCAGCATTTCACTCGTATATCAGCAACAGCAAGAGAAACACTTGCCTCGACAGGAGAACAATAGCTTGCGGCCCCTCTTTGGTGCCAAGGAAAATTTGTTACTTGCTGTTAAAGGAAGCCCAACATGGAGAGAGATAATAATTAACTCTGCTGCAGGCTGGGAGAGAGCCCAAATGCAGGGGAAACAGCTTGGGCATCAGGGAATGTTATTTGTATATAGAAAACAAGCCCTAGGCTGGAGGAGACCAAATAGGTTTAATGCCCAGGGGAAAAAAAACCCCAAACAAAACAACAAAAAACCCCAACCAAACAAGAAGAAAACAATTAAAAAACCACAAGGTGAAAGAAAAGACAATACAGCACAAGGTAGAGGGAAGATGCCAGGGCTGTGCTCATCTGTGACTCCTGCATCCTCCTGTGGTACCCATGTCAGCTGAGCCCCTGGGTAAGGAGGCAGGGACTTTCTTCCCCAGGGAACACACCTGGTTCTGCTAACACGCCGAGCAACCCAAGGAGGCTTGATGGAAACGGCCAGCCTGCCAGCTGAATATCAAGCAGCCAGCTGCGGTGGTGGGAGGGAGCCCAGCCAGGGTTTTGCTGCTGAATATTTCAGAGCAGATCAAAGCTGTAATATAGTAAATCTACAATTCCGTCTGCCACCTTCGGAGGTTCATCTGAAGCAGTGTCTCCATACAGCATGCACCTTCCTGCACAAGATCTTGCCTTTGTTCTGTGCAGGTGTTTGTACAGATGCTCCCAGCATCCTTGCCTTCAGGCATACAGCAGGGAGGGGACACATGAGCCTCCACCTCGCAGCCCAGCAGCTTCCAGTACAGCTCTGCACGAGAAGAAGCCATGCCCAAAACAGGATGCAGGAGCTGCAATACACACTGCTTAGACCAGCAGGGCCTCTTGTATCACCCTGCAAGGGGCTCCCAGGCTTTTTATGTGGCAGGGGCTGGATCCCATGCATGAGAGGACATAAGGCAGGGCAAGAGCCCCAAAACCACCAGCCTGAAGCCCCTTCTCTAGGAAGGACATCCACCAGCCACAGCAACTGCAAGTGCTGCTTCACCCTTCCTTGCAGCCAGCTCGGTCTCTTATCTCCTTGGGCATACGTTGCTTTTACAGGGCTGAGGGTCTCATGGCGGCACAGCAGCTCCTCAGCCAGGTGGTAAGAGTCAAACCCATGCCTCCACCCTTCCAACCTTCTTCCAAACCACTGCTAGCACAGAGAAGGGGCAGCTACCTCCAGCGATGCCAGCAGTGCTTAGTAAATACTTTTCACTGATGTTCACACCACATACAACCACCAAAATCGACTCATATCAGGCTTCTGTTATTGCAAACCCAACACAGGCTCTCAGCATGTGCAGTTTTGCTGCTTCTCCCAGTTCACCCCCTCAGCTATTTAATCCTCTTCCCTGCAGCACCATCCTTGTGCTGCAGCATACAACCAAGCACAGCTACACAAAGACCCCTCATCACAGCTACATCTCCTACTTCTAAATCAGCTTTGATGCTCCAAATAGATCCCTCATACAGGTTGCAATAAGGAGCTCTTCAGGAATAAATGGAACACTCCATATTTTTTCCCCTTTATCACAGAGCAGTAAGTTCCTGGTCAAAGCATCCACCCACACATCAGGATGTTGCCCATCGCCCATGGTTTTGGTGGGAGGAAGCTTTTGCATGCTGAGCAGAGGGACACATCTCCTCTTCCACAGGAGAGGGAAAGCTGGCAGCACAGGCAGGCTCCGTGCTGCCAGATGAGGCAGTACAAAAGCAAAAGCAAAGGTTTGGTGAGGAAGAGTTAAACACAACCCCTACCTGATTGTGTTCGTGAGACGACGAGCTCTTCCCTCGGGATGGGGAACAGCTGCCATCAAGCTGCTCGCTACAATCCGCCGTCCACTGTAAAAGGGATAAAAAAAGGGATTGTGTAAAATAATAGCCAGGCTGGGAAAAACTGCTGTGTCAGTCCACAGCGCACAGCAAATGCTGTTTGGCCACAGGCATCACTGTATGTGTGCGGCCCCCCCTTTTTGAGGATGATTCCAAAGGCTTTGGCTTAGAAATGCTCCACTTGCTGATGGTGAGCAGAGGATGCAGAAACTATTGCAGGAGGGCATCTGAAATGATGCTTTGCAATAAAACCCATCCCCAGTATTTCCTTGCAGACTCAAACAGCATCTGGTGTCTCAGGTGCATGATGTGCACTGGGACAGCCTGACTTGATTACTCTTTCCACCGAGTCTTACTGCTTTACCCAACTCTGTTCGCTTCAGGGACAGATATGACTCCTGATCTGCCAGAAACCTGTGTTTTATTTTAAACAAAACAGAGCTCAAAGCTGCAGGTTTGGCCATCGCTGTGTGCTGCAGGTGTGATGTGCAGACTGGACGGCCCTGCTGTCACACCAGCTTCGCCCCATGGTGAACAACATCAGCAGACTTCCCAGCCATAGGGAGAGATCAGCAGGACAGCACAGTCCATGGCAGAAGCGAGCAGCTCTGGAATACGACCCATTTCCCCCAGGGTTTGACAGCAAGGTGCCTCCAGCAAAATAATTCAATTTAGGGTTATTTGGTGGAGCTTTTTTCCCCCAAAGAAATGAGGAGTTTCATCATACTGGGGGGAAAAAAAAAAATAAATTAAGCAAAAAACCACAAAAGATGCTGCTTTATCCTAAAGCCATTTTGTTGTCCCCGAACAAAGTTGACACTGAACCTTGGTGACCAGCCCCATTTCTGAGGTCTTTCACCCTGGAAGCACTTGGCTGCTCCAGAGGCACTCACCGCGTGGAGGCCATCACCAAGGCTGATGTGACAAGAAAAATCAAAATTGAATTCTGCACAAACAGCAGCTACCCGAGAGCTTCTTGGTAGGTACAGATGAGGCCACAAAGTAAGTAAGGAAGGTAAGTAAGTAAGAGGAAGTAAAGTAAGAGTAAGAGGAAAGTAAGTAAGAGTAAGTAGGAGTTAGAAAGTAAGTAAAGTAAGTAAGGGGAAAGTAAGAGGAAAGTAAGTAAGAGGAAGTAAGTAAGTAAGTAAGAGGAAGAGCCACCACTAGAACTGATAACCATCCCTGCACATTTCTGCCCTCCTTAGGGAGTCCATGCTAGCTCAATCAGATGGGAAACATCAGTCTTGCCTCTAATGAGCTCTTTAACAAGCTGCCCATTGCTCTCCTGCCAGCTCTGCTGACCTGCCTGGAGAAGCTCATGATCCTATCACGCTCAAGAGCCTTCTGCTAGACCTACGCATACCTCCTTTAACAACTTCGAGTGCAACCACACACCTAGGAAGTTCCCTCAAGCTACAGTTCACCTATTATTATGTCCACAGGTGAAAGAAAATTGCATTTTCCCTCTGACTTTCTTCTTTTTTTCTGGTGGGAGCAAAGCTGGAGACATCCCCATGATGGAAATGTTCACACTCTGGGATTCTTTGGACTGGAGATGTGGTGTGGAGGATGGAGGAGTGTACAAAGCACCTTTTCTTCCTTTCCCCAGCATGGAGAGCCATTATCAGGGGATGTGGTAGCATCCAAGCACCTTACATGCACAGGTGTGTGAATTTATCCCCTCTCAGGCGGCAAAAATATTATTGCAGCCTCAAGGAAACGAATCACACAGAGATTAAGTAACTTGCTCAAAGTTACAGATTAGGTTGCTGGCAGAACCTTGCAGTTAAAAACAATTTTCTTGGTCTCAGTCCAGTGCCTTCACCATAAACCTATTCTTTTTCCACCAGCCTTCATTAAGAGGGAACATGTGACCTTCAATCAGCCTGGCTTCCACCAGAGTTACTCCAGCAAGCTGCAGGATACGTATGTGTTTATGGCTTGATTTGATAGGAAGTGATCAGGAAGAAAAAAAACACAAATAAAAATTCCTGATTGTTTCTTACAGGACTTTGGGGTACCAGGTAGGAAAATGAGTATCTCTGCGAGACAACAGATAATCCCTTCCTAACGCAACCCTTAAGACATGGCTTGATAAAAGCAAGTGACATAGGTAAATGCCCATCCTCAGTTCTTGCCCTAAAAATACAACATACTGCATTTTGCTGGAGTTTCACACACAAATCCTAATTAAACTTAGACACAAATAATCTGGGGTACAACCACATATAGCTGCTTTTGTCCTGAAGATGGGCAGAGGTGTGGACAGGCTGCAAGTGGTTGTAAAACTTTGACTATTGATTTATTTCTAATTCATTAGTATTTATAAACTTGACACATTAAATAAAGCAGCACTTGCCTCTTTGACCTGAAGCCCCACCAAGACACCTCTTCAAACACAGCTATTTCCCAGTCTTAGGTTAAATAAATGCACTATAAAGTACTTTGGACCACTTGATTTTTAAATTTATTTTCTCCCACTTCCTCCAGCTTTGATCCTTAAATTGTAAAAGACCTCTCTTCAGCAAAACCTATTCTTAAAAAGGTTCATTTGATTGGTGATTTCTTAAAACTGAGTTAACATATAAAGGATCCAAAGCTCTGGATCGGATCCCCAGCTCCAGGAAACCTGCACAGCTTAGATAAATCAGGTAAACACTGTTGATATCAGATAAGAATGGAATCCTTCATATACAGAATCTCAGAAGGGTTTGGGTTGGAAGGGACCTTCAGAGATTATCCAGTCCAACCCCGCTGCAGTGAGCAGAGACACCTTTAAATAGATCAGGTCACTCAGAGCCCCATCCAACCTGACCTTGAGCACTTCCAGTGATGAGGCATGGACAATGTCATGGTTTGAGGCTGGGCTGGCCACTCCCTCAGCCTGTCCCCATAGCAGAGGTGCTCCAGCCCTCAGATGATCTCTGTGGCCTTCTCTGAACCCGCTCCAACAGCTCCATGTCCTTCTGATGTTGAGGGCTCCAGAGCTGAACACAGCACTGCAGAGGGGTCTCATAAGAGCAGAGTAGAGAGGGAGAATCCCCTCCCTCGACCTGCTGGCCACACTGCTTTTGATACAGCCCAGGACACGGTTGGCTTTCTGGACTGCAAGCGTACATTGCTGGCTCATGGTGAGTTTTTCATCAATAGACACCCCCTAGGTCCTTCTGCTCAGGGCTGCTCTCTATCCATCCATCCCCCAGCAAGTATTGATACTTGGGATTGCCCCGACTCATGTGCGGGACCTTGCACTTGGCCTTGATGAGCTTCATGAGGTTCATGTGTGAGAGCAAACTCATCTCTGCTGGACTTGGCGACATTGGCTTTTGTGATCCCCACCAGCAGGACACGGGGTGCATGGGGCAGGGGTCAGGAGAAACAGTCATCTCTGGCAGCTGGCAGAAGAGCACTTTGCCCTCATTAACAACTGCTCCTCCTAATTTAAAGGTAAAACAAAGCCCTAGGGAGGCAGGGCCTCACTTGTAAGCAAAATGAGAGACAAGATAACCTGCAACAAAACTTCTCTACATGCTGGAGGAGGTCGTGGTCCTAGACAAACCTATCCTGGGCTCAGCCCTTCTCCCCATCATTGTACCCCCAACTTGGCTTATCCACAGAGTCTCATTAACCATTAAGCTAGTGTTAAGGCTTAATGCAAAGTGGTCCAGGGGTCTCTGCTTGGAATCAGTCTCCCTTGCACCTCATGTAAAGAGACAAAGACCTAAATCAGACCAGCAGACCCCTCCAGCAGCTCAAACACATCTCAGCTATCCAACGATGGTCACATCCTTACTCTTACGACCCTTCAGTCTTATTTTTCTTATTTTGTCCTCATACCCAGTATGTAAGTGGTCTCTTAACCTAAATATTTTCTCCTACCAGGAGCACCTCTATCACAAACGGAGGATCAGGGCAACCTTACAAGCCCAAAGGCAAGGATTAGAGCTCACTGCTCCCTGTACCACAGACTCCTTATCCCTTCGACAGTTCACATATTCAGCACTCACCTGGCACACTGTGGCACCAGAATAAAAATGATTTCCCCCCAAAAAACAACAGTTCAGGAGGTTTCATTTCTCCTTATGTTGGACCTAAAATGTCCATTTTAGGAACAAACCTAATCAGGACCATGTTAATCCTAATGACAACACCAAACCACACCTCCCCCCTAAAATCATCCCTCTGTTGCCAGGTATTCACATCCTTCGAAACAGAGCATATTCCTTCACTGACATAACGAGCATGAAGCAAGTAAGGTTATTACAAATATTAAAATGCACACAAACCCCACATTTTTGGGGAGCATTTAGGGCTTTTGATTGACCTTCTCGTCTGTTGTTTCACAGACACCCCTGTGCATACAGATGGGAGTGCAACTCACTATTGAGCCCCTGAAGCTCTTCCCAGCCTCTCCAGGGCTTTTTCACCCTGGCAAAGTAATCTGGGATGGAGAGCAGCACCCTTCATTTGACAATGACATGTCCTTCCCTTGCAAATGGGAACCCTAGAGAAGTTAAAAAGTTTCAGAGCATGCACCTTCAGACCACGGCAAAACAAAACCCAGTCGGCAGGAGACCTCTATCAACCAGTTGGAGACCTCATATCCAGCTGAACAAGCAAGCTGCCCCCAAATCAGTCTTTTACTACGTCCTGCTCCACAGTCCAACGCTTGAAAAGCTGCTTCAGCTGGATGTGGATCCCCAACCCAGACTACAAGCTGCTGGTGAAAATTTCCAGCATCCTCCAGCCCCTCTCCCACTCCATGCTGTGCCCTTCGCCCACCTGTGAGACGTGGGACTGTGTCTTCTCACTCTCGCCGTCCCCCTCCGTTTTATCTGTCAGCAGCCCCTGGACCTGGTACTCCAGGACGTAGCTGTCGATGAAACGCTCCAGCTCCTCAATCTCCTGAGAGCGGCTGCTCCCTGCCTCTGAGGAGGCTGATGCCACCGATGAGTTCTCCATCCCTTCAGGAGAGATGCTGAGAACGGAAGGGGCCTGAGAAAGCAAAATAAAAAAAAAGGCAAAAAATTATTTCCCAGCAATTATAAAAAGGTTAAAAAAACAGCAGCCAAAGTTAATCAGTTACCACGGTCAGAATACTTTTTGCTGTACATCTGCATTTCCAGGAACATTTACAATAATCCTGTGTGGTTGCATTCAGAGTTTCCATGCATGCAAAAAAAAGTCCAATTTCTGTAATATTCCTACATCCGAGGACGACAACAGACATTGTGCCTATCCTCTTTCTTAAAACCCAAACTACTGAAAACCTCCAGACACATGCACAAGAGAAAAACAAAATAAAAAAACTTAGTTTAAAAAGCCCAAGGCATCAGCTGTGCTGGATAAGGGTGATAAGCTAGGGATGACGGACAAGGGTGTGAAGTAGAGGATGATAATTGAAAAGCTCCTCTAGGATGGCAGCACTAAACAACGCTGAGACAACACCACAACTGTAAATGGTTCAGCCAGGAGGTTTGCACATCGAGGTGAAACAGAGATCACACCAGAATCTATGAGCCTGAATGTTGTGTAAGTAGGCTTTTAACATCTTATTGCTGGTTAAAGTCAAAATACAGATCAGAGGAGGAAGAGAAGGCTGTACAAATGCAAATAGACCACAGAATCACAGAGTCACAGAATGTTAGGGTTTGGAAGGGATCTCCAAAGATCATCTAGTCCAACCCCCCTGCTAGACCAGGATCCCAGAACAAATCACACAGGAACACGTCCAGATGGGTTTTAAATGTCTCCAGAGATGGAGACTCCACAACCTCTCTGGGCAGCCTGTGCCAGTGCTCTGTCACCCTCACAGCAAAGAAGTGTTTCCTTATGTTAAGACTGAACCTCCTGTGTTCCAGTTTGTGCCCACTGCCCCTTGTCCTGTCACTGGACACCACCAAGAAGAGTCTAGCCCCATCTTCCTGACACCACCCTTTAGACACTGATAAGCACTGATGAGATCCCCCATCAGCCTCCTCTTCTCCAAGCTGAACAGACCCAGTTCCCTCAGCCTCTCCTCATATGGGAGATGCTCCAATCCCTTCATCATCTTAGTGGCCCTGTGCTGGACTCTTTCCAGCAGCTCCATGTCCCTCTTGAACTGGGGAGCCCAGAACTGGACACAGCACTCCAGATGAGGCCTCACCAGGGCAGAGTAGAGGGGGAGGAGAACCTCCCTTGACCTGCTGGCCATACTCCTCTTAATGCACCCCAGGATACCACTGGCCTTCTTGGCTGCGAGGGCACATTGCTGGCTCATGGTCAGCCTGTTGTCTACCAGGACTCCCAGGTCCTTTTCCCCAGAGCTGCTCTCCAGCAGCTCAGCCCCCAGCCTGGACTGATCCATGGGGTTGTTCTTCCCCAGATGCAGGGCTCTACACTTGCTCTTGTCGAATTTCATTAAGTTTCTCCCTGCCCAGCTCTCCAGCCTGTCCAGGTCACACTGGATGGCAGCACAGCCCTCTGGCATGTCAGCGACTCCACCCAGCTTTGTATCATCAGCAAACTTGCTGAGGATACACTCTGTCCCTTCATCCAGGTCATTAATGAATATACTGAATAGGACCAGAACCAGTACCGACCCCTGGGGGACACCACTAGTCACAGGCCTATATACAAATTAAATGGTTGGCTTTAAGGCTTGATTCAGCTACCCAAGAGTCCCAACAACCTGGGTTATCCCTTCCTCCAGTTTCTGCTCCAGGAGTACAGCCATCTCCTATATATGTATGTGTAGATTATGGCTAGCAGAATATGGAGCCATTATTCAGGGCTTATGTTGCAAACCCTATTAGGAGAGTCTTTTAGGGTGCAGATCATCAAGGAATTAAGTGTTCTGCTACAAAACAAAGCCAGATTCCTCTACATCCCTAGCCCTTCTCCAATGCCAACACATGAGAATGAATACATCACCCCACATACACCTCTTCAACCTATGCAAGAGACTGAACGCAAACCACTTTCATCTCCTCTGATCCACAGTGAATTAAAAACCTTACCAAACCCTACAATTCTCGCTTAATCAGGGAACAAACACATAAGAGAGGTCCTCCTCTGGTGTCCTGAGATATAAACAGCACCAGGAGACTTTCACCCTAATGAAAGTGGCCATGGATGCTTCTTCAAGTGAGACATGAGTTTACAAGACTCCCAAAGCTCAGGTTGGTGCAAGGAGCCACAGCTTGTACATCGAGCGACTGCACATCACACGGCCAACACAAGAGCTTCCAGCCATGAGGACCACACATCTGACCATGCAAGAAAGGGTACAGAGTTTGCTCTGAGGAGGGGACTGCCACCACCCAAACCATGCTCTCACATGGTCCTCTCCCCTGCCCACACCTGGGGTGTCCCAGGGAGGCAGAGCAGGAAGTGGGGACCATTCCAGCTGCAGACACCTGCAGATGACACTCTGCAAGCCCCACACTTCAGCACACACCAGGCTACTGTACAATGCTGAACCACTGCACTTTGCACGCACAATAAATCTGATGCTCTGGGGAAACGCTGCATGTCACATGTGCATGCTCAAATCGAGGACCATTGCAGCTGCTGGGACAGGCAATCGCCATGGAGAGAAGTGCTGCAGGCTGAACACATCACTGCTATGTCTCTTGGGAAGTCTCTTCTCGAGGTACAGACCCAAGCCAGAGCCACTCAGTTTGCAAACACAGGCTGAGCCCACAGCAGTAAGAAGGACAAGGAGAGCCATCAAAACAAAGCATTTTCCATGTGACGTAAAACCCCTCGAACTCATTGATGTGGGAGATGGGACCGCTCTGAGGGACTGACATCCCTTCTTTAGCCATCAGTCAGGTACTAGCTCCAAGTTCACTCCAAGCTCCAGATCTCCCATGCAAGGAAGTCAGAGTGAGTCATGGGAAGGGGGTTCAGCATCCCTATCATCCTTCACTGAACCACCGTGGAGGGAGCTTGGACCAGTCCCTCT
This sequence comes from Podargus strigoides, assembly GCA_028020825.1. Taxonomy (NCBI): domain Eukaryota; kingdom Metazoa; phylum Chordata; class Aves; order Caprimulgiformes; family Podargidae; genus Podargus; species Podargus strigoides. Next base: position 18,478,836 of record CM051663.1, read on the forward strand.
CCTCCTTCCCATTTCTCCATGGCTGAATGCCTCTCACACCTTAAAGAAAATAAACCATCAACTCCTGTACCTGGGCTGGGTGTCTTTGCACATAAATTAAGCTTTGGACCAGTGTCTTGAGTAAGACTCATACTCCTCCTTCCCCATGGCTGGGAGGGAGAAGACTCAGGAGCTCCCACCTCATTGCAGGACACCAAGACCTCATTTGCTCACCCTCTCCTTCACTGGGAATTGGTATTTACAGTCTGTTTTAAGACAAGTATAAAATTCCCAAGCAAATTTGGAGTGAGCCACATGCCATCCGGAAGAGAAGGAGAAAAAAATATCTGTTCCCAGCTCGTGTGATTTCCAGCTCCTGAACTATTTATCATTTGCCACTTCTGAACAATTGCGGCTTCATTTGGAAACTGCTGAGAACGAGCAGTTCTGGCCTAAGGATTTCATCTGCTCAAGCGATTATTCCCAAATGTGCCTGGACTGTCAAAAAGGCTCATTATGTAGATCAATATCACATATTAGCTCCTGAACAAAAATCATGTGGCACATTTAAAATGAGGAAAAAAAATAGGTAACAACAAAAAAAGGGGAGCTCCAGAGCTATGGAGAAAGGCATGCATCTCCCATTCTAGCTAATTAGTGCCAATTACCAAATGAAAGCACCAATTATTAAATAGAATGTGCTAAATAAAGAGTTGGGAGAATAGGTGGCTGCAACAAGCCCTGGAGGGCACAACAGCATGAGGAGGCGACCACATGTGGCAGGGGACAGCGATATAGGTGGCATTGCCTGGGGTGGAGCAAGTAGAGTCAGAGGATATCCTCCATCCACACAACATAAAACCAAAGTTTTTTTGCCTATTTTAATTTTTTTTGCAGGTGGCACTCAAGGAAATCAATCCCAGGGCTCTTCCCTGTGGATGCTCTCCCTTGAACACTCATGATATTTATGCATCTCTAGTAGGGAACTCTAAAAAGAAGTCATCTTGCGATACCTTCACCTGTCTTCTCTAAAGGAAACCAGAACTCAGCAGGAAGTAAACTCCCCTATGTTTAAGGGTGAAGAGTTACCACAAAACCTAGGACAGGATCATCATCGTACACAAAGATCCCTGGAGCAGATGTCCCGGCATGGACAGCGCATTGGTTGACATCTAAACCTTATAATAGGACAAAAGACTAACAAGTCATGGTCTGTAATCTTCTTTATATGCCTAGTCTGCACCAAGTCAGTGTGAATCACCGGCCACCCAACATGGACATCCTGGTGTGTCAGCTGTGCCAGGGCCACTGCCAATATGCCACTGTCACCCAATCCAGGGCGTCAATAAAGAGGCTCAACAAGCAAAGGAACATCTTGGCTTTGTGGCATCTCCTGGCAAGTTGTGGCTGCCCCTTCCCTGGCAGTGTTCCAGGCCAGGTTGGACGCGGTTTGGAGCAACCTGGTCTGGTGGGAGGTGTCCCTGCCCATGGCAGGGGAGTTGGAATGAGATGAGCTGTGAGGTCCCTTCCAACCCAAACCACCCTATGATTCTATGATTCACTCCCTGGTAGCAACCAGCTCTGGGTTTTCTGAATTTGTCCTCTGAATTTCCTTTCTGACCATGCTCCCTTCCCGTATCAGGGTTCACGGTTAGGACCACACAAGCCTAAACGCTACGGCAATGTCCAAACTTGATGCTCACCCTGCGCTGGGCAAATGGTTGGCCTAGAGATGTCCTGAAGTCTTCTCCAACCTGAATTTTTTTTGATTCCATGAGATGATGTTCAAGCACTGCATCGCTTAAGAAAGCCTCCTCTGCTCTCTCAGCCTACTTCCAATACTTTATTCTGAGCGGTCTCACCCGTTTTAGATGAGTTTCTCACCAACTGCCTTCTCCAATTCCACCAGCCTGCAGAGATGTCCCAATGCTCAGATGAGGGTTGTTTTAGTCACCATTCTCTAGAAGCTTTTTCACAGCAGAGCTTTTTTCAGATGTTACCCATTGATTTCTGGGCTCTACCTAGTTCTACCGAGTGTGAGATGCAGCTATATAAAACATGATTGACCAAACAAACCCAAGACAATCACAGGTTCACAGAGGCCCATTTGCTGGGCCCTGCAAGCTGGGTCCTGGTTCAATCAGCCTGGCCCTTCAAAAGGGACAGATTTTGGAGCATAAATGGTGGCCCTTCCTCCTTGGCAGGAGGCATCTTAGGAAGGGAAGCTGCCACCTAGATTCAGACCAATTAAAGTCCATCCACAGAGGTTTAATCTCCATGCTGATGTCTCATTAATGATAAACCTTCTTTCTCTTTGCAAAATTAACCCTCTTCTGCCAGGAAGGCAGTGTGGGCTGGATGGTCTCCTGTTCTACTTGGTGCTGCATGTCAGGAAACCTGTGCCTCGCCCTCAAAACATGCACAAACACCATTCCCTGAAGTTAGGAGAGGCATCTTTTGGTACAAAACATGCTGACATGGCCCCCTTGTCAGCAAGACTGCTGCGCATGCAGAGATCCTCCCAAAACAAATCCTTGCTCCAACTCAGCAAGACAAACTGACATCCTAACCTACCAGTAAGCCAACCACCACACACCTTCTCAATCCTACCCAAGGTCTAACCTCGTTGGGACATCAGCAAAGGAAACAAAATAAAGAGGTTGGTTTTGCCAATTTTTAGTATCCATTGGATGGATGCTGGAAGCCTAAAACACTTTCTCACCTACGACAAGTTTCTTTGAAGGTTGTGGCCTTCAAAGACAAGAGAACCAGGAGCACCATGCTACTGCACACCCCCAAACAGCGAAAGTTAGAAGTGGGTTTACCCCACAACTACACTGCTAGGAGTTAATGCTAACATCTAGGTAAGATGATTGGAAAAGACCTCTAAAATACAGAGTTCAGGCAGAACTGCTTAACGTAGTGCTTAGCATCAGGCTTCTCCAGATTTAGGCACCTGTATCAAAGTTCCATCATCAAAAGGTCCAGTGATTACCAAATCCCTGTAAATGGCAAGGGCTCGGTCCATCTTTCCAACCACCTGCCCTCTGCTGTTTAGATGCAGGTTTAAATGACTCACTTAGAGCATCCCAGCTGGAAAACCCTTGTCTCTTTCTTATTGATCCCCAAATAAATGCTGAAAAAGTTTCCACAGCAACCCTCTGTTTCTCTGTGATTCACGTGTAGGGCAGGAGGAATGTAGAGCAGCCTCTCTCTGCAGAAGCTTTACTCTCCAGAAATGCCACCGCAGGCCAGCCACCAGGCAGTGGGCAGCTCACAGGCAGGCTGTGATGGGCTCCAGAGCTACTCAGACAGATCACTGAAAGTCTTTTTCTTGCCACATGGGATTCATCATCCTGGGTTTTGCTAGGAACAAGGGATGCTTCCTATAAAAGGCAGGCACAGTGCAAATTCTTTGTGTACTGATGCAGTCACCTCCTTCCAGAGTCTTCTGTGGTAGGACATCCAGCATCCCCCTCACGTTCACTCTCCCTGGGGAGTTTATAATACATAAATTTTAAATGCTGCTGTGATCCCAGGAGGTCCCTTCTGCTCTGAAATACCTGGAACATGAACTAAGAAGCATCCCTGCAGCCCACAGATTTATTTATCTGTGCCTGCCTGGGATGATGGTAAAACCAAACTGAAGAGAGCCCGGGGAGACTCAGGGGAGGCTTCTGCTGAGCTCCTCACCACACCAATTTTCACATCTTTTGTCCAGCCTCCAAAACCCACCCTGCTGCTCTCTGCTTCCTGCAGGAAAGACCTGTTGGACATCACCTCTCATCTGAGCAGATGAAACCCTCATCTGCTCAGTGCCTCTCTGGGGCTGGGCAGAGGGGAATGGCACATGGTCATACCCTCTGTCATCACCCCCCTCACACTGCCTGCCCGCTGCCTTCTCCAAGTCAGCCTTTCCAACGCCGCTGCAAACATGCATGGGGAAGGAGGTCCCCTCAGTCCCAGACCTAGGAGGCGAGGAATGCTTTGACCACATAGACCATGGCAGAGCAGCTCCTGCAGGACAACTCTCCTACTTCTTGTCTGCTTCTTATCAGGTCAGTTGAAACCCTCCGTGCACTTTAACTCTGCAAATAACCGTCTGCCAGCTAATGCTCTGGCAGCAGCACAGGCAGAAGGACCTTTGACCGTCTGTGTTTGTGGTTTGAACTCCTGCTTATCGATACGGCTGGGGCCAGCAGGCAGCCGGCTCGCTTCCCAGCATCTCCTTTTAATGAGCTCCTTCAGCAGCAATATTTTCTCTCTCCGAATCTAGTCCCTTTCTAACAACGAGTAATTAGCAATGTGTCTTTCTAAAGCAATGAGAGCATCTCAGCGAAGGAAAGAAGCAGTTTATCTTTCTTGCCGGTGGCCAGGTCTCATATCCAGCAAACTTCAGGAACAGTTACTATGGAAAATGAAAGCAATCAAGATGAACTATGACTCCCCCCATCCAGGTATTGCTGCATCTCCATGAGCACAGATGAAGCATCACATCTACCTTTTGGATTTGCTGCTCCACAGCCAGTATTTTTCCAGATTCCGAAAACATCCAGTGCAGTAATGTGAATTATTATATCCTGGATCTGATCCTTTTTGGATGAAAATGTAAACACCTTTGAAAAGTGGCTGCTGCTGCATCTAGTCTTGGTCTTTTCAGATATGGATGCATTCATGGCTGGCTGAGCATTTTCTATAATTCATCATCCTTCCAGTCTCAGGCTTAGACACTTGTACCTGGTGATGCAGAAAAGCCCAAGTGATATGACAGGAGCCCTACAGCTGCCACGCTGCAGTGCCATCCATAAGCCTGGCACACCACAGCACATCAAAACAGAGCCATTAAAATAAACACAGAAATAAATGGAGGGGGAAAAAAGGAAAAAAAAAAAAAAAAAGAGAGAGAGCCAGGAGACAACAAAGTGCAAAAGGCCACAGAATCCAACCCAAACAGCCGCTTTGACACAGCAATCCAGCAAGGAAGGGAGAGGGATAAACAGAAACCCAGTTCCCAGTCAGACAATAATTTATTACATAGCTTGCTTCACTGCAGTAAGGATTTTTTTTGCAGTTGGGAGATGGATTTGGTTTTATTTTTAAACAAACTAAGAAAACCACTGTCTGAACTTCAGGAGGTGAATGGAGGTGGGTTTATGGCCCACCCTGTGGTGGGATGCTCCACATGGGATGCCAGGGCAGAGGGTCTGCTAGAGCATCACTCTGGCTGCAGCACAACAGTAAGGCATGCTTCCCGTGCCCTGATTTTTATACAAATTTGATACATGGAAATACATCAGTATCTCTAGAAATAAAATCTGAAACTGGTCATAAAAAAACCACAACCACCAACCCCTGAATCAAGAACAGGCTGAGTTTTATAGCCTATTTATACACCAGCTGATACTACAAACTGTGACTTAGGTCAGACGTAATCCATTTCCACATTCCCCCGTTGCTACTAAAAGCTAACGCAACAAGAGCTCACATTACATCCTATCCTTGTTATTTTTCACCTTTCCAAAGGAAATGTTGCCAAATAAAAATATTTGAAGAAATAGCAAAAAAAAAATATGCAGATTTCACATGCACTCCATGATCTCCTCTTTGGAGCTGCACAATTGTCCTCCGAGAGCACACGGTATCGCACCAGCAGCCTGGGTAAGACACAATGGTTGCAGGAATTACACCAGAAGACATGAACGAAGGATGTCCTCCTGCCAGAAGCTGCACACATGCACTGTGCAAACACACGTGCTCCCCCACGGCGCACGCAGCGGGTAGCAATCCTCAGACAACAAATGCGTGTATTTTGCTGAGCTCCTCCACGATCCCAGGGGATAAACCCTGATTGCATGGAAAGAGCAGCCAGGGTGCAAAATTTCCATGCGCAGGGAGCGCCCTGCAGGCAGAGAGCACAGCCGATGTCTGAAATAAAAGCATGATAATAACCACCTGATCCATACGCTTTGCAATCGCATGTTTCGAGCGCGTGCTCACGTGCCGGCCACCACGTACCATCCTTTATAAATAAGCAAAGGGAAACCATTATCAGAAAGTAAATCTTTTCTTTCCAAGCACCCAGGCAATATAATGGGCACTTGGGCTGTGAAAAGCCCTGTAATCCTAAAAGACACATCCAACTCTAAGTTGAGATGTCAACCCACTGAAGTAATCCATCTCACAGGTCGCTGCCGGCGGGGACGGATGGGGCGGGAGCAGCATCCCCCCCGCCCCTACCCCCCCCCAAGGTCAACAGCAGGGCAGGCGCAGAGGGTGCTTAATCCCTGCTAAACCATGCCCGTAGTTAGAATTTTTGCATTCATACGCTGGCTTTTAACAGCATTCAGAGGACATAGCTTGGCTGCCAGCCAAAATACCCGAGCTGCCACTCTGGATGAACGGAGGGGATTTTATGGTAGGAGGAGCCAGCTAGTCCTCTCCTCCTGGGAATCACAGAATGACTGAATGGTTTGGCTCAGAAGGGACCTTTAAAGGCCATCCAGTCCAACCCCCCTGCAGTGAGCAGGAACTTCTTCAACCAGATCAGGTTGCTCAGAGCCCCGTCCAACCTGACCTGGCATGTTTCCAGGGATGGGGCATCTCCCACCTCTCTGGGCAACCTGGGCCAGTGGTTCACCACCCTATTCACAAAGAATTTCTTCCTTATATTTGGTCTGAATCTGTCCTCTTTTAGTTTAAAACCATCACCCCTTGTCCTACCACTACAGGACCTGCTAAAAAGTCTGTCCCCATCTTTCTTACAAGCCCCCTTGAAGTACTGGAAGGCCACAGTAAGGTCTCCCCGGAGCCTTCTCTTCTCCAGGCTGAACAACCCCAACTCCCTCAGTCTGTCCCCACAGCAGAGGTGCTCCAGCCCTCAGATCATCTTGATGGCCTCTTCTGGACTCTCTCCAACAGGTCCATGTACTTCTTGTGTTGGGGACCCCAGAGATGAACACAGTACTCCAGATGAGGTGTCACGAAAGCAGAGTAGAGGGGGAGAATCCCCTCCTGTGACCCACAGGCCAGACTGCTTTTAATACAGCTCAGGACATGGTTGGCTTTCTGGGCTGCCAGTGCACGTTGCCAGATTGTGTCCAGTTTTACATCCACCAGTACCCCCAAGTCCTGTGCAGGGCTGGTCTCAATTCCTTCCTCCCCCAGCCTGTATGGATATCGGGTGTTGCCCTAACCCAGATTCAGAACCTTGCCACTTAGCCTTGTTGAACCTCATGAGTTCACTTCCTTAGGGACTCTCACCTCCATCCCCAAAGATTGCTTCCCTCATCACAGCTTTTTGGTTTTTTTTTAAATTAATCACAGAGTCACGGAATGGTGGGGGTTGGAAGGGACCTCCAAAGATCATCTAGTCCAAATCCCCTGCTAGACCAGGATCCCAGAACAGATCACACAGGAACACGTCCAGATGGGTTTTAAATTTAAATGTCTCCAGAGATGGAGACTCCACAACCTCTCTGGGCAGCCTGTGCCAGTGCTCTGTCACCCTCACAGCAAAGAAGTGTTTCCTTATGTTAAGACTGAACCTCCTGTGTTCCAGTTTGTGCCCATTGTCCCTTGTCCTGTCACTGGACACCACCAAGAAGAGTCTAGCCCCATCTTCCCGACACCACCCTTTAGACATTGATAAGCACTGATGAGATCCCCCATCAGCCTCCTCTTCTCCAAGCTGAACAGACCCAGCTCCCTCAGCCTCTCCTTACATGGGAGATGCTCCAATCCCTTCATCATCTTAGTGGCCCTGCGCTGGACTCTTTCCAGCAGCTCCATGTCCCTCTTGAACTGGGGAGCCCAGAACTGGACACAGCACTCCAGATGAGGCCTCACCAGGGCAGAGTAGAGGGGGAGGAGAACCTCCCTTGACCTGCTGGCCATACTCCTCTTAATGCACCCCAGGATACCACTGGCCTTCTTGGCTGCGAGGGCACATTGCTGGCTCATGGTCAGCCTGTTGTCTACCGGGACTCCCAGCTCTCCAGCAGCTCAGCCCCCAGCCTGGACTGATCCATGGGGTTGTTCTTCCCCAGATGCAGGGCTCTACACTTGCTCTTGTCGAATTTCATTAAGTTTCTCCCTGCCTAGCTCTCCAGCCTGCCCAGGTCACACTGGATGGCAGCACAGCCCTCTGGCATGTCAGCGACTCCACCCAGCTTTGTATCATCAGCAAACTTGCTGAGGATACACTCTGTCCCTTCATCCAGGTTGTTTATGAATATATCGAACAGGACCCAGTACCGACCCCTGGGGCACACCACTCGTCACAGGCCTCCAACTAGACTCTGCCCCACTGACCACTGCTCTCTGGCCTCTGTCCTTCAGCCAGTTCCCAATCCACCTATCCGCCCAATCATCCAGTCTACACTTGTTAAGTTTGGTTGTGAGGATGCCATGGCAGACAGTGTCAAAAGCCTTGCTGAAGTCAAAGTAGACCACGTCAACTACCCTCCCCTCATCAATCCATCTAGCTATGTCCTCATAGAAAGCTATCAGGTTGGTCAAGCATGACTTCCCCTTGGTGAACCCATGTTGACTACTCCTGACAGCTCTCTTTTCCTCAACATTCTTTGAGATGGCACCAAGAACAAGCTGCTCCATCACCTTTCCAAGGACAGAGATGAGGCTCACCGGCCTGTAGTCACCTGGGTCCTCTTTCTTGCCCTTTTTGTAGACTGGAGTGATGTTGGCCTTCCTCCAGTCCTCAGGCACCTCTCCTGTTCTCCGTGACTTTTCAAAGATGATGGAGAGCAGTCTAGCAATGACTTCTGCCAGCTCCCTCAGCACCCATGGGTGCATCCCATCAGGGCCCATGGATTTGTGGATGTCCAGGTCACCTAGCTTTTCCCTAACCCAATCCTCTTCAACCAGGGCACAGTCTTCCTCTCTCCTGACTTCTTCTGCGGTCTCGAAGGTCTGGGACTCCTGAGGGTCTGCCTTAGCAGTAAAGGTCGAGGCAAAGAAAGCATTCAGTAATTCTGCCTTCTCTGTATCCTCTGCCACCAGGGCATCCACTTCATTCAGCAGAGGGCCTGCATTCCCTCCAGTCTTCCTTTTACCTTCAATATATTTGAAGAATCCTTTCTTGTAATCCTTGACCTCCCTTGCTAGGTCCCTTGCTATGAAGCACTTATGTGTGACAAGGCTAGGGGCAGGATGAAATGGGAATAAGGAAGCAAGATGTTTCTGCAGTACCAGCCACCTTCTGTACCATCAGCAATGGAGAAAAAAAATCATCCCTGGATTCCTGCTGCTCTGACCAAGGGGAAAAGTTTTTCTGGGCTTCAAATCCAGTGACTTTTGGACCTGGGTTACATGAGCAAGAAAAGCAGTAGATTTCAAGGAGAGACAAGAAGTTTGGTTTGTTCACAAGGGATTTCCCATGTCTTCTGCCTAACATGAGCTGCTCAACTCAAACCAGAAAGAAAAATCATCCAGCAAACTCTGCCATTTCACAGAGGAAAGGGAAAATAAACAACTTACCATGCCCTTCTCTGAGCTTGTTAAACTCAACTGAAAGACTCCATGCACAGATAAGTACATTCAAAGATTTTCTGAATCTTTAATTAACTTCAGGGATAAAAAAAACCCAACCAAACAAACTAAAAAACTCCACTCAACAATACTCACAAACAAAATTTCCAAAATCTGCCTCTGGATTGTGGACCCTAGCTCCTCCACCACATTCAAATGTTCAAATTATAAAATAAGCATCGGATTGGCTTTTACACCACGGCCACCCCAGGAGCACCAGGCATGGACTGTATCAGTTACCATTCAGGCAGCAGCCATGGCACCACCACTGATGAAACTTTCTAAATTTTCAAATGAAAAAGAATAAGAATTGGGAAAATTGGCAATTCTGTACATGCAGAAGGAAACAAGTCCCTTCCTCATAATGCTTTTGGTGTAATAATAATAAATTAAGAGGTGGGGAAGCAAACGAAGCCCTAGGGAAGCACTAGGGGACAGGGAATGCTGTGGGGTTGGTGTTCAACACCACATGAGCAGGTCCAACATGAGACAAAGCTGACCAAGGAACAGGGACATTACTGCCATGAGAGCTGAGCTTTCCAGGAGTACTGTTCCTGCTTCTGGCTTCTTCCAAATTTAAATATACCAATGTAAGAGCTGCAGTGACTTGCAAAGACAAGTGAAAAGCCATGAGCATCATTTCCCATCTCCCATCTACCTACTTGTTGAACCTGGTGGGTTTCCATCCAGCAAAGTGATTGCATTTTGGAGAAGTGATTCTCACTCCAGTCAGAGGGACCACCTGAATTTAACCCAGTTCCCTTGAGACTGCTGTGGGCATCATCTAAGACAGCTCTCACAGCTTGCTAAGATGCCCTTGCAGACTCTAAATCCATTTTTCTGCTTACAAGGATCTCCTGCATGTTCTCTCATGTACTTTCTGATAGCAATTCAGAGAGCACATTTGATACTCAGCTGGGCCCAGGGTTTGTACTAGGCTCCCAATAGCTGTTCCAGGAAGGGATGTGGCCAAGTGCAGCACCTTCCAAGGGTCCCACTAAGCTGAAGGATGTTGCTGTATGGCAGGGATGGGCTCTAGCTCCTTGTGGACCTACCAGCCCACTGTGCTGGCCAAAGCTGCAGCAGTAGGTGATGCTCAGCTCTGGACAGGTAGGGGCCAGACCTTTCCCAAGCTTCACTTTGCCCAAGCAATATGGATTGAGCCCATGGGCTTAACCCTCCTCTCAAATCCATCCCCAGCTTTCAGCTCCTTCCAGTGGCTCAGGAGGCAGCTTGAACCGGCGTAACACCTTCCTTAAGGAACCAGCCTCGCAAATACCAAGCAAAGCACCTCCCCAGACAGGAATTTTCGGGAGTTACTGGCCAGCTACCAGCATACTTTTTGAGGCTTGATGTGCATTTCTTCACAGTCACTCCCAGACTACGGCTTCACTTGCTGGATGCTCTGCAGTAGCAACGCAGCCACACATCTCCCCAAAAGGCAGCCCTACTCCCCCTTCAGTTACCCCCTGCTAAATCGCAGCAAGTAAGGAGTGATGAGAAGCCAGTGATGGGGATGGGAGGAAGAGCAGCCTGCCAAACCTCAGAAAGTAAGATGCTGCAAGTATTTGCACAGAAACATTTATCGCCCAGGGGACTACTAGGTTTGATTAATAAGAGCTAAATGAAGCAGCTCAGCTCAGCTGAGCCCCGGTGAGTGGGTGGAGGACAGGGAGGTTTTCATTAATGAAAGAAAAAGGAGAGACAGGTACTTCCAGGGCACAACAGCTGGCCTATTTTGAGATGAACATGAGATCAAGCGAGCTTTGGGAGTGTCTGTTTACCTCCACCAGCAGCAGTGACAGTCTAGACGACTGGCCCAGATCAAGACGGCTGATGTTCAGCCTTGGCATTCACCAGCCCTACGTCCTAATACGCCCTGCTGCCAGTGTCCTTGAAATCACTCCTTTCTGCAAACCCTAGGTGTAGGATGACGCACTGAGCCCCAGCATTGCTACTGGTGTACTGGGGACAAGAACCTCAAGGTAGTCCCAAAATGTCCTTGAGCTGCTCCCTGTGTTCAAGTGCTCCATCCATCACGGACCCAAGCATGCCACGTGCTGCACGTGTGATCGCGATGTATTGCTGGTGAAGTGCTGGGGTCTGAACCCCCAGCCCTGAATTAAGGTTGACATATGGGTGGTTCCCACAGCCCTTCAAAAGGAGGGGATGAGTTTGCCTTTTGGCTTTCCTCCAAGGTGTGGCCGGCCTTGCAGGGAAAGCCCTTGGGTAAACAAGCCCCAGGTGCCCTGCATTTTGATAACGAGTGCCAGGTGTCCTGCTTTGGGGATAAAAGCTGGGACCACTTGCAGGAAGGGTTGGAGAGTCTGTCTGTGGAGTGGATGCACTTCACAGAGTTTCCTGTTGGGGAAGGACCTCCTGGCTCCTCATGCAACTGGATCCCAGTCAGGTCTGGAACGTACAAATGCGGGCTTTGTGGGGAGGCAACATGGGGTTACCTCTATCATATGTAATCACCTTATTGTCCTGGTTGTCTCCCATTTTCTCCGTGGGTTACCTTGTGTCTCGGTTTGTTCTATCTATTGTGGGTCATGCTGTGTCGTTTCTGGGGTTGCTAGGGTTGATATCTATCATTTGTGATCTGTCCGACTTGTTTGTACCCTCAGCGATCCTCTATATACTGACCCCTTTACGCGAAATAGAATTCACTTACTGGATTGTTTTTCTGCTGCTGGCTGTGTCTTTTGTACTAGGCCTAGTAATTGGCAAAACAGCTGGGTAAACGACTGCGCCTCACTTCCCTCTCTTGTAAAACATAACCAGGCCTATTTGGACTTAAATGTTTGGCTTTGCCTTCTAGCTTGGGGAGGAGGAAAGAGACCTTGGAGCTAAAAGGTGCTACTGCAGGGAGGACATCACAGATCTAGAGGATCTTTGATGAAAATCAGAAGTTTGGCCTTAGTTTTCAGAACGCCTCTGGGGTGACTGCATTGAGTAAATACCCAGCAGCTCAGGAAACCAGGCCAACAAGGCAAAGCTTTTCCTCCACAAATACAGTCTGGTCAGGGATAATGCCAGAAATACTTATTTTGATAACTTTGCCTCCTGACCCAAAAGGAAACTCTTCATACAGAGCTGGAGGATGACTGGAGGACCTCGGACCACCTGCAGACACCAAAGACCAACAAGTTCCATCTTTCAGGACAGCTGTGTCTACCCAAAGACCCCAGCTGCAGTGGAAAACCCACCAGCCATGCCCAAGACTGACGTCCCTACAGCAACTGGGGGACCTGCAGGCATGAGGACAACCCAGAAACACATCCACAAATGAGTTTTACACTATTTTTTGCTCTTTTGTTGAAGGATCCTTCATGTTCATCATTAAGGTCTTCCCATGATGACCTTCACTACGTGGCATCCCCACTGAATACAGCTGCAGGGACTGAAGGAGCTTGTGCCAGGCCACGTCAGCATCTAAGAAAGTCTCCTCCTGAACCTCCCTGCAACAGCCAACCTCTGCTTACACCCCAGGGATTAACAGCCCTGAAGTTAATCATAACGAGAACATGGAGGGAGGACTGTAACTGCAACAGAGGGGAGCAGCATCAGCAGTTTCAGCAGAAACATCATAGCAGGACGCCTGCTATTCAAATACCTTTGACCCCAGAGACACAAACAAAGAGCCCAAACTATTTAGCTTTAGGGAAAAAAAAGAAAAGAAAAGAGGTAAGGGAGAAATTGCTTAATCAAGAGAGTGTATAACACTACATACCCAGATGGTATCTCACTTTAAAGGGCCTTGCATGTGGAATCCCATCATTGCTGGCTCTTGGATGCCTGTACAGTGCAGGTCAGATAAGGGCATCTGAGGGATCTTTATGACCCATCAATTAAGCAGCTGAGCTGAACAAGGGACTGGAAAAGGCACTTCTGGAATTATTCAATATGAATAATCAAGAAAATAAACTCCGTGCCTAGCCCTGAGTTACTGCAAGCACTTGGAGACTTCAGAGGAAGATGTATCCACTGCTAAGATAACCACCTCCCATACCTGCATTCATCTGAGGAACTGAACTCTCTTTTGCAGTAGCAAAAGTCTGAACCCAACAAATAATAATTTTTTCAAAAATAAATCACTTATTTGCCAGCAGCTTTGGCTTGGTGAATTTTAAATAGTTTTGGTCAAGTCACTGCAGCCAAAACACTGGGAAGAAAATGCTGGAAAAAGTTCTTTCAGGATTTTTTTAGGGTTTGGTGTTTTTAAACAAAGGATTTTTACTTTTATTTCACAGTGATGTATGCTAAATTTCCACAGCTCTCCATCATGGTATAAAATACTTAATAATGTATTTCCTTTTGGATTGAGCACAGCAACTCTGACCTGACATGTTTTGTTTCCTGTTTTAATGAAATAAAAATATCTACTGATAGACTTCAGCTAAAAAACCTCTGATCCCCCTCAGCTATCCTTACTATAACAATTTTTCTACGGGCTAATTGACCAGAAAAAAAAATTCAGTTAGCATCAATTATTTGTTCTATGGGCTGATATTTAGGAGAATTCAGAATACCTAAGGATAATCTGGGGTATCCACCAGGACACCCTGCAGGTCAGGGCACATAATTTAAAGTGTTACTGTAATTAATACATATATTAGAAACTCATAGGAACTTATGGACAGTATCACATACATCACTTTTTTCTTTTTAAACAAGAGAGAAATAAGGAAAATAGGAGCTCGCACCCCCCCTCAAAGAGTGGGAGGATCACTGCATCCCCAATTCTGCATGCCAGGTACACCGTGGGGCACGACCCCACTGCCAGTCCTGTTGGGCTTTATCCTCCCATTCGGCTTGTTCCCAGCTCCTCCACAGGCTGCTCTGCCCCAGGAGACTATTTACTCTCCAGAAACTATCACACATTGCACAAGACAACACCCAGGGCTGCAGAAAACAGGTTTTCAGGACAGTGCTGCTGACTTGTTTTTCCAACCCTCTGCCACCAAGCCCCTGCAGTACTGCTAACCTCTGCTGATCCCATCAGGTGGTTTAACCCAGGAGCTTAGCGATAAGCCCCATCCCTGCAAGGAGGCACCAAATTATATGGGGTTATTCTCTGCCCGATGGGGATCGCAGAGGCTTTCTGGGATAATACTCACCTTCCTCAATTTTCATGAAGAAACTGTACTTTATCAATGGACAGAACTCGCCACACGATGCAATGTTTTGTTGTGGGTTGCTTTTTTTCCCCCTTTTTTGGGCTTTATTTGGTTTAAGATGAAGTAGCTGTTAAATCCTGTTAACATGCTGCAAATCCCTGTCTTGCTAGAAAAAGTGTTTGTTACCTTTGAAAGGTAACTGGCCTATATCTGTACCCAAATAAACCCCTTAAGGAAATGAAAGAGGCCAGGTAAGGAAGGCAGCATCTGCTGCAGGGAGGGGAGAAGGAAGGAAAAATGGGATAGGGAATACGAAAGTGGGCTAAGGAACAAAAAAAAAAAGTGGGATAGGAATCAAAAATAATGGGATAGGGAACAAAAAAAGGCTGAGGCCAGCAAACCCAGCAGGAGGGCCAGCACAGCTGGAAAAGCAGTTCACAAATACTGCATGGTATCTGGCTACAAACCTTACTCTCTGGCTCACCTAGCCTGAGCAAATGAACGATATTATTAAAAGACAGATGAGAAATCAAACAGCTGCTTGAAGAAACCAGGGAAGCCTCCTGAAAGTCAAAAAAACCCTGCTCTATCTAGGGAAGAGCAACACTATAATTAGGTCAGCTGGCGATAAGCCCTCTCAGTGCACACAGGCACACACACGCTGCTGCCTTGCTAGAAAGTGATGTCCCTGAGAAGCTGAGAAACCCAAAAGCAACATGACGGGCATGGACAAGACCAGTAGCAGAAAGCCTTCTCCAGCTGCAAACCACAGCAGCTGCTCACCTCAAGGTTTGAAGGTCAATAGCTGCAGCCTGGGAAACTCTGATGGGATATGTGAAAATTCCTTCACTGTGAGGGTGGTTCAACACCCAACAGGTGATCCAAGGAGGTGTGTAGTCTCCATCCTTGGAAACAGCATCAAGACTCAGCTGGATGAGGCCCTGAGCAGTCAGGTTTGATGCAGAAGCTGGCCCTGTGCTGAGCAGAGGGCTGATCCAGAGGACATCCAGTGCTTACTCCAACCCAGAATAACCCCTCGATCTTGTCTAGGGGGACCTTCTCTTAGCCCAGGATTCCAGGACAGAGCCACCAGGTTTGACCTCCAGCTTAAACAAAACCAAAAGAAACTTCTTCCCAGCAGCAAGTGGCCTGGAAGTCCAGGCTGACCTCTGGGAGAGGTAACAGAGGTTGACATGAAGCCCAAATACACAACAATCACTCACAGCAGGTAAGGCCTTCTACTCCCAGAGGGAAAGAGGATGGTCCCACACAGCGAGGGCTGTACAGGGTATGTATATACTTTTCCCTGTAAAGAGGGAGCTGGAGGCTTTCCATCAGTCATTTCTCCCTTCCTGGATGGTTTGACATCAGCTCTGCCCATCCTGGAGCTGAAAGAGCCTCAGCTACAGCCCCAGAGTGGGAGCTGGGCTGAGCTCACATCCAGATGTTTGACTCCAGACCAAGCAAACAGGAAAGGCAGACCAAAGAGGAGGATGTGCTCACTGCCCTGACCCCTCCCTCTTCTCTCTTCCTTCCCATCTGTACCACACAAGTGCCATCATCTGTCTCCAGTTTGGTCATCCAACACCAGGGCCCAGCCTCCAATCCAGAAACGAGTCATCTATTGCTTGGTCTCCACGGTCTCCCTTCAGATGGCAACTTGAATCAAACCCCTGTTTCCAAAAACCACTTGCTTTTGTTATCAGTGGAGGCAGATACACTCCTTTCACTTACTCCAACCAACACACCAATGGCACAAGATGCTCTTGTGAAGCCTCATGCTTTCAGACTACACAGCTGTTCCTCCAGCAAGGAATGTTGGTACCAGCAAGCTTTTCCCACTGGTCAACTGCCAGGGACTCCACCAACATATGAAGTCCTCCAGGGCATAAGTACTTCACTGACTAACTGATAACAGTTAAACCCAATCTTCATACAAGAACAGCATCCTACAGACTCAACTGTCCTGTACACACTTCGTGCAAACATGAAGCTCCTGCAGTCACTAGAGCTCACTAACCAAAAACTCCTCTCATTAGCTTCCCTGATCCCTGTAGCCCCAGAAGAAGTCAGGATAAAGGAGGAGTTTGCCTCGGTAGATGAGGATTGGGTTAGGGATCAGTTGAGCAATCTGCATATCCATAAATCAATGGGACCAGATGGAATGCACCCAAGGGTGCTGAGGGAGCTGGCAGAGGTCATTGCTAGGCCACTCTCCATCATCTTCGGTAAGTCATGGACAACAGGAGAGGTGCCTGAGGACTGGAGGATAGCAAATGTCACTCCAATCTATAAGAAGGGCAAGAAGGAGGACCCGGACTATAGACCGGTCAGCCATCCCTGGAAAGGTGATGGAACAGCTTGTTCTTGGCACTATCTCTAGGCATATCAAGGATGAGGGGGTCATTAAGAGCAGTCAACATGGTTTTACCAAGGGTAAGTCATGTTTGACCAACCTTATTGCCTTCTATGAGGAAATAACTAGGTGGATAGATGATGGTAGAGCGGCAGATGTGGTTTATCTTGATTTCAGTAAAGCATTTGACACTGTCTCCCACAGCATCCTTGTAGATAAGCTGATAAAGTATGGGTTTAGTGATCAGGTAGTGAGGTGGATTATGAACTGGCTGAAGGGAAGAAGCCAGAGAATTGTGGTCAATGGGACGGAGTCTAATTGGAGGCCTGTGACTAGTGGAGTCCCTCAGGGGACAGTACTGGGAACGATGTTGTTCAACATCTTCATCAACGACCTGGATAAGGGTACAGAATGTATCCTCAGCAAGTTTGCTGATGACACCAAACTAGGAGGAGTGGCTGACACACCAGAGGGTTGTGCTGCCATTCAACGAGACCTCGATAGGCTGGAGAGTTGGGCGGGGAAAAACTTAATGAAATTCAACAAGGGCAAGTGTAGAGTTTTGCATCTGGGGAAGAACAACACCATGTACCAGTACAGGTTGGGGGCTGACCTGCTGGAGAGCAGTGTAGGGGAAAGGGACCTGGGGGTCCTGGTGGACAGGAGGATGACCATGAGCCAGCAATGTGCCCTTGTGGCCAAGAAGGCCAATGGCATCCTGGGGTGCATTAGAAAGGGTGTGGTTAGTAGGTCAAGAGAGGTTCTCCTTCCCCTCTATTCTGCCTTGGTGAGGCCACATCTGGAGTAGTGTCCAGTTCTGGGCCCTCCAGTTCAAGAAGGACAGGGAACTGCTTGAGAGAGTCCAGCGTAGAGCCACAAAAATGATTAAGGGAGTGGAACATCTCCCTTATGAGGAAAGGCTGAGGGAGCTGGGTCTCTTTAGCTTGGAGAAGAGGAGACTGACGGGTGACCTTACTAATGTTTATAAATATGTAAAGGGTGAGTGTCATGAGGATGGAGCCAGGCTCTTCTCAGTGACATCCAACGATAGGACAAGGGGCAATGGGTGCAAGCTGGAACATAGGAGGTTCCACATAAATGTGAGGAAGAACTTCTTCACAGTGAGGGTAACAGAACACTGGAACAGGCTGCTCAGAGAGGTTGTGGAGTCTCCTTCTCTGGAGACATTCAAAACCCGCCTGGATATGTTCCTGTGTGACCTGACCTAGGTGTTCCTGCTCTGGCAGGGGGATTGGACTAGATGTTCTTTTGAGGTCCCTTCCAATCCCTAACATTCTGTGATTCTGTGTGATTCCCAACCGATGCTCTCAGGAAGCTCTCATTTGCTTATGTACTCCAACCTCCCTCCAGCACATTAGAAAACAGCAGCCACAGTTCCTCATGTACTTTGGATCCAAGTTCGCTGCATTTTTGTTAAAATAATTAGCTAATCAAACCCATTGCTTCCAAGCTGACATTCCTCCTAATGTTTTAATCAATAGACAAAGATGGTCAGAAGAGACCTAATATGGCCTGAGTTGAGTGTAGGTACCATGAGGACAACGCTTTTCATTCATCACAGCATGACGTGCAAGAGACCCAAGAAGAGAGAAGCTGGAAGCACACAATGGATTTGTCTACTGTAATAAAGTGGATAAACGAAGTAAATAAGTGGAAAATTTTAGTTTGAGGCTTATTAGCCTCTGGAAACGAAAGGAAGGCTTTACTGGCTGATACTTCCCATAAAGCGCAGTGTAACGCCTGTAGACAAGTGGAAAAGGTGGGAAGCACTAAGGGACAGAGAACTCCCCAACGGACCCACCTCTTGACGTCCACTTAGATAGATCTGAGAGTCACACCACCACATGCTTTACAACCACCATGCTGGTTAACTAACAGCCTCTGACAGGTTTGTGATTTGGTTGGACCTCTTAAAAGAAAAAAAGATGAATACAAGCAAGCAAAAGCCAAGTTGGGTTACTGAAGCATTTCTAGGTGATGACCAACTTCAGACTTCCCAGCATACCCGATCACTTCCAGGCAAATATTTACCTTAGCTGTTAAATTTCCACAGCTCCTCAATTAGAATTTTTTTCACATCAGTCACCACCTTATCATGAAGCAAGTTTAAATCACTTCCCGTAAAAGTTAACTTCAATGCCTCCACTGTCCCACGGCAGCCAGAACTGGACAGAAAAGGGAACGTGGTATCCCCAGACACCACGCTGGCCCAGGGCAAGGGCCAAGGGACTCGAGGAAGGAGAAGTGTGATCTGGCATGGGTATTACAAGAAGGTTCCTTGTAAAAATACCTGGAAATTCTCAGAGTTTGCATTTACTTACTAGAGACAGCTTACCTGCCAGCATCCCCACCAGTGTACCACCATATTTGTTGACCACCAGACCAAAGAGATGGCTTCCTTACAAAGTTCCTCCTTCAGTGTTCCAACCAGACTCTTTCCTTGTGTATTCATAGTTGGCAGTGCCCAGAGAGGGCCTTGTCCACACAATTTCCATGGCAAACAGCTCCTCAAGAAGGTAAGTAAGGTGAGGGGCAGGTGAAACCTGCCTCCTGCAAGGTTGCCACACCTTCTCCAGAAACATCTGGCTGAACTGGATGGGTCTGATTCAACAGAGATCTCAATAAAGATCAAACATAACATCTGGGACCTGGGCTCTGTGCTCCTTACCCCAAGATCTTGGGCTAGTCAAGGTCCTGTTCTGGGGCACTCAATGAGATACCTTTGCTGCCAGCAAACCACATCTGCTGTTTAATATGAGGACTCCCAGGTAGTCCCTATGTACTTGGAGGTACCTTGGAATTGCTCCAGCCACACTGCAGAAGCTTGGTCTAGCCCTGCTGAGCAAACACAGCATTACCAAGCTATTAAAAGCTCTGCTGGCACCAATCCCATGACATGAGACCACCACCACTGTGCCAGAAGGCCTACTTTTCAGTTCTTTCAAGCACCTGGCAGGACAGGATCACAATGACAACAACAGCTACAATCCTGGGTGCCAAATGAGGTGTAAATATACACACCAAAAAGCTCGAATCTTCTGACCACCAGAGAAGTGCTCAATCAAAGCACATGAGCTTCAATAAGGCCATGTCTGGAGGTACCGATGTTCTACCAAATGCTTGTGGAACCCTAAAATTCACCCCTCACTGAAATTCAGCCACGTCAAAGTGGGATCAAACTCCTCTGCATGCACCACATAGACCAAGAGAATTTGTTATGAAGCACCCTACTACCATAAGCTACTGGAGAAACACAATCCAGCCTCCTGCAGCACACGCTCAGATGACACTGCTCCCTGCCAGAGACCACCAAGGAAAGCTGACCATCAGCAAAGGCACAGGACTTCTGCCATGGAGGTTAAGAACTGCCCAGCAAGGATTCCATCACATACATTCTCAGCAAACACCTCATCACATATAAGTTACTACTCCTCAGAGTAACAATTTGAGAGAAGATAAAAATTTAAGAGAATAATAATTTGAGACAAAGGTCATTCCTAATCCAACAACTTTATAAAACAAAGGAATAAATGGCATGTGTTGAATTTCCTGAGCAGATCGAAATTGCTCTCAGGGTTTGAGTCTCTGGGTTTTGGAGGGGGAGAGGAA
Source organism: Podargus strigoides (assembly GCA_028020825.1). NCBI lineage: Eukaryota > Metazoa > Chordata > Aves > Caprimulgiformes > Podargidae > Podargus > Podargus strigoides. The sequence continues at coordinate 18,499,467 of CM051663.1, forward strand.
GGGTTCTGGGGAGCTTGGGAGTTTCTTCTTTGTTTTATTTTCCCTTCCCCTTTAGAAAGAAGCAGAATTTGCATCCAGCCGTGCTGGCTTTCAGGATAAAAGAACAATTAACTTGAAACTAATGCACTTCTATTTAATACACTATATGGCACATCAAATGCCTGGTATAACTTGGAGTGGCAGACGATTTAGTGACTCCCTCACTGAGCAACAGTGTCTGAAGGGCCCTGCGGAGAGCAAGCAATGCTTCCTCCCTGGTATTTAGCAGCTGGTTCAGCTCTGCCATGAAAGGCAAGCTGGCAGCAGTCCTGCATAGAGCAAGCATCATCATCCATCCATCATCTGCACAGACCTCTCCCATCAGTGCCTGTGCGAGCATGGTGCTGGTAGCACGACCAGAGACATCTCCACTCTCCTCTCCCTGGTGAGTCCATGCCATCAAATTTCATTATTTTTTTTATGTTATGACTAGGCTAGCCCCCAAAATTTAATTTGGCTGGACTCACCTGCCTCTGCACAGAGACGCATGCTTGTAGATGGGGAGCAGAGCAGGAGGCCTGGAGCTGCTGCAGGTCTGGCAGTGTGTCCTCCTTGCTGCATTACTATCCTCCTGGCACAGGGAAAGCTCCTGCCTATGGCTCATCCTCCCCCACCGTGCCCTTTCCCACCAAAACATGCAGTGAGAAGGCAGACAGGCTCCCACTGAATGAAGTGAGCATAACCAGAGGTGCTCCAGGAAAACCTCAGCAAAGCCAGCAAGGGATGACTGTGCAAACCAGAGCAGGGGAAAGGCTGAGTCACTTCCTCCCCCAGAGCCCTAAATAGAGAAGAGTGTAAGCTGACAAAAAAGGAAGAGAATCCCCAGAATAAAAAAAATAAAAAGAAATCAAAGTGTATATAGTGACGGCAGAAAGGGAAGGCACAGAAAAGGCATCCTTGTGCTGCAGCTGTAACAGGAAAGGCTGTCACGAACAGAGATGGGCAGAGCATCATCCCCAGCTCCTTTGAGATCTAGGGGTTCACTAATCACTTTTAACAGCAGCTCCAGCTCCAAGGCAAGTTCACAGACCATCCAGGACACCAAAAGGCCACCACACCACTGCCTCATCTCCTCCAGACAATGCTGCCAGCTGTGACCTTGGTCTTGATGGGAAATGGCAGTGAGCCTGGGCAGAGCATGGCCAAGCTTTTGGGTTCAGATTTTATCCATTCCCCTGTGTACAAATGCTCTATGTGAGCTTCTAGCTGGCAGCACGTGAAACGTCACTATTCGGAGAAGTAACAGTATAATACCTGATTATCCATCCCAGTAGGTACAGGGCAAGGCTAAGCTCAAGGCTGGAAAACGGTGGAATACTGGTATAGGCAGGAGACTCTGGAGGTAAATTAGCCACCAGCTTTTCACCACAAGCTCGTTAAAGCAGAAGCTACTGCTTCTCAACACTCGGTGGTCACGCACAAACACAAAGTCCTGGGACAACAGCACGGTAGCATAGCATAGAATAGTTTGGGTTGGAAGGGACTTTAAAGGTCATCTGTCATCATCCTATCACACCCTCCCCGGCATTATGCCTACAGCCAGCTCCTCTTTCCCTGCATTCAAGACAATTTGGGTTATTTCCTTAAAGAAAATCTAGTGAGTTACTAAAGCCAGTTCTGAGTTAACCGACCCACTTGTACCCAGACAGATCATATTTAAGCTTACCACTGCTGCAGCCTCTCCTTGTAAGCAAAGAGAAATTTGGATTTCCCTTTTCTACCCTTTTTCTTACAGCCTGTAAGCTCTTATCTTTGAGACCTGCACTCTCCTGTCAAATCTGGCTGAAATTAGTCCCCGGCTTAAAAATGCTTCTGGAGGAATAGTGAGTTACAGCCAGTCTGAATGCATAAGCTTCATTTCTGTTAATTACAAAAAAAAAAAAAAAAGCACAGAAATACAGAGAAGAAGCTTCAAGTGGCCTTTTGCAGTTGATAAATAAATCTTTTGCCCCATATAATGAAAATATATTAAAAAAAAAAAAAAAAAGCTGTGCAAATATCCTCCTTCAGATCCATGCAGCTGGGAAGGAGTCAATTCCAAGAAAAATTATGTGCTCTGCAGCTGCTCCGAAACCCGGGAGGGAGGGAGAGGGACCAGCACCCTGGGATGAGTCTTTGCATTAAAGGCATCCAAGCACGGAAGGATGCTGCGGCTCTGCCGACAACCAAGCACTCCACAGGGCTACGATGTCCTGCCTGCCACTGGTGCTGCTCTGAGCATCTGCAAAGGCAGGAAAAAACACTCCTCTGCCTGCACCAGGCTGGAAGGGGATGGACAGAGCAAGGATGCAGGAAGGGATGGAAAACTCGCTGTTCACCAGAAGAACCTTCCAGAAGCCTGTGTTTCATTTCAGAGCTGCCATCAGGATGTGAGAAACTGCTGGTTCCAAAAGAAGGGGAAAATGTTGTTGGAGAAAGCCATACATCACCTTGTCACAGCTGGTCCCTGCAGCTCTTTGGCCTCTTCATCCATAACCATGGCCTCCTCTTCCTCTAGAGGCATAGGTAGCTATTGTGGTGTGACCTCACAGCCCCTGAAAACTTCACCTAACTCATCTAACAGCTCACAATGACGAACCATGCACATGGGAAAAAAACAAATTAGTGATTTCCAGAAGCACACCGAGCCCCCATGTCCTGCTCTAAAATATCCAGCTGCAAACATTATTGCTGCGAGTTTGAAGCCTGGCTTCCTGAGCAGAGAAAAATGAAAACAAAGATGCCTCCAAGCCAACTGCTCAGCGGAGAAGAAGCATATCTTGGATCACTGATATGCCCTGATGTAAGGGGAAACAGCTCCCGTGGGAGCAGGCATCCACCCTATCTATTCTCACCATACAAACCACACACCACCTTAAACATCAAACATTTCTCTGTTATTAAACTCCAGCTGACAACCACAGCACAACCACAACCCTTTCTGCTCTCTTTTCCTCTCTTGCCCAGACACCCAAGATGGTATTTTTGACAGCACATTATTAAAATCCCCTCTGGCTTCATTGCAGCCAGACACGGCGCCCAGGAGTCCTCCTGCTTCTGGCCGGGTGATGCAGGGAGATGCCAGCATCCAGAAGCAAAACAGCACTTGCAGACCACTGCTTTGGGCTGGCTTGGTTGGACACAGACTATACCATAGTCCTGATGGTGACCTGCACACTTCTCTGCAGGATAAAACAATCTTTTAAAATTCACCCCACAATTATTCCTGCAAGATCCCCCATCAACAAACACCAAGATGTGCTTTTGCAGACTTCAACACCCTTCAAAGCCAACCCAGCCACTCCGCAAGCGGTGGCAGAGGGATGGTGGCAGCTTGGTTGTGAACACCAGTTTCTCCCAAACTTCTCCTAAGGTCCTCCAGGACTTCATGAGTTCAAAAGCATTTTTCAGATTTAATTACAAACCCTGTTAATGGTTCCCCATTGTAGGTGGCTGTGGAAGCTGGTGGCAGCTGTGTCTCCCTGTAGCTTCTGCTTTGGCACAGGGCAGGCTCCAGCAGTGGTAAAACCTTCGTAGGGTGGTGCAGGATGTGCAAACCAGTCCCAGTGAGCTGGGTCAGATCCAGAGGGAGGGGGAAGGTTGGCTGGGTTTTGTTTTTTTGCATTAAGGCCAATTAAAATAGCTGGTGAGAAATGAGAAGCTTGTGGCCACCCACACCCATCCTCAGGTCACCTGGGCACCATGTGACACTAAGGGACAGAGCATACCACACAGCTGCCCACCTCTGCTCCCCATCCAGGGACATCCCCACCACAGATATGTCATCCCACCCACAATCCCTTCCCTCCTGCCACCTGAGAGATGCAGATGATATCCACCACCACCCAATGGCGTGGTGGATGCAACCATGCCGGGGAAGAAGACAAAGCTGGTGGTGGAGTTAGCACTGGTGGCCACAGGGGAGACGCCCTCGATAAATTGCTGCGTGCTATGAAACAGTCCTGCGGCAGGCTCCTGGCCGACAGGTACGGCAGGATTTGGTCCTGCAGAGATAGCAGAGACAGAAGTTTAGTTGTGTCACCACAGCTTCTCCTACCACCTAAGAAAGCAGGTTTTTCTTCTCCTGTACCACGACTGCTACGTGCCTGGGGGACAGGGGAGGGCAAGAGTTGGCTCTGTAGGAGAGGAGACAGGAGCAATGGCTTTTCTGAAGTACACATGAGACTACTCCTGGTCAGCCTGTGGCCCCTAAAGCCTCAGAGGTCCATGGACTGCCTCAAAGGAGTCTCGGAAAGCTAACAAACAGCAAAAGATCTCAAATCCATTACAGAGACACCACCCGCATTCATGGCCACTTTTGGGGTACCTCTACAATGCAGAAGACTGACAACACAATGCAGAGTCCAGCCAGCCAAGATCGACCATGGCACAGCCTGAGGCAGACGTGGAAGGATCCAAATCTCTATTTTCAGCAAGAAAGCTGATGGTTAAAGGCACAAAAGTTTTGAGAACATCCAGCATCATCCCCATTTCAGTCTGAACTGAGCAGGAAACATATTTCTTTTACGATCACCAGCAAGGCACCTACATTGTAAATGACTATATATACATCTATGCACACACACACATATATAAATAAATAAAAATAAAATAGCCATTCTCTCACACAAACAGAATAAGACTGGTTAGCTACACTAGCTCTTTACTTCAGATGACTTAGTAATGTGATAATTACACTCAGGCAGCAGAACTGCACCTTCTCTAAGGAGCTTCACAGGAACATCCCAAAGCATTTATGGAGATTACTTGCCCAGAAGCCTCAATGCTTCCAGATTTTCCAGACAGGAACAGTTGTCCTTTCCTCAACACGATGAAGACCGCGAGCCACCCCAAACAGAGCAGCAGACTGTTAACTCCGAAACTTAGCAACAGCATATGTAATGTAAATGTCTTAATACTTCTGCCAAACTGAAGAACAATGAAATAATTGGCAATATTTAATTGCTCCATTGAAACAGTCAAGCAATATGCTAAATGTGTCCCAAACAGCTCCTGAAACAGCTCATCTGCTGCCTGCAGCTTCCATAGAAACCATAGGGTCTTGCTATACTTTTAGGTATAGCTTCTCACAAATACACAGACTCACTTGAGCAGCAAGAAGATGAAATTAAATAAGGTCCAGGAGGGTTTTCCTGTTGCTCTGCAGAGACCTACAGGCAAAACCTCAATCAGTGACAACTACCACAATTTCACACTGCTCCTGCTGGGAAAAGATGAAGCAGCAGCAAGGATGGCTGCAAATAGAAACAGGAGAGAGAGACCCAAAATGAGAAGGAAGGGGAGAGTCAGTGTAGCCCTCAATTTGTCCTCACCAGGAGACCACAGCAGAGTGAGCTCATGGTCATTGGGTAGGGTAAGTAACATCAATTTCTATTCATTAATTAAGCCAGCTTGAAAATATTGCTTTAGTTATTGTTCTAGATCTAGTAAATGCCAATTCATAAGTAGATGCTATAGCACTTACGTTGTGTAGTAGATATTCTCATTTACGTCCTTCAGCTCAATCACATTATTATTGTTTATAATAAAACTTTGCTTTGACTGTCCATACAGTCTAGTCTGCCATCCTCAAACCCACACAGGACATGGAATTAACAGGGGGAAACCACAGCCTAAGAATTTTACTCAAGGCTCAAGAGAATAAAATCCAGCGTAAGGTTTTACTCTTGGACCTGAGGATCAGCAAGGACAGACCAACACCATTATAATCCTTATGGGTAAAAAAAATGTGGACTGACACAATAAAACGGTGTTTTTTCCACTCACTGGCGACAAAGTGCAAGTATTTGCTTGTCAGGGTCCCATAAACTGTAAGCAGAGATAGATGCTTCCCTCTCCGTCCCACATGGCATTCCTTTGTCAGCATCTGGGTGCTCAGAGGATGGTCCACCATCAAAACACCTTCCTAGATTTTGGAGAGGAGGGACTATTAAATAACCTGAGCTTATTTTGGTATCTTTGGGTTGAGAAACAACCTGGAAGCTCAGTGTATCTTCTGGTTCCTCCCCTCTCTTTCATTTCTGTTAACATGGCCATGACTTCAAGCTTTACCCTATACCTGCCTGAGCGGTGAAGGAAGGGTAGCATGGATTACTGGAGCAGGAGTGAAGGTGGCACAGATGGATACGTGGAAATGGCCTACTTCAGGGGAGCCACCAGGTCTCCAGAGAGGCCTGGGACACTCCATCCTTCCTCATCATGCTGGGAAACAGCACCTGCCCCTTTCCCATCTAATGGGATTAATACCTCATCCATTCTGGGGTCTAAACGGTGGAGGTCTCACCCCTTCCAGAGGAGTCTTACACAGAGAACAGCTCCTGGAGACAAATCTGAGTCTCATTTTACAGAAAAATGAGACACTAGCCTTGGCTGCCCAGAGTAGTTGTGGCTGCTCCCTCCCTAGCAGTGTTCAAGGCCAGGCTGGATGGGGCTTGGAGCAACCTGGTCTGGTGGGAGGTGTCCCTGCCCATCGCAGGAGGGTTGGAACAAGATACGCTTTAAGGTCCTTTCCAGTCCAAACTGTTCTATGATTCTATGAGTTTTGAGGCACTGGGACACCAGGGAGACCCAGCAACTGTGCCTCTGGATGTAGGGCATTGCTGGGGGCAGCTGCAGCAAAAAACATCCCACAACTGAGGGCTGCTCTGCTGCCACTAACATCTGTTGTCCCTTACTGTCACTCATGGTCCCAGAGACCACGTGCAGCCAGAGTGACTCTGCAGGAAAATGATAACCACAAAATAACAACAAAATTCAGTCCCCAGTGAGTCCTCGGTTGCTACACCCAAACCCAATCCTGCATCAAGGATGGGGAAAGCATGTCCCAGGGAGGTGGGAGATGGACCACATCGCAGTGGACATCCCACCTGGGGATGTCCCCAACTCCGGTGAAGATGCTCAGGGTTACACTCGGTGGTACCTTTGTCCCTGCGCACGCTGCTGCCAGCTCTGCCGCAAAGGGGATAATGATGAACGACGCTAATTGCGATAGGGACCAGACGAGATGCTTGCATCCAAGGATTTTCCCTCTCCTTTTTGTCTGTGGGGAGCTCGTTGGAGGTGATGGAGGGACTGGAGGGGACAGAGGGGATGGAGGGGACAGAGGGGATGGAGGGGCCAGAGGGGATGGAGGGGCCGGAGGGGCCAGCCATGCTCTTCGTTAGGGCTAACGAAGCAGTCTGGGAAGCTTCCAGAGGCCGAGTGCTGTGCCTGAACGCGGCCGCAGGACACCGCAGCTCCCGTTACCGCCCTTCCCGCCTCAGTAAGGAGACGGAGATACTGGGGGGGGGCAGGATGATAGTGCTCCACGGATAAATTGCCAGGGCGGGGAACGAGGCCGCTCACGCAACGCCGTTACCGAGGGGTGAAACCCCCATCTTGGCTTCGTGTGGAAAAATTCAATCCCACTCCCCCACGCCGGCCGTGCCACACACACCTCCCCCCCCGCTCTGTGCAGCCCCCAGCGCACCCACGCGTGGGGTTTTCTGATGATTTCTGAGGGAGACAAAAGGCGGGACGTGACCCCCCCCCGCTCCCGCCCCGGCTGCTGTGTCATTCCCCCCCCGCCCCGGCCTTACCGTGCTGCGGAGCCGGGCGCTGTCAGACCCCCGCCCGTAGGCTCATGGGCACCGCGCTGCTGGCAGTGGGGACAAGAAGGGGGGACACAAGGGGCGCCGCCCGCCCGAGAGGAGACACCCGGCTCCGGCGGAGGGACGGGCCGGGGCGGCCGGGGAGTGACGTGCCCGCCCGCCCCGCCAGGCCCGGCCCCCACCGCGGCCTCCGCCGTCGCCGGCCCTGACGGGAGATGTAGTCCGGGCCGCGCCGCCGGGCCTGGCGGGTCCCACACACCGCTTCTGGGGCGGTTTACTTTCTTTTTCTCTCTTTTTTCTTCGCGGGTTGCACAAGTGTGATGGGGAGCGGCTGAGGGAACTGGGGGGTTCAGTCTGGAGAAGAGGAGGCTGAGGGGAGACCTCATTGCTCTCTACAGCTCCCTGAAAGGAGGGGGTAGTGAGGGGGGGTCGGTCTCTTCTCCCAGGTAACAGTGACAGGATGAGGGGTAATGGCCTCAAGTTGTGCCAGGGGAGGGCACAGGCTGCCCAGGGCAGTGGGGGAGTCCCCATCCCTGGAGGGATTTCAGAGCCGTGTAGATGTGGTGCTGAGGGACCTGGGGTGGTGGTGGGACTGGGTGATCTCAGAGGTCTCTTCCAATCAAGGATATTCTATGATTCCATGATTTTCCCAGCCTTGCACAAATCTCTGAGTCAAGAAACGTAAAAAACTAAATTTAAACACCTTTCAAACACCTTTCAGTGCAGCTGGGTCCACTAAGCCCCTTCAGACCTTTGGAAAGCCACTTGGAAATGTTCTTACGAGTGATTCAAACCACCTTCTACTTACCCCATCAGGCTCTCCAAAGCACCAGTCCCCCTCATCACACCCCTTTGTTCTTGTTTTTTGGGGGTTCAAGAGGTAACTTTATTTCTAACCACGATTTCTTTGTTCCTCTCCACCTAGTTCAGCTGGATCTGGATAAACAGATCATGTTAATGAACATCAATGGAAGAACCACAGCCATAAATTAACCAGAAGAGCTGGCCTATGAAGAAACCTTAATACTACTTTGACGGCAAAATTGGATTCAAAAGATCTCTCTCCCTGCTGTGCTTTATTTTTGGCCGTATCGTTTGCTGGGCAGGTTGCCATGACAACCTTATATTCACTGGAGGGTGGCTATAATTGGGAGAGCACATTGTTAATTTAGCTCCAGGTTATTCTTTTTTTTTTTTTTTTTTTCTGTTTTGTCATATTTTAAGCAAAGGGGAACTGCTTGGATTTTCATATTTTTATCTGTGATCATACTAAAGTTTAATTATTAATCTGAGCACCAATAGCATCGCTTCAACAAAGGCTGAGCTGCCATGCAGAGCTCACCGAGGCAGACCATAGATCCTGTCTCCCTGTCTCATCCTCTCCTGCAGTCCCCTCAAATCCCCTCCAGCCCCCCAAAGCCCTAAGCTGAGAGCCCCCAGGACCAGGATTTCCCAGTGATGCTCTGAGTGCAGGGTTGGGGGAAATAAAAGTAGGATCAGCTCTTGCATTAATGCACGTTTTTTGAAATGCCAGTGCAATTGGGATTGTCAGCTTTAACCTGATAATAGTTCATCTCAGCTCGTTATTAACAGCAAGCCACCCTCTTTGGAGAATGCCTTCCCGTAGTATTAATGATGTAAAGGTGCTGGCATGTATGAAGTCCTGCTCCTGGATGGGAACATCAGGTCCAGCATGGTGAGACCTCTCCAAGCATCCTGCTCCTGCCCCAACCAGCTCAAGTCATCTCTGAACTGGTGACATTGCAAAATGCCACCAGGCATCCTGTCTACTCGCCCTCAGCCTTGTTGGAAGCAGAGGGGTGGCTGGGTTGTGTGCTCTGGTTCAGGAGCCCAAATGAGTGCTGGATCAGGGCACACAGCCTCCAGCCTGAGATTTTTGAGGGGGAAAAGACCCATCCTGTAGACTGTGGTGTCTGGAGGAGTGTGGAGGGGAGCTGGATTCATTCCTCTAGTAGTTGGAGGGAATTGGGGCAGGGATAACAGTAAAGTGACTAAAGGGAAACAGGGAATGTGGCATATGGGACGAGTGACGTGAGCTATGGATGGGGCAGTGTGTACCACCTGTGCCGGGCGGCATCAGCCTGGGATTTGGGGAGAAGTGCCATCTCACTCCCACCCTCGTGTAGGTTTGAAGTTCCACAGCCACGCTGGTAGTGGTATTTGTTATTCACCTGTCCCAGCAGGAAGAAAGTGCAGTTTTAAGGTATCTGGGGGTTTTCTCCAGGATCTGGCGCAGCTCCAGGTCTACAGAGCAAAGCGGAGCTGCTGGTCCTGTCCCCATGCAGATACAACCCGGCTTCCCTCCTGCCTGGTGCCTCAGCCCCTCCAATGTGCATGCTTAGCAGCTTGACTTCCTCCTTTTATCCCTGCTTCTGGCTTCATCCCATCATAGGCTGGAAAGGAGGGAAACTGGGAAAGGAGAGGGTTTACTACTTAAAAGAAAAAAAAAGAGAGAGAGAGGAGTTGTGAAAAGACAGGGATGGAGGAGGGAATGGAAACATCCTCCTTTCAAGGAAAAGATGCTGTGGCTGCTGTTCTGGGTACCATACACCAGGTAATAACATGAGATGACTCAGTGCTTGGGAAATTAAATTGGCTCTTTATTAAAAGCACTTAGGGAGGTAGTGAGGCATCAGGGGAGTTCCTCCATTGCCTGAGCAGAGGGAATTGAGGCAGGCTGCCTAGCTCCTTATGTTGCCAAGCACAAAGTCCACAAGATGCTGGGACCCACACAGGCAGGGCTGTATCCTGCCTCAGCATCCTCCCAGGGCTGCTCCCGGGAACACGCTGCCGACCATCTCTGGGATGGTGTTATGAGCCTCCCTCAGCAATTTCCTAATTCAGTGGGAACTAGTGGATCTCTGCCAGCAGGAAACGCTCCAGCCTCAAGATTTTTGTCCCAGGAAAATAGCAAGAGACGGAAAGAGCAGCCGGGGACACGAAGATATTTGAGAGCACAAACTGCAACTGCAAAAAGATGCCGTGCCAAACTCTGCCCTCGTCCTGGCAATCCCCTTTAAAATGGCTTAGCAGTGATGGGAACCTGCTGCTTTGTAGGGGAAATACAGAATATTTACAAAGTACCTTGCTTGTAGCTGCAGTTTGCTGGTAGCTTGGTGCTCCCTTCTTAGCTTGGAGCAAATCCTGGCTTCAGAGAGTGTAGCTGAAGGCAAAATTCAGCGTACTGTGTTCTGCTTAAATTATACATCCCCTGTGTGGAAAGCTCAATTATACATACCGATAGGTACTGAAAAAATAAACAAAAGAAGGGAATTCCTTTCTTCTTCCCTAAGTACTTCTGGCATGATGGGGATGTCTCCAGGATGGAGACATAGTGATGCCTCAGCAGGTTTCTAAGAAGTAACCTGCAAAATACCACCATGGCCATCAAGTGCTTAGATGCTCCATCAGAGACTCCTGCAGGAAAAGAAATCCTTAAAATAGTTGGGTCAACAATTTTCCTGCCAGAGTCAGATAGATCATTATTCTGGCCAGGTTGCAACTGAGTTGAAAGCAAATAGACCTCCTTTAAAAACCTAAATAATAGACCTACTGTAGAAGGAAGGACTGGAGACAGACAAGGTCTTTATTTCTGTCCCGACAGAGGCTGAGCGAGCAACTCTGCCCTTCTTCCCGAGTGCAGAGATGTCTGTCTGTGCCTGGGGGGCTAGCAGCGTTGGACGTGGGGCTCCAGATGTTCCTCCTTCACCTCGATCTTATGGGGTGAGATAGCCTGGCTGCAAAGCTAGGGAGAAACTGAGGTGATGGGACATGCGTGTGGTGAGCCAGGGCAAAAGAGACAGCACAAAGTCTCTCCTATGTATATAAATCAGATTTCAGAGCAGGGTACCCATGGGTGAAGCAATGCTTTGCTCTGTCAAGAGGAGGAGCTGGTTTTGAAATGCTGAGTGTGGGGACAGGCTCCTTCCTCCACTTCTGAGTTATTTTTAGAAGGGCATTTGTATCCAGTGCAGCAACTGGTGCCAAGGCTATTTTCAAATCAAGGCTAAATTCACTGGTGTTCGGCAGAGGCCCGGAACAGGATGGGTCCAGACTCCTAGAGAGCTGGAGTGATGAAGACTGCTTTGCTGCAGATGGGTTGAAAATCCAGCTCTGATGCAGCTTTCCACAAAGCAACTCAGAATATTTGGGTTTTCTCCTTGACTTCCCTTGTCACTTACAGTAATATCCTTAATTTCCCGTATTCCACATAATTCAACTGCATAATGGGCCACCTGGACATAATTCATTACTTTCCTCCCCTGATTTAATTCACAGCTACATCTTTTCTAAGAGGCCTTAGAAATGCAAAGTATGATTACCCAGATAAGAATAAATTGCCAGTTTAAAGGATTGCTGCTATTCTAGCCCCGAGGAAACACATGGGCATTTGCAAAGGTCAAGCTGCTGTGGAGGCTGAGCAGAGAGCTGGCAGAGGCCTGGCAAGGACTTGAGATGGATGATGAAGGATGTCCTTCCACACCAGGAAAGGCAGAACTTGTCAGACACCTGCACAAGGTGACAGAAAGCATCTCTGTCAGCGACATCAATAACTCTGGTTTTGCTGGAGAATGAATTCAAATTAACCACTGACAAGAACGTTTTGCAGAGGCACGGCTCGCCAGGAAACATTCCAGTAACCCAGAAATATGTCTCTCTTCCCCTGGCTGCAAATGGGATTTTTTCCATCATCCCTTATTATGGATATTAATTGCATCAGAGGATTGCAATGCTGGTTAGAGGGGTGCAGCAGGAGGGAATTGCTAATTGTTGGGGTGGGAGAAGAAATAAAGGAATTTCACTGGCATTAGGGTGAGGGGTGTTAAAAACCCAGGTTGTGGAGGATGACAGCAAGGCACTCTTCCAGTTTGACTCTCTGGAGTGTCCTTATTGTGGCCTTTCGATAAAAGGGGCCTGTAAGAAATTTGGAGACAGGCTTTTTAGCAGGGCCTGTGGTGACAAGGCAAGGGGTAATGTTTTTACACTAAAAGAGGGGAGATTCAGATCAGATATAAGGAAGAAATGTTTTACACTGAGGGTGGTGAACCACTGGCCCAGGCTGCCCAGAGAGGTGGGAGATGCCCCATCCCTGGAAACATGCCAGGTCAGGTTGGACGGGGCTCTGAGCAACCTGGTCTGATTGCAGATGTCCCTGCTCACTGCAGGTGGTTGGACTGGATGGCCTTTAAAGGTCCCTTCCCACCCAAACCATTCAATAATTCCATGTTTCTATGACTGGGCCATTTCATCACTTGGTGTTATATTCCATCCAGGAAATTTTATTGACACCATTGACTTTTAAGCAAGCTATAGCCCCAAAAGATTATCTGGAATGAGGTAGGAGCAAGAAGGAGGACAAAACTAAGAGGCATTGGAGGAAAGCCACGCTTTAGGAAAGCTGCAGAGCTGCCACTCTGGTCCTGAGTACACTTTTCATTAGAAACAAGGCTGAAGAGAGCAGGCTGGGCACCACACCAAGCTGTGATGGCTGCACTATACAAGGTGGCTCTACCAGAGTCAGGGCATGTACTGCCATGGGGCTGACAGCCCAGCCCTTGGCTGGAGAGGATTGGAAGGCAGCATGACTCAATGGGCTTGGGTTTGGATTACCTTGGCCCTGCCAATGATGATGACAGATGAAAGCCTTCAGTTCTCGACTTCAGTTTCCCTCCCCTGCAATAGGTACAGCTCTGCTTACCCTATTGGTAAAGTACTTTGTGAGTCAGCTTTCAGCAGGTGTAAATCATGAGCAGTGTTTGTAGAGCTGCCAGCAGCCCTGGGTTAGCAAGGACTGAGGAGGACTCTTTGAACATCTGTCTCTGGTCCTCAGGACAAAGTCCTAGGAGAAAATCTTCCTCTTTGGGAAAATGAGAAGTGTCAAGGTGTTACAGTCTTGTGCTTCATCTCCTTCAGGGTGGTGGCAGCTTCCTTGCCTGACCCTGGGTTACTCCAGGATCTGGTGGGGAAGAGCACGGAGCCTACCAAGGAGGCTTTCACCACACACCTACTCACACTAGCAGCCCAGCTTCTTGCTTCTCCTGCTCCTGGGAGCCCACATCCTCTGCAGTCACCCTCTTGTACCCTCTGTTATCTCCCGCACATCCTCTAATGGTGACTTTTCTGGCCCTGACTCACTTGCCAGTATGGAGATCCTCCCTTCCCCCCAAAATCCTCTCTCATGTCTGCCTACCATCAGAGCCACCACAAACAGGAAGGAGGATTGGCAGCAAACATCACTCCAGCACCCATCAAGCATGGGTGGGCTTGGAAAACATGTATATTTTTGTCAGGTAAGTATAGTTTATATATTGTGTCTAATGGAGAAACCACCAAGGTTGCTCAAACTCCATTCCTTCAAGGGGAAGGACTTAGACACCTACCTCCACCAAGGAGATGCAATGTATCAGAGCATCTGGGTCTTTCATCCTGTTTTTCCCACTGAGTATCTCCATATAATAAAACGATAGTCTTTAACCACATACTAAAACCCTGCTCTGGACAAGGCAGATTGTGGTTTTCACATGCCAGCAGGTCAAGCTGAGCAAGGACAAGAGCCCAGGATTTATCTTTGGTCTGCTAATATAATATAGCTTATCTTCATGCAGGCTTTGCTTCTCATCACGTTGCTTCAGTAAAAATATACCCAGCCGAAGTCCTCCCCTCCCTTCCCCAGCAGCTGCTGAGGGCTGGTACCCCAGTTTAGACCTCTTTGGCTTCCCAATAAGGTGACTGGGGTGGGGGGAAGGGAACATTTTTATTCCCTGCTCACTGCAAAATCTGTTTGAAGAAAAGGTCTTGACACACTCCTGCATTTGATAGAAGAAAAAAAGAGATAACAGTATCAAACCACAGGCACGCTGGATGTATGGCAGGTATTTTATCATGCTGTGGCCTTCAGGTATCAGATTGATATTAAATACATTGGGACACAAAAATATGCACACTGTAAGCATCCTCATATACACAAACAGGATAGCATGAACACGTGAGATGGATATTTGCAGCTGCTGACTAACTAACAACGTGAAGGTACCTACTGACCTGTGCAATAGAAGTTACTCTTTTTGCTGTATCCTTTTTCTCTGTCATTGGTGTCTTTGTGATATATACATCAGGGACCCTGTTTTAGTCCTTACTGAATTCCCCATCACCAGGAACAAGCCATGCACTCCACAGGGATCTCTGTTCCGTTCCCATGCTGATTCTGCTGCTGGTGCTCTGGGTACATAAACCACTCTAAGATAGGAACTGGTTAAAGATTTGGCTGTTGGAGAGCAAAAGTTCTATTTATTTGCCCCAAAATATACAGTGCACAAAGTCTGAAATAACAGAAATAATGAAAGATCTTTTCACACAGGTCTGACTGACACTTTTCTCCCCCCCGCCCTGAGGTGGAGTGTGTCCCTGTAGCTCAGGGCACTGAAGGACCAGAGGGGCTGGGGGAGCCTCCTGCCTCCCTATCACCCCTGGGTGCTGCTGGTCACCCACCGCTGCCTCTGGTGGCTTAGCATTGCTCTGCCATCAGGCTGTCTGGCACATGCTAACGTATTTTCCAAGCAGAGCAACAGTTCCCAGCTAACAGCCTCCTTCCCCCCTTAGCATCCTTCACAGCTCTCACCAGAGGTATCTTACTTGTCACCCTTATTTTTCCTAGCTCTTGCCCCCAAAGCCTTATTTGACCCCTGCACCATGACCAACACCCAGAGAGGAAACTGAGGCATGTACAAACAGCCATTAGAAATTAGTACCTGGGGTTCCCTGCACCTCCAGGGTGGTGGGTAGCTTTTGCCCCAGAGCCTCAGCAGTTCATAAACATATGCTTTAGCTAAATCAGGTCGTTTTACTCGAATGTCCTCAAACCATACCATTATGCTGATTGGAGGAGACAGGAGGAGCACTGTGCCTGGGGGATGGCTTCCAGGATGCTGGACTGGGACTTCCCAGGAATTTGAGGATTACCAGAAACCGTCATCTCCTGTTACACCTTCCTCATCAGTCTTCCTCCACCAGCCAAGGACAGGCTTCAGATGCCCAATGGTAAATCCATCAACCCCAAGGCTTTCTCATCCTTGAAATTCATGCCCAAGGAGGATGCACACACCTCTTCTTCCCTCTCCTGCCCCTCCCTCCACCACCAGCACCTCCGAGTTGCCTGTTTCCTGGGTTTCTGGTAAGAAAAAAACAGCTGAAGGAGCACTGCTATAAGACCTGTCCTCAGGATGTTTGGACTCACATGGTTGCTAAATATTTTATTCTTTTTCCCAGCTAGATAAGAAGCCATCTCCTACCTGCTGGGAAGGAATATGTTTCTCCAGGACATTCCTCATGGGGAAGACATGCGTGCATGGGTGGGAACACTGAACACTGCACCCCGCTTTGCTACAGGCTCTCAAATTGCCCATGGTTTTTCCTAAAAAATCATCTAAACGCGATAAAAAAAAGGAGCAAGCATTTTCAGAGCTTTGGCTGTAAAATAAACTTGCTTTTCTCATATGTCACTATAGCATGGTGGTTCCCTAACTCAGTTGGGACCCTCAGGCAGGGGTGATTGCACAGCATCTTGGCTTTCCTGTGTACCAGGACTTGGTCATTTTCCCCAGGGACAGGATGCAAGGAGGTGTTTTCCTGTGTTTCCTCCCTACGCTGAGCGAGGAAATCTTCTTTGTTTCAGAAGTGACAGTAAAGTCTGAGTTCATCTCTCCTTAGCTTCACTTCTATGAGTAAATACTAGCAGGTTTTTGGAGCTAGACCAAGAAAGAACAGGCATAGCCCTTCAGTCAGTAGTTACTCCAGTGTCCCTTCTTCTTCTACTACTGAAATAAAATGTTTAATTTACCTTAATTTCAAAATTATCCTAATTAAAAAGGGCTAGCAACACAATTAAGTGCACTCCACAGAGAGAAACTGCTTTCTTGAAATGAAAGTAATCATGAAAGACTTGCTTTTGGACTCCAGATAATATAATTTCCAGCAGATAATGTTTAATTTCTGTATAATAAGCCCATGTTCCCCAGCTGGGCTTCATTCACAAGGGCTGAAGTGCAGACAGTTAGAGCAATAGTAGACTCAAACCTTGGGTAGCATCTTTCAGGTGCTGGAGCTGAGAACAACCTTATTGATTAGAAATCCATGGTGTTTGCAAGGCACTTCTAGCTGTTTGGAGAAGCAGAGGATTGCAAACCCAAGCATCTCAAAATCCTCAGCACCTTCCAGAAAAACATGAGATTTTGGGTTATAGAATAGCATAGTTCAGTTGGAAGGGACCTACAACTATCATCTAGTCCAACTTCTCTCCTGCCCAGATTCTGAGCATTTGTGGAGCACTCAGCAATCACACCAAGTAAAATCCTTTCTTAATTAAATATTTGATCCAGTTTTAGATTCTAGCAAGTTGTAAGGAAAGGCACCAAATATTTCCAGAGTCACGCTGCAAGTCATAGAACAGTTTGGGTTGGAAGGGACCTTAAAGATCATGAGAGAACGAGATGATGGGAAATTATTTTCTCCAGTTTGAAAGAAAAAAAAAAAAAAGCCTGCTCACCTCTCCCAAGCAACATATACTTCTAGGAGGGACTGTGTCCTGGGTTGCAATGTATTCTGCTACCATGAGCCGTTGAAGCCTGGCGCCGGTGTTCCTTGTGTCCCCCCCCCCCGGGACTATTCTTCTGTTAATGCGCCCATCAGGGCCTTGCCCCAGGACTCACCGTCCCTGTGTGAGATGCCCCGGCCAGGGGGGGAGGAGTGGAGCCAAGCATTCCCGCCGGAGATAATTTGGCGGGTTGGAGCAGCGCGAGGGGCCTTCCCCGCTGGGATCCCAGAGGACAAGGACTGCACCGCCGCCGGACTTTCGGAGGAGGACCAGTTTTCTTTTCTATAAGGTCACCGCTTCAACGGGGATCATTTAAAAGAGAACTGCAGCTGCCACCGAAATCGGATTGCTCAGACTTTTTCTTCTACAGACCGCCGCTTCATCAGGACCATTTCAAAGAGAACTGCAGCTGCCACTGGATCGGACTGGTACCAACACCCTGCCCGGCAGGGGGCCAGGTTGTATCCCTGACTCTGTCAGGCCTGTAACCAGTTCCTCTGTATTATAGTTTTGTTGTATACATTAGTAAAAACTGTTATTCCCATTTTCCTCATATCTTTGCCTGAAAGCCCCTTAATTTCAATTCTGTAACATTGAAAGGGAGGGAAGGGGGTTGTATTTTTCTGTTCCAAGGGGGGCTCCTGCCTTCCTTAGCAGACACCTGTCTTTCAAACCAAGACAGACTGGACTTCAGAAAGAGCTGAATTTAGCCCTGAATAAATCTCCTGCTATTCATTCTCTCCAGGACACTGTGATTATAATTGATGAGAAACACAGGGATTCATGGCAGGACATGAAAGATGGACAAATTTGCTTGCAAGCATTTAACAGCAAAGGTAATTAAGGGTGTGGGACATGGGGCTGTGGTGGATTCCTCACCAGCTGGAGTCTTTAATCAAAGTTCTTTCTGTTTTTGTGTGTGTATTTAATAGAGGTTTCTAAAATAGCGTGCTAGGGCTTAAACAAAACTGTGGACATTGTACAGGGATTACTAGGTGCGATCCTTTGGGCTGCATAAGAGAGGGCATAAGAGGAGACCATCCCTCCTGGCCTTAGATCAGCAAGTCTATTCCTGCTTGCCTTGTGAAATATCTACATGCAGACATTGTCTCGGAAATCCTGGAGAAATTATTTGAGTGTGCTTGGATGCAAAGGGAAGCGTCAAACTTTGTGGCATCCCAGGCTGTGATGGGGCTGTGACCACCCCGTGCGGGGCATCGGCCAAACAAGGGCACCAGGGACAAAACACTCAAAGGAAAATAACTCCATCTGGAGAGACAAGAGTTTGGGATTTTAATATATTTGCATTTGTATGAGTTAAATGGACTCTTTGCCAAGGATTTATCCATCAACCAGATCTCAGGCACTGGGAGTACCAACATCCCTCACAGTGCGGCAAGCCTGAGGATCAGATAATGTATCTGATGGCCCCAAGTAGCTAAGGTACTTCCAACATGTTTAAGGAGGTTTCTATTTCTCATCTTCAGCATTAAATTATTGTTCGTGCATGCCTTTGTCTTCTGCTGCCTGATTCCTGTGGGGTCAGAGGTGCTGATAAACCACATCCACATAATATATGGGAATATATTCTTTCCCATAATAACGGGAGTATATACTTTCTCATAAAATATATGACTATATTATTCCCCATAATAATAATGGGAATACATAATTCCTCATAATATGTGGGAATTACAGAAGGACATCTCAGAACAGCAAAGGTCCTTTGTGTCTCTGGGTGCACCATACCTCCACCAAGGACCATACTGAGGAGCTCCTCCTCGGTCCCACTGGACTCCTGAAGTAACTCCGTGTCAAGCACATGTCCTTCAGCCCCACAATGCTGTGAGCCCCATCGTTCCTCTCTTTTTAACAGCACAGCATATTTGACACAAGAGTGGGGATTTGCTGCCTGTCCTGCCCCAGCAGCACCACATCCCACACCACATCCAATGGCAACTCCAGCTTTGAACACCAGCACAAAGCAGGCGTCAGCCTTTGAAACTGCCGCCCTGGGCTCCTGTTGCAGTTCACGGCAGGTGAAACTTGGCAGCAGAGTTACATAAAGCGTAGTCAAACAGAGCTGGGTTTCTGCTTCTAAGCCATCGACTGGAGCAGCTGATAGTTTGTTGGCTTTCTACAGGTCTCATGCAATAGTTGTTGGTCACATGGAGAACAGATTATAGGAATGTTCGTGACCAGGCTGAGAACAGGTTCTCACTACCGTGACCCTGATATACTGGTAGCCTCCTCTTCCCAGCTCTTTTCCCACATCTGAGCCTTTTCCAGCAGCAGCCAAGCCCCAGAGCATCCTGAGTCAGGTCCTGAACAAGCATCAAGCAGAGAGGAGTTGTCTTTGTTGCCTTGTGGCTGTAGTGCACAGATTCTTCCAGCCCTGGACCTTTACTGCTCATGAGATGGAGGTGTTTGCCAAAACGGGTTATTCCTGTTCACCCTCTGGCCTGAGGGCACCCAGGCAGAAATACAATTCTTGGTGCATTCACCCAAGTGTTCAGAAAACTAACCCAGAGCCACATTTCTGCATGAATGCTACTGAAGCACATAATTTATTACACCATTTCTTTTAAACCATTCAACCATATCTCTCAGAAACCCTCAGCATCCCCAGCCCCGCCATAACATACAGTACTGCATCCCTGCCTGGTACCTTTTTCTCACACAGATGTTGTTCCCATCACTCCCACACTCATCCTCTGTCTGGTTGAAGTCACCAGTAGCAGTGACATGCAGAATGGACATCAGGATATTTTTCTTTTGGATTTGGCCAGGGAGAGAAGTGGGCACTTGGGTGACATGGACCTCCAGTACCCATTGGTGGGCGAGACCTTAGAGCATCCCAGGTGGAGCTGGATACCTGTGTCCTTGCAGCTGAACCAGCCCTAAAATACCTTGATTTATAAAACAAAACGGACTTGATAGTCTTAGAGGTCTCTTCCACCCAAGGCTATTCTGTGAAAATCACTGTACAAGCCCAAAACAGATGTCAGGGCACATCATAAACTGAGGAGACATTGGAAAATCATGCTCAATGCACACTGAGGCGTGTGCTTTCCCTCTCCACCCTCATCTATCACAGCCTGGTTTTCCTCCCACCTCCACTGCTTGTCCTTTCTGTACGCAGCAAATGAGGGAGCAAGGAGATCTCAGTGCTGTAGATCCCAGCTCCACCCCTGCACAACACAACCTTTGGCAGGGTGAGAAACCCTCCTTAGGAGATGCCCAAGCTCTGATGTGGGCATCCTAGGTCTGTGTGGAGGTTGGTGGAGAGAAGCAGGCTCCTCCTTTGACAGGAACAAGCCTCTCCCTGCAGAGTCCTGGGAGACGATTAGATGCCTACGAACCTCCTCTGTTGTTTGCCTGCCATGAAGCTCCGTGCCCCTTTGACCTCATCAAGCTTTAGGATTTGAGATACACTAAGTCAGCTGAATCCTTTCATATCCCAAATGCCCGGACCCCCCCAACTATGTTAACAACAGCACTATTGCACAGTTGTTTCCAAGGGCTTTACAGTCAGATCAAGCCCAACACCCAAGTTTTATCATTTACCCTACATACAAGTTAGGGGGATAGAAAATCAGGAAAGGGAAAAATAGAGGGAAAAAAAAGCTTCAATATTCAGGTTTTTAACACTGAGTAGCTAGAGAGTGGGAAGTAGCATATTTTATTTTAAGTAAAAAGTCCATGCTTCTCCATGAGTCTGTCCTTCAACAGAAGATGGGATTAAAAATGCTAGTAAATGTGGCATTAATATATCTATAAATGAGATAATATTTAATGCATATGCTAGATATAAGAAAAAAAGATCACCAAGCAAACCGTTGCCTTCAGGAGAGGCTGCCATTGACTACTACACTGAATTGAACAGTCTCTTCTTTGAATAATTTTGAATGACCATGTCCTTCAGGAATTTGGAATAAGCAGATCTCATGCTCAGCCCTCTCAGTCTTGGGTTAAAAACAAAAAAGGATGGTGTGCTTTCCTGCTTTTTTAGCTCTTAGATGGTTTCCTTACTGACAGCAGGAACGTTCTCTCTGTCTGCTAGGGAAGCCACTGCCATCAGACCTGGGAGCTTCAAACCTTGGCCTGGGGCTGGGCCAGCTCATGTCCAGCCTTCTGCAGCAGTTTCAGCAGCAAACACACTCTGCTGCCACAACAGATACAATTTAAACCAGACAAATGGATATGAAGCTAAATACTTAACTCTCATCTAAAATAGCTTTGTTTTTTTTTCAGGAAAGATCCCAGCATGCTACTTATGACAAACTACGTTCTGTATCTGAGAGTCAAGACTGTATTTCCATCCCAGTCCAGAATGTCATCCTGAAACCAGGGTGTTCCTGCTTGCTTCATCTTCATGCAACCATTAAATTCATGGTTTTGCATCTGTCTGTGCCTTGCCAGCCTGTTGAGACTGTTAAAAGTCACAGCTTGTTTTCAGCTTGCTGAAGGAAGAGGCATCTGTAATAGCTCATTACTGGGTTTTCATTGGTGTGAAGCTGCAGGAACCCCCAGAGCAACTTTCCCATGTGTCAGTGACCATATGTGACTGCTCCTGGTGGGACTGGCTGCACTCATGCAGGCAGCGAGCACAGCAGAAATTCAGACCACCATGCGCAGGGCCAGTTCTTCTCCTTGCAAGTCCACCTTCAGCAGCCAGCATCCCCAGGGTCTCAGGGGGCTCAGTCACAGCAGGACCACTGGCACAACAGCTGTCTTCCCCCTCCCCCTCCCTCTCCTTCCTACCCTATCCCATCCCATCCATGGTGTTTGGGAGCTCAGTATTTCCAACCCACCTGCCCCTTGTTTGAAGTATCAAACCAACAGTGTGTCTCCATTTCCACCCATCCCTTCTCCTGCACCGTTTGGTTCTCCCATGGATACCAAGCCCTCTCTCTTGGCATCTTTGCCTGCTCATTAATATCTCAGTTGAGAACCTTCATGCTCACCTCCCTGAAGACTTGAGAAGGTGTTGGAGAATGGCACATTATGGTGAGAATTAGCTGCATTTTTGTATCTCCATGCCGCAAGATCCATCAGCCATGAGAGCTGAGGACAGGAGCTGAAATGGCTGGAAGGGATCCCAGAGCCAAGCCAAGGCTAATTTGGCATGGCTTGGAGCAGCAGCTGGCACTGCCAGCAGCAAAGCATGGTGAGACACAACCCGTGCCATCACGGTACCATTGCATGGGCCTTGATGCCATGGCTGAGGTCGATGACAACCCTGTGAGCTATAGAAAAAATTGGTGTTGCTAAACCCCAGGTGTAGGGTGTGAACACAGCCCCACACCTCACTAAACCCATCTCAGCTCTACCATGAGCAAACCTGAAGAGACATCGGTCTTTTCTACATCACCCTGAACACTTTTCAGTCAAGGCAAACCTTATAGAGCTATCTTTAATGGATCTAACTGGGTTTAACGGACTTGAGAGCTCTTAGCACTCAGCAGCCTCTGGCCTCAGCATTGCATCTGTTTTGTGTCCTGCAAGGGGTTCCAGCACAGCAGGACCATGAGGAGCACATAAGCAAGTTATTTCGTTCCAGCTCTGTTGTCTGATACGTTAATATCCTCCCTGGAGGCTGTTAAGCCACTGTGAGAGCAGGAATTGTTCTTGGGTGCTGGGTTTAGCAATGAATTGGGTTCACCCTGGCCACAAGCTGCTGCTTGTGCCTTGTGTATGGGGAGGTCACCACTTGGCAAAAGCCCAGCTGCTATTTGCTGGCTCATAAAGGATGGTTTGAGGTGGCATTGAGAGATGAGGTGAGGTCTGCCTTCTCCCCCAAGCCACAGTGCCCCTTATCCTGCCTCAGAGCTGCTAATGGTCACTGTGATGCCGCAGTCATGACAACCTTCATCCTCTGGGTCCTCCTGGGCAAACACAGCCCAGATGTGACACGTGCTCTGGGCACGGGTGAGCAGAAAAGAGCTACCTGTGTCATGTGTGGAGTGACAGGATCTATGAAAGACATGAAAAACAGCTGTTACATCAAGTGCATTTCATATTCACTGCCATCTGAGCAGAGCCTTTGGGTACCTTGCAGCACACACATGCAGTTGGGCACCTCACAGTCATCACCAGGTCTTCAACACCACACCATACACCACAAAGCCCACCTCTGTGCCCTGGACCAGTTACTCCATCTGAATCATAGAATCACAGAATGATTTGGGTTGGAAGGGACCTCAAAGCTCATCTCATTCCAACCCCTTGCCATGGGCAGGGACACCTCCTGCCAGACCAGGTTGCTCCAAGCCCCATCCAGCCTGGCCTGGAACACTGCCAGGGAGGGGGCAGCCACAGCTTCTCTGGGCAACCTGGGTCAATGCCTCAACACCCTCACAGCCAAGAATTTCTGCCTAAGATTTCATCTAAATCTCCCCTTTTCCAGTTTAAAGCCATTACCCATCGTCCTGTCGCTCCACGCCCTTGTCAAAAGTCCCTCTCCAGCTTTTCTGTACACCCCACCCGAGGCACTGGAGGGTGCTCTAAGGTCTCCCTGGAGCCTTCTCTTCTCCAGGCTGAACTCCCTCCCTCCTGTCCGCAGAGCAGAGGTGCTCCAGCCCTCAGATCATCTCCGTGGCCTCCTCTGGATCTGCTCCAACAGCTCCATCTGCAGCCTCTGTAACAGCAGGGATGGGAATGGGCTTCTGTCTGGTGCTTCTGCAGCCGGGTGTTCCCCCATCCCCATGCTCCTGCATCCCTGCAGCCCCCCCATCCTCATGAACCACATCTTGGTGCTCCTGCATCTCCATAATCCTCCCATCCCAGTCTTCCTGCATCCCGGTACCTTTTCCCATCCCGATGCTCCTCATCCCTATAGGCCTCCCATCCCCGTACTCCCCTCTACTGATCCCGGTATCCCACATCCCAGTGCTCCTCAGCCCCGTACCCCCATCCCAGTACCCCATCCCCCTGCTCCCATCCCGGTGCCCTTATCCCAGTGCCCCCCTCACCGCCCCTCTAGGCAGCAGCGGGCGGTGACGCTGCAGTGCTCCCTGGTGGCAGCGAGTGCGAACTGTGGGCACCGCCTCCGCCTGTACCCACCTCCCCTGCCTGTACCCACCTCTCTGCCTGTTCCCACCTCCCCTACCTGCATCTACCTGAACCCCTGCCTGCACCCCACTGAATCCCCTGCCTGCACTCACCTGAACCCTTCCAGCCTGCACCTCCTGAACCCCCCCTGCCTGAACTCACCTGAACCCCTCCAGCCTTTATCTCCTGAACCCCCCCTGCCTGAACTCACCTGAACCCTTCCAGCCTGCACCTCCTGGACCCCCCCTGCCTGAACTCACCTGAACCCCCCTGCCTGCACCTCCTGAACCCCCCCGCCTGAACTCACCTGAACCCCCCTGCCTGCACCTCCTGAACCCCCCCTGCCTGAACTCACCTGAACCCCCCTGCCTGCACCTCCTGAACCCCCCCGCCTGAACTCACCTGAACCCCCCTGCCTGCACCTCCTGAACCCCCCCTGCCTGAACTCACCTGAACCCCCCTGCCTGCACCTCCTGAACCCCCCTTGCCTGCACTCACCTGCACTCACCATGGGGGATGGCGCAGAGGGGCCTGGCAGCATTATGGAGCACCCCAGAGAAAGGGATGGGAGCAGAAGGGATGCTCAGGGTGGTGGGGATGGGAGCCCAACAGGTGGGTCTGTGGGGAGGGACCACATCCACAGGCTGCTAAGGTGCACGCAGCCCTCACACGTGCAGCTCCCACCTGCCACATCTCCTCCATCCAGGAGGAGGATGGGAAGCGTCGTGCTGTGCTTTCCACCCCGCCTGTCTTGGCCATGGGAAGGGCAGCGAGAGCCCCCCGAGCTGCTGCCAGGGACCATCTGGGACACACTGTCTCATTGCATTTCATTATCCAGCTTGTTCCCCCCCCTGCCCACAGCCCCCTGGGCTCAGCAGCTGTCCTGCTCTCAAACCAGACACATGAAATCCTCTGCTCTTGCAGCCCTTTCCTCAGGTCACTCGTCTCTCCCTGCCCACGCTCTTGCACAAGACGAAGTTTTTCCCTTGGAGACAACAAAGAGGAATGGCGTGTTCCCTGAGGATGCAGGACCCCATGGCTGTGACAAGGAAGCAGATCCCTTTGCCACTTTGGCGTCAAACCATCTTGTCAAGGTTCTCATATATGATCAGAGGAAGGTTCTAAGATTTCCTGCTTGGAGCTTTATCAGGTAGTTCTACTTTGGGGAGAAGTTTGGGAAAGGAAATACTCTGCAAAGAAAAAGCACTGGCTGATGATAGGTATGGGGACACTAGAACAGCCCACAGCATCATCTCCTGACCCTAACTATTTAGGCAAGGAGACTGCTTGGGAAAATGCTGCCAGGAACAGCACGGTGACAAGTGACCTAGCTTCCAGCAGCCAGGAGTCTAAATTGGCTCCCAACTGAATTTCTTCTAACCACCCCTTCCTCAGGGAATACGTCTCAAGGCCTTCCTGAAGCCAGGGCTGGAGATGAAAAGGCAGAGACAACCTGCAGCAGCAAGTCCCATGGCTGCACCTTTGCAGCAAGATATTTTAAAGTTTGTTTTAACTTGCTCCTTGATCTCCTTTGGATGCTGTCTTGTCCTTCCCCTGGAAATAATGAGCATTTTGTTCTCCAGAGGCCATCTCCATGCCCATACATGAGTATATCTTCTCTGCTCTCAGTCTTAAGACATCATGGGCATAACGTGAGACCTCTTCTGCTTCCTTGAACATTATTTGCACTGGGGAAAGTGCTGTGAGAGGTAATTGGGATTGCAGCTTACTTCAAATCATGAGAATTTTAAAGTACAGGACTCTGCCAGCAAGCTAAGAACTGGACTCAGGCATGAAGGTCTGGTGGGACAGTAGGAAGTTCTTCCATGCACAGGAGAAATGTGGGTCCTGCTTCCAACCCTGACACCTTTGCAAGGTGGGTCTAACCCCTCTGAGCACTTCTGCACCTCTCCTAGGAGGCACAAACAGATGTAGAAAATGGGATTGGGGAAAATCTGCCTTTCCTGAATTTTCAAGGAGTGGAAATTAAATTAGGGAGTAGCTTGGGGAGCAAAAGTAATGAGAGGGTTGGGTTAAAGAGCGGGATAAGCTGGAGGTCAGATGAATGAGGGTGGAAGGAGATCCCTGTTTCTCAGGGCACCTTGCTTGATCACTGTAGTGGAGCACGCTGCCTCCGCACCATGCACCATGGGAGCAGGCTCTCGCTCACCTGCTGGGATCTGAGAATGGGAGGGAAATGGATGGGGACTGGAGGGCCTCAGGGACCCCCTGACCTTGGATACGAGGGGAGCTCTCAGCCCTCTGCAGAGCTTCCCATTCGCAGCACCCGGCTACGCTCCTTGATGCTGGCCTGGCTGTGGGCAGCCCGCTTGCAGCACCGGAGCTGTATTTTTGGCTATTTTTGGTTTCACAGCTGTTTTACCACGGAAATAATTTGTGGGAATGGACAAGAGGGTTAAACCCGGCTGACAGCATTGCTGCTGCACCAACCATAGCCTTCTAACCCTAGATTTCTGCTATTTCTCTCACCATAAGCTCTCTGTGTAGATAGCTTCTATCTCCACTGAGAGCAGTCAATCAGCATGAAAAAAGGGCTCATTTCTTTGGTCCCCTGCCCCAGCTGTAGGAACACAGCAGAGAGGGTCACACCCTGGCTGTGCCCAGGCACTGAAACCCCAAAGCTTAGTCCCTTCCTTGATGCTTTGCTCCAGGTGCCCACGTCTGTAAGGACCTCCTGGCCCTGTACGAAGGACAAAAGGGCTCCCATCCTTCTCAGGGACTTGCTGGCTCGACAGGCAGGATTAAACCCCCCTCTCTAGATCCTTCAGAAATGCTTCCCTGCCTTCTCTGCTTGCCAGGGAGCTGCTCCCGGGGGAAGGCTGCGGTCCCCCCGGCCCCGGGCTGTGATTGTGCAGGTGGCCACACTGGGGTGCCAGAGACTGCCTGTCTGCAGCCATCCCTCCCTCTGCCAGGCACCAAACCCATCCCTGGCAGAGCTCTCCTTGCTGCCGCAGCCTTAAAAACTGCCCTTTCAGGATCGTGGTCCCACATCCCGGACTCTGCAGACCCTTCAGACCCCACCAGCTGTGACAGCCAAGCACGCAACGCTGCTCACAACATCAGAGTTGTGGTCTGCTGCGAGTCTCACCAAACGTTTTCAGCACAGAGCAGGAAGGGGAGTACTAGGATCCCCTACAATAATCCACAGTAGTTGCAAGTCAGTTCTTCAATAGTCTAGGAATAAAGAAACAATAGTGCTGAATGCTGTTTACCCAAGTTCTATCCCTTTGGAGTAATATTTTCCTGTTGTGTTATCAGCAGTTACTAAGTATTTGCAGGTAAAAAGATTCATATAGGGCTTTGAGCAAGTCACAAGGAGCAACTCATGGTTTTAAGGAAGTCCTCAGCCCCAAACCCTGATCTTCAGGGAGGCCTGAGGATGACCAGAACATTGGTTTTGGCCTTCCATGAGGAGTTACAAATCTCTCCCATCAAAGAATGAGCCAGTCCCTGGGATGAAACTGGTTTTAAAGCCTGCGTTACAAATGAAGGCTGGAGATCCCCCAGCTGCAAGCATGGTGCATGTCATGCAGCTGAGAGATGCTGCAGGATTCAGTAGACTCACATGTGCTGCTTGTTGCACTCATGCCACATCCTGGCACATGCTGTTTCTTGACTCAGAGAACTTGCTGGATGCTCCTTGGGCTCTGCCGGCTTGTCTTCCTCTCTGCTGCCTTTCCCCTGAAAGTTTCAGAAGAAGAAAACATTTCCTGGATCACATTTATTAAAATATACCAATTTTAATGAGCATTTAGGATGCCCAGTTGCTGCTGCAGCAAGCATGTAGCTGGCCAAACCTGTGTTTGAGCAGAGCCATTGCATAAGGCACCTTGCAAAGGCAAGGAAGAGCAGTGTGAGTTGTAGGAGCTCAGGGTAGGGGAGAACAGCTGTAACAGCTGGATGAACAAGGAGGGCTTGCTCAGAGGCAGAGACAGGGATGTTTTTATAAGCTAGGTATGCATCCACAAATCACAGAAGTCTTGCCAGTACCTTGACCTCTTGTGTTAATGACAAGGCAGGCTCTGCAGGCAATTAAATAAGGAGCCAGACTGAGGTGCTGCCAAGTCGCCGAAATTTGTCTGAAGTCACATAATAATATTACTTAGGGCCCTGCTCTGGGCATTTAGAGCATCACATCTCCTCTTCCCTTTAGAAAAGACCCCTCACCCAAAAAACAGTTATGTTTCTGGCCCTCATAAAAGGCGGGGCAGAAGAAGAGTGGAGTAACCTGGAAAGTATGAACCAAGTTTAATCTTACAGTTAAAAAGAAACTCAGAGGAAAGGAGACTTGCAGATGGGGAGGGGGGTGGGTTGGGGCTGACTCATGGTATTTGAATGCTTGGGGTTGGCAGCACTGCCTGTGGCATTTCTGTTCAAGTCCAGCCCATGAAATCCTGGAAGTTTTGCAAGACACTGTCATGATTTCTAGACCAAAACCACACTTCAGTTTGGAGAGTCCGCCCCGCCCTACTCCCACTGTGGCTTGTGACACTGATTTTTCAACCTCTGTTAAGGGTCTGAGTGAAAGGATAACTGAAGGCTGACATCCCTGCCATTACCCTTGTTCTCCAGCCAGCGTCAGAGACCTGGAGCACTGTGCTGGAGTGGGGTTTTAGCACCGAACATGAACAGCCAGTTTTCTAGCACACCAGCAGCTCCAAAGGCCACGCAGTCATTTCAGGCAGGTTTGGAGGTCTCCTCAGTGTATGGTTGGGGCAGGGTACCACAGCCACCAGCTGGGACCATCAGGAGGAGGTAGAGGAATCGTAGAATGGTTTGGGTTGGAAGGGACCTCAAAGTTCATCTTGTTCCAACCCCCTTGCCATGGGCGGGGACACCTCCCACCAGACCGGGTTGCTCCAAGCCCCATCCGATATAGCCTTAAACACTGCCAGGGAGGGGGCAGCCACAGGTTCCCTGGGCAACCTGGGCCAGTGTCTCACCAGGAACCAGTCACTGGGAGCAAGATGAGCTGGGGAGAAAGGAGAAATTACTGAGCACAGGCTAGATACCTGCATTGGGCATGGCTCAGAGCCATCTGATTAGATCTGGAAATGCAGGTCTCCTAACGCTACTGTCTGAGTTGTTTTGCTAACCCAAGACAGCTAAAAATAAAAGCATGTAGAGAAAACATCACCAACAGACCAGATTAGTGACTAAGGCTGGCCTTAGAGAACCAGGTTAGTGTGGCAGAGCTGGATTCTCTGCAGCCTGCCCAATGCTTGTCCTGTGGCAAACAACTTCCCTAACATTCTTTGACCTTATTGATGTTTCAGGGACTTCCCCTGAGCTTTCCTCTCGTTGGGGCACTGAAAAGGTCTTTCTCTTCTACCTAGTGCCTTTTTTCCATGGAAGGCATAGGTGTATCTTTGGGACTCCTAACCCTTTGCCAGCTTGAAATATGTCTAACAGCTTTAGAGGGGGCAACAGGCAGAAGATGGAGTTTCTTTAGGTTGGTAAGTTTAACCCCCACCCCATCTTCTGCCTCACATTAATGAATAATCATGGGAAAATACATCACTACAGAGCACCAGGATGCTTCCAGCATCCTTTCCAACACCGCATTTATCAGATGCAAGACTCCAGCACAGCTCTTGGTCACTGAGCCTCGAAAGATGGACAGGTAATTTACAGCAACCTGCTCCTTCTTCCCCCAGACTTCGCCCTTTTCCTGCTCTGGGGGAAACACAGGGCTCTGCATTGCTTCACTGCAGAAATGGGGAAGCTGTCCCAGCCTTGAGGGGCTCCAGAACCTCACTGAAAGCCAATGAGAGTAAAGCCTCCTCGTGCTTTTTAGCCAGGCTCATGAATTGTCCTCTGCTGAGCCTTGTCCTCAACGAGAGCAGCCTGCCTCTTTCCCTGCTCTCTCAAATTCTGCACCTCTTCTCTATTCCTTTCTCTTTTTGCTCCTCCTGGGTCTCTTTCTCCAGGCTGCAATTAAAAGTCCAAGTCTCTTCCATTTCCCATGGAGAAAGTGGCAGAGAGTCACTCCTGCCAGAGGGGGGATTTCAAACCTTCATCTGTGATGTGTCTCACCTCCAGTCCTTGGCCTTGACTAAACTTTCCCAGCCCTTTCTTGTGGCTAGGATGAGAGCTCTTCTTAGGATGCATCATCAAGGCACTTGGGTAAATCTGGAATGGAGGTGCCATTTCCAGCAGTATATGTTTCCCTGGAGCATTTGGCTGCCTCCTAATGGGAAAATTGTCTCCTAGGATGAATCCAAGGGCCCAAAGCTCTGAGCCCTTTGAAAAACATTATGCTCAAGTCTACCATTTGAGGCAGCTAAGCAACACGGTTTGGGGTTTGGTTTTTTTATTAGAAAAATAAGCAGAGCTACAAAGATCCTGAGCTACACAACATGCCCATAGCAAAATTTTAGATATCTCTCAGGCTTCTTGTTTCTGTCATCCTTTCCCATTTCTTTCTGTTGCACTGCAGAAGTGCTGTAGGCAGCTGGAAAACAGCTTGCATGAAAGATGCTGTGTATAACATCCTCGCACTGCACACCAGCACTCACCAATGTGACCTTGGTTAAAATTGGAAGCCATCCCAGATCTTTCTCCTTCACTAATATATTTAGAAGCCTTTCCCAAGCCTGGCAGAGCAGCACTAACCTGCACACTCACAGGGTGTCAGAATAAATGTGTTGTGATATATAGCTCAGGAATCACAAGGCTATAGTAGAGCAGCAGGCGTGGAAGTGGACTGAGCATGAGGATCCAAAAGCGATCATCTGGACCTTAGGTAAAGGCTCACTGAGACACAAATGATATACTGCCTGTCCCAGAGGCTGGTCTGGGACATGTATGCTGGGTTTGAGGGAGGCTAATGTACTCTGCTGGTGGGAACTGCCCAGACACCTTTCTGAGTCGTACATGCTGATGCTCAGGTTTTTGAAGCCTTGCTGAGATGAATGCCAGGATTAGCCTCTCTTGCGCACTTCCCAAATCTCTTTGTCTCTAGAGTGAAATGTCTTGGCAGATTATTTCTCTTTCAGGAACATGAGAGCTGGGAGCAGCAAGCAGGGAGCTTGCTGGGGGAGGTCTTCCCACCCTGGCAATTCTGGAAGTGCCTGATAATATTTATGAGTTACTTAAGATTATCAGGACTCAAGGGAAACCTTCAGGTGACAGACACAAGGACTGTCACCATCTACTACCAAGACAGATAAATCCATGCATCACCTTCTTTAACCTTGTTCAGAGTAGATAGATACCATTTGAAAAGAGGATAGCTTCTCTCACCTAGTTCTTCAGCCCTTTCTGGTGCAACCACCATCAAAACAGGAACATATAGGTGTGATATACTGATGTATGCAGGGTAACTGTGTTTAAAATAAGGAAGCTGAAAGCGCAGGCATAGCTACGTAGAGGAGCTTAATGGTGTCCTACTACAGCCGAGTAGCTGTAGCTGTCCTAATGCATGATCTGAGCCCAAAACAAGTGTCAAGTATTTTAACCTACTAACTAGTGTTCACTAACTGGAGGCATGTAGGTGTAGAGCACTGTGGTGGTTTACACCCTGCCGGAACCCAAGACCACGTTGCTGCTGCCCCTCCCCCACCCTCGGATGGGGACGGGACAGGGAGTAAAATACAAACCCCGGGGTTGAGATAAGGAAGATTCAACACAACAGTGTAACAACAACAACAACCCGAACAACAACAATAACAGTAACAGTGATAATAATGTACAGAACAAGAGCTATAGACATGAAGTCAGCATGGGATGGAATAGCCGGGCTGTAGCTCCCTCCCAACTGCTGGGGAAAATTAACCCTATCCTAGCCGAACCAGGACAGCACACACATGTAAACCAGAGCTCCGCTGGTGAATGGTAACTTGTGTATCTCAGTTGAGGATGCTTCCATGAACAGAGCCTAGCTGGGTGGTTGGGCATGACTGAGACAAATTTGTTTCTAGCTCGTATAAAGCAGGTTCACAATGGGCTTTTTGTATGTGGTGATTTATTGGTGATGAGTGGTGCAAGCCTGGTGCAGGCTATATGGAGTTGTATTTTGCTGTGTTCACGCATGCTGTGTGTAACTGCATAGGGCATCTCCTTGTTGCTGGTGTTTAAGGTGTTCGATTTCCATACCAGTTTTGTCCCTTGGCCTTTTTCCAGCAGTATTATCTCCAAACCCAAACCACTTAGCTTGTTACTGGTCTGCTCCTGGCTGTGCTGAACCAGCCACCAAGCCATCTCTGGCATCTGGCAATTGGTCCAATCATTCATTAAATTACCAGTGCTGATCTGGTTGCTGCTATCTGCTGGCTGGTTTTATCTGGTCTTCTACGTGCATCTTATCATTGACATCCAAGAGAGAACTTGCAGAGCTGTTTGCACTGCACCAGGCAGATCCTTGGCTGAGGTCTTCTTGCGTTTCGGTAGTGCTACATCCAACTGCAGTGAAACAGGACTGAGAAAGTGACGCCAGTGATAATGTTCTTTACAATGAGTCATTAATAGAGAGAAAAGTGCTCAAGAGGTGACAAAGTTCCTATTAAGCTTAACAGCATTAGGCCTGTTTAGCTAAGTTTAAGAGATAATTGCCATAGTGACATGTTCACATTTCTGAAGTGCAAAAACAATAGTTCCATTTTGCAAATGTTAAGGCATTTCTCTTGGAAAAAAGAAGGGAGGAAAGAATGAATGAATGAATGAATATCAGCTTGAGGAAATGAAGGCACATGCATCACTGAAGGAAAAAAAAAACCAACAACTCCTGAGGATTTTAGCTTGAAGCACATTTAAAAATAGAAATAGGAAAAAAATATTCAGAGATCTTCACCATAAGTGGTCATGCTCCTGCTGAAAGAAAGGACTGCCCACTGCAGTTAGCCCTGCTTGGGAGTGGTTTGGTGCCTCTGCTGCAGAGATAGCTCACCTGAGCATGTTTCCAGGTGTCAGAAACCTCCAAGGTCACAGCTGCCAACCCAGGCTCCCTGTTAATGTCTGGTAATGACCTTGAAGGACTTTTTCATGGCAGCTTAAACTGATGGAAGGGGTTACTGCTGTGGTCCCACCCTTAACCATATGCCAGTCTTAGATGAGGTGTTATATAGCGAGTCAGAAAGTAAATCAGTCCAAAAAAAAAAGGATCACTTAAACTTCATAGATCATAGTGTGGTTTGGGTTGGAAGGGACCTCAAAGCTCATCTGGTTCCAACCCCCCTGCCATGGGCAGGGACACCTCCCACCAGACCAGATTGCTCCAAGCCCCATCTAACCTGGCCTGGAACACTGACAGGGAGGGGGCAGCCTCAGCTTCTCTGGACAGCCTGGGCCAGTGCCTCACCACCCTCACAGTCAAGAATTTCTGCCCGAGATCTCATCTCAATCTCCATTCTTCCAATTTAAAGCCATTACCCCTCGTGCTATCACTACACTCCATGATACTCCCTCCCCATCTTTCCTGTAGGCCCCCTTTGAACACTGGAAGGTTGCTATAAGGTCTCCCGTAGAGTTGTTATGCCAATCCAGCCCACCAGACACTTAGCTCAGGGCTGCCCCAGCCAACTACTAACTTCTGCCCACTTTTACCCCACTCTGTCCCTCCTAGGACATCTCATGCTCCTCCTGGCTTCAGATGGCACAGATAATTTCCCTGGCCTGAAGAAGGGTTTGTGCACCTGAGACCTCATCTCGTTTTTCTGACTCTACCAGTTGGCCTAATAAAAGATAGCATCTCTCCACACACACCGCTGACTTCAAGGAGACCTTGCATGTAGCTGGTTCTGCCCAAGATAACCTGTCACTCCTCCTCTGTCTTTGTGCTTATCTGTGGGAACCGGGTGTGTGTGGGGTGGGAGCCTCGCCTGGGTCTCTGGGTTTCCCTCCCTCTTCTGCACCTGAATGCACTTATTGTTTGTGTGTCTTTGTCTGTTGGAAGGGAAGAAGGAGGCCTTAAATGAATTGGGTCAAACAAGTTTTTCAGCTGCATGCAGGTTAGGAGAGGCCACAAAAAAAGAACCACAGCCCTTTGAAGTAAGGCTGCTCCTTTTCTTTTTCATGGGCTGTTTTTTAATTCTGACAGTGAGTGATACTTTCTCAGATGGAGATCAATTCACCCGAACACAAGAACAAAGGCTCTCTAAACACACCACTATCTAAGGGCTTGCATCGCAATGACATATCATTGATGGAAGGCCAGGAGACAGCTCCAGCTAAGTCATGTTTATAATAAGGGCAAACCTTTCCTCCAGGGCCTTTCACACTAAAAACTGCAGGAACTGGGCAAAAATGAGGGCATCTCTCCTCTCCTAAGGAAAGAATCTGCCATCAGCAGATGTTAATCACTTGTATTTAGATGTCAACGTGGCAGATACTTTTGAAACGCCTGGCCATGTTGCTGATGTTCAATCCATGAAAAGACTTAGGGCCCGAGGTCCACAACTGAGGTCTCCAGGCTTCACTGATCCCTGGGCAGTGACGTTAAGGAGGCTGCTGTTTACCTGGAAACTCCACACTCATTTCTCCTCTTTAGTCTTGGTTTAACTTTCTGGTTTCCTTTGGGTACAAAGAAGGTCCTTGGCCAGTCCGTGAAGTTATGCGTCATTTTCTGTTTAACTTAAACAGAAGCAGGGACTAGGTCTTCCCCTTCTAGATAAGTGCCTAGGCAATGAACTCTAAACTCTCATGTTCTCTGTCTCTCTCTCTCCCCACCAGTTAATTATTTTATACAAAGCAAAGAAGCTGAACAAGCCCCACTTCAGAATAACTTGCCAGGTGGCTAAGCTCCTTGAAGCTGGGAAGGGGTCTTCAAGGTGCCCTCAAGCACTTCCAGGTGGTATGTAACCCATGGGTTATTGAGTAAGAAGGCACAGCTTCCCTATGACAGTATTTTGCAAGAAAGGATTAGCTTGTTCATGAATCTGCAAGAGATGGTTCAGCAGAGACCCCTTGGAGGAAGACTGCACCTCCTTGCTGCCTGTTCCCAGTCCCAGACCTGCTCCCCCCAGGTTCCTCACCCCATGGTCTCATCATCTCCTCCCAGCCAGACAAGGCAGCTCACATGAGCAGGCCGTGACTACATGATCAGCTAAGCACACATCCAGACCTGGTCTCAGGATTAGATTTGCCCACTGTCTGCTGCAAATGCTCAAGCTGAGACTAAGATGACATTAGGCTGATCTCTGAAGCTCTTCCCTTTGGAACGTAGATGTAGCCCAGCTTTTCTCATGCAGACCATCACACTTGGGACTGAGGATCTTTTACAAACATGGTGTAGCAATGACGAGCTCTCCTCTAAAACATTTTCATGTATGCAAATGAGGCTCTGCAGTCATATCTTGACACAGGCTGAAGAGTTGGCATCACAAAACTAGGATTTCTTCCAAACTGCCACTGGGCCTCCCAATGGACATTCTGAAAATGCCAGGACACTTCCTTGGGGTTTTAAAAGAGCTTTTCTAGGATAAATAACAGAACCTGCTGAAAGGTTAGCATCAAAATAGCTGTGGAGCAAGAGCATCTGCAGGGGACGTGTAGCCAGGGGTTCAGTGTCACTGATTCTGTGCAGCTGTCCTGTGGCTAATGTAAAAGTCTGTATTCTGAAAAGGTCAAGAAGGCAATTAAAGAGACAAAAGACCAGCCCTTTCCAGTTATTGAAGCAGGTGCTCAGCCAAAACATTTGCCTGTAAGATTGTATTTCCTTAAGGTTTATTAACCATTAAGTGTTTTTAGGGATGGGATCATAAAGATAACGAACTGAATGACAAGTATAGTCAGGATTCCTTCGCAAATTATTCCCGTTGGGTTAGACAAGCATTTGAAAAGCAAAATGCTTTGTTATGATTTTACAACAGGAGACCCTGAGCTCTTCCCTGGCAGCTCATCTCCGCTGCAACTTGCTGGTGAAGCCAGATAACCTGCTGGGTTAAGGGAAAGCTGAGCAAAGCAATCTGCACTGAACCAGCAGCAGGATGACTTGCAAGGACTTTCTTCCTTGCAGCAATGCCAGCTTAAAAAATGTCTGGTCTCCCCACCCTGCCTCCTCACTACATCACCCCATGCTCTTCAGTTGTTCAGGCACTAAAGCAGATCAGTGAACCAAAAACATGAGAGTGAGGAGTTTTGGGGTGGGTTCTGGTGATGGGAACAGTTTCAATGAAATTACCTACATTTTCAAATTTGGTTGTGTTTGAAAACATTATTTTTAATCTTGTTTTGCAATCACAATTCTTTTTCTTTTTCCCTTGGATATTTACTAGTAACTATTAAAATATGCTGATTTCCAACTAAATATAACATTTTGCTAGGTATTATTTAGTAGGTGGGTATGCGATTAAAGTGGAGATCATGGAATATCCATCACTGGAGATCAGTAATAACATATGAAATGAAAACTGGGCCAGAGTCACAGCTAACCTTGTCTTGGGCATAGGGAATGGATGAGCTGAAGAGCTGAAGTCCCTCCTGGCTCTATTTTCTATGACTCTAGGACAGAAACAAATATTTAGGTCACCATAAAAATGAATACCCATTTAATACTTCAATGTTTTACATTATAGAACAATGGATGTTGCACATGTATTTACTCATTTGTACCAAATCATAGAATTTAATGGGTTTTTTCTACAATACAGTGGAGAAATGAATAATTAATAAGCTTATTCTCATGGACCTAAGACCCATGCCCCAGCAAGCAGTTTGTAGAGGGTCACCCTGTTTTGAAGGATGAGGGAGTCCAAGAGCATGGACATGGGTTGCTCCCGGGCAGAGCTCTCAGGGATGAAGCCTAGATGTGTTGGATAAATAGGTAAATGTCAGTTTGTTTAAACCCAACTTAAACAAAGAAAGTCCTGTTGTTAGTGACCTGACTTGACAGAGGCATGCAGTGACCAGAAACCAGATTTTCAGATCTAGTGAATTTTCACACCTCATTTTTTTATTCCTGGAGGATTAAAACGCACTTTGTTGCTTATTTCAAAAGCCAATTCTCTTCTGAGTCCTGGATGAAGAAGTCATTGAGCAGAGTTAGGCAAGGAAATGGAAATGAAGTAAATAGTCTCCCTGCATCTGTGGAAAAGTTGGCTCCTGCCAAAAAGTGCATTAGTTCCTCAAGAAACCAGGGCTTCATGTGCTTTGCCTTGACTGTGGCTGCTCCACTGATCTGGTAGCATTTGCAAATTCAGTAATAGAGGAAATTTAATAGAGTGTAATAAGCCTAGGACTTTCAAGAAGTTGTAATCTTTTATTTTTAAAGGTGTATGTAATTTAAATAAAAAAACCTGCTCTAAGTAAAAGCCACTAAAAGAGGTTAAGTTTGGTCTCCATCCTGCTGGCTTACTGCATCTCAAGTAGGAAATGAGAATGTCTGATCTGTGTGCAGGGAAGGCTGACGTTCAGGGGGAAAAAAGAAACTTGTTCTGCTCACTGACCTGGATTTTGGGGCCATCATCTGCTCTGGCCAAGCTCTGGAGCCCCCTGTGAAGGGATGGCTGAACATACCCACCATCTTATCATGGTGCACTCATCCAGGCAGCCTGGCTGAATGGAGAACCCAAGTGAGGTGGTTTAGACCCCACCAGGACCTGAGACCACGTTGCCACTGCCCCTCCCCCACCCTCGGACAGGGATGAGACAGGGAGTAAAATACAAACCCCGGGGTTGAGATAAGGAAGATTCAACACAACAGTGTAACAACAACAAGAAGAACAATAGCAGTGATAATAATGTACAGAACAAGAGATATACCACATGGACGCAGCACAAGGTGCAGACCCACACAAAAGCTCCTGCTCCTGCACTGCCTGCCCCTGGGCACCCGGACATGACGTCAGCATGGGATGGAACAGCCTGGCTGTAGCTCCCTCCCAACTGCTGGGGAAAATTAATCCCAACCTAGCTGAACCAGGACATAATCCACCCCTTATTCTATACCATCTACGTCATGCCCAGCAGCCATTTAACAATCAACAAAAACCAAAAAAAACCCAAGTAACAAAAATACAATATAATTCATGGTATATTCTCACTCAAAATCAAGTCCCCTTGTGGTACACACCAGACCTCTCCATCCTCCCACATCACCTACCAGGTGCACCCAGGTCCTTGAGCAAAAGCAATCCTGTGGGTGGGTTTGCCTTTGCCTGGTGCAGGACTAACCCAGACCATTTTTCCCAGTACATCCCTCATGCGCACTGCAGGGACTTTGTCCCTGCCTACTGTACGTGGAAGTTTTGACTGAGCCAGGCCAGCTCGATTGGCAGATCCTCTTGTGTTGACCAACCAGGTGGCCTTTGCCAGATGTGTGTCCCAGTGTTTGAAGGTTCCACCTCCCATTGCTTTCAATGTAGGTTTTAGCAGTTCATTATAGCATTCGATTTTTCCAGAGGCTGGTGCGTGGTAGGGGATGTGGCAGACCCACTCGATGCCGTGTTCTTCTGCCCAGGTGTCTATGAGGTTGTTTCGGAAGTGAGTCCCGTTGTCTGACTCAATTCTCCCTGGGGTGCTGTGTCGCCACAGGACTTGCTTCTCAAGGCCCAGGATGGTGTTCCGGGTGGTGGCGTGGGGCAATGGATACGTTTCCAGCCATCCAGCCGTTGCTTCCACCATTGTGAGCATGTGGCGCTTGCCTTGGTGGGTCTGTGGCAGTGTGATGTAGTCGATCTGCCAGGCCTCTCTGTATTTATATTTCAGCCATTGTTCTCCATTCCGCTGGGGCTTTACCTGCTTGGCTTGTTTGATTGCAGCACACATTTCACATTCGTGGATGACCTCTGTGATGGTGTCAATGGTGAGGTCCACCCCTCGATCTCGAGCCCACCTGTATGTTGCATCTCTACCTCGGTGGCCCGAGGTCTCATGGGCCCATCGGGCTATGAACAATTCACCTTTACACTGCCAGTCCAAATCCACCTGGGCCACTCTGATCTTAGCAGCCTGGTCCGCCTGCTGGTTGTTTTGATGTTCATCAGTGGCCTGACTTTTGGGCATGTGGGCATGCACATGGTGCATTTTCACGATGAGGTTCTCCACCCGAGC
The DNA here is from genome assembly GCA_028020825.1 of Podargus strigoides. Lineage (NCBI taxonomy): Eukaryota > Metazoa > Chordata > Aves > Caprimulgiformes > Podargidae > Podargus > Podargus strigoides. The sequence continues at coordinate 18,538,767 of CM051663.1, forward strand.
TGCAATATCCTGCCATACTTCAGCGGCCCAGATGGGTTTACCTCTGCGTTACCAGTTGCTCTGTTTCCACTGCTGCAACCACCCCCACAGGGCATTTGCCACCACCCATGAGTCAGTGTAGAGATGGAGCTTTGGCCACTTTTCTCACCCAGCAATATCCAAAGCCAGCTGGGTGGCTTTCACCTCTGCGAACTGGCTCGATTCACCTTGCCCCTCAGCAGCTTCAGCAACTCGTCGTGTGGGACTCCACACAGCAGCCTTCCATTGTCGATGTTTTCCCACGATGCGACAAGACCCATCAGTGAACAGGGCACAACGCTTCTCCTCGTCTGGCAGCTTGTCATATGGTGGGGCCTCCTCAGCACGTGTCACCTCCTGCTCTGGTGACATCCCAGAATCTTTGCTCTCTGGCCAGTCTGTGATCACCTCCAATATTCCTGGGCGGCTGGGATTCCCTATTTGAGCCTGTCGTGTTATCAACGCAACCCATTTACTCCACATGGCATCTGTTGCATGAGGTGTAGAGGAAGCCCTTCCTTTGAAAATCCAGCCCAGCACTGGCAGTTGGGGTGCCAGTAGGAGCTGTGTTTCAGTGCCGACCACTTCTGAGGCAGTTTGAACTCCTTTGTATGCTGCCAGTATCTCCTTTTCAGTTGGTGTATAGTTAGCTTTGGAGCCTTTGTATCCCCGGCTCCAAAAGCCTAGAGGTCATCCTTGGGTTTCCTCGGGTGCTCTCTGCCAGAGGCTCCAGGTAGGACCATTCTCCCCGGCTGTGGTGTAGAGCATGTTTTTAACCTCTTGTCCTGCCCAGACTGGCCCGAGGGCTACTGCCTGAGCAATCTCCCATTTAATTTGTTCAAAAGCTTGTTGTTGCTCAGGGCCCCGTTCAAAATGGTTCTTCTTACAGGTCACGTGGTAGAGAGGGCTCACAATCAGGCGGTAGTTTGGGATGTGCATCCTCCAGAACCCCACAGCACCCAGGAAAGACTGCGTCTCCTTTTTACTAGTTGGTGGGGCCATGGCTGCTATCTTGTTTATCACCTCCACTGGGATGTGGCAATGCCCATCTTGCCATTTTATTCCTAGGAACTGAATCTCCTTTGCAGGCCCCTTAACTTTCCTTCGCTTTATGACGAAACCGGCCTTCAGGAGGATTTCAGTTGTCTTCTTTCCTTTTTCAAAGTCTTCTTCAGCTGTGCCCCCCCATACAATGACGTTGTCAATGTACTGCAGGTGTTCTGGAGCCCCACCTTTCTCCAGTGCAGTATGGACCAGTCCATGGCAAATGGTGGAGCTGTGGTTCCACCCTGGGGCAATCGATTCCAGGTATACTGGATGCCCCTCCAAGTGAACGTGAACTGTGGCCTGCACTCTGGTGGTATCGGAATGGAGAAAAACACATTAGCAATGTCGATCATGGCTTACCACTTGGCTGCCTTCGACTCCAGTTCATGTTGGAGCTCTAGCATGTCCGGCACTGCAGCACTCATTGCTGGTGTAACTTCATTCAGGCCACGGTAGTCCATGGTTAGTCTCCATTCGCCATTAGACTTTCTCACTGGCCATATAGGGCTGTTGAAGGGTGAATGAGTTTTGCTAATCACCTTCTGGCTTTCTAGTTGACGGATCAGCTGATGGATGGGGACCAGGGAGTCTCGGTTGGTGTGGTACTGCCACCAGTGCAATGTCTTGGTAGCAGTCAGCACCTGCTGCTCTTCAACTTTCATCAACCCCACCACTGAAGGGTCCTCCGAGAGGCCGGGTAAGGTGGACAATTGTTCAATTTCCTCCAGGGCAGCTATAGCAAAGGCCCACTGGTACCCTTTTGGGTCTTTAAAGTACCCTCTCCTGAGATAAGTCTATGCCCAGGATGCACGGGGTGTCTGGACCAGTCACAATGGGGTGTTTATGCCAGTTCTTCCCAGTTAGACTCACTTCAGCTTCCAATAGGGTCAGCTGTTGGGATCCTCCTGTCACTCCGGAGATACAGATGGTCTCAACCCCACTATAGCTTGATGGCATCAGGGTGCACTGTGCACCAGTGTCCACTAAGGCCTTATATTCTTGTGGGTCTGATGTGCCAGGCCATCGGATCCTCACTGTCCAGTAAATCCAATTATCTCTTTCCTCCACCTGGCTGGAGGCAGGGCACCTCTAATCCTGCTCAGCATCACTCACTTGTTCTAAGAATGACTCTTGTAGGAATGGCTCAGAGGCCCCCTCAAGAGGGTCAGGCATAAGACTGGTGATTCTATTCTGTCTGGGGGATTTCTGACTGGAAACTGGAGCAACGTTTTTTCTTGGACAATTCGCCTTTCAGCTTCTGTACTTGTGCAGCTAGGGTGGAAGTGGGTTTTCCATCCCAGCTCCTCAGGTTTTCTCCATGGTCACAGAGGTAGAACCACAGGGTACCCTGTGGTGTGTACCTCCCACTGTCTTTCTCTTGGGTGGGGAAACTTCTGCTTCTAATGGCCGAGACATCGGCCTGTGCAGGTGGAGTGTAGGACATGTTCTCTTCCATTCTCTGGAGCCTCTGAGACAGTTCCCTCACAGCTGAAACACAGGCGTGTTGAGAGGAAGGGAGACTTCCTTCATATTGCCGGAGCTGGGCAGCCACTTCATCCACTGTTTGAACCTGGCCGTGTCTCCAAGACACCACTGCCAGTGCATTGGCATGTGATTGTGGTGCGCTTCGCAGGAACTACCGCCACATGGAGGGTGTGCAGTGGGCCTGATCGGGATCCATGGGTGATCTCTCATCCTTCAGATCACCGTAAATCATATCAAACACAGCTAATCCCTGAGATATTGAATACCCCTCTCCATGTTGGTCCGCTTGTTTAGCTGACATAGAATGTCATCCTTGAAGGGGTGCCTTTTGCTTACACTGAACAGGAGTCACCTCCAAAGGCTGAGGGGTTGGACCTGTCTCCCTACTACCTTGTGGATGCCAGCTTCCCTGTAGAAGGATCCCAGCTGCCTGGCCTCTTTCCCCTCTAATTCCAAAACACCAGCTCCACTATCCCAGCATCAGAGCAGCCAGGTGATAATCTGCTCACCTGGAAGGCGGCTGAAATCCTTCCACGTATCTCGCAACTCACTCAGGGATAGAGATCGGGTGATGACTTCTGGCTCTTCCTCCTTTCTCATGGTGGGCCTGGCTCATCTCCATTCCTCACTATGCGAGCTGATTTTTTGGTATATTTCGTTTTCTGTATAGAGGCACTGATACTGGCACTGTCTGTCCCTCTGGCCCAGCTGCCATACTAGTTGGTTTGTTTTCATATCCTGAGGCCCTTTCTTCCCTTTGAGGGCACTAAGTAGTGTTAAGGAGGACACGGTAGGCATGGGCAAGTCCCCAACACACTGCAGTGAGTCGTGTCTCCCGGGGTTTGTCAGGTTAGGAACACACCTTTTCTAAATGCTCCACTATTTTATCAGGACTCTGCACTTGTTCGGGACTGAAATTCCAAAGCACTGGGGGTGACCACTGATGTAGTCACTTGCCCATTTTTTCCCACACACCTTGCTGCTCATAACTATCTGGCCTCGGGGCAGGTCGCCAGGTGATACTATTATTGGAGAAGGACTGTATAACCCAAAACAGGATTTGGCAGACATTCAGAAAACACAGCACCGTGAGCACGCTGGCCTGGATGCTCCAAGGACAGCTAAAACTCTCAACAACTGGGCAGGTCTCTTCCCCTGGCTCACCCATAGATGGGGTGAGACCACTAACAAATGCCCAGGCCACCTACAGGTGCCGGTTCACACCCACAAGCATTGATGCAACCATGTCATAAGTATTCAGTATCCATTACAGCAAAGCTAGACTCCCGGCACACTTCCCACTGACAACAAACACCAGCACTGGGAACACGCAGTGGATATAAGGATCAATACAGCCCCACCATGCAAGCAAATTGGCCAGCATTGTAAACATACTTTATTCAAACAATCCAAATATATAAACAGAAAATTGCATCTAGCAGATTGTTTTAACACACTCTGGTTGGGTTTTTGTCCTTATCTCAACCCTCTTGTGCCCCACATTGGGTGCCAAAAAGGCTGTGGTGGTTTAGACCCTACCAGGACCTGAGACCACGTTGCCACTGCCCCTCCCCCACCCTCGGACGGGGATGGGACAGGGAATAAAATACCCCAGGGTTGAGATAAGGAAGATTTAATACAACAGTGTAACAACAACAAAACGAACAACAACAATAACAGTAACAGTGATAATAATGTACAGAACAAGAGCTATACCGCACGGACACAGCACGAGGTACAGACGCAGACAAAAGCCGCTCCTGCGCTGTCTGCGCCTGGGCACCCGGACATGAAGTCAGCATGGGATGGAACAGCCGGGCTGTAGCTCCCTCCCAGCTGCTGGGGAAAATTAACCCTATCCTAGCTGAACCAGGACACCAAGAAAGTTGGGTTCTGAGCCAGGCAGAAGGAATGGCATGTCTCAGGACAACCTGCATGCAGTGTGAATATCAAATGCTCAATTCAGTTGCCTAAATGTAGGTGTACAATGCCATGTGTGATGCTCTAGGTACTGAGATGGAGCCTGGTGGGCATGACATAGGGCTCACAGGAGATGTATCATGGAGTGGTGGCTGAAGGCAAAGCCAGAGGTCGCCTCAGAGCTAACACAGGAGACCCTCATTTAGGCAACCCAGAGGCCTGTGGGTCTGAGCTACAGCCATGCTCCTCACCAGTGAGGATGGGAGACATGAGAGTCATGAGACTCCAGTCGCTGTGCCTGTTCCAGTTCACTCTTCCCCTTACAGGACAAACAGTCCTGGAACCCAAAGGATTCCCAGGGCAAAACAGCTGGATGGAGCCAACAGAGTCCCCCCAGGACCTCTCAGCTAGAGCAGACCCTGCCTGGCTCCTGCTTCATCCACCACCCAGACCCAGAGGCACTGATGCATCCATGGCAGCAGGAGCTGGGCAGGGTATAGGGCTGAGGCTCTTTGTACTCTGATTGTTCCCAGATACTGCATGATGCATTAAAATACTTGGCACAGTGGGGAACACAGGCTTGTGTTCACAAAGCTCGGAGCACAGAGAGAGTACTCACCCTCATCTCTGCTTTCCTCTCCTCCCTATCGGGGAGATGCCATTCAATCAACTCAGGCTACTTGAGATAAGTAAATTAAATCCACGGGCCCCTCCTGCCTCTCTACCTGCTTCTGCCCCCACATCTGTATTTCCTGGTTGTACCTGCTAATGGCAGCTTTTGCTGTACCCAGGGAAGGCCACTAATAAGCCCATCTGAGGAACTGGCACCCATCCCTTTGTGTGGATGAGCTTAAGAGGGACTTTCAGCAGAGTTGTGCTAAACTCTTTTTTTCTCCTGGAGGCAAAATCCTCATTCCCAAAGTACACTGCAGCCAATTTACCCTGGCCCAGGGCCTGGGAACAAGAGACTATTGCTAAACTCAGACAGCTTCTTGAACTAGGGATGCTGCTCCGTGCCATTTCCCCCAAAGGCAGTTCGTGTCAACGCCTCCACTCGTAACAACCTTGTCTCCAAAGGGCGGCAAAAGTGCCATTTTGGCATCTGGTTTGCAGTGTTATAAAGGAAGACAACCTTCTTGCCAGGACCAGAGAGAGTCAGATGCTATCTGCGCTCCAGTCCACAGGGCATGCTGTGGGGCTGGGTCCAGACACCCCATGCAGGCTTTAGATATCAGAGGCAGGGTGCCAGGAGGAGCAGCCCAGAGCTCCAGTCAGCTTGCCCTGCATCTCTGCAATGCCGTGCAGCCGGATGGCAAACGGTCCCATAGGCACCCCGGATCAGTCAGCACATCTTCATCACATGGCAGCTGCAAGTCCCGTAGACCTGCTCCTGAGGCATCCCTGCTTTCCCTCAGAAATTGCCTCTGGGATGACAGCACGGCAACCAAACTCTGAATCTCTTACTGCTGTCCCTGTGGCAGCTATGAGAAGAAACTCTTGCGTGGGAAGGTTGCTTAGCTCCGGAGGTGACTCAATGTTGGGGGCACCTACCCTTCACGCCTCTGCCACCAAGGGGAAGAGTTACTAGAGGACAGAGAGAGGGTGGTTGGTCCTGTACCTCTCATAGGAACTTCATTATTCTTTGTAGGCCACCACAGTCTATTCCACTATTAGAAAGAAATTCTTTCCTGTGAGAGTGGTGAGACACTGGCCCAGGTTGCCCAGAGAAGTTGTGGTTGCCCTGTCCCTGGCAGTGTTCCAGGCCAGGCTGGATGGGGCTTGGAGCAACCTGGTGAAGTGCTGGGGTCTGAATTCCAAGCCCTGAATTAAGGTTGACATATGGGTGGTTCCCACAGTCCTTCAAAAGGAGGGGATGAGTTTGCCTTTTGGCTTTCCTCCAAGGTGCAGCCAACCTTGTAAGGAAAGCCCTTGGGTAAACAAGCCCCAGGTGCCCTGCATTGGGTAAATGGGTGCTAGGTGTCCTGTTTTGGGGATAAAAGCTGGGACCACTTGCAGGAAGGGTGGAGTGTCTATCTGTGAGGTGGATGTACTTTGCAGAGCTTCCCAGTTGGGGAAGGACCTCCTGACTCTCCCTGCAACTGGGCCCCAGTCAGGTTTGGCATTTGCAAATGAGGGCTTCATGGGGGAACAATATGGGGCTACTTCTATCCTATATGATCAGCCTATTGACTTGGGTGTCTCCCATCTCTTCTATGGGAGACTTTGTTTCTTTGTTTATTCCACCTATTATTGATCATGCTGTGTCATCCCTGGGGTCGCTGGGATTGATGTCTATTATGTGTGATCTGTTTGACTTGTTTGTACCCCCAGCGATCACCCATATACTGACTTTTTTGTGTACAATAGAAACTAATTACTGGTTCGTTCTGCTGCTGGCTGTGTCCTTTGTGCTAGGCCTAGTAATTGGCAAAACACCTGGTCTGGTGGGAGGTGTCCCAGCCCATGGCAGGGGGGTTGGAAAGAGATGAGCTTTGAGGCCCCTTCCGACCCAAACAAGTCTATGATTTTTATGATTCACTTATAAAGAGAACCCCAACAGTGCCTATCCATTTCTGACCCTATCCCAACACCTCCCGCACTCACCTCTGAACCTCTCTGCTCTCGCCAGCTTTCCTTACTTCCCCAGCTCTTATTTCTAGTGCTGGAAGCAGCCATTTCATACTCAAAACCTTCGCATCCCTGGTCTGGAGTGTGCCTACTGGATAGTCCTCAGAGAACAGAGCTGTGACCGGATCTGTTGAGCACATGCAAAACATGTTTTGCAGAGCTTGTAACTAATTCAGAATTAAACAAACTTTCCTGGAAGTGGCAAATGGCACTTTTTTGACAGCAGGACCAAATTTCATGCTCTTTCTTCAATACATGGAGGCATTTCTCTCCTACTGCAGTTTCATGGAATTATTTATTTTCAAAATCTGGGCAAAACACTGTGCTTTCCCCTCATTCTTGGAAATGGTCAAAATAGTTTGGCTGAAACTTTCCAGAGAACTTCAGCCTAAGGCAGACATCTGGCATGGAAAAAATTTTGCCCAAACAATTACAGTTTGATGAGACTATACGCTTAATTACCAGCGCCTTAAGTGCTGGGCTCTGTTGTGCAGATACCTACGGATATGCAGGGGACTTGCACTGGCCATGCTCTGTAACCATGATGAAGCTTTAGGGTCGTCTTCTCTAGGAAAATGTAGGGGAGAGCATAGCCACGAGAGGGAGTGCAATTCCTTATTCTCACCACGACACACAGTCCAGCTGCTGCTAACCACTGCTAACCGCTGCTGCTAACCAGCCCTCTGGCTATGAGCTGTGTTTCAGCCATGGATGGGTTCTGGTGCAGGCCTTGTGCTGTAGTGAGTCTCATCCAGTGAGAATTGTGAAGAAGAGCATGAAACATCACGGTATGCTTGTGTCGCATTTAAGAAACGGCCCACCTGCAATGCCAGGCTATTTCAACACTGGGTGTTTTGTTTCTGAAACCTAAAACAGTAGGTGAAATGTTACAAGGAGATTCAAAGAGGTCTCAGTGTTGCATCTCAGAAGCCTGGGTCTGAACATATGGATGGATCCTAAGAAGTCATGGAGCACCACGTATCTGTCCTGGCTCCTTGCAGCACCAAAGGAAGAGGAAAGAGCAGGCCCTGATTTTGCATGGCCACTTGACAATTCAATCTGAAAGATCCCGTCCTCCCCAAAGACACTAGAGAGATGATGGGCTAGCTCGGGGGAATTGGGTTACTGCACCATGCTTCCCAATCCAAGTACCTCTACAAGAACATATTCAAAGTGACCAGCTCAATGAGATCAGAACTGCAATGGACTTCTGCTCCACAGGGGATGCAGAGAGGAACATGCAGAGGATCTATTTGCATCCAAGCAACTCCACAGCCGCTGTGTGCTCCAGGCATGTTTTATTCACTCATAGCTCAGGCCAAATCTGAAACACACCATCAAATGTCTATGATCTGGGTTGCTAAATTGTTCCTGTGTGTGCTCATGGCCTGTTCACATGGCGAAGGAAAGCATGTCAGCTGAACTCACCATGAATGTGGTTTAAACCATGGTTTCTTCAGAACCAGAACGTATTAAGAGCTTACACAAGGTCAGCAGCTCCAAGACAGGTTTGTGATTTAGGCTGCTGGAGTAAGAGGCAACAGAAGAGTTCTGAGATGATGTACTTAATCCTAGGACACACCAGGACAGTCACAGCAGCTCAGCTAACTTATGAAGCCAACATATTTCAGCTGCACTGCTTCAGGAACCTAATGCCACTGAGCCTTGACAGACACAAGCAAGGAAATTTTGCAGGCACTGGACTAGCCACAAGAGGGGGATCACAGTGAATGCAAGAGATGCTGAAAACTGGAAAACACATCGGAGCCCCAGTCTTCCCAGTACCTTCTGGGGCATGGATCTCCCTGCTCTGGCTGCTTTATCTCCAATTCACAAACCATTTTCCCTAACAACACCTGATACTTTACTTAAAATTATGGGTGTAGGAGAACTGCATTTTGTCCACTGGAAAACCAGGAACATCTCTTTGTACCAAGTATTTCAAACACAGCCTTTGAAAAATACATCTTTATATTGGCTCGAGCACACAGGTCCCTACCCAGGCTAACTCTCACATCTTACAGTCGGCCAGAAAATGCCCTTTATTCTCTTATCCTGTGCCTTTTATTGTTGACCTACAGTCAAACCCATGAGTATCACATGTGTAACCACACAGGGACAGCAGGTATAGCTGTTATGGCAAGGAGGACAAACTCCCAGAACTCGAGCTACCAAATAATCACCATTAGCTGTTGTGGGTACAGGAGGATGCTGCACAGCCAGGCAGGATCTAGGTTTTTTTCCCCTTTCAAAGAGGTGGCACACAGACACACTAGTCATGGCAACTGTCACCTTGGGTGCGATCAGCCAGGTTTTTAATTGGCTTGCAGATGTTATGCCCTGGCCATGTATATTATTTTCACTTCAGTATATGTCAGCAGGAACAGGACTCTGCTAAATTTATCCCCTGTGCTCAAGACTAACTGCTCAGGCCTTGAAGGGTATTTTTAATAGGAGGTAAACCTCATCCACAAACAGCCTCTCATTTCAGGGCTACAAATGAGATATTTTCCAGCCTCGTTTAACTCCAACCCTGCCCCTTCCTTCCACAAGCCCCAAATGACTGTTTTCTCCTGATTCTTTGGTCATTGTGTAAGTGTGATATCCCTTGGCAGAACCTACAAAAGAGCTGGGGAGGAACATGGTTCCTGCCTATTTGGCTCCTTTTAGGGTTAAAGCCAGGATGGGTTTTGTGCCTAAAGCAACATCCTTCGCGCAAATGCCAGTATAACATAAATTGTGCTGGGCTCTGAGGAGAAGAAAATGTCAAAAATTAAGTTATTCTTCTGCTTGAATCACAAATCCAAGTAGCATGCAAATAAAGAGGAGCCATCTGTTCAGTCCCTGGGCCATTTCAAGTTAAGCATTCAGTGCCAGATTCAGCTCCCAGTTACACCAGGTCAGCTGTGCTGGCTGGCCTCCTCAGGATGTGCTCAGCTTTGCCCAGCATCTCCTGTCACCACACAAGTGTCTGTAACCCTTCACGTTCCTCCTGAGCCCAACTGGCATTCTGTCACTGAAGCCACCTTGGATGCAAGGCTTCCCTACTTCCAGGCAGCTTCACAAGCAGGATTTCAGGGTTTCTCCTGTTTTGCTTCCTTCACTGCGTGTATCAGGCTAGGTCCCTCACTGCCCCATGATGCTTTGATGATGCATCAGAGCAGTTGGTGCATTGATCTGAAATCAGATTTGTCACCCCTTCAGTGGAGCCCACGCTAGACCCATGGCTACCTTCCTCTACCTCCGAGTACACTCTTATTACCATCAACATTAATGCAGCCTTTGAATAGCACTCTGAAAATGCAGACCCGTTGGGCTAAACATCGTTGGAGGCAGAGAGGATTGCCACCTCATCTGAGAGAGGAGGCAAAGTGAAAGGAGACCTGACCATCCTGCAGATGGGTGCAGAGATATTTAGTAAGCTGGCCATGACACAGTCTTTAAGTATTAGCTTGAGAGAATCGTCATAGCAGGGACAGATCTTGCTGGCAAAGCCTAGCTGCGTAGCTTGAGCTTGTACGTCCTGAAGGACTTGGTCTGTGTTAGGTCCACCAGCTTCACCATCCCAGCTCTCCCATTCACTGTGTGAGACACACTCCAGTTTCAGGAATGATGGCAAAAATGATGCCCACATAGTAGAATCATGGAGTAGGCTTGGTTGGAAAAGACCTCTAAGATCATAAAATGCAACCATTAACCCAGCACTGCCAAGTCATAGTCTGGCACTGAGTATGTGCGTGTTACCACTCAAGCAGGTTTTACTTCCATGCACCAGGCTGAAGTCTACCAGGCATTCATCATCATGGTATAGTGAGAGGACCAGAGCTGTAGTTATGAGCAATATTCAATACTTCATAAACCTAAGGCTGAGGGGGGCTCTAGGAGGGAGATACGGTCAGAAGAGGATTTGGGGTCTGTGCTGGGGGCCAGCAATTAATGCCTGAGCAGCAGTCTGGGATACAATCAACATGTGAGTGCTTCCGTCACACTGCAAACTCAGGCGGGGTAGTTTAGGCTATTGTTGACTGGAGATCTCACAAGTCCCAGGTCGGTTGCTGCCCTTCCTCTGTGCTGCCCTCCTCTCAGCTAAAGCAGCCTGGTTCCAGAGCCTGTCCACTCCCACCTCTTCTCCAAGGACCCCCCCATCCCACCCAAACTGACAGAAACCCCAGGATAGCTCCAGGGAACTAAGGGGAGTTAGACTGCTGTCAGACCAGTGCAAGGGGAAAACAGGAGGTACAAGTGACAGAATTCTCTCCACATCCTCAACGCATAAAAAAAGTAGGAAAGATTCATATCTAGCTTTGTCACTTGTTCAACAGGCAGCTCCAGACCTAAATTTCCTGCAGGGGGACTGAGCTGTATCATACTGTCTTATCCAGACCATGGATCCTGGCAAGTGCCCCCTGCATGCTTTGGTGCCATGCTTCCAAAGTCTGGGCTTAGGGCTTTCCCTAACAGGGCCTTGAAGGCATGCAGAGCTGGGATGGAGAACAGACATGCTGAAGCAACCATGACACACTTGCTGAGAGGTAGCACCAGAAACTAACTGGAGAGCTTTTACAATGTAAGTCACTTGCTGAGCCCCATCTCATGGCATATGAAGCATGTAGGGCTGAAAATGCGGGGCATACCTTGCCCTACAAAAACACCATCAACTGCTTTACTTTTTAAGTAATGATTTGCTATTGATCATGTGCATGAAGATGAGGTAGCTCCCTACCTCTCCTGCCAGTTCCCACACTCTCAGTCACATTATAAGCAAATGCTGGAGCCCCTTAGAGAGCCCCTCTCTAACAGAGCTGAGTTACTGCTCTTAGGAGGGGATAAACATGGCACGTCAGAAATATCTGGGTAAATGCCTGAGAGTACTCAAACTGACTGAAGACCTGCGTACGTACAAGTGGAACAAACATGGCCATAAGGTAGAGGCAGCCACATCTTCCTAACTCTATAAACCATATGCCAAGGTCTTCACAAGAGCTGCCAGACATGCCTTAGAAAGCTAGGTAGGGAGCATGGTCTAGAAGCAGAGTGCTCACGCAACATGATTCCGAGGTGCTGCAGTGTGTTCAGGTTCAGAGATGCTTCTTCCAAGGGAAGGTGAGCCAAGTGCCAAGGATGAACACAACGCAGGTGAAGTCCTCAGTGGCCAGGACGTAGTCCCGCCAGATCTCAAGAGAGTTGGCAGGACCAGATGCTGGTAAAAAAGAACTACCAAGAGTCCCAGGCAAGGTGAGAGGATGAACTGGGTCCAGGGTCCACCTGGGAACAGCAGAAGCAGGACTGGAAACAAAGCTACAATGTAGGTGTGACACTGACCCAAGACACAGGACCCCAGGCAAGACTACAAACAGTTGCTTTTACAACACAGCTCAGGCAAGGTGCCCATGTCTGAGCTTAAGTGGAGCCTCTAGACTAATGAGTGGAGAATGCATGGGTGGCGGTGAGGTTGGTCAGGGTAATTAAGGCCAATTAGTGCACCCAGGACCCTGACACAACTAGATGCATTGTGGAGCAGGAAAAGTTACGTTTCTTTCTTATGCATTTCTAACCTCAGGCCTGGAGACCTTCTGTAGCTGGACTACATCCTCCCTCTGGATGAAAAAGGGCTGCTGGTCCTTCATGGCTGCCCACTCCCTGCATTCTTCCTCTCCAAAACCAGATGATATAGAGGACTCACAGTTTTATCATGCAACAGCTCTCTGCAGTTCTTTGGAGGGTATCTGTTGGGAACACATATTCCTTCATCAGCAGAGAAGAGTCACAGCAGCTGCCCTTACCCTTTCTAATTTAAACCTTCCCTTTAAATCCAAAACTGCACTAGTAATGAAGGATTTCCATTGAAATCAGAGAGTTTTGACCGAGCCATGCATTCAGAGACAGATCCCAGGCTGGATCAGCACTTAGCAATGATTATACTTGGTCTTAGAGCAGAGATCCCAGGCTGAATCGGAGCATCGCTGCACCAGGGTCCTCCACCTGAAACAGATGGACCGCAGAACAGCATATCTGAAAGGAATAGTTTGAAATGGTGTTTCACTGAGAACACTTGATGAGTTTGCTGCAGCCACCACAGAAATCCTGCAAAATAGCATGCAAATACGCTGGAAATGTTCTAAATGTATATGGGAAGGACACCTCCCCAAACAGCTGATATTGAGGGTCAAGACAACTACTTAGAGTTTAAGCTGACAATGTTCTTCCATGACTCAGCATCGTGCCGACTGCTCTCAGGGACCCGGTGGGAAAGCACGGAAGCCTGAGGACGGAGTAGGCTGCCAGAAGAAATAAAAACAAATTGAGATTTTGGCTAGGTCTGACTTTAAAAAAAAAAAGAAAAAAAATCAAAAATCCCAAATCCCCAAAACAACAGCCTGCCAAACAAAACAACCATAAAAAAACCCCTGCTGTCACGGCCTTGATATTTCTTCCTTTGGAATACCAGTTTTGGGACTAAGTTGATTGAACACATAAAGGAGGCTTGTTGCTATGCTAATTTCACAGAGTTAGGTGCGTTCTTTCCCTACTTTCTCTGCAACTCGGATTTTATTCCCTCACAGCCCAACCCTCAAGAGGCTGAGGAGTGATGTGGGATCATCCTCAAGTTTTGCCAGTTTGGCATCAGGGATGATGTCAGTATAACAACATACGGGGCAGGTGGCACCCTAAGCTCGTGATCCACATGAATGTGGAAAATAATACTTTCAGGCAGGTGGGTTTTTTTTGCAGAAGGCAAATTTTCATCTTAAATTGCCTTTCCCAGCACACTGGAGAAGACATTGAATGGGGCAATTAGGATGGGGTCCCAGAAAGGATCCAGACCTGCTGGATCTCCAGAAGATCTGGGGCAATGCTGTAAGATGTACCACACTCCACCAGCGGGACCTGGGGTCTTGCAGTGGGATGATGATGCTGGAAAGGTGCTGCCTGTCTGTATTTTGTTGTTTTTTTCCCCATCTAAGGGTTTATTTGGCTGGAATTGTGTAACAATCCAGGGCACCACAGCTTGCTGCAGTTTTTTCCCCAGAGGGGATGGCATTGGCACAGCCAGCCCTGCAGACCCCCTCAGTGGCCCTGAAGGCTGGCAGAGGGGCTGAAGATCATAGAATCACAGAATGGTTTGGGTTGGAAGGAACCTCACAGCTCATCTCATTCCAACCCCCTGCCATGGGCAGGGACACCTCCCACCAGACCAGGTTGCTCCAAGCCCCATCCAACCTGGCCTGGCACACTGCCAGGGAGGGGGCAGTCGCAGATGGACGCCGGGCAGCTCCCCCTGCCCACCGGCGTCCCCACGCTCTGCCCGGCTGCAGTGCCAGTGCCTGACGCCAGCCCGCAGCCCAGCTATGGGGCAGGCTCCCCCCGCTCCCTCAGGCACAGCCGCGGCGGGGCTGAGGGGATCGGGCCTCCACGTCCCCACTCCGTGCCCCGCGGGGACAGCCCCCATTCGTGTTGGTGGCCGTTATTCACCCTCAGACAGCCCAGGAGGGCCGTGAGCGGAGGGCGGGCGACGCATACCTCCACCCCAGCCCTCAGGCGAAAGGGAGCGGGCGGCAGCCACAGCGCTCCCTCAGGCGGCCACAAACCCCGCCCCTCGGTCCTGATTGGCTGAGCCACACGTCCGTCCGCCGCCGTTTGTTTGGTCGCGTGGACCTGTCAAGCCCGCCGCGGCGGGGGGGTGAGGGGGAAGGAGGGAGGGGCGCCCCCCCCGCCCCCCCCGCCACCCCCGGTCCCACGTGGCAGCGCCCCGAAGGGGCGGGCGTGACGGCGGGCCCCCCCTTGCCCCCCCTCCCCGCGGTCGGTGACCCCCTCCCTCCTCGGCGGGGGTGGGGCCGCCCCGGGCTGCGGTGGCGGTGGCGGTGGCGGCGGGGGGAGCGACTGGCGAGCCGCGCTGAGGGGAGGGAGCGGGCTGCCCACATCCGGGCCCTTCGCCGCCGGGAGCCGGGCAGAGCCGCGGGACAGCGCTGCCGCCGCCGCCGGACGGGGCAGGCAGGGGGGCTGCCGGTACGCAGGTGGGTCTTCTCCCCCCGCCCTCCACCCGTCCCTCAGCCGCCGCCCCGTCCCGTCCCGTGAGGTGCTCGCAGTCCGCCGTCGGCTGCCAGCACCGCCTGCGGGGTGCCCCGCCGGGACGCGTGTGTGTCCCAGCCCGGACCCCCCGCCATCCCGCCATCCCGCCATCCCGCCATCCCTCCCCGGGGCCGGGGAAGGTGCGGGGTTCTCCCGGCGGGGCTGCGGCAGCGTCAGGCAGAGGCAGCACCGCTGTCACCGTCGCTCCGGGATTCCAGGTCTGCTCACCAACCCCCATTCCCCCCCCCCCTTCTTTTCCTTCACCAATTGCTATTATTAATTTTATTAATTATTTTACGGGAGAATTATTATTATTATTAAATTTTATTTTTTTTTTTTCTGTATTGTGGCAAAACTTTCCGCTGGAGTTCGCTGCCGCCGATGCGATCCCGAAACGCTGCCAAGCGCAAGCCGACTTATAGCATCAGCTTTCCCTTGTGATTTAAGCGAAATTTAAGGTGCAGAGGGTGCGGGTGACCCCATCACCTGCTCCCCTGCACCGTGCACCGGGGCAAGGACCCGCTGGCTCAGCCCCTGGTGCTGGGGGGGGTCGTCGGTGGGTTTTTATTCCGGTTATTTATCCGCTTGCTGCCTGAGCCAGTGTAAAGTCGGAGGCGGTTGTGGTTGGTGTGCGGTTTTGGCGTGTCACCTCTTGTGGGTGATGCTGAAGGGCTTCACACCGCATCCCCGTATCACTCCGGTTGGTGTGGCGTGGAGTCCCCGCTGTCCCCCACACCGCACACCCCATGGTACAGGAGGGGGAGCTCGCACCACATCGCAGGATGGGGAGCTGCGCATCCCCAGCCTGTGCGGGGTCCCCACAGCCCCCTCTGCCCCGAGCAAAGGGAGCCCCCTTCCCCTGAACCCCCCCTTTCTGCCAGCCCTCACCGCAGCTCCGGCGCTGAATTTCCTCCTGCCTATATTCTGCTATTGATTGCTGAGCTTGAACTTCCTCCCAAAATCATTAAAGCTTAAAAAATTGATGGCACAATAGAGCCCTTTATTAGCTACATAACTTTTCTGGCTTTTTTTCCTTCTCCTTCTCTCTCTCTCTCTTTTTTTTTTTTTTTTTAATAGACACAAAAGGGCAGAGCCTGAGCTCAGATTTGTACCCTACATCCCCAGGAGAGCCAGGACACATCCCCCTCCTCCCCCCTCAGCTACCCATCACCACAGCCGTGCTGGGCTATTTATTAGGAAAAACGGCAAAGAAGGAATCAATGCATACAGGTTTTTTTCCTTCCCTTTAGTTTCAGCCTCCTCCTTTTGCAGCCTGCAGATAGGTCTGTTTATTTCTGCTCTCATAAATAAAAATATTTGAGTGAGGACTGTAATATTTTATTCCCTGTCACGCGCATCCCTGGGATCTAACAGCGGCTGAGTTCTTGCTCCGTGTTAACTTACCCTTTTAAGTAACAGTTGAGTTTTCCTGAAGGAAATCCCTCTGGGCTGGCCATTACCATCATCGTATAACGCAGCAGAAAGATGGATTACTAGGATGGATCTCTTCCAGCGTGACTTCTCCAAGTGACAGACTTTAGCTCGTTTGTCCCCGCTCCCCTTGCAGTTGTCAGGGTGGGTTTTACAACCCCTAGGA
Organism: Podargus strigoides; assembly: GCA_028020825.1. Classification (NCBI taxonomy): domain Eukaryota; kingdom Metazoa; phylum Chordata; class Aves; order Caprimulgiformes; family Podargidae; genus Podargus; species Podargus strigoides. The sequence continues at coordinate 18,555,532 of CM051663.1, forward strand.
AATATTTGCAGTATCCCCTGGCATGTGGTCATAAATATGGGCACTGATTTTCCAGGTAGGACTGTTGGCAGCATCTTGCTTCACACAAAGTCACAGCTCCTGGAGTCAAGTCAACCCCTGCAAGTTCTCCATTAGTGGATAGATATGAAGATCTTACTTTTTCTAGTTATTTAGGGAGGTTTTAGGTGTGCTTGAGTGCATCTGGGAAGATAAGGAGCAAGGAGGCAAAAAACCCCCATACATTTATACATGTGAGTGTATGGGCTCAAAATAAATTGCAGGATTTTGAAGGCGATGTAACACTTTGTTGACCGATCTCTTAGTGATCCTTTGCCAGAGCAGGGACTGAAAGTCACGTAGAGGGGACACTGCCTCGCTGTGTGGCCTCGGGCTGGTCATTTATCTTCTCTGTTGCAGTGTCAGTATCTTGGGAGCGTGGCTGCCTGTGCTGCCCATGTTTTCTGCTAGCCCCGTCTCGATGCTGCATGCTGCCCTCCTCCTCCTCACCCTCATTTCCATGTGGCTCTTGCACCCCATTATTTTTAGAGTCTTCCCAGGATGGGAACCCTTAGGTGGAAACCATCCCCCCCAGAATGCTTCCTTTCTAGGACAGGAGCAATAGATGTGTCTCTCTGTGCTCCCTGTTTCTCAGGGGAACATCTGCTTGTTTCTCGTTAATGCCAACCGCCCTGTGTGCCCCCCCTGTTTGTCATCACTACAGAATGTTGCATGCTGCTGCTGCAAATGATGAAGCTGTAAAACAAGACTGGCTCAGAGGAGGTTGTGTTTGCAGGTGACACCAAGCTGAGTGGTGTGGTGGACATGCCTCAGAGCCCCGTCCAACCTGACCTGGAATGTTTTCAGGGATTGGGCATCTCCCACCTCTCTGGGCAATCTGGGGCAGTGGTTCACCACCCTCAGCATAAAGAATTTGTTCCTTATATCTGAATCGCACCTCTTTAAAGCCATTACCCCTCGTCCTATGTCATTGTCAAAAGTCCCTCCCCAGCTTTCTTGTAGCTCCCCAGGCACTGGAAGGTGCTCTAAGGTCTCCCTGGAGCCTTCTCTTCTCCAGGCTGAACACCCCCAACTCCCTCACCCTGTCCCCAGAGCAGAGGTGCTTCAGCCCTCAGATCATCTTTGTGGCTTCCTCTGGACTCACTTGAAGAGGTCTATGTCTTTCCTGTGCTGAGGACCCCAGAGATGGACACAGCACTGCAGGGAGGGTCTCACCACAGCAGGGCAGAGGGGAAATTACGCTGTATCAAAAGGGTCTGAGCTTGCCTGGGACGGAGCTTTGCAATTACCGGAACCAGATGACTGAAGACATATTTAGGCAGCTAAGTCTATGTGGAACCCTTCTCCTCCCTGGCACACCCAGAGCATCCCTGCTGTCCCAGCTGCTGTCCCACCACAGTGGCACGCTCTCGGCAGTGAGGACTCTCCGTTCTTTTCTCCTGCCACGCTCCAGAACCTTATACAATTGCTTTGGCACTTTTCCCCGAAGTCATTATTCTGGGTAACATGCTTGTTTGTTTATGCTTTTTGGTTTTAATCATACTTTTCTTTTTCTTTCTTTTTTTTTTTTTTTTTTAATTGTGTCTGAAAAGCTCCGGGGTTTCCTTTCCTTTCCCCTCCCCTTTCCCAGATGGTTGCCTGTAAAAAAAAAAAAAAAAAAAGGAAATATTAGAATAAAAAAGGAAATAGTTTGGTTTTGTAATGAATGAAGTTTGGCTTTTCTAGAGAGGATGTGGGAGAGAAAAAGGGAAGGGAGGGGGGAAAGTGGCAGGTGTGTTTGGAGGGAAGGGTGTGCCGTGCCATGTATTTTAAGCTCTGTGGGGTCTGTGCCATTTGTTTTACAGCACTCCAGTGAAAAGGGATCTGGGTCTCACTGTGCTTTTAATCTCACTGTGACCAGCTTGGAGAAACAACCCTCCCTGGTCTTTTGAATCTGTTTCATTTATTTAATTAGATCTCAGTTCTCCATTGTCATCACTGGGAGGAGGTCCATTGACTTATTTACCTAAGCTGGTTGGTCTGAAAGGGTTTGCATTTTTTGGAGGAGGAGGAAGGAGCAGGTGGGTGGGAAGCAGTGGGGCTTGCCAGGCTGCTGGTTTCCGCTCCAGTGGATCTGCAGGAGCAAAGGGAGTCGCTACAAAAGTGAGGCTCAGACTTCAAAGGGCAAGATGACACTGCCTGTTCCTGCTGGCAAGGAGAACCAGGAGTCAGCTCTGCCTGAGTTGCAGGTAGTGCTGCAATTCCCAGGGAGCAGGACTAGGATCTTAGCAGAACCCCACGGCTTGGAGGTCCAGCCCATCCTGGTGACACCTTGGCGGCTGTGGCTCTGGGTGGCAGCAGCTCTCTGTCACCCGTGGCCATGGTGGTTGTTCATATGCATGGCCCTTTGTGCAGTGGGACGAACATCTGGCAGGGTAGAGGAGGTGACACCCTGAAGACCTGTCAACAGCTCTGGGGTTAGCCTACATTCTCATGGGTGTTGTTGAGCCATGTCAGACTGCTTTTGAACAGCATGTTGGCTTCATCAAGGTCAAGTGCATGGTGCAGGTCTGCACCTTGCCAGACCAGAACTGGGGTATTGCAAATCCACCCACCGCTTCTGCATTGCTCAGCAGCAGCAGGGCTTGTGTGCCACCTTGGGGCACACTACAGAGAAGAGGAGCAGTACAGGCTGATAGCATCTCATCCTGACGGTCCATACAGACCCGTGCTGGAGCATACATTGGGTGTGTTTATTGTTCCTGCAGGAAAGCAGGTCTCTGGGGCAGGCAGGGAGGCTGTCCCAACTAGGACAGCTTTGTCTGGATCTGGCTATGCAGAGGTGTGAACTGATGGCCTTCAGTTGCTTGTGTGACAGTCTAGATGTATTAGTGGGACATGCATCTCAGTCTGAAAGGTCTGCCTGAGACTTCTTATTCTGCCTGAGATGGGGCTTCTGTGGTCTTCTTCTGGTTAAATTCTTAGATGGGTGCTTTGGGAACTGGGCTGTTCATTTTGCTGGAGTTTTCCTTGAGATTTTGGAACATCATCTGCTTTTACCCTCCATTCCCTGCCAACACCAGCTGTGATCATTCATTTTCTCCGTTGTGGTCTGTAGAGCGGGTGCTGTCTCTTGCTGCTTCTGTCAGGCTGCATATCAATAGTATGGCCTCAGTCATGATTGGCACCTGAACAAATTACTGCAATACAAATAAATCAGGAAAAAAATAACAGTATTTGCAAGAGCGGTGGGTTGGAGATCTAACATTTATGCAGTGCCATTCATCAGAAATGATGCCCAAATGTTCTATAAACTCTCACAGGTTCATAAAACACCACTCCCAGGCTTCAAGACAGCATCAGCTGTTTGTTTAATAACAAAACTACGTAATGGTTCAGGACCCGAAATACAGACTTACTGCTTCCACTTGGAGCTGCAGGGAAAATGTGGGTCCACAAATCAGATGAACCCTATTGGAAACTGGCCAGGACACCCCCTATGAACATGATCTGGACATACGTCTTCCAGTGAGCAAAACCAGCAGCTCTATGGCTTACCTGAAAGTTGTCACCTCTGCCAGAGAATCACCTCCGAGAGGGACATGGGTCCTTTTGGGTTGTGGGGTGAACGGTGTTCTAGAAAGTCCTAAGTAACCTTGTGGGGTACTCATTTTCGGAGGAAAGTGGTGTCTCCCAACCTGTTGTAGCTACTTCTTGTGGGTTTTGGGTCTAGTGCAGAGGAGACTGACCAGTCTGCCAGATGGCCTTTGGCCCTGTAGGACCTCTTGGGTTCTGTTCCTGGTGGAAGGGGCCTTTCCAATGCTATCTGAATCTTCTCATTGCATCAGGTTTAACACACAGCAGAGGAGGAAACTGAGAGGGAGGAGAAAAGTTTACTTCTTGCCCTCTTTTTTTTTCAATTTAATCAAAAAGAAAGATATTTTAATTTATTTATTGGCTCAGGCGTTCTCCTTTCTCCAGGCTTTGCCTAGCGTAAGACCTGAAGATTTGCATGCTTGATCGAATCTGATGGGAGTAACCAAATCGGCATTAGCAAACGTATGGACCTCAAGCTAATTGGCAGGTGATGGACTCCATGACTGCAATGAAGATGAGCCCTTCTGTAGAGCATATTGTACTTTGGCACGGGGACACAAGTAAGAAACCCGTGGCAATTTTTAAATATAAATCCCTTCAGGGCATTTATTTTTCGGTTCTGCTGCGCTGCAATGAACGCATGATCAAAGTAAAACCAAAAAAGGGTGGGCAGGAGCATGGTGACCTCAGCGAGGTCAGCAATGAGCTTGAGGTTAAAATCCAGAAGACTCACCAAAACTCGTGACTGTTTGCAGCTTGAGAATTAAGTTACAGAAGTTAATCATGGTGATGTGAGAGAAAATATTTGGGGTATTCCATGTCACTTTTAAGCATCTTGATTGTCAGTTAAATAGAGGAGAAGAGAAACATGACTGATGATAGTCACCAGAGTTGCTCAGTGGGGATTTGCAGGCAGCGTTGTTATTGCATTGCCGTCTGCCGGCAGCACTCCAGTTGTCAGCCTTGCCTTTATAAATTATTCCTTTTTTGGATGTTTGCAGCTTAGAGTATCTTTTTGAGGCCAGAATTTGGTATTGGGGGCTTTGGTCTTCTCTTCAACCTAAATGCGCCAGGTGTTGGTGTGGACCCGGTGTTGGTTGGTGCCCTGGGTTGATTGAATTAATCCCTGATATTATGTTTTAGAGGCTTTTTTTTCCCCCTGAGAAGATAAACACTTCTTGGTCAGCCTGTTCAGAAGCATAGAGATGCCATGTGGAATTGTAAGCGGGAAACAAGCAGCAGGGTTTCTTTAATGATCACCATTTCAAATGATAAGGCTATAAATGAGCCCTTTGATAATGTGCAATTAATATGACGATGCAGGAATTTACCAGGTTCAGGTTGTAAATTTAAAGCAACCCATAATAATGACGGTCTTCACAAAATAAACATCAACTTGTAAATTAATTTAGTGTCAGTTTACATATAACTCATTTTGTGATTCCCCTTCAAAATTGAAAAAGAGAGTGTTAACCTCTTTTTTTGTGATGTTGATGCAACTTGAGTATCTCACTTCAACAGCTTCGTCTGTACGTGTACGTACATACTCCTGCAGCACCGCCGGTGTTATTTTTTTTATGCTTTTTTTAATGTCTTTTACTATGGACCAAGCTCGCCACACTTCCAAGTGTGAGTGATTTTATTCGCCTGGCTAGTCCATCCATTTCAGGAGCAGACCTTCTCCGGGGCTGTGCATGCAGGGTTATTCTAATCCCGTTATCTTTATCGGGCTTTGAATTGTAAAGAAATGCCCAGCCATCCTTGTAAAATACCTGTTTGTTCTTGTTTTGAGCTTGCAATCCCAGCTGAAGGCAAGAGGTAGAAAAACTATTGTGTGAAAACACAGCGTGTATTAAATGTGCATCGGTCTAGGGAGAAGCAGGGAGGAGGACGATGGTGTCTTCATAGCAGTTGCTGATGTAGCTTTGCACCTCACCTTAGCTCAACTGTGGACCTGGGACTTCTTTAGACATCGTGGAGCCTTTAGCAAAGCAAGCCCTGGGGCAAAGTGCCATCTGCCCAGGCTGTGGGTGATCTTAAGGTGGTGGAATCTCAGGGGTGGTGATGCTATTTGGAGCTATTTGCTCCAATGTTGGAGCTATTTGTCCTGTAGCCAGGCTGGTAACTTCAGGATCGCTTGGTTTTGATGGGGATTGGGTAGAGGAAAAAGGCACTTTTGATTTTGAAACGTGAGTAATTGGGGAGCATGCTGCTGTGCCAAGCTCTGAGCCTCCCTTCCTTGTGCAGCCATGGATGAGTGTGCCATTGGGATGCTCCTCTTCTGGGAGGTATAGCTCGAAAGCAGATGAAGTAACTTTCCATTGTTGCTGCACAGAGATGCTGGATGAGAGGGACTGAATTGTGGGAAGCAATGAGGATCTGGGTGCTGGTGGCAGGATTTTTGGGAGATAACACTTCCCTCCATCCCACCCTGCATGATGTGGTGATGCCTTTCTTGGCAGGGTGAGTAGGGGCATCCTTGCCTTTGCAGGTGGTCCTGCTGCATGAGCATTCTTCATGAGAGGGGCCTCGGGGGACTGATTTTGGGTGGAGGAGAAGTCAGTGGGTGTGTGGGGGTTAACCACCATCCAGTTTTGAGCCTCTTCTTGTCCACATCCCGATGGTCTCAGTGATGGTGCAGTTTTGACCCTGATCCCTATTGTCTCTTCTGGTGCCTCCCAGTTGCTTAGCAACCCTGCTGCTCTTAATGGGAGTCATTCCCAGGTCTTCCTGTCCTCCTCCTCCTCTTTCTCATCCCTGCCATCCTCTGCAGTAATAGGAACATGCTGCACAGCCGTGGGAGTCCAGCATGGTCCCAGTCCCCCTCCAGCCCCTGGGCTCCCAGAAATGGGCTCCCAGCTCACTGGACTCCTCTCTTTATGATGAACTCTAGATGTCCGCAGTCACTGGAGGTGAAGAAGCTCTGCCTGGAAGGATGGCTGCTTGTCCTTGGGGTTCCCAGCCCCAGGAGAGGACCTGGGGAAGGGCAAGGAGCAGGGTCGAGCTCTCCCTCCTGCTCTCTGTTACCCCACATCCATGTAGCCCACCTCATCCTACAGTGGTGGCTTCAAACCAGGCTTGTTGGGAGGCTCTTTTCCTTCATTATTTCTTTCCTGCCCTGACTCTGCCAGGTTGTGTCTAGAGGTGAAAAAGGGGTTCGAAGAGGTAGGCTGCCTTTCACTTAATGGGTGAGACTGGTCCTCCTCAATACCCTCTCAGTCCTTGGAGTGCATGCACTGTGGATGAGCAGTAAAAGCATTTCCATTGCATCTTTTAATTGGATATGCCAAATGTCATATAAACTTCCAGGCAGGCTGCTGACTTGCTTAAGTAGGGATGGGATGGGTTCTCCATCATCTTTAGTTCGCGATTGGGCATCTACCCGAAAAATGCGCTTTAGCTCAAGTGCCACACATGGGCTTCACAAGGCTTGGCTCTTCGGGATGAGGTGAGGTTAGGTCATCTCAGAGGTCCCTTATAGATAACATACTGTGAATTTATTGAAAGCTGTCTGGGATCAGTGAATGTTTTTAGCCCATACTTGTGATGGAAGCCCATGAAGTAGCTGGAGGATGGTCTTGAGGTTGGGAGCAGAACTTGGAGACAGCCCATCGACTGGACCGCTTATCAAACCAGGAGATCACTCCATGATGAGGCTTGAATTTAGAAACTGCATGCATGCTAGAAGGTAATCTAATTGGCCAATTGCATACTAATTCATAGTAATTATGCATGCAAATTAGCTGCATAATTTTGCATTTGTTTCATGCAGGCATTTATGCACAGTGTTTCCTGCAAAATGCTGGGATGGTTTTGTGCCAGGTGTGGTCCTGGATGGGGACATGCTGGTGATCCTGGTGGCAGGAGGGGCTGAGGGAGTGACGTGCTCAGGCATGAAAATTAATCTGTTTTTCCATGGAATTTCCAGAGCTGTGTGCTTCCCTGCCCCTGGAAAACTGTTTTACCTTCAGCTGTGTTCTTTTGGTGGTTGTGGGGCAGAGCAGACCTGCAGGAGGGGCATCCCTGAAACTGTTCCAGGACATGCTGCTTACATTCTTTTTCATATAAAAATAAATGAACTAATAACCTAAGGGGCTTTTTTTTTTTTTTTTTTTTTTTCTTCAGAAAGCACTTAGACTTTTTAATCTCTGCTTTGTGTGTCATGGGCTGGAATCTGCATAGACCTGTGCCTGCTTCATTCCTGCCTGCTTTGCCTGTCTGAAGAAGTCACATTAGATGCAGTTTGCTGCCTGTGCTATCCAGAACCACCATTATTGCTTCACGCTCCGGAGCCTGATCTGGCATGTAAATCTCAAGTCTCTGTTTTGCCTTTCAGTTCATTGCATCCTGAAGCTTGTGCCTTTACAAGGGCTGTCCTAATGATCTCCAAAAATGTTTCCTAATCTCTGTCTGCATCTGTCTGCTTAATACCTATGTGTATTGGTGGTGGGCAATGAAGATGTTTTGATGTTCATCTAGCATGCCTGTGTTACCATGCAGGTAGGAACATCAGGGTTTTCTTCTGTAGGCAACCCCAATTAAACACCAAGAATGTTTTTAGGCACATCACATCACCATATATTAGGTATATGTTGCAGTTTGGTTTGTATTTTATATATATTACAAGTATACCTTGGGAATCCAGGTTGCTCAGTGGTATTTAGAGCCCATCTACGGGGGCTTCAGGAGGAATGGGGAAGCAGTTCATTTATATCTCTTCTAAAAAATGGGATGCTGTGTGTAATACAGCTGTGGTGGTGATCTTTTAGGGTCATCTCTGTTGGAGCCTGCTATGCCTGGAAACTATAAAATAAAACACAGACTTGGTTTTCCACAGCTGAAAATCCCTTGTGTTATTTTCACATGTTACCACAATTTGTACTTTAAAGGCACCGTTTTAGTAAAGCTGGATATTGCCTCTCCTGCATTTTAGAGTTAGGTAGTTTTGCACGAGATAATTGCCTATATGGGAGACAAAAAAGCTAATTTTGCCTAGGGCTCTGTTCTTTTTCATGACAAAGTTGATCCTTTTTGGGAAGTGTCTTGCAACTAGTGAATGTTTGGATGAGTCTGGAGGTGATCGAATGGGTGGACGATGTGTGGGTCTGGCTTGTTAAAAAACCCCACAAACCACTAATTTTTCTGCTGCATTGCACAACTTTTCCTTGCATGCTCTGCCTCCTCTTGTGCTCCACCATGGACTCCTGGGGATGGGTTTGTGGTTTTTGACAACCATCATGGTGGGTTCAGCATGGGACATGCACCCCCAAAATATTTGCAGTTTCACTTCTCTTTTGCTCTGAAGCTATTTTTATTAGTATTAGAGGATGGTTTTATGTGGTTCCAAATATGCAAACACTGAGACAGTGCAACCTGAAGCAGGTGGCTCCATGTAGCCTTTCGATGCTTCCCCAGGGCTCCCCGCATCATGCTGGCCCTAGGGCCAACAGTGCCTTGGGTGGCTGAGGTGACTAATGAATGTCTGGTGACTCAGGTTTTGGGAGACCCTCAGATGACTGAGATGACCCCAAGGGCTAAATCCTCCCCCTTGCTGCGGCCCATGCTCAGGAATGTCCTCTCCTGCTCCCTCATCTCCACCACCTCTCCATCACATTGGCCTCATGCTGTGGGGCTTCCCCAGAGTCCACCACCAGGATGATGCCCTCCTTACCTGTCCATGGGCTCTTCTCCTTCCTTGCCACAGCTGAAGCTTATCCTCCAGCTACCTCCATGTCAGATGCTTCAATAGTGGAGCAAGAGGGGGCTCTGCTGCAGGTGTGATGGGTTGGCTGGCTGGCTACACCTGTCAGTTATCAATAATAATTCATTAGGAGCATAAAGGAAGCAATGTATCGCCATGGAGCAGCTTTTCTTGGGTGGATGGATGCTGGTGGGAGAATTGCAGTCTGTGGCTTTGCCATGTGGTTGGGCTTGGGAAAGGGTGTGTGCTGATGCCTCTGCTCGCCGCTGTTTTCTGGAGGGATAGCAGTCAGGTTTTGCTCTTCTTTGGAGCCAGAGGTGCTGAAGATGAGTCTTCAGGGAGAGAAGAAGGAAAAGGGAATCCTCCTCAATCTAGGCTGAGCACTGCAGAGCCCCTTGGGGGAGATTTACAGCCCCTCTCAGTCAAGATCTGATCCATGTGGCAGCAGCAGATCTTCAGTCTTTACTTGGGTTCACCTGCCTGAGGTGTACTCAGTAAGGTCACCTTGTGCAGGCTGGTGCAACCTCACCTGAGATGTCTGCACCATTTTTGACCCTCTTCTGCCTCTGGCTTTGGTTTGCAAAAAATTCCGTAACTCACTGAGACTGTTGGATCTGACCAAGGCACAAAAAGCAATCCCCAAGCCACGTGGTTGCTCCCAGCCCACCCTCCCCTTTCCTGGTGTTGATGTGGGCAGTGGTGGATTTGCACATTAACCCTGCAAAAATGGATGCAAAGAAAAAAAGCGAGATTCATTGCATCACCCAGCTCACTCCACAGCTTTGCAAAGCCTGCAGTCTTCCAGTTTATATTAAACTAAGGATGGGGTGGAGGGCTGGCTTTATTTTTTATTATTTTGACATGAAAGTTTGAAAATCCTTATTTGAAAGAGGAATAAAAGGGGAAGCTTTCAGTTTTAGCAGGTGCCTGGAGAAGCCCACACAGGGCGTCTTGCTTTCCTGCAGGCATCCTCTGTGACCAGGGCAGGTTGCTCAGGCATGGCTTTGCTGTAGTCATTGCAGCTCACGTGGATGTAGCTGAGTTAACCGGAGTCCTGTTACCAGGGAGCTGCTGCCGTGTGTAGCTATTGCTTCCCTGTGTTGCTGAGTGGCTCTGAGAGCTGGCGCTGAGTGCAGACGGGGACAGGTCATGGGTCAGTGGGATGCAGGAGGGGCTGTGGTCTATTTTTTTCTGTAAGATGGAGGGAAGTCCTATTCTGTGTCAAGGAGCTGACATAACAATGTCTTAAAGAGGAGCAAGCTCTGACATGTGAAAAAAGAAAGATATGACTTGGATGTTTCTGCTACAATGGCTAATTTTGATTTTTTGTTCGCAGCTTCTAGCACTGGTGACCCCAGCCAGTTGTGGGGTCGGCAGAGGGTTTTGTGGCTGGAGCAGGCAGAGGAGCATTGGTGTCAGTCGATGGGGAGCAGATCCTGAGCTGGGCTCAGCACTGCTTTGGGCTGACAGGATGCTGTGATGGTTGACACCAGCTGAAGACAGGCTTGGCAGTTTCTCTTCTACACATAGGTGATGGTCTTGGGCAAAGCCTGAAAGTGATGGTCGGTGCTGTCCTCTAGGTCTGGACAGCTCTGCTCTGCCCCAGAAGATGCCACACATAGTGGGGAGAGTGCTCTGGATAAGAGTGTCCTGTGTCTCCAGGAAAAAACAGATGTCTGTGGGTGGCTCTTTCTGCATCATGATGTCTTTTCTCCACTATAAGCTTTGAGTACCTGGACTGAGGCTGGACCAGGCCTTGGGTGCACCGGCAACTAAAGCCAGAGACCTTTGAGGCCCTGTGTGTTGAATAGAGAGCCAGGGAGTCCTCCTTTACTCAGCCAATACCTTTTTCAGGATAATTTTCACTGTCCCTCCAGCTCCTCCATTAGTACAGAGGAACATCAGTTGGGGTTGCCTTCCTATCAAATATGGGGTGCTTCTGCCGGCAAGTTGGCTTTAGTTTATTAACCTTTTTTTAAGTCCCACCAGAGTGGCTCTGTCCTACAGTGTTCACCCTTCCCTGACTGCCATACTCCCCAGTCCATCTTTTTCCTTAATCTTGTCTGAGCCCTTCTGAATTTCCTGTGGGATCATAGAATTATAGACTGGTTTGGGTTGGAAGAGACCTCAAAGCTCATCTCATTCCAACTCCCCTGCCATGGGCAGGGACACCTCCCACCAGACCAGGTTGCTCCAAGCCCCATACAGCCTGGGCTTGAGTGCTTCCATGTGTAGGATGAGATGTAGGGGAAGACTTGTGTCTATGGACAGGTGCTTAGTGGGGGTTCCTCTAGGGTTCTGTATTTAGTAGGATATACCATCTGGTAGTGATAGAGATTTTGGGTTCCTTTCAGGGTGGGCTTGTTACCTTAATTTATATGAAAATGGCATTTGTGCCTGGCTTGTTTTCATTATGCCTGAAGAGAAGAGCAAAAGTTAGCCCAGACATGGAGATAGTTTTGGGTGAGAAATGTAGCATAAGCTCTGGTCCTGTTACAGAGCAGAATGCGATGGGTGTGATATCAAAATAACAGGAAAAAGAGAGATATGGAAAAAGTGTGTGATACTGTAGGGTGGGGCTTGAAAAGGTGGTTGGGCATTTGTGAGAACGGTGCTTGAGCTGCAGATGAAGGATCTGACCTGGAGGTGGCTGGAATATGAGCCTCATCTATGGGGAGGGAGGAGAGGAGCCTGTGGGCAGGAGGGGAGGAGGTCGTCCTGGTGATGGTCTCTGAGGTAGCCTCACAGCATGAGGCTGATGTGATAGGGAGCATAAGTGGACATCCCTCAGTGCTCTGCACAGCAGAAATAAGAGTGGACCTCATGGCCAGTGGTGGGTGTTGGAAAACACCGTGTTTTTGAGGTTTTCTTTGGTATGAGGGTGAAAAGTTTTTGAGACTTTTTGGGTGCGTGCAGCTGGGACTCTGCTGTAACCACAGCCTTCCTGGGGATGGGGCTTGAGGAGAGCCACCAGCATAGCCACCACAGCCATGTGCTTGGTGGCACCTCACACAAGGGCAGCACGGGCAGGACTGGAGGACGCTGCCTGCTCCTCCCTGCCCATGGCATGTTGCTGGCAGCTCGCCGCACGGAGCAGCGGAGCAGGGCGTTCGTGTGCCCTGGCTGTGCTGGCCAGCCTGACCCAGCACCAAGTGACTTTGTGGCCATGATTCTTTGTTAAAAAGCAACAAGCAATGTGAAACCTGGGGAGCAGAAAAGCACAAACGTGGTGCTAAACCAAACCAGATGCTGCTCAGGCCACAATGCCCCGTGGTCTGCAGGAATGAGGAGACGGAGGTGGTTGCCCATAGGCTACATAGGGATGGTGGGGAAGGGAGAGGAGGAAACAGTGCAAGCCAAAATAATCCTTTTTTTTTTTTTTTCCTGGGGCATTTTAGTCTTGCCTCTAGACAAAAGCAGGATAGTGTGGTGTGTCACTTCCTCCTGGCAGCCATTCAACGTGGCACTGAGTGGGCTCTGCCACCCCCTCCCCTGCCCTGGGCACAGATTACTCCTTGTTCCAGTTGTCTGTACCACCCAGGGTTTCCTTTCCAAGTTTTCTCACACCCTTTTATAGCTGCACCGAAGAAAGCTTTAAAGCCACACAACCAAGTAGGCAGGAGGGATATCTTTAAAAATCAGGCATGTTTCTCTGCTGCCACGGTGATGGAGATGGGCTGGGTGAGCTCTGGTGATGCCCTACATGGAGAAGATCAGGTTCAGCCATTAAATAAGCTCCTGTCTCGTAGCCAGGAGGGCATCTAGTAATGCATGCTGTGTATCAATAAGTCTTTAAAAATGCAAGCAGCTGCATTTTTAGGTCCCAGTCCAAGCAGAGAGGCAGACTGGGATGACTGGGTCCTGCGTGGGATGAATCTGAGCTGGAGAACACTGGTTGCTCTTGCTGGAGAGCTGACTCAGTGCAGTGGCCCTGATGCTGATGGTGAAAGCATCAAATATGGTGGCGTCTCATACATTTGGGGAAGAGGGAGAAATCCAGATTTCCTGACCTGGGCACAGAATCAGCGTTAGGCTGTCCTGCTCCCTATTTCTCTTGAGCTGATCAGCAGCTCATTTCACCAAGGAACCATCCCATGGGCAGGACCTTTTGCCATCACCAGTTTGCTTAGGTGGCAGCCAAACCGGTGACCTAGAAGCAAGCAGCAATTCATTACAGCCCTTACTTAGCATGCGATAAAATGCACTGTTTACCTTGTCTTTCGGTCAATATGTTGTATATTACACAGGTGAAATGCAGAAGTCGATGTCTTTACATCAGATGAAGGCTTCTTGCAAAGTCCTTTTTGCTCAAGTCTCTTGGCCTGGATGCCAGATCGCTGCTCAAATGATAGGGAGTGATATTGTTAAACAGTAATTGGTTACTGAATTATTTAGCTCCACAATCCCTGTTGCAGCAACAACACCAGCAAACACTTAACTTGCAATTGTCTCAGCTGGGAAACAAATACAGGGCACTGCAAACTCAATGGAGCCCAGAGGCAGAATAATTCTGTAGAGACTGTGCTTTTAAAAAAGGGTTTATAGTTATTTTGTCGATGATGGCCTCATGCAGTGGAAAGTGTATGCTAGTTGCTTATTGGCTGCTGCCTTTTAATTTGTAAGCTGAATTCTGCTGCTTTTCTAAGGAAAAGGTAACGTTAATTCTTTACAAGTCCCCCAAATTAAAGGTCAGCATCTCCCTGTGCCTTCTGAATTCAGCAGCGTTTGCTGCAGATGTGGTTCAGTCGTAGCTCATTGACTCCTGACCTGGGTCCCTGGAGGAGACAGGCTAATTCGCAAAGCAGCCTAATTTAGCAAGCAGAAAATCCCAACCAAAACAGGTGTTATGTCCCCAAAACCTTTGTTGCAGCAGCTTGAATCTGGTTGAAGACCACCAGCTCTTTCCACGCATGGTTCAAGACCAGGCATTGCAGTGATGATGCTCTTCTTGCTCTAGAGCAGAACCTCACAACCAATGATTCTCTCCCCAGTTTTGAACTTGGCCATCGCTCAAAGTCTTCTCCTTTTGATAGGCACCTAGAAAACCCACAGCAGATACTGCATCCGCTCTCGGTTGTATTTGCCTGCAAGTTGCAGGTGGCAGAGCCAGGCAGGAGGCTTTGCACACTGATGCCTCTTAGTACCAACTCCACTGTGAGTGCAGCCCTTCACTTAGAGCTGTTCTAGTTCCTCCCCTGCCAGGCAGTTTCTTCTGTCCCTTTAGTGTCTCTGTGTGTAGGAATATCTAAGAACTACTTGGTGACTCTTCAGGGTTTGTTTTGAATAGGTCTGTGATCTGGCAGCTTAAATGTCTTACTACCATGTGGGTGCTGCCTGTGTTCTCAACATGGTGCTCAGGATGGTTGACATGACCCCAATTCAATGTGTTGGACACTCTTCTCTGTAAATAAAAAGCTCAAAGCTAAATTATTTTGCTGCTGTGAATGGAGGGTGAGTTAGGGGAAAGGAAGGTGTGGGCTGATTGCAGGGGCTTGTTGGTGAGCCACTTATCCTGGTAGCATCCGCTGTTTGCTGTGGGATGGGCTGTTCCCTCACTGCTCTGTTATGTGAGTTCATTTAGCACTGAGGATGCAGAAGGTTCCCCTAATTTAGGCATGGACGCTGTGTTAATTACCATGGCACACCCCAGAGCAGCAGTGGGTCTCTGTGAGCATTCCCAGGGACCAGCAGCTGAAGGTTTCCCATCCCACCACATAGACATGACCACTGGTAGATCTCTGTTGACTTTTCCAATCACAACGTCATTATTGCCATTAATTGCTGGGCAGACCCAGCAGCAGAGCAGGGCTCTGCTTTGCTACACAGGGCAGAAATATTTTGCTGTAATGTCCCAAAGAGCTGATTTTCTACTGCCTTGTTCCCAACTGGACTCATGGAAGGAGATTTGATGCTCGCCAGCCCAGCTTTGATTTTCATAGACTCACAGAACAGCCTTGGTTGGAAAAGACCTCGAGGATCATCAAGTCCAACCATTAACCCAGCACTGCCAAGTCACCACTACCCCATGTCCCTCAGCACCTCATCTACACGGCTCTGAAATCCCTCCAGGGATGGGGACTTCATATCTTCATGCGGTTCTCTTGATGCTGTGTACCTGGCAGCAGGATCCCACCCTGTGATTCAGACCTTCCCATAGATGCATCTCAGGGAAGATTAATCTTGCTAATGGAAGCCAGGCCTGTGACAGCTGTGTCTTTCCAACCTTGGTCTGTCTTGCTACCAAATAAACCAGAGAGATCTGGAAGGCTTGTAACTTCCTGAGCAAGTGATGTATAAAGCAAAATAGTTATAATTAACTTAAAAGCATGAAGCAGTCTGTCTTTTAAGCAAAAAAAATAAATGTCCTCCCTAGGTTTGGGTTGAAAATGAGTGTTTTTTCACATCACATTAGCTGTGCCTTTTAAAAAAAGGGTTTTTAAAATTCTGAATTGCATTAAGTAACTGATAATGAAGTTCTCCCTTTTATAGTAACAGTGTGATTCTGTCGCTGGGGTGAGCTGCAGTGTTTGGAAACTGGGTTATTGTTGTGTAAATCAGCGTGTGGTCACTTAATTAAACACAATCGAGGCTTTGTGGGTCTCTGAAGACAACAGCATTGAGCAGCGGCCCTGCCAGAGGGGGCATCTGGTACAGGGGATGGAGGTGGAGCCTTTTGCACTGCCCCTGTATCTATACGTGACCTGCCTTGTAGCTGATAGAGACAAGCATGGTATGTATGGGTAGAGAACGTGGGAAGACCATAAAAAGCTTTAGACCTCGTCCATCTCCCCATATGGATTTTTTGAGATTCTGCATGGACCCCCTGCATGCACCCCAAGCTTGAAGGGTTTGGCCGTTGCTTTCCAAGCACCATCCAGCAGCTCTGGCTTTGCTGCCCCACTGTCTCCTTCCTGCACGGAAGCGCTGGGTGAGGAATTTCTTCCGAAACAAACCCCGCCTTGGCAAGGCAGCCCTGTCTCCATTTCGTGCATCTTTGCCTTTTGCGTGGCGCCGGAGCTTGCATCCCAGGAAAATAATACGTATCCAGGAGGCCAAGACAAACAGCGTCTGCCTGCTTTTTTTTTTCATGACCTCTTGTCGTTTCTCCAAGCCCTTGACACTGTTCCCTTAATAAAGGATGTTTTGATCTCTGTCGGGGAGTTCCTTACTTCTCATGGTTAAAGCCAAGGCTGTGGACAGAGGGAAGACCTGGAGAGACTGGGGGCTCCTGCTCTCCACAGCCCTCTTCAGGGCAATTTGGTGATTTGTGTCGTCATTCCAATTCAGGATTGGGGATGACAAGCAGGTTTTAAACTGAAAGAGGGTAGATTTAGATGAGAGATAAGAAGGACATTCTTGGGTGTGAGGGTGATAAGACACTGGCCCAGGTTGCCCAGAGAAGCTGAGGCTGCCCCCTCCCTGGCAGTGTTCCAGGCCAGGTTGGATGGGGCTTGGAGCAACCTGGTCTGGTGGGAGGTGTCCCTGCCCATGGCAGGGGGGGTGGAACGAGAGGAGCTTTGAGGTCCCTTCCAACCCAAACTGTTCTATGATTCCATGAAAAGGACTGTTAGATTTTAGTGGGAAATGTAGGCAGTGCATTTCACGAAAGGCGAGATGCTCTGGCTGATAGCTGTCTCCCCTGGGACTAACCCAGCTGCTGATCTCATCCTGGTGACTTCAAGCACAGACGGTGGCCCCACCACCCCCAGAGCCCTTTGAAAGCCCTACCAGGAACATTGGGTATGTGCAAATAATTCAGCCCAACGCCTGGGACAACAGCATCAGCGTTCTCCTTGGAAGTCCCAGCTCCCAGGATCAGATGCTGGGGTGGGTTGTCCTCTTGGGCTGGTGAAGCGAAGGGGAGAGCAGAACACACTTCTGCCTTCACAGTTTGGAGGAGAAGCTCAGAAACTTGTCTGCCATGCAGATTTAGAGGCAAAGAAGTAATTTGTTTAAGCCATGGGAATATTTTTTTTTTTTGGAAACTGCCGGAAGGATTTTGAACCTCCAGGGCTTGCAATTCCAAGTGTGACAATTAAAAGTTTGGGGTATTTAGTGAACTCTGCATAGCTGTCTTTCCTCTTTCATAGTTCTATCATACCTTCTAATTAATTCCCTTTAATTGCTTTTAATTTCCTTTCCTCCTTATTTCTACCTCTGTATAACTAGTGCTGTCATTCTTTTAGTTTGCCTTTCATGTTGGAGACTCTCTATTTGATTTCATTTCACCCACGTTGTGTCTTGCAGCTATTTCATTCCTGGAAAGCTCCAGCTCCAGAGATAAAATCTAAGTGGATTCAGAGAACCTAAAAGGATCGCATGCTTCATGGCTTTCCCTTTAGTAATACAGGAGATAAACAGAACGTAATAAGAGATCCATCCTCCTTGGAAAAGGGCCATTTTCCATCACCTGTATTTTTGTGGTACCGTCATGCCATGCATGCTCTTAGTCACTGGTGACAAGATAAAGAGCCTCCTAGTATCTAATGCTGGCGGGTGTCTGAGGCTGAAACGGGCTCTTAGGATGACACACCGTCTAGCTCTATTTGGATTTACACACCACTGCTGCCATCTTGCCCTGTTACCTGGCAGCCCCCCAAGGCTGACACCTTGCCTGCAGCTGTGGTCCTTGCCTGCATGGAGGGGACACAAGGAGGGTGGCAGGGTGTTGTTTTTTGCCAGATGAGGATCTAGCCCATTATTAAAATTTTGACCTTTGTCTCTGATAGCTCTCAGTTTTAATGTGTGCTGAAGGGCACGGTGCATTTTGATTGAGGTACTTTCTGGCCCAGTCAAAAATATTAAACCATAAAGGCAAGCAAAAATGATGACAAATACTCAGAAGAGTCCCAGAGACTTGAATCCAGCCCTCGATGTGTGGCTATCAGCAGACCTCCATGGAGCTTGGCCAGTATACACCATCTGAAGAGCTGGCTGAGGGATAGGAATCATATATTTAAGTTTTGTACGCTGTCTCCCTTCTTGAGTGAAATTGCAATTGCTGTATCTGATCTAACCTCTTTTCCCACTGCTCGTCCATTCATAATGGTATTTAAACACTGTATACCCCCATGCTTTCCATGGTCCAAAGCTACCAGGCTTTCAAAACCTCCTTGGCAGCCTTCCTCCCAGCTGCTGAAGGATTTATGTTTTCAGTGCAATCGTTTAATTTCCTCCAAGGACTGCGGGAGCAAGAATGAGCAGTGCTCCCAGTACAGAGCTGTTTCTACTAGACTGCACTGATGCCCAGTGTTTGGGTCTCTAGCAGAGGTGTTGGCTGGACAGCAACATCCACCCAACAGAGCTAATTGAAGTGGTGGGGGCTTCTTCACTTCTTTGGAGATAAAAAATGACCAGCAACATCGAATCCCATCTGCACCTAGAGTCACCCAAGGGTCAGCTTGTGGGACAGAGGCTGGTGGAGGAACTTCTTTGCACTAATCCAGATGCTGGAACAGAAAGGAAGAGCTGATTTTGCCTGGAAACCATGATAGTGGAGTGAGCAGTGGCAAGAAAATGGGGTACCAAGGTGAGTGGTGCTAGAGACCATCACATCTTCTGCCACCAAAAAGACTGGCTCATGCTACCTAGGAAGTTTAGTATGGATTATTATTATCCTACTAGCAGTCTGAATAACAGTAGTAGCAGTAACTCAGCCTTGCAGAATCTCAGGCCGGTCCTCCTGGGGTCAATAGCCTGTTCTGGTGAGCAGCCACCATGGTGAGATGATAGAGCAGAGCAGGTGGGAGATGTTCAGGACTGGTCTGTGAGCTGCAGGGTCTCATTTTGGAGATGCTAGCAGCTTGAACTCCCCTTTTATAGGGTGGTTCAGGGCTGTTAAGGGCCTTTCAGTGAACTGTCGCTCTTTGACAGTGGAGAAGTACTACAGCAAGTACTGTTCTGTCCAGGTGGGACCAAGCTATGGCCAGGGGCTGGTGGCAGCCAGGTTAGCCTTGGGGCTGTCCTCACTGTCTAGGAGCCCAGGGCTGAAGTGTCTCTGAGCCAGGCAGTCACTAAGGTGTAATATTTTGCAATAAGCTGATCTGAGCGCTCTGTGCTTTTGCATTTGTGGGTGAATCATTACTGGTGAGAGCCAAGAGCAAAGCAAGCAATCTCCGGAGGCGCTGGTTGCTGGCAGCCCCAGGCTAGGTGGCAGGCGCAGGAGAGCCTTCTTGTCCTCCTTGTCCCGTCTGGGCATATCCTCATGGCTGAATTGGGGCTGATGTCACGGGGGCTGAGGGAGAGCAGCCAGCCACAGACTTGGCTCCTGGTCCTGAGTACAGCGTCTTCTCGTTGGGACTTTGGGGAATCACAGAATCACAGAACAGTTTGGGTGAGAAGGGACCTTTAAAGGCCATCCAGTCCAACCCCCCTGCAGTGAGCAGGAACATCTTCAACCAGATCAGGTTGCTCAGAGCCCCATCCCACCTGACCTGGAATGTTTCCAGAGATGGGGCATCTCCCACCTCTCTGGGTGACCTGGGCCAGTGGTTCACCACCCTCAGCGTAGAAGATTTCTTCCTTATGTCTGGTCTGAATCTTTTTTAGTTTAAAACTATCACCCCTTGTCCTGTTGCTACAGGCCCTTCTAAAAAGTCTGTCCTCATCTTTCTTCTGAGTCCCCTTGAAGTACTGAAAGGCCACAAAAAGGTCTCCCCAGAGCCTACTCTTCTCCAGGCTGAGCAATCCCAGCTCTCTCAGCCTGTCCCCCAAGCAGAGGTGCTCCAGCCCTCTGGTTATCATCTTTGTTGCCCTCCTTTGGGCCCTCTTCAGCAGGTCCAAGCAGCAGGACCTGGAGATCCTTCTCCAGGGTGTGGTGAGGAGATCCACATCTCCTCTTCGACATCTCTGTCCCTGAAAAAGAGTACTATAAGAAAATTTTGGGGAGCCGGCTTTGCACCGTCACCCATCTAAGAGCTTTGCAGATGCTCCATCACCCCTGAGCGAGACAGGGTGCTTTATTTCCTCAGTAGGAACCAGGTCAGCTTCTCGGCTGAGCATCCCTTGGCGCTGCACTCCCGACTCTTCCCGCTCCTGTCTTAATAACTGTAAAGATCAGAGTTGCCAAGGTCTTCCCGTTGCTATAGTGAGATTAGATAGGGCAGAGTGCTGCATTCCCTCTGATGAGGGGAGAAAACACTCCCATCCCTTCCCTGGGCTTCATCAGTGAGCTTTTTCTCGTCCACCAGCAGCTGGTAATTGCACCTGAAAGACATGCTACATGTTTCACCAAAATTAATATTTCATAGCCTTTAAAAACAAAATAATAAAAAAAATTAATTATCGAGGCATTTTTCTCCTGGAATCAAGTTAAGAGACTCTCCGGCTGGAACGAGTTTACAGTGCTAACTGTGAAGTTAAAATACTAATCTTCATAAACACGTCACTCGAGCTGTACTCTTCCTTGCAGGGTAATTAGCGAGAGGCGCGTTAGTCCAATCAGCAGGTGCCTGGGAGGCGCAGATTTGCCTTTTGCTTCTGGGCGTGGTGAGGGAAGATGATTTATTAAACGAATCTGAGAGCTGTGAGTCTGGCCAGAGCTCTGAGTCAAACCACTATAGGAAAAAAAAAACACCACCAGCTGGAGCGTTTGCAGACAGAAGATGAGGCACAGTCGTTTTGATACGGTTGATTGTTTGCTGATGTGGAGGTGTCCTCCCCAAGAACTCCCAAAGACATACAGCGACTGATCCGGGGACTGTCGGATTGCAAGGAGGTAGCTTTTATTTTAGTTTTCTAGGTTTTATTTTAAATTCCTTAGTTTTTATTTTCATATTCTTGGTGCGCCCGGGGACTTGGGTTGGACTATATAAGAATTTGGGTGAGATTTCCCAGAATATAAGAGTGCATGGCTTGGAGGATGGCATGTTGTCCCTCCCCTCCACCTCCTCTTTTGAGTTTAAAATGTTATTTTTGAGGCTATAATGTTTAACCCTTTATAGCCTAGTACTGAACTTGCCCTGGAGAGGGATCTGCGTGACCTGCTGGGTGTGTGTGTGATGGAGGGTTTAGGTAATAGTATGGTTTTTGGACTTGAGGCTGTATTTTGGGTGCTGGTACCTCAGGATGTGGAGTGGGGTGAAGGACACGTTATGGTGGAGTGCATTTCCTAAAATTCATGTCTTTGCTGGGGAGCTAGAGATGTTTGTGTCTGTAAACCTCTCTGGTCTTGAGACTGGTGAGGAACATGCAAGGGAAGGGCTAGTGGTGACCCCGTAGCCTAGGAGAAGGTGCTTGGCTGGTGGCAGCAGTGGCCCGGTGAGGATTATTCAAGCTGAGGACCTGTCACTGGGTTTTTCTCTCTGAAATCCCCTTCTGCTGCTGGGGCCCCCATCGGTTGTTTGTGCAAACCTCACAAGCCATGTCACATGACCTAACTCAGATCATTCCGCGGTCTTGCACCTGAGTCAATGCATGGGACTCACTGTGTGCTGTGGTGTGGGTGAGCTGGAGAGAGGGATTTGCAGGAGAGGTGTCTGATGTCTGCAAAGTTCCTCAAGTTCAGAGCAGGGAAGTGGAAAATGCAGGTGATGCTGGGGTTGTGTGCAAGGAATGGTCTGGTTTCCCATCCTCTGAGCAGGTAGATGTATTCTTAGTGAGGATGGAGGTACATTAGTTTTCCTCTCCAACAGAAAACCTCAATTTTTAGTAAAAATTTAGAAAGCAGGTCCTCTGAGCAGCATTGCAAGTTGTGCAAAGAGGACTGTTGCCAGAGTTCCATTTTTTCTGTAGGAAATGAGTTCTTGCAAAAGTTTTCTGATGGGTCGCAATTTGTGCTGCTGTTGACGCTTGCCTGCCGTCTGCCCTTGTCTCCTTGACTCGCTGTCTGCTGAGCTTCTCCCAGATGTGCTGAGGCTTACAGCCAGAGAGGGCTGTCAGAAGATCTTTCCGTTAGTTTTTGCTGTATAGCAGATGTTGCTCTATGTTGATTGCCTGGTCTACTCTGCTTAAGCAAACTCATATCTTGATGCTCTCCTTGCTCCCACCACTGCTCTTCACTCATGGTCTGGCTGGGAAGCGCCGTCTGGTGCTCTCCACATACTGTGTTCACACGTTTTTTCCCTTATCTCTGTCATGACTTAATCTGATCATCATTCAGCAGTGATGGCTAAATTGCATGGAGCGTGCTCAGCGCTAATCACTTGCAGGAGATGTATTCAAAGGTTACATCCTGGTGGTAAATGTCATGCCCCATGCAGTTCAATCAGGGCTGATATTTATGTGATCATGTTCCACTGTGCCGGGTGGAAAGCCCTCCTCCCAGGGGAAACCCAGATATTTGCTTGGCAGCAGGATCTAGCCCCTATTTCTGGGAAGTTTCATTGGCTTCTTCCCTGCCCTTATCCATGGGTATCCAGGGGAGGAAATCTCTTTCCTGAAAGCCATGCGAGCTAAAGGGCATGATTGCCCATAGTGGAGTGCATTTATTATGTGTTTCAGGGAGAAGAGCATTTTGGAATTGTTTAAAACTTGGTATAATATGCTTTCAGGGGTTTCTAGGGATGTGCGAAACTTACTGGGACTTTTAGGGAGGGACCAAAGGTGCAGGGAGGAGGCATCAGGGTGGGCTGAGGAAGAAAATCCAAGGGTAATAAAGTGAAAAGCAGCTTCCCTGGACTTGGGGATAAGGAGGGAGGGTCGCAGCTGGGATGAGTAGATCTGATGTGTAGTGGTGTAGTGGTGAATTGGCAGTGCTGGGTTAATGATTGGACTTCATGATCTCAGAGGTCTCTTCCAACTAAGGCTATTCTATGATTCTATAATTCTATGATTCTGTGATGTCTGGGGGTGTTGAACTGGAGGCTGGATGGCAGGAAACTAGACAAGATGATGAAGAGAAGGTCAGTGGTGGACCAGCAGTGGGAATGGGAAGGAAAGTAACAGCAACAGACGGCAAGGAAACAATCACGTAGGTTGCTCTCAAACTACCACAGAGCCATGGAGACCTTTGAGTGTGTGGCATATTGTACCTGGAGTACTGAAATCCTGCTTTGCAGCTCAATAAGCTGATTTTTTTTCATATTGTATGGCAGAGGTGGGGGTGTGTGTGAGCAAGATGCTCGACCCTAATCCATGCTGAGAGGCAGCAGTTGACTGGTGCCCATAGGCACCGGCAGCCACAGTGAAGTCATCCATGTGTTGCTGCTGCTTGCGGAATGTGGAAAAGAGCTGGGGATATGGTGGAGGAGCAGGGATAGAGGGAAGGATCGTAGAGGATCATAGGGGGCCCTTAGAACTCTTCTTGGTTATTGGGGTGTTCATTTCTTTGGTGTTGTGGCCGGCCTTGCTGACTGTGGTGCTGATCTCCAGCTTCCTCAGCAGTGCCAGAAGACATGCATTATGTATGGCCATTAAAGCTCTCACCCTGTTGCTTCTGATTATGGAGAAATTATGGGTTACTGGGCCAGACTGTGCAGCTGGTGATGTCTGTGGGGCTATGATGCCCAAGCAGAATTTGATCTATGGTGCATTACTAAGTGCAGGTGCTCAGCAGCAGCCTGACCTCAGCCCCAGAGCTCCTGGTTAACCAAAGGCTAGATTTCACAGGGAGTTTGCGAGCCCTGAGATTTGCCTCAAATGGCTTGCATATTTTTTAATTTTTTTTTTAGTCTTTCAAAGCTTTGGGCAAGGCATGTGTTTCGGGTGCTGTTTCCCATGACTCAGAGGATAACTAGCAGTTGTCTGTGCTCACCTGGTTTGCTTGCTAAAAATGAACAGGGAAGAGTTCAGGGGTTTGTTTCCTGTGAAGACAACTTCTATTTCAGTTGAGAGTGTCTCTGATTACGGGCTGTCAGACCTCAGAAATGCCTAGATGCCTGTCCACTCTCTAATTTTTATTTTGTTTTATTTTTATGTGGAAAAGGAACATAGTTCTTTTTTAGTGGAAAGCCAGAAATATTCATAAGAGCAGGTGGATTTTGGAGGACTCCTTGTGTACAGCAGATGAGGATGTATGCCTGGATAGTGATGCAGACTTGGTGAGCAGCCCAATTTTTGGCAGTAGACAGTAAGCACTGAGAAGCCCTATCACATACACGTGAAAACATTTACAGCTTCACAGACCTTCCTTGGGTCATTTGTTGTGTTATGTTGTACCAGGAATGTCATGAAGGGAAGGACTGTCTTTCTCTGCCACATTTAAGACCCACCAAACTGTAATTGTAGTCATAATTTCACATCTGTTGTCCATTTTGTGGTGCTCAAGTGGAAAGGTATGCAGACAGAATTGGGTGATGAAGGTGTTGGAGCTGGTTTGGGTTGATATCCAGGCAGGGCTGTGCTTGGTATTGGAGGAGACGGGATGATGCTGGTATGAGTCTGGGAGGAGATGGTTGCACAACATAACAACAAAGAGGAAAATGGTGTTCAAGTCTGCATAGGTAGCGCAGAGAGGAAAAAATGTGGTGTTGGCGTTAACCTGATGCAGTGACAAAGCAATGTCACTGCAGCTCTTTGGAAGCAGGATGATGTGGTAACGTCTGATATAGGGCTGTCTCAAAGCATGCAGACATGGGCAGTGAGGTAGCTGCCCTTCCAGCTCCGCGTGGGGGGCACACACAAGCACATGGGCACACAAATGCACATGTGCACACACAAGCACACTTACAAACATCTTTTTACTCTATGTTGGACCATTACCCCAGAGCAGACTGTTGTGCTGGATGTTGCAGAAATCAGCTTGTCTTGTAGGGGACTGAAGACAAGATGTTGGTCTGTTCCCCATCCCTTCTACTCAAGGGTGAGTCTTCCCTGTCTGGGAAGGGCTCTGGTGATGGGCCTGGGGCTGGCACTGGGCTCCTCTTTGATGATCTGCCCTGCCCCAGCATGGGAAGACCAGGAGTACTTGGAAGTGGGATCCCTGTTGCTTCACACACAATATTCGCATCAATCGGTTTGCACAGGACATCGGGCAGCTCAGTGCTTGTTTTTGCTGGTCTCAACGGTGCCTGATGATGATTAACCCTCGTAAGGGTTTTCTTCTGGCAGAGGAGTGGCCTTTGAGGACACAAGCTAAGGAGAGCTGAGGAAGGCAGCGGTACAAATAAAGGTGCAGAAGGGAGGTGTGAGTGTGAAGTTGTCTTAGAAGAGATGTCTTGAGGCTGGGCTTCCTTCGGAAGGTGATGGCAGGGTGGCTTTGGGGTCAGCAGTGAGGAATTTCGGTAGCAAAGAAAAAGGGAAGACGGGGAAGGAGAAGGAAGTGGTGGGTGGTGAGTGAAGGTGAGGGAAGGCAGCTCCTGCAAGCTGCAGCAGGCAGGGAGGGGCAGAGTGCTTGATGTTGATAAGCAGGAGGGTATTGAGCCTTGCGTGTTGCTGCCATGGCAGCTCTGCAGGGTTCAGTCAAGTCCTGTCATTGGGAAAGCTGCTGCTCCAGGGATGTGTCATATCATAGAATCATAGAATGGTTTGGGTTGGAAGGGACCTCAAACATCATCTAGTTCCAACCCCCCTGCCATGGCAGGGACACCTCCCACTAGATCAGGTTGCTCAAGGCTCCATCCAGCCTGGCTTTGAACACTTCCAGGGATGGAGCATCCACAACTTCCTTGGGCAACCTGTTCCAGTGCCTCACCACCCTCAGGGTGAAGAAGTTCTTCCTTGTATCTAGTCTAAACCCACCCTCTCTCAGCTTCCACCCATTACCCCTTGTCCTATCATTACAGTCCTTTGTAAAAAGTCCCTTCCCAGCTTTCTTGTAGCCCTTTTCAGGTACTGGAAGGCCACTATGAGGTCTTCCCGGAGCCTTCTCTTTTCCAGGCTGAACAAGCCTAACTCTCTCAGATTGTCCTCGTAGGAGAGGTGTTCCAGCCCTCTGATGACCATCTTGGTAGCCCTCCTCTGGACTCACTCCAACAGCTCCATATCTTTCTTGTGCTGGGGGCTCCAGAGCTGGACACAGTACTCCAGGTGGGGTCTCATGAGGGCAGAGTAGAGGGGCTCCCCTCCCTCGACCTGCTGGTCACACATCTTTGGCTGCATCCCAGGACACAGTTGGCTTTCTGGGCTGCAGGCGCACACTGCTGGCTCATATTGATCCTATCATCCACCAACATGCCCATGTCTTCTGTGTCCCATGGCTTCCTCAGACTAGACATAAGGAAGAAATTCTTTGCGATGAGGGTGGTGAGACACTGGCCCAGGTTGCCCAGAGAGGTAGGAGATGCCCCATCCATGGAAGCATTCCAGGTCAGGTTGGACAAGGCTCTGAGCAACCTGATCTAGTTGCAGATGTCCCTGCTCACTGCAGGGGAGTTGGACTGCATGGCCTTTAAAGGTCCCTTCCTACCCAAACCATTCAATGATTCCTCCTGGGTCCTGGCAGCAGTCAGATCTTGTCTACAGCTGGGAACCCTCCTGATCTCCATGCTTACTGCAGAACAGGTGTCTATCCACAGGTCAACTTGGAGGAGGAAGTATAGTGAGGACAGGTAGCAAAAAGCTGATGGGGAGCACTGAAATTCATCCCAGGAGGTGGAGTACCCTTGGGGGGACACCTGAGTGTTTCCCTACTTCAGCCATTACCTGCCTGGGTGACCACAGCAAGTCACTCCAGGTTTTGTGTTTCCACTGCCTTGTCTGTGAAGCACCTCTTTGCTTTTCCAGGGCAGGGCTTGTCTTTGATGTTGCAAGGAAAACATTAATAGCTCACCTAGCATGATAATGTGCCCTCTTGGTTAGGTCTCTGGACCCCTCTGTAATATGGACAGTGACTTGTAATGGTACAACATTCATCTGATGCCCAAAGCCACTAGGCTGCAAGCAGTTCTAAGATCTTCCACCTCCTTAAGGAGGGAGATATCAGAAAGTCTGCAGTGAAATGACCCTAATTTGCACTAACTATCCAGACTTTTAGATTGCTGCGTCATAAAACTTGCATAAAATGCATACGTACAACAGTTCACAGTAACAGACATCTTGGGCTTTCCTCTTTCTTCTCAAATACAAGGGACCCCAAGGTTTGTTGTTTTGACTTTTGCAAGCTTCATGGAAGGCAGTGATGAAATTGCATGGGTGGGATGGTCAGCTGGAAGGAAGGAGGTCAGTGAAAGAGGTTTTTGGCAGTGAAAAAGGGACAGGAAGACTTAGACTGCAGGTCATCCAGTTAACCCAAACTATAGCCAAGGAGTGTCCATCCCACCAGGGTGTGGTAACGCCATCCAGCTGGTAGTAGATGGGAATGGCTCCAGAGAGGACGTGGGGTATGGACTGGGGAGCACACAGCTCAGCCAGTTCTGCTGGAAGGCTTAATTTCTGCTCATGAGAAAAAGGCAAGGCTTGAGATCCAGCTGCTTGATGGGTGAGTCAATGTTTTAGAGCAGAACAGGCTTGAATTAATGCAAAGTAGTTGAGATCTGAGAGGGACAGAGGTTTTATTCTCCTTTTTGAAACTTCTGAGGGATCTTCACAGTTCATTTTGTAGTGGTGTGAGTTCTAGTTCACTCTAGACCAAGATACATGAACTTGATTTTGATGGGTGCCTAAATAAGGGCTGGAAGCCCTGTGGACCTGTTCCTCAGATATGAAACCTGTGGATTAATCCTATGTGGGATTACCCGTGCACATAGGCTGTTAGTCTGCTAATTGAATTCCTATGTTTTTTTTCCGAACTGGAGGAGCAGAGGTGATATTTTTCTCCAAAACTCTGGGAAGTTTATGGGGCACCTGGAAGAGTGGGGCTGTGACAGTGTGGAGCTTCACAGAAAAATATAGGTGAATTTTCCATCTCCCCCTTGTAGGT
The DNA here is from genome assembly GCA_028020825.1 of Podargus strigoides. NCBI lineage: Eukaryota > Metazoa > Chordata > Aves > Caprimulgiformes > Podargidae > Podargus > Podargus strigoides. Next base: position 18,583,563 of record CM051663.1, read on the forward strand.
TGTGTCTTTGCTCAGTATCACAGGATATTTGAACTCGTATCAGGGAAGGTTTTCTGTTGCAGAGAGCAAACAGCATGGCCAGTAAGTGCTTTGGCAGTAGGGTCCAGAGCAGCTCTGGCTCTCTCCTTGCCCTCCTTGCCCTGACAGGTGATCCTGTGCTGCCAGACACTCCTTCCCTTACAGCTCTTCCCAGGCTTGTGAATGAAGGGCTGCAGCAGCCTCCTTCAATCTCAGAGACATGCCCAGCATTCACTGGGAGAAGGCAAAGCCTCGACCTTGACTTCTCCCCACTCTTCTGAGGACTGGCATGCGAAGCTCCTGCCTGGGTCTGGGGCAGCAAAGTGGCCGCCAGCTTCACGTTGGCACTTTGTGGCCCCGAATCCTCAGGAGAGCATCTGAACAAGTTGGTTTTGCTATAGTTTTTGCTTCTAGTCAAAAGCCCTCCTCCCTTCCCCTTCAAACCCTTCCCCTGCTCTCCATTTCCTCCACTGAAATCCTCTCCCCAACAGGATTCCCTCCCTACCAAGGAAATCCCAGCTGCATATTTTAACGCTTGAGAGATGTAAAATATGATCAAGGATGCAGGCACCTCCATTTCAAAATGCCTGTAGATAGCTACTACCTGCAAATACTGTTCCAGAGGAGGCTGGCATCTTGGAGAAGGCTTTTTTTTTTTTTGCAGGAGGTGACTGTGGGCTGAGATTCAGAGCATCACTAAATGCAGGCTGGGTCGTTCACCTCCCATTGGTGGGTCTTCCAAGCCCTTCCTCCCATCTCCACACACCTGGAGTTTATCCCAGATTAAGAGGGAGCAGTCTAGGAAAGTCCCAGCCCTCGGTACTGGTCATCCTCACCAGGCAGCAGCTCTAATTTTGCTCTCATTTACAAGGGTGCAGCTGTGATTGGTGCTGCTGGGAGTGTCACCCGCGTATGGTAATGGAGGAGTAGTCAGTGTTTTTAATCACTTATTCCAAGCGTAATTACCAGGCTGTTCTGAGTCACGTCAAGAACTGCAAAACAAGGCCTCTAGCCTTCACATCGGCAGCTGATGACATCGCTGTGGCGAGTGGTGATGTTAAGTACACTCAGCCCTGCATGCCGTGCCCTGGCTTTGCTCACATAGGCTGGGATAAACGAGGTGCACAGCACTCTGTCTGATAAGGAAAAGAAATGCAAGGGCAAAAATGGGAGCCAAAGGGTGACTTGCAGCAATGACAGTGAGTACAGCCCTTAAAAATTGTTTTGGAGTTGTGTTGCAGGTCTGCTGTGTAAAGTAAAACACACACAAGCAAGAAAAGCCACATGGCAGTCAGAGGAGATGTTACATCTCAGGAGATTGCCTTGAAGCTGTGGTTTATGAGGCACTGTCTGCTCTCTGCAAAGACAGGTTGCTGTTGGGGAGCGTGGGTATATGGATGCTGGAGAGGAAAGGAGTGCAATTATGCTCTCTCCTCTGTGCAGCCATTCACCGTCGTGAGCTGATCAGTGCATGGAGGCAGAAAGGCTCATGAGGGTTTTGTACGCTGTCAGCTCTAGTTGCTTAAAGTTTTAGCTGTGCAAATGGGAAACGAGACGGTGAAACCAGGAGGAGGAGTAAGGGTACAGACCGGGCAACGAGACTCCTGTGACTTTGCGGTGAGCCATTAAAAATCAGGGTTTTCCTTGCTTCTGGCTGGAATTGTGTGGCAGGCAGGGCAAGGTGGATTAGATTTAAATTGCTTAGAGAGAGGCCCCAAGTTCAGAGCACGTCCCTGTCACTGGGATCTGGTACAGTGGATGACACGTTCATCCAAAGGCTGGTCCACAGGGAATTGTCTCCAGCTGAGCTGCTGCCCACTGATATCACACATGGATACTGTAGGTCTGAAGCAAAAATGAAATAGCTTCCAGGATAACCTGGGACTTCAGATTGGAGCAGACCATGTCATAGGTATCCTGTTCCAGGACTGACCCTGGGTGGGTTTATGTGGAATACGCAATACTCCCCCAACTGATGATTTAGTACCTTCCTCAGCTCACCCCTTTGTAAGACACTGCATCCAGCCCCAAGACCATTCCCAGAGGGTTGCAGAACTATTGCTGAAATTCTGTGTGAAGATAGAGTCAGTCCCCAGGTCTTCACTCTCCCTTCTCCATGTTCATTTGCTTTTCTTCCTTATGGCAAATGTCAGTCCTTAGACCTTGGTGGGTCAGCCTATCTACCTTCAACCAGCCCATCCATCTGAGAGAGGTTCTTTCACCTGTGAGCTCACGGTGCTGCAGAGCTCAGCCATGCTGGCTCTCCCTGGGTCAGGGACTTGTTTATTTTGGCCCAGAAGAGGCTTCTGAAGGAGCCTCCCATCTGTAAGCCAGGCAGGGTGGACATCCAGTGGTCCTGAGTGAGCTGTGCGCCTGACCCTGGCCTGGAGACTCAGCTGTCTGAGAGGAGCTCAGACATCAGAGAAGTCTGGTGAAGTCCTGTCATTAAACTGTGCTTTGAGGGGGCCTCACCTCGTTGAACTGCATGCTCATTAATCCCGCATGAAATTTGGAGTGATAGGAGTGAAAATGGCATAGAAAACTGACATGCAGAGGAAGACTTGTGCTTAAAATAGGATCACTCCTTTGCAAGATGTTGTGACGTTTGCTGTGCCCTTGGCTCTTGCATGAGCTCAGAGCCCTCCTGGCTTCCTGGTGATTTATGCCCGTTATCTGCTCCTCCAAGGTGGAAATGTGGTGTTCGGTCTGGCGATGCTTTGTCCTTGCTGAGGGTGACCTGCCACCCTCATCCCATGTCTGAGGTGATGTTCCTCATATTCACTGGCAAGTGCATCTGGTAGTTGTCAGGGCTGTCTCTCAGCCGTAATAAAATCCCTGCCAGGATTCTCTCTGTGCAGGAGATCTTGTGTGGGGAACAGAGGAGAGCTGTAGATGGAATGACATATCTGTATGACCTCTGTCCTCTAGCTGTTGACTAGGAGGTCATTGCTGTGAAGTGCTCAGGAAAAGCTTCATCTTTTCATCTGGCAAATACAAGTGGTGACCTCTGACATTACCAGAAATATTCTCAAATCTGCAAATACCTGCCTGGACATTCAAGTCCTGGACCTAGCGTTCAGCCAGTGAGATGCACACTTAGGCAGGTACGGGCCCTGCATGAACCCAAAGCACTTTAGCAAAATCCTGAAGGATTCATTTGTTGGTTATGACTAGCAGCAATCAGTTTTAATGAAGAAACTGCCAAGAAATTGAGAAAGTTAATTCATTCATGAGGTCATAACGGGTTTGGAAAAGAAGACAACCAAACAAAAATATGCATAGTGAAGTGAGGCATAAGTACTCCTCTTCTGCTCCGTGGGATCATTCCTGGTGGCTGAAAGCCTCCTGCGTGCTGCCCACAGAGCCAGGTCACATCAGTCCATGCTTGGTGAACTTACAGTGATAACTGGAACCTCCTGATGCCCCACATCAGGTCCCTCTGTCCTTCTGGGCTGTGGTCAGGCCAGCTGCTGTAGTGTCAGGCTCAGTGGTGATGAGCTGCTCAGAGAAACATCAATCCAGGACTGTCACTGCCCAGATGTGCCCAACGGGACAAAGCAGCCTCCTGGGAGAAGGATGAGTGTTCTGAGAAGGAAACATCCCATCTCTCTGAACCCAGCAGGCTGGGGGAGGTTGGGTTAACATCTCGTTGCTCCTTGCCTGCTTGGGAGATGAGGCTGTTTTACTTTATTTTATTTTATTTTGATATTAAAGACATCCTTTAAAGAAGTGTCAGCTCATAGGTTGTCACTTTTATGATTAAAAAAATTGTAGCTGCTTGCCTGGGGTGTATTCAAGAACAGCAAGGAAGAGACTGGTTTAGATTAATAAGTGAGGGCTTAATTAATTTTCATTATTTGCATAATAGTGTCCTCTAACTAATAGGTAATAGGCAGCCTCTGAATTAATCCAGGAGTGAGGTCTCCAGTGATGTTGTTGAAGGAGCATTTTATTGCTGGGACATGCAGCTTTGCTTAATCTTTCTAGTAAATTCACTAACCAGGAGAGCCAAAGGCTGTCCGTGACAGTGTTGTGCTGTGCCTGGGGTGGCAGGGACTTTCAGGGACAACATGCATCTTCCCTAAATCCATCAGACCTCAAATGCAAACACGGTCTTGTTCAAGTCTATTTCTGGTCTGCTGCAGGCAGAGGCCAGCCAAGAAGCTGCGCTTTTTATTTAATCTGTCTTAAGTAGCTTGCAAAGTATTCCCTTGTATTGTGACCATGGTTTTCCTCTTTTTTCCCTTAAAAATCTAGTGTGCTGTCATTTTGCTTGTGCCTTCTTCTGCTGGCAGATATCTTACTGCTAGTCTAGAGGTGTACAAATGGTGCTTGTCTCAGATATATACTGGACAGGGATGTCTCTCCATCTCTATTCCTGTCTTCTTCTTGATGCTTTGGTTTTGCTGATGTTTGTGAAAACAGTGGAATGGGATTGCATTGAGTGACTTGAGATACAGAGCTTGGTGGGAAGCAGAGAAAAAACAGTGTTAAATTTTGGGGTGGGAAGGACATAGAAGATGGGAGGCCAACGTCTTTGCTGGAGATACGTCCTGGCAGTAGCTAGGACTCCAGGTGTTGTGAACTGTGCTAGGAGCAGAATGCAATCAGCGTCCTGAAGAGCTCACCTTGTGAGATGAGACTGGCAAATGGATGCAGAGGTAGAAGAAAACTGGGGAAGCAATGGGACATTGATCCAGGGTAACTGTTTCTTCATCTTCCTCTTCACCAAACTGCCCTAGGGCTGTAGCGCCTTAATTTTAGGGACTATTTTGCCCTTTATCAGTCTAGTGTTTAAAGCACTTTTCCCTGCATCCTAATGCACTCAGTATTTCCTGCAGCAATAGTCCTGCTGCTTTCAGAGAGATGACATCAATGTGGCCTTGGCTCTGTGTTGGGATTTGCACCCACTCATACCAGCAGTGAGCTGGGACCTTAGAGCTTATTTTTTCTTCCAGTTAATCCACTCCATCTCCTCAAAGGAAAGCTTCAGGTATTGACCCTGGGGGCTTTTCATGTCATTGTCCACTGAATTCTTGTGAGGTACCATGTGCTTTGAGTGATGGTTAGAGGCTCTGCCAGAGAAGAGGCATTGTTCTGATAGGCAGCAGGTATTTTGTAAATAAATGATAAAGGAAACAGGTTTTGGAAGTCGAAAATGTCAACTTTTGTTGCATATGCAGTTTTAAACAATCTCTTCACCAATGGTAGCTCTTCCAAGAGGAAGCACAATTTGGCTAAAATGGCTTGTGTGGGGTAATAACATTATACTTCCATGCAAGGTCTCATTATTCACAAAGTGCATTTGTTTGGAAGCAAATTACTAAAGACTTTTCACTGATACAGTGGGGAAAAGAGAGAGTGTTCATGAGCCTCCCACAATTTAGCTGCTGAGCAGATTAATATTAATATAACAGCCAAATACCCAATTAGAGCCCATTTCTACTCTGTTATACTCTTGGGGGCTCTCGCTCTTTGAATGTAATCTTGAACAAAGCTCATCAGATACTGCTTACAAGAAAGTACATTTATATAATACCTTAAATGTCAAAACGAGTATTCAGGAATCCCTTTCCCAAAGCTGGGAGCTCTTCCTTGCTGTTACATCTTGTGTAAGGCGCTGCTCATGCATGGGATGTTTCTGAATGTGGTATTGGTGGGAGAAAATACTGCATGCATTAGGATGCAGAGGATACTCCACTCACCTGGAATGGCAGGGAACTTCTACGTGAGCAAAATAGTTACCAAAATTACCAACCATGCCAATCAACTGCCTTGGTTTTCAGTTGGAGGATTCTTCTTGAAGAAAAGCCCAGATCTGACTTTATAGTGAAAGGTTTTCAGTTTAGGAGTCTATGGAAAAGGAACAGCCTCCTTAGGAGTATTCCCAGGAGCTGTGTTTCTCATTATGCCCATTTCCTGTATTTCCCATGCAGTTGCTTTTCACTTTTTTTTCTGTTGGTCTTAGTTCAGCAGGTGAAGAGGCAACTTCATTTAATAAGGGATGTTGGCTGAGCTTCAGTAATTGGAAGTTAAAAATCTACAGAAGGACATGAATTAAGTCTACAGAAATTTGTGGAGAGTGGAGAAAAGGCTGAATGTGAAGAGGCTTTTTCTTCTGTCCCTAACCTCAAAAAGGCAAGAGGTAAAGCATTCCAGAGAAAGGATAACAGGGGAGAAAAGTGAAATATAGATCTACATTTTTTTTTCTATTGCATTAATTCTTTTTTTTCTGCAGCTGTCTCATAAAAGCAATGTTTTGTCTTCTTCTGTATTTCATACCTCCCATGACCGTGCCAGGATACCTGCTTTTATATGATGGACAATGGGAGTGGGGTTGGCACTGAGCTGAAGCCCAAGCTGTTCTGCACCTCATGTGGATTTGAGTTCAAATAAATAGTTTGACTCACTCAAGGAGTGAATCAAAAGAAGGAACTTGAGCCTCCAGCCTACAAGCACCGTGCTGTGCAAGCAAGGCGTATAAACATGTAAGTTATTCTTTAGTGTGCAGTTCAATGCGAAGCTCACGCTGGAGGAGAGTCAGTATTTCAGACCTCCTGTAGCCCTGTTCAGGGTCTCAGTGGAGGGCGCAAGGATATTTTGGGTTAGACCTTTTAGAAATCCAGGAGAGTGAAAGTTTGTGGTCTGTCCTAGGCAGGTTGGTTGTCTGTCCTCTTCTCAGCTTTGTCTTCGGTGCTCAGTGTTTTCAGTCTGAGCAAATTAGAGCGTTGAAAAGTAAAAAGAGGAAAAGCAACCCCCCTGAGCTATCACAGCAAAGTGGGGATAATATGTTACTAATGGCAGGGGACCCTACATTCAGATTTCTTGCCACTGGAAAAAGTTGGTACCTTGCTGGTGATGCTTGGAGACAGATTCTCCTGGTCTTCACTGACTCAAAAGCACTTCACTCCATCGGTCACCTCAAGGAGGTCACACCAGAATGGTGATGGATGAAAGCCTAATAGTGCAAATTTTCCTTTAGCCACTGTCTAGCCAAGCTGGCTTGGAACCAGTAAGTGTGGTATCTTCTTGAATGATGGTTGCAGGCAGCTCTGCCATGCTGGACAGTTCAAGCTCCCGGTGAGCATTGCAGCTGGCCTGGGGGCTCTGCTGAGTCCCACCACCAGCCTAGTGGAAAGCAGGCATGGATGTGACCTCTCTCATGTCCCCAAAACCCTTCATCGAGGCCTTTCGTTGATAGATATGCCTATCCAGATGAGTGTTACTCATCTGAAGAGGGGTTGCGAGACAATAACCTTGCTTGTCATTGCCAGCTGGTTTTGTCATGCCTCTAAAGCCTTGCAAATCACTTATGGTTGTCTGTGTATGTGAGATCTACTGAGGAATTGTTTTTCTTATATGTTAGTTCTAGCAAATAAATAATGTTCCCTCTGTCTTGTGCATGGGGAGATGGTTTTCTTCTGTGCCTTCAAATGGGGTGATTAATAACAACCATTAATCTCCATGAATGACAGCAGTATATTAGGAGCAAAGCACATGTTAAAATAATTTGAGAGGCTGTTGTCGTGTCACAGGCTAACCCATTCTCTTCATATATAATATTTCCATAAGGTGTACATATTTCTAGACTTGAGATATTGGCTGGAGATCAAGTTTTGGGAATGTACAGAGGCGGATCATCTACAAGGGCATTGGAGGGTCTCAGCATCACAGTCTGGATCAAAACTGAACTGAACTTCCAATGTAAATTAATTCAAAAGTTGAATTTGGGAAGGCCTGGGCTATTCATAAGATTAAGTTGAATTTGGCAACTGGATATGTTCAAAATCCCCAGGGGGAGTTAATTTATTTTTAATGTCCAGGCATTTTGTTTGAAATGTCAAAATGAAATGTGTCATTTTGGAAATGCCAAAACATTTCTTTTTTGACACCTTCTCAATGAAGCTTTTCAACTTTTTGTTTGGAAATGACAGTTTGCAGTTAGAAGGAGGAAAGGTTAAACAAGACTTGGAAGGGAAAGAAGACATTTTGTTTCAATTCAAACAAAACGTGGAGGGGTGGCAAACATATTTTTTCATGTCACTGAACTCCTTTCCCTTCCCCCTAAATCTGTTTCTCATTCACCCAAGACATTTTCCTTACTTTTAGGACAAATAGGAAATGTCACTGGATTTAAAAAATTCATTATTAACCCCCTTCCAGCTCCCAGAGGGACCTGGTTTGGAAATGGTGAAAGCCATTGATGGAAAACCCATGAAGAAATTCATAGAACAGCCTCATAACATCTGCTGATCCTAAATCCAGGATTTTCATGACTCAGAGGCAAAAACTATTGCAGGATCGCTGCAGGGCTGAAGGAGGTGATGAGACCCCTTGGGGACGTGGCATCACAGCTCGTGAAGCTTCTTCCTAGTTGAGCCCATCAAGCCCAGAGAGGTGGGAGATGCCCCATCCCTGGAAACATTCCAGGTCAGGTTGGACGGGGCTCTCAGCAACCTGATCTGGTTGAAGATGTCCCTGTTCACTGCAGGGGGGTTGGACTGGATGGCCTTTAAAGGTCCCTTCCAACACAAACCATCCTGATTCTGAGCCGCTGCGCTGCCTGTCCTGTCTTACTGCTGTCTTCCTACCCACCTAAAAGAAAACTGTGATTCTTTCACGTCCATGCTCCTTTTTATGGACTGTAGGCTCAGCAGGCAGCTTGGTGATGCAAGACTTGTTTTCCTTTGTCAGGGCTGGCTACTACCCATCTGGTGGTGCAGTAAGACCATGCTCTCACTGGAGGCTGCAGCAAGCCATCAGTCCTGATGCACCCTCTTTGCAGGCAATAACGTTTGCCCTTTCCTTAGTGTTTTTGGCAGGCAATGCATCATGCTATTTACTGGACCCCAGGGATGAGCATCATCAAGATGAGGGATGTGAGAGGCTTAACTGAGGATCAGCCCCCCAGCTAGTACCCATCTTTGGTTCCTTTCTACCATAGTCATTCTCAGTGAGAGGAATCAGCAAGAAAAAAACAAGTTTTGCATTGAAGTGAGCCCCTACTAATTTTATTCTGGGTTCCGGAGGAAACTGTGCTGCCCTGCCAGGCCAGTATTCCATAGGAAGGAAACAGATGAGATCCAAAAAAAAAATTTAAAATAAATCTAACAGGATTGTCCAGAAATGACTCTGAAAATGGTGCTGAATTTCTCAATGAGAGCATGAAATCCTTTATACTCTTTTCCCCCCCTCTTTAAGCTATCCTTTGGCAATCTAGGGGGGGAAGGCAATTTTCTGTCTTGTTTTCGGGAACTCCATCGAGGCAGAGAGCAGCCTGTGCTTGCTGAAATGCTGGAGGGCTTTTTGCAAGGGCAGCATCCCCAGAGGAGCTGAGGACGTTGGAGGGCAGGGGTGGACTCATTAACTTCCTTTACCCTAATCAACAAGTGAAGCTTCCAGAATACATCCCAAAAGCAAGGTGGAGGAGGCTGGGATGCAGGGAAGGGTGAACTATCCCATGGGAATCGCTGGAGAATCCCAGTGCCCAGCGGCATCTCAGAGCTGTCAACACCCTGACATCTGAGATGGAGGTCGCAAACCTCTGGAGGAACGTTTTGCACAGCATGGGTCTAGTAGCTGTCATCCAAAGCTGAGGTTTGGGAATAACCATGTGCAGGATGATGGCAGCATCCCCATGGCTTTTGTTTCTTTAATTGCTAACAGCCAAGGCGTTGCTGTTTGCTGGAGGACAGGGGGATGCTTGAGTTCGTATTTTCTCTTCTCCCATTACTTTTCCTCGACTTGCTTCAGTCTTTACTGCTGAGCTTGGGAGGATTTTTGTGCTTTCAAAACAGACTTAACTAGCACCGAGGAAAGATTTTTTTTAAAGCTTATTTAACAGTGAGACGGCGAGAGGGAAATGTCACCAAACATTTGCTTGGTTCTGCCTACGTGTTGGTGTAGCAGGGCTTTCAGATGGTTGCCCATATGTGGGGAAACATGTTTTCGCTTAGTCATACTGGAAATAACTGTGTCTGGAAAAGGCAACTTGTAGCTCTCTTTGCTGCAGGGCGCAAGACAAAATTCATTTTAAGTGACGAAGAGACTTTTGGTGACAGCAGCAAACATTGGATGGGGTCTACCAATGATAAGAGAAGATGATGGGGTAAAAATATACCTGCTCTGCATGGTTGTTGTTCTTTTGTTTTAGCTGGTATGGCTCTACTCCTGCAAACATGCTGAATTGTCACCCCGCAGCTGTTTTGTGCAGGTGTCTACTGTACTGGGGCTGGCAAGGGGTTGCTTGTGGAGATGTCTCCTCTTCTCACTGTGGAGACAGATATCACAGAATCACAGAATGATTTGGGTGGGAAGGGACCTTAAAGGCCACCCCCCTGCAATGAGCAGGGACATCTGCAACTAGATCAGGTTGCTCAGAGCCCCGTCCAACCTGAACTGGAATGTTTCCAGGGATGGGGCATCTACCACTTTGTCCTGGTTCAAGTTAAAACAGAACCAATTTTCCTTTCAGTGATTTTACTTTTCAGTTCAGTCCCTTCTCAGACTGCACTTTCTGAAGTTAACAACATGTTGTTCCAGACAGTGTCTGCTCCTAGCAGTGATACCGCTCGATGTTTATAGTCAGTACTGAGCTCACAGCACCATGGTGTGCAGAAAGGCTCTCGCTTATACTTCACCTGACAGAGACCAAGGGCACTGCCGAGTTCCTTCAGTGCCACCTTGGGGCCTCATTAGTTATAGGGTACAAAAGGGTGGCACCTGCGGGGAGGAGGGGACAGGACAGGGGACCCAAACTGACCAACGCAGTGGTCCATCCCATACACGTCAGGCTCAGTATAAAGCTGAGGGATCATGGGGGACAAGTTCTCCTACAGCCAACATCCTGGGAGGACTCTGTCCCTTCTCCTGTCTCTGGTCCTGATCCGTGTGTTCCTGAACCCAGTTCTTAACTGGATGTCGCTGCTGTGTCCGGGAGCCCAGCCCGGGATCTTCCCAGAGCTGCTCTGCAGCACCAGTGGTGATGTCAACGTTTTCAGGGGGAATTTGTGACTGGGAGGGGAAGCTCGATATTGGTTTTGTATATATTTGTATATACTTCATTATTTTTCTTCTCTTTATTATTATTATCTTTTCATTTTCTTGTTATAGTTTCATTAAGGCTGTTTTATTTTTTTTCCAGCCCATAAGTCTCTCTCCCTTTTCTTCTTTCCCTTCCCCTGTCCAGAAAGGGAGAGGGGTTAACAGAGATCATCTGTCATCCTTTTAGTGGCCAGCCCAGCCCCAAACCTTGACACATCTCTCTGGGCAACCTGGTCCAGTGTTTCACTACACTCATCAAAAAAAATTTCTTCTGTATATCTCATTGGAATGATCATGGAATCATAGAATGGTTTGGATTGAAAGGGACCTCAAAGCTCCTCTCGTTCCACCCCCCCTGCCATGGGCAGGGACACCTCCCACCAGACCAGGTTGCTCCAAGCCCCATCCAACCTGGCCTGGAACACTGCCAGGGAGGGGACAGCCACAGCTTCTCTGGGCAGCCTGGGCCAGTGTCTCACCACCCTCACAGCCAACAATTTCTTCCTAATGTCTAACCTAAATCTCCCCTCTGCCAGTTTAAAGCCATCACCCCTCGTCCTATCACTCCATGCCCTTGTCAAAAGTCCCTCTCCAGCTTTCTTGTAGCCCCCCCTCGTTCTGGCAGGTGCTCTAAGGTCTCCCCAAGGCCCTTTCTTCTCGAGGATGAACAACCCCAACTCCCTCAGCCTGTCCCCAGAGCAGAGGTGCTCCAGGCCTCGGGTCATCTTTGTGGCCTCCTCTGGACCCGCTCCAACAGCTCCATGTCCTTCTTGTGTTGGAGGCCCCAGAGCTGAACACAGCACTGCAGGGGCGTCTCACTAGAGCAGAGTAGAGGAGCAGAATCACCTCCTCTGACCTGCTGTCTGTGTCTCCCCAAATGTCATCTGGGAAGGAGCATCCTCCTCCCATACACCCTTAGACAGGTGTGAAGCACTTGTGGACACTGAGATGTCCTGTCCATCAGCTTGAGGACTGAGTCAGTGTCTTTGGGGTGGTCAGGGCTTTCCCTTGAAACTTGTGTCTTAGTTATCCTTCTCCAAACTGAGCAATATTTGTGCTAGCTTGTCTGGCTGAAAAAACCCACCCTCTAGTCTGTTTAGGATGCCTGTGTTTTTTCTTTATGTAATGCAAATGGGGAGTGCTTGCATGTACAGAGCAGAGAGGGAAGTGCTGATAAATGCTGATTATCTCTTCACGTGGGCACAACAGGGTTTCAGAGGTCTGGGCAGAAGGGTGCTTTCTGATACTGGAAATGGCTGCACTCAAAGGCAGTGATTTGAATTTCTCTAGTACATTTTATATATATATATATATATATATTCTGGCGGGCAGAGCTAGTGGCAAGGCTTTGACACACACTCCTCCACCCCCCCTTATTTGTGGGATGCTTCTGTTATTTTCTGAGATGAAAGGTGCCCCAGAAATATAAACCACCGACAAGCTGTACTCCTTTTAATGTAAAATTGTAATAATAAATACTATCCTGCTGTTCCCCTCACCCCTGAGGGTCACAAAGCACTCCATAAACTGCACTCCAGCCTTTCGCATTCCAGCTGTTGCATGTACCAAGATACAGGCGTGCGTGGGAGAAGAAGAAATGCTATCTTTGGGGCCTCTGCTTATGTTACACACAGGTTAATGTGAGTGGTTCATATTTCCCTTCACTCCCCCTTATCCCAGTCTCATCCGCATTGATTCAGAGGCTGAGTTCAGCCTGCAGCAGTTTATGCCTTTATTTCTGTTGAGTCCTTAATACCAGCTGGCACAGCAACAGCCATCTCACATCCCTCTGGACAGGACAATGTTGTTGACCTGGTCTTTGCAGTGGATTGAGGCTTGATGTGATACTGGGTGTTCATCTATCCTGCAAATGTGGCAGGGTGATATTTTTTGCCACCTTGCTTCGCTGCCCTGTCCCCTGGATCTAAAACCGGCCCCTGGCCCAATGCGATGCTCAAATTTCTCTTTAGCAAGCTGTGTTTCCCTCCCTCCTTGGCTTGGATTTTTGCTCGGGAAGGAGAGGTCTCAGCCATCACTAAATCATGTTTCTCTTCTGTCAGCCACACCTCCTTCCCATCCAGCATCCACTCAGAGGATGAGTGTTTTGGAAGGAGTGGCAAATGTGCCTGAGCAATGATATTTCTCTGTGGGGACCTCCTGGCTCCTCAGCACATCCTCCAGCTCCCTGGTTGCCCTTCCTTCCTCATCCTCACACTTGTGGCCAAGGAGAGAACATGAGCCAGTAGGTCAGATGCTGTTCTGACCCACACACAGCAGCCTAATTTCCCCAAGAGAAAATTATTTTGTAATTTTGTCAGACACCCAAGACCCTTCCCTAGCACTGAACCATCTGTTTTAGAATCACAAAACGGTTTGGATTGGAAGGGACCTTTCATGGTCATCCAGTCCAACCCCCCTGCAGTAAGCAGTGACATCTTCAACTAGATCAGGTTGTTCAGAGCCCTGTCCAACCTGATCTGGAATGTTTCCAGCGATGGGGCATCTACCACCTCTTTGGGTTTTTCTTATCCTCTGAAGGTGAAGGGCTAAAGATGTGGTTGAGGTTTATGTGCAAACTGGCCTCCACACTCTTGTTTGCTGGGGTTCAGCCAGCCAGGAGCATTGTCCAAATTATCTGCATTCAGGCTGGGCTGGCAGTAGCCTGGGGGACCACAGCCTCCACTGCAAAGGTCCAGTCCAACAGCCTGGGTTATTTTAAATCAGGTGAGTGGAAAAGCCCACTGAGATAAACGCTCAGGTAATCACACAGGTCCAAACTGTGCAACAACCTTATGTCATCAAAGCAATTTGAAAATCAATTTGATGTCTGGCAGAGAGGCAGACATGCTGGATCCCTTTGATGTTCATTAGCATTCAGGTGGCAGCACTCTGCCAAAGCTGCTTTTTCTGGGAAAGGCATTAAAAAAAAAAAATAAATTAAAGGAGAGGGAAAAAAAAATATTAAAATTAAGCATTAACCATAATTTCCTCTCATTAAAGGTAACAACAGCCCCAGCACCAGTCTTCAGCAGGGCTGGTTGATGGGTTTCCGAGATGGGGAAGCAGAGTGCACACCACAGAAGTGTAGTGATGATCAAATAAGAAAGCAAATGAGGCTCCCCCCTCGTTTCTAACAAAGGCAGGAACGGGGCCAGTGGCAGAGTGGTTTAGATGAGCAGTTAGAAAATTGGAGGTCAAAGCCTGACATGGCTATTGATGAATAGGAGGGTGATGGAAGAAGAGTAGCAGACATTACGAGTGGGCTGCAGGGACTGAAACACGAAGCAAGATTAAAAGAAGTTAAGTACCTGGAGGTGGTTTGGCTGCATGGCAGCGAGGTGAACCACAATTACAGTCACTGCATGCTGCAGACTGGAGAGAGACGGAGGGAGAGAGGATCAGAGTGGGGTAAAATAGGTATAAGGCAGAGGAAGAAGGTGAAGTTCAGGCTGTTGTCTCTAGGTGCTGCATTTGGTCAGGTTGTGTGGTGCATCACCTGCTAGTCATCTTTTTTTTGGTCATCTCTTCTTGAGTTATTCCAGTTTATACTCTCATGTTTCCAAAATAGCCACAGATCGTTAATGAAGGGCTGGATTCTGTTGTACCAACAGAGAATGAGTCTGTCTAAAGCAACTTCCAGTGCCTGTGACTGTAGATTAGCCTCATGGGCATCGAGTTCAAAACTTGAAGGAGCAAATCCTTTGAAGATCTGGTCTGCCCTTGGTAGCTCATATCGTGTGGGGCTTACCGAGCAGGGTGTTGGGATGGAGCTGGCTCAGGGCTGGTGGCAGCTCTCAGGAAGGGGTTTCTGCTGGGAATGGTCAGCTGTCAGGCTCACATTGCAGCTTTTCCGCAGCGGTGTCACTTACCAGCTCTTGTTTGATGAGGTTGCCCCTTTTCATGAAGGCTTTATGAGCTTCATAACTTCCTACCATCATGCCTCCCTTTGACACCAAAGTGGAGATGATGCCCTGGGCAGGTGATGTACTGAAAAATGTAGGTGCAGAGACTTGCACGTATTTTATTAAGCTTGCTTCTTTACAGAGCCAAGCTCCAAATGAATCCCTAGCCACTGCAACTGCAAAATTATCTCTCTGAATCCCAATGTAGCAGCACACTCCTGAGCCTGAAACAGTAAGAGCAAGGGTGAACCCTCCTCCCTCTTAACAAATGCTTTGGGGAGTTTAGCTTGGTGGCTTTGACTCGATTTGTCTAGACTAACTTTTTGCTGATGATTATTTCAGTGACTGGAGTGGCAAGGGGAATGGATTAAGTCTCCCAAAGCCTGTTAGCATCATGCTTTTCCATGTTTGCACTGATTACATGTTCAATTGATTGGTTGAATCCATGATTGCATTTTTTTTAGCCTGGCTTCCAAGGAAACACATCTGAGACCTGGCTCTTCCTCTGTCCACGTATCTCCCTCCAGTAATTCATGAACGATCACAGAATCATCTAGGTTGGAAAATACCTTGAAGATAATTGAGTCCAACAGTCAACCTAAGTTGACTGACAGTCCTCAACTACACCCTAAGGACTATGTCAGCACTACTCTTAAACACCTTCAGGGGTGGGGACTCCACCACTGCCCTGGGCAGCCCATTCCTATGTCTACAACCCTTTCAGTGAAGAAATGTTTTCCAATATCCAATGTAAACCTCCCCTGGTGCAACTTGAGGCCATCACCCCTTGTCCTATTGCTTGTTACTTGGTTAAAGAGACTCATCCCCACCTCTCTACAGCCTCCTTTCAGGGAGTTGTAGAGGGCAATGAGGTCTCCCCTCAGCCTCCTTTTCTGTAGACTAAGCAACCCCAGTGATGGGGTGGCTGGGGATCAGATTTGATGGAGGGCTAGCGAGGATTTGAAACACCTAAGTTTCTTGAAAATGAATGTCTTGCTGGAGACCCTGATAATGACCTGAGTGAGGAAGCACCTGCAGTGATATTAGACACCAGTGAATCTGGTGATGGTAGAGCCATGCGATGTGGTTACCACCTGATTGCAGAAGCTTTTTGGGTGGATGCTTTTGATAAATTAGTCCTAGGGGTGCCTGCAGTCTCTGCACAGCCAGACATTCCTAGGATAAATCCTGGACCTAATTCCGAGCTGTCTGGGATCTCATGTCGTCAATCAGCTTCTGCAGAGCAGGGACAAGAAGCAGCCAGGTGGATGTTTGACTGTGAGGCAGTGAGGGGTTGGACCTTTTGCATGTGTCTGAGCCAGGCAGACATGAGTCTTGAATCAGATTTTAAAAACCCACAACTTGTTCGGTCGTTACACATGACCAAGGGCTGCTTCGGTTAAAGTTGAGCAAAGCTTAATTATTCCTGTATAAAGAGCACATGGAGGAGCTGTGGAGGCAGTCAGAGGTGATGTGTGTAAGGTGTTACTTGTGTGCTTGTAGGGTTGAAGGGAGTACATACACCAGCATCACTTTGCATGAGAAGGAAAAATACAAAAATAGAACTCAAAAGCTTTGATTTTGAGTGCTGCAGGTGTCAGAGCAGCTGCAGCAGGATGCTGGCCTGGGGTGCTTTGGGTTCAGCTGTGCTCCCACATTTTTTTTTACACATTTACTTTATATTAGGAGATTTTGTGCGCAATGAGATACCGTTTGCTTGCAGACCAAGCCGGAGGTCTCCAGTGCAGCTGTGGAAGTCAGGTGGTGATGCAGAGTGTGTCAGCACTGGTGACCTACTCCTTGAAATGATTTCCTAGTGCCTCCTCCAGCCACATCCAGTGGCAAAGCAGTAAGGGGCAGCTGCCTTTTCCTGCTGCCCGAGGGTCGGAGTTGAGGGTGGGCACCCTGCAAGTCTCCAAACAAAGCCTCAGCAAGGGTGTCCCCTCCTTTCTGCATCCTCCTCCCTAGCCACTCTATCCTGTTGCATGGTAACAGAGGATTTTGCCTCCCCGCTTTCGTCTCCCTTAACCCCTGGTCGCCACAGCCAGCCTCACCTCCTTGCTTGCAGATCAGATCAGCAAGTGATGTGCAACTGCTTGGCTCCCTTTTTATCTACCAAGGGAAGGTGGGAGAGAGGCAAAGAAAGGAGAAAGAAGTGGGAAAGGCATTGTGATTGTTGGGGTGACTGCTTGATTCCTGCCACTGCCCCGAGGGGATAGGAGGACACGAAGGTGGGTATGGGAAGCCCCAGGTAGCATCCGTGTAGCACCTTCCACTGCACCAGCGAGGAGTTAAGTAGAGGTTAGTAAGTGTTGTATTGACACAGAAAAGCATACCTGATGCGGACTCAAACTCACCATGAAGTGGAATAAAAATTTTATGCGTCATCTCATTTTCTTTCTCTCTCTTTTACACCTCAGTAGCAGACACTGATGTTGCCTGGATGGGTCAGATCTCAGCACTTGGGTCGTTTTATGACTGTTCTTGCTGTGTTCATGAGAGTCAAGTGATTTATGTACATCTTTGCATATCTGGGCCTTTAGATAATATCTAAGCGCACACCCACACATGCTGCTACGGCAACATCTTATAACCCTGGTGTAGAAAAATATTTCCTTTTCATTGTAGCAGTAAAGCTGGAATTTCTGAGAAGACTGATGGTGTGAAGTGCCTAACTCCCACCCAGGTAAGTAAGAGTTGAGCACTTTATTCTTTCTGAGACCCTTTTTGGAAAACTCCTTGGTGCATATGTCTGCTGACAGTAGATTGTAGGGGGAGAGGAGGCAGCTGGAGCTTGGGTAGTTTCCTGATGGCCACTCTTGAGGAAGTGGTAATGATGGTGAGACCCCTTCTGGTCCTAGGCTGGGCTCCTGACCTTCAGCAGTCAGGTCCCTTGTGCTCAACGTGCTCTGACGGTGCTGGTTCGTTTCATGGCTTAAAATTTAGGAGCAGCATTTGGCCCTGGAGAGTTGTCTCACCCTGGGTAACACCAAGGAATGTTATGTGCAGATACCAGGAGGAGATCCCTGAAAGCTTATTGAAGCCAAGGGGAGAGAGGGGAGGAATAAAATAAAAATAAGAGACTGTTTTGTCCCCCCAGCCAGCAAAGCAGCGTTAATGAAATTCTGCAGAGGGCAGAGGGAGGGCAAGCCAGTGCAGTCAGCAAAAAATTAATCCAGATGGCTGTAACATAAATATTGAGGGGGATGAAGGAAGCTGGAGATACTGCCCTGCCCTGTGCCATGCCGAGCATTGCGATTTAAGACGGTAGTGTCCTAGTTAGGAGAGCAGCTGTCTGCATGAGTGTGCGCACGCATCTGCATACTCATAGAATCACAGAGTGGTCTCGTTGGAAGGGACCTTCAAAGGTCACCCAGTCCAACCCCCCTGCAGTAAGCAGGGACATCTTCAACTAGATCAGGTTGCTCAGAGCCTTGTCCAACCTGACCTGGAATGTTTCCAGAGATGGGGCATCTCCCACCTCTCTGGGGAACTCTGAAAACCAGCCCCTGGTCTGGCCAAGATCTTGCTCTCTCTGATATCTCAGGATGCCATTCATCCCACCATGTCCTCTTCTCCCACCCACATGACCCACCCTCTCTTTTCGGAGCTGCTGCAGATGCCGTGATGCTACAGCTTTGCTGTGTCTTGGACTTGGAGAAAGATGACTGTTTTTTTCACTGCAGCCATCTGGTTTTGTAGGGATCACGGCTGAAAACTGCAAAATTTAGAGCCAGACGTCCAGAGCATCAAAGTCTGGGGATGTCTAGGTGGAGGGTTTTGGGTTCTGCCTGGATTTTTGATTGAAGGAAACCTCGAGTCATGGTGGCTCCTCTCCCAGGAAGCCATGGCTCTCAATTAGAAATGTGATGTCTGACTGAAGTGCTGGGGTCTGAACCCCAAGCCCTGAATTAAGGTTGACATATGGGTGGTTCCCACAGCCCTTCAAAAGGAGGGGATGAGTTTACCTTTTGGCTTTCCTCCAAGGTGCGGCCGGCCTTGCGCGTAAAGCCCTTGGGTAAACAAGCCCCAGGTGCCCTGCATTTTGATAACGAGTGCCAGGTGTCCTGTTCTGGGGATAAAAGCTGGGACCACTTTCAGGAAGGGTTGGAGAGTCTGTCTGTGCAGTGGATGCACTTCACAGAGTTTCCTGTTGGGGAAGGACCCCCTGACTCCTCATGCAACTGGATCCCAATCATCTCTGGAACGTACAAATGCGGGCTTTGTGGGGAGGCAACATGGGGTTACCTCTATCATATGTAATCACCTTACTGTCTTGGTTGTCTCCCATTTTCTCCGTGGGTTACCTTGTATCTCTGCTTGTTCCTTCTATTACGAGTCATACTATGTCATTCCTGGGGTCGCTGGGGTTGATATTATTTGTGATCTAGCTAACTTGTTTGTACCCCTGGCGATCCCCTATATTCTGACTCCTTTACGCGAAATAGAACTTACTCACTGGATTGTTTTTCTACTGCTGGCTGTGTCCTTTTGGGCCTAGTAATTGGCAAAACACTGACAGAGCACACAGACTGCCCAGGGCTGTCTTGGCCTTTGGATCATGTCTGCTGAAGGATGATCCTGATCCAAGTGGTAAGAGATGCCATCCCAACCTGGACCTGTGCTGGGATTCCCTTGCAAATGCAGAGTTCAGGTACAATCCTGGGGGAATGAAACTTTCTAGTTTGTCTGGAGTACATGTCTCATGTGGAGCGGCTGAGGGAACTGGGGGGGTTCAGTCTGGAGAAGAGGAGTCTGAGGGGAGACCTCATCACCCTCTACAACTCCCTGAAAGGAGGGTGTAGCGAGGAGGGGATGAATCTCCTTAACCAAGTAACCAGCAATAGGACAAGGGGTGATGGCCTCAAGTTGTGCCAGGGGAGCTTTAGACTGGATATTAGGAAGTATTTCTTCACAGAATGGGTTGTCAGCTATTGGAATGGGCTGCCCAGTGCAGTAGTGGAGTCCCCATCCCTGGAGGTGTTTAAGAGTCGGGTTGACATAGTGCTCAGGGATATGGTGTAGTTGAGGACTGTCAGTGTTAGGTTGATGGTTGGACTCTATGGTCTTCAAGGTCTTTTCCAACATAGGTGATTCAGTGATTCTGTAGTTCCAGCTTTGCTTTGAGGTTTTGGGGAACATCAACGTGCAGGCTCAGAGTTAGGTTTGAGGAGAAGGCTATCTGCACCACTTTGCCCAAGGCTGTGTGGACAGAAGGCAGGAGAGAGAAGGCCCTTGTTGAGATGTACATAGCTGGCCTTAGGTAAGCAAATGTGGAGGCCAAAAGTGGGTGAGAGGCTGAAGAAGAATCTAAAACCCAGGACAAAGAAGGAAACACTGATTTTTCACTGTGGCTACCAGGAGAGTCCTACAGGCAGGCATGCATGCTAGTACATGAGCTGTTCAACAGATTCATAAATGATTTGGAAACAGGTGACCAGGGAGATGACAATATTTACCAACTATTTCAGGTAGTTAAAACCACAGAGAAGTGGGGAAATATCTCAGCATCGCTATGGGTACTTTTCTTAAATGTCAGCTCAAGTCTTCATCCCTGTCAGAAAAGCAAATTGAACATTAGAAGTTGTTAAGATGGAGGTTGAGAAGGAAAGGAGAACATGAAACGTGGCAGGAACATCTTGGACAATGTGCAGCCCAGTACCGAAGGAGTGATGGAGGTAGGAAGAATGGAAGAGCTTCTGTAGAAGGAAAGGCTCAACTGATGAGACTCCTTGAGGGCTATGAAAAACTTGTCCTTGGTGGTTTCATATAGAGAGAAACATCAAACCCTGACTGGTGTGGAGAAGGGGAGCAGAGAATGGTTTGTTCATTGGCTCTTTTCTTACCCAGAAATGAATGGCTGTGAAATGAAATTATTTGGCAGCAGGTTTAAAGCAAACAAAGGGAAATAGTTTTTCACACAGTGCATAATTAAACTGGGGAGCTTGCTGGCACCAAGGCCAAAGGTATAAAAGGGTTTGAAAAGCAATTAAATTCAAGGCTCAGTGAGGGCTGCTAGCTCAAGGATTCAGGTACAACCTCTAGCCTGGGAACCTCTTACAGGTGGATGGATGGTTAGCAGCTGGCAGTTTGAGTAGGCAGGAAGCATTTCCAAGCTTCATACCTTTCTGTACATTTGTCTTGTATATCCCATGTCAGCCACTGTTAAAAAACAAGGTATGGGGCCAGACGTCCCTTTCTGAAGGTGTTTCTTCCCATGGTGCAGATCTGAGCTGGCATGTTGTGGTCCTGTGTAGATTATCCATCTCTTATCTGTGTCCTGCAGTGGGACTCAATCCTTCAGGTGGTCCCTTGCGGTTCCTAGGTTCATGTAGCTCTGGCAAGGCACATCTCTTACAGCTATTTCCAGTCTTATGCTCAGCTTTTTAAACTCCCAGTTGATCTGAGCTTGCTGCTCAGCTCCCCTTATTTCTGCTGGACAACATGGCACACATGGACTGGGAGAAGGAAGGGCTGGCTGAGACGTGACCATCTGAGCCTGAATAAAGCTACAGCTGGACCCAGTGAGGTGGTTTGCCCATCCCTGGTATTCACTGCCACACTGGTCTTTCTGCAAGCTGGAGGCCAGCAAGGGGTTTGATGTTAACAAAGAAGGGATTTCTGAGGGCATTCACCATTGTTCTAGTGCTTTCGTTTTTGTGTTATTAAAAAAAAATAGTGAAGAGCATTTTGCCAACGTGTATTTTCTGTTCCATTCACTGGAAGCAGAATTAGCTCAACACTGGCTGTATTTGAAGCTCTTGCCAACCTCAAAGGACCTCATTCAGTATCAACTTTGTTTCAACAATTAGAAAGACGAAAGAGCATGTGGCATGCAAATTGTGTGCTAGGACAAATGCCCAATGTGAGGTCCTGCACTGGCAAGCGACAGTTTAAAACAAACAAACAAAAATGTCTCTTTCAGTCAAGAGATCTGCTGTTGGGTTGTCTCCAAATGCCTGCACATTGACACAATACACTTTTTTTCTCATGGTATCCCTCCAGAGTTGGCCTGCAGCAAGAAAAGCCACTCTGCTGTTTGCATCATTAGTTCATTACCAACTTCTAATCACATCTGGTGCAGCTATCTGATGTGCCATGTCTTGGCTGTCATTGTGGCAAGGTGCAACCTTGTGCTTAAGCCAAACCTACTCATCATTACAGGCTGCCCGGAGAAGCTGGGGCTGCCCCCTCCCTGGCAGTGTGCCAGGCCAGGTTGGATGGGGCTTGGAGCAACCTGGTCTGGTGGGAGGTGTCCCTGCCCATGGCAGGGGGTTGGAATGGGATGAGCTGTGAGGTCCCTTCCAACCCAAACCAGTCTGTGATTCTGTGATTCTCCAGCTTGTGCTAAGGAGCTCCTGCAAACAGCTCTGGAGGAAGGGTTGGGGGAAGGCATGGGAAATAATTCCAAAGGCTGATGCTCTTAAACCAATGATGATGCTCCTTCTTTATCACTGGGTAAATGTCAGGTCCTGTTGCAGGGCCCTGTGCAGAAGAAGGAGAGATCCCAGATCACCGCTCAGCTGGAAAACTCAGAGTGGAAAGGAAAAATGGCTTTTCACTCCTGTCTGCTGATCTGATGAAGGAAGTGATGCTAACAGGGGAAGAAGCCACAGCAGCATATTGCCTTTCTGCAGGGGACCTCCCTGTCCTCTGGTGAGAGGTGTGGGAAGGATGGTGGTCCCTAACCGCAGAGAGCATAAGAAGAGATATTTTCAGTATTTTCTTAAAATGCATGGAAAAAAGTAGACCTTGAGGTCAATATATCAGTGAAAGGAGGCAGATCTCTTTGCTGGAAGTGGGGACTGGATTTTATAGGAGAGCATGGGCATGGCTGTTGCTTTCATATTCCCTTGACTAAGGCAAGGGTTGACCCAGCGGTGCTTGCCTGTTGGAGTGTGTGCATCCTCATGGCAGGGGTTGTGGGTTGTCCTGTTCTCAGGGGCTATGAATGCTGAGGTAATGACCCTTTTGATGGCATAAAGAGAAAACTAGTGGATGAATAACCAAACAAGTTCTGTAGGTACTTGCTTGGCAAGCAAACAAATGTTTTCTTCTCTTGAGGGTTTTTAGGCACTCTTCTGCATTCAGCTTTGCCAGAAAGTTAAAGGAAAAAAGGTGGAAAAAGATGAAATTTCACATTCAATCCTTTAAGATTTTTCCCTGAAGCTTGTGTAAGGATCTATGGAAGAGCAGGGGCAGCTTTTGCTGTGACGTGATGGACTTATTTCCCTTTCCCCCCACGTCCCCATAGATAACCTTAGCTCCAGACCCTGCTGTCGTGGTACAGCTGTGCAAGAGGCAAAGTGCAGATGCTAATTTTTATGGGCTGGCCGAGCCTTCTGCTGTCCCCACACTTTGGCAAAGGAGGCTGCAATTCAACGCACGGCATCTGCCGCGGCGCCCGGCCGCTTGGCATTGCATGAAAGTGAGTTGCAAGGCCAAGAGGGAGGCGGCGGGGCGGTTAGGACTGGATGTGGCCTCAGGAGGGGTGGGAGGCAGGTCCCATCACCTCTCCATAGCTACCATTTTCCCTTCTTCACCATGTCTGTTAGGGTTGGACATCCCAGCAGATCATACCCTCTGCAGATGGGCTTTGACCTTGGCGGCTGCCCAGGCTTGCTCTGCTGGGTCATGTAGAGATAGGAGGAATTTAGAACCTCTGGGGCCAGCAGTCAGCCCTTAAGCACTTTCTAAATATTAAGAGGTGTCATTCAAGCCTGATAACTACTTTTTTTTCCAACTATAAAAAAATTGATAACTCGGGGTTGTGGGAAACTGTACTTACTTTAGCTTGAGCTGACTTCAGCAGAGCTTGTTGGGAGTCTCTGATTCATCCCAAACCTCCTGAGCTCAGAGAATAAAAATAAAACAGTGATAACAACAATCCTGGTGTGTCCTGTGAGAGACAGAGTGGGGCAAATAGCAAGAGTCTGGGGGTTTTTAGCCTTGTAGCTTTGATGTGATTCACGGAAAATAAATGTACTACAACTTTAAGGCTTTGCCTGCAGCTAAATATAAGGGTGTGCTGGCTCCACCCTGCCGCTTTCTTAAGCATTTATTTTCTCGGGTGGGTTTTGGCTGTATTTTTTTCCTTTCTGTTTTATTTTTTTGGTGAATCTCCACCATGCAATAAGCAACGGTTTAAGACAGTGGCCTTGGAGCATGCAGGCAAGATACCTCCTAATGTTCTTCCCGTGGAAAATTAAAGGATTGGGACTTAACCAGATCCAAATTTCAACTTTCACGTAAGTGCTGCACACTCTCGTCTGGTGGGGAGATGACGATGGAAGGGAGGAAGGCTTAACACAGCAAGTCTATGTTAACCTGACCTTCACAAGCCCCCAGCCTGGCTGACGTAAAGCCAACAGCCAGGTAAACCAGGGGCAGCTGATCTGGGCATCCAGCCATGGGTTTGGGGATAATAAGCCCTGAGCGGGAGACTCTTCTTTTCCTAAATGTTTTTTTTAGTTGAAAACTCTGTGTGTTGGTAAAACTCAGAGAGGTGATGGCAGGGTGTGTTTTCAATCAGTGTTTGCTCAGTCTAAACTTAGCCTCTGACTTTCTGTTTTTGAAAGAGAAGCCGGTTTCATCTTCATTTTCTATAATCATCATCTATAATCTGTTTATTTTATTAGCTTTTTCAAAAAAAAAAAAGCTGTGTTTCCCCTGATGCCTGGCCACCTGTTTTATATGAGCTGCTGAAGGTCTGAGCTCTCGCTCTGCTTGTGCAGACCAAATTTCTTTCAACAAGCCAAAAGAAACGACACGACTGTATACTAAAAAGGGCAACCCCCCCCCCCCCCGCCCCCCACATGCTGTGCTATTTTAGTAGAAGCAAATTACGTGTCCTACAAATTACCATTGGTTATGAACATCGTCCGTCTGTCTGGATGACAATGTCTTGATTTCAGACCACCACTAATACGGTTAGAGTTAGGATAATACCCATTGAACTCCAAAGCGTCTCCTCTTCTCTGAGTCCTGGATTTATTCCTACCAGCAAATGTCACGTGTAAGTAGGAGTTTTATGGCTGTATAATTCACAGACTGCTAGGCATCTTATTAGCAAGGCCTTGGGCCTTTTAAAAAATGACTTGAAGTTGTTCCTTCAGTATCTGAAAACTATCAATTCTCCAGGTTTTCTTGCTTGCTGGCTTTCTCTTTTCCTTTTTTCTTTTCCTTTCCCCCTACCCCCCCCCCCCCGCCTTTCTTATTTCTGCAGTGTTCTTCTTCCTCCCACTTTTATCCCCTCCTTTTTCTTTATCCACTTTCTCACTCCCTTTTCCTTCCTTTTTTTCTCTATTTTCCCGTTTTCCCGTTTTCCCGTTTTCCCTTTCTCTTTTCCCACCTTCAGCATCATGACTGTATTCATCATTTGATACTTTGCAAATTTTTTGCCAGTTACACTAAAAAGCAGTAATTTGCACTCCCTTTCCATTCGTGCTTCAGAAAGGTGATAAAATCCCAAGTATTCCCATGCTTATTCCTTCCTCTCTTGCACACTTAAGTGGTATGGCAGGCTCACTGTGAACTGCTTTTCAGGCTACTCTGCATGTGGCATCTCCAGTGGCAGTTTTCTGGCTGATTTTGAGTCAGAAGCAGAGGAGCATCATGAAGGCACATCTGCCCATCAGACTGGTGCTCTATTCACTCCTGCATCCCACTGCCCTCCCACCCCACAGGTCACCTGGCAGAGGTGGTTCATGCCCATGTCTTGACTTGTGGTGGTCTTTGTATGAAGTGTTCAGGTATTGCCAGATGTGAGGTCATGTGGGACTCATGGGCAGGGGTGGGAGCGGGGTGAGTTCCCCTGGTCCCTCAGCTCAGCTTTGGTGTGTGCATGCACAGGATGAACCCCAGAGAAGGAAGCCCAGCAGGCAGCTTTCTCCTCTTCTGCAAGCCCTCTCTGGACCAGAGTGTCCCTTGCAGCCACGGCAAGGGCAGGTTATGAACCTTCCAGCTGTGAGGCTCCAGAACAGATGGTGTCTTGTTCCACTTTCACACCACCCGTGGTTTCCTTTCTTATTTTCCTGAGTCATCTTTTTCATGTACGGGATTGAAAGAAAGAAATAAAGAGAATGGCTCATTCATGGGGGGCAGGTTGGTTTTCACTTGCCGTGTTGTCTGGCACGTTCCTGTTAGAGAGTGTCTGGTCAGTGTTTCTGCAGCATGTCTCCCCCATAACACATCTGGCGTCCTCTATGGGCTCTTTTCCATGCTGGGTATCTGTACTGAGCAGAGGACAGGAGGTGAGCTGATTTACTGACCTCCTGGGGATAAAACAGTGCTGTGGCCTTGTTCCATGCTGAACAGATCTAGGCATGGCTCCACTTCCATTAAATATATTAATGATTAATTCAGAATCCTCCGCCTTCCTCCTCCATTCTTCACCTTCCTCCTTCTCCCTTCTCCTCCTCCTCCTCCCCCTCTATCATAGCCACTACTGCATCCTGGTGCTGCAGGAGGCCCTGGGGACAACTAGATCAGGTCCCAGTGTGTCAGATGCTGCACAAATACAGAACAATGCTCCCGGCTCTGACTACCACATCCACAAGCCTTATCTGATGCCAAAGCTGTCTACTTGTTGTACTGCACAGGCAGCTGTTGCAGAAGGGAGACTCACAGTGTCTCATCAGAGGGGTGGTGGTGTGGGACTCCTGTGAGCTGTTGTGGAGACTCCTCTCTTTGAGTGCCTGAGGGGTTTGTTTCCAGGATCAGTCCCATGATTTCCAGTATCAGTCCCACCATCACCCCCATCTCCTGCTACGGTGTCTCAAGGCTTTGGGTGACCAAACAGCAGCCTTATACCTGCTGGGTTACTCACACAAGGGTGCAAGGAAGGTATGAAGGACCCCTCATTGCAAAGGTGCTTGCAGAGGGCTCTGTGTGTGGGAAAACGTTTTAAACAGGCTTTCATCCGTCGCAGTGATGAGTGCAGGATTAGTTGGGCTGCATCCTCAGATGCTCAGGAGCTGCTGTGCGTGGTGTTTCAGGTCATAAAACCGAAGCACTGTGCTTGGAAAGACAGATTGCTGCCACAGCGTAAGCAAATCTATCGAAAGCAGACAGCTTGCTAATTCGCCCTGTGCAATGTGCATATCTCTCCACTCCTCTCCTGCTTCCCTGGCCAGGCTGAGAATGGCTTGGGCTTTGCTGCCTTCTCAAAGAGAGGGAGAGAGAAAGAAATTGTGCTTCTAGAGACCAAGCCAAGCAGGAGTAATCACTTGAGACTCTGCGGCAATTCCCCATCACGCTCCCAGATGGGGAATCATGTCCCAAAGCTCTTGTTTTGAGTAAATTGGGAGTGACAGCTGCCATCTGGGCGAGGAGGAGCGCTGGTCCCAACACCAGTGAAGGACTCTTGAAGTAGCTTGGGCTGATGGTTAAGGCTTTAGCCTTAAGACTCTGGAAAATGGATTTATTTGGCTCTGTGGGGCTCAGACAAGCAGCCAGGTGATGTGTGACAGCCACACCCATGCAGTCGGGGCTGCTGCTCAGCTTCCCATACCTTGGGAAGTCCTCTGGGGACCAAGCTCCACTTACAACCACGTTTTGCCAATCACTAGGCCTAGCACAAAGGATGCAGCCAGCAGTAAAACAAACCAGTAACCAGATTCTACTGCACACAAAAGGGTCAGTACATGGGTGATCGCTGGGGGTACAAACAAGTCAAACAGATCACACATAACAGACATCAACCCCAGCGACCCCAGGAATGATACAACACGGCCAACAACTGGTGGAACAAACAAAGCAACGAAGCCTCCCATGGTAGAGAGGGAGACAGCCAAGCCAATAGGCAGATAACATAGGATAGAGGCAGCCACATGTTGTTTTCACAATGCCCGCGTTCACAAGCACCAAACCTGACTGGGGCCCAGTTACAGGGAGAGTCAGGAGGTCCTTCCCCAACAGGGAAACTCTGCAAAGTGCGTCCACCTCACAGATAGACACTCCACCCTTCCTGCAAGTGGTCCCAGCTTTTATCCCCAAAACAGGACACCTGGCACTCATTTACCCAATGCAGGGCACCTGGGGCTTGTTTACCCAAGGGCTTTCCTTACAAGGCCCCCCGCACCTTGGAGCAAAGCCAAAAGGCAAACTCATCCCCTCCTTTTGAAGGACTGTGGGAACCACCCATATGTCAACCTTAATTCAGGGCTTGGGGTTCAGACCAGCACTTCAAACCACCATGGAAGGGACAGTGGAATGTTGTCCCTTGTCTCATCCATGTGTGGCTCTGTGCCTGGAGCATGGTCATGGATGGAGGTTCTCCATGCCCTGATGCAGAGACATCCTGCCTGGGGCGATGTGGGTGCGAATGTCCTGTGAGACTTGCTCAGAGTGACTTCATCTTGGTCCAGCCCTGTCAGAAGATGTAGCATCAGAAGAGGGATGAATCCCAAAGAATGCTGCCTGGCAGCCTGGGTGAGCTCCCTGGAACAGGAACAAGATAATGGGTATAGATGGGAGATGCCTGTTACTTAAAATGAGCTCCACACTGGTCCCAGTGAGCTGAGACTGGCATGAGATGGCGCTAAACTTTCTTCAGTGCCTTTGTCATTCTGTCTGGGTCAAACCCCTTGGGTAGGAGTGAGACCCCTCTCCCCTGGGTGACTGGAGGAGCTGTGTAATGATTTTTGGAACATGTATATGTAAATCTTTACCTACAAGTCCCTGAACTTTTGGCTGCAGTTAGATGTTAAAGGCTGTTTTTGTTTAAGGATTGATGAACTGCAGCTGATGTTGCTCATTTACACCTTTTCCATCTCCTAATGGAAGGGATGCAGTGTCCACTGGCAAATTGAACAATGCTCTGTAGAGCACCTAAAAAGGGATATGTGTGTGTGTATATGCTGTAGAGGGGGAGTGCACACAGACGTAAGCATTAGCATTTCTAAGAGATGGCAATTCCCTTTGGAAGCCTAAGTGAACACCACTTTCCAGGAGCTGCCTAATTTAAGTCATCTTTTGCTCTCTTTTGTCCTCTCCATTATTTCCAGCTGTCACATTAAGTGCCATGAAGACTTTCAAGAGGCTTCTTTCTGCTTCACTCCAATAATCCCAGAAACAGGCACTGGCCCCTTTATCCAAAGCTCTCTCAGTGTTCAATTTGCTGGAGAGGAACCACTTTGTGGAACAATAGGACAATCAGCACTGCAGTGGCTCAAGTGCTGCCATCCTGCCCTTGAAGAGGCAGGAAAGGAGTGAGGTGGAATTGTGTTTTGGCCATCACAGTTAATGACTTTTAGGAAAAGCTTTGGTCGTGGCTCAACAAAGGTGATCCTGGCTTGCAAGAATAGATGCTTGTATGATACTTGCTCCAAAATTTATTTGATTTTAGCGTGATCCTTGGTGCTCAAGGAGTGTGATAAGCTCTGGTGTTCAGGTCTGCATTAGGGCTTGGTGTCTGAGTCCAACAGGAGAGTCCAAGCCTTGTCTGTCACGGCCTGGATAAAGTCCAGCAGAGATGAAGTGTTGGCTTTCTTGGCTTGTTGAGTTAGTAGGGTCCAACGATGGGTCTTCCCATTGCAAGCAGATCCTTGGGGCAGTAAAGTACCTCTGAAGAAAAGGCTGGTGGAACACTAGGGACCTGTGGATCCATCCCTGGCAGTCCTGAAGTAGACAAGCACCTCCTGTGCATCCTTGGAGCTCTCTGCTTTGGACCCTGGGGTGAAGCAGACTTCTTGAGGACTTTCAGTACTTTGATGCTATAGTCTTTATGCCCTCCTTCAGGACTGTGTAAGGAATCCTATGCCCAGCTCAGCATAGGTTTGGAGGAACTGTACCCTGGTGTCTTGGGGGGAAAGCACGATTTCCTACTGGAGTGGAGGAACAGCAAGTGCCCCTGTTGCCTAAAATATTCCAAAATATTCAATGTTCCATGTGACTCCATGCTGATTTTGTACCAAGCTTTCTGTGTTCTGCTCCAGCTGTTGCCCTTGGCTTTACCTATCTGCCCATCTCCTGCTTCTTTGTGCCCTGGTCCTTGGTTACTGGTCCATTGGTTACTAGTCCGGGTCTGTGCTCCTGGTCACACACGTCTGCTTCAGAAATTCCCTTTGCCAATCAGCTTATGGCAACTAAAAGTGCCCTAAGCATGTCTAAAAGTACCCCAGCAGCGATGCTGCTGGGTGTGAGAAGACTGTTTCTGTCTATCAGTTAAGAACAGCTCTGCAACAACCCTTTTCTAGAGGTATTAGGGGAAAAGATACATAAAGATGGAGTTTGATGTACATTTGAGGAACTCCTTCATGCATTGCCTATCATTGTGTTCCTGTCCAGCCCTCTGGCCCTGGATGTGATGTGACAGAGGAGGGCACCAGGACCACGTGATGGAGGGAGACCTTCCTTTCCCAGCTTTGTCCCGGGGATGGCTCATAAAGCAGGCGAAGAGGGCTGCAGAATGCTGCTTTTCTATAGGTACACAAAGAAATAAGCCATTATGGTAGGAACTATTAGGGATTGCTTTAAAATACATAAATAACAAAGAGGAAAATAACATTTCAAGTAAGTTTTAAAAGTAGTAGTAAATTTAGATTTTTAAATTTGCACTGTGCATACAGAAGCACAGGACAATTGCTTCTTAGTCTACTTAATCTTGAAGGTTGATCCTTGCTGCGACCACTGTCAGAAGTGGTTTTGCATTGTTTTTTTTGTTGGCCAGTGCTGCATTTCATCTGCCATCACACTGCTTAGTCCCTTTGCCTGTTGCTTGGCTTTCTTGGGTCCTCATCGGTTTTTGTGCCCTTGAAGCCTTATTAAACTTCTCTAAGGCACCAACTTCAGGAACTAAAAAGAAGTTTAAAAAATGCTATTTAAAAAAAGCTGATGGTGTAAAGTAATTTTTGCTCAGTCCTGTAAGGCTGGGGGTGTCCCATGCTCATAAAAATTCACTTAAATTCATCACAGAATCATAGAATCATCTAGGTTGGAAAAAACCTTGAAGATCATCACGTCCAACCATCAACCTAACACTGACAGCCCTCAACTACAGCATACCCCTGAGCATTATGTCAACACGACTCTTGGACACCTCCTGGGATGGGGACTCTGCCACTGCCCTAGGCAGCCCATTCCAATGTCTAACAACCCGTTCTGTGAAGAAATTCTTCCTAATATCCAGTCTAAACCTCTCCTGGCACAACTTGAGGTCATTACCTCTTGTCCTGTCACTGTTACCTGGTTAAAGAGACTCATCCCCACTTTCAGGGAGCTGTAGAGAGCAATGAGGTCTCCCCTGAGCCTCCTCTTCTCCAGACTGAACCCCCCCAGTTCCCTCAGCCAATCCCCATCACACTTGTGTGCCAGACCCTTCCCCAGCTCCAGTGCCCTTCTCTGGACACACTCAAATATTTCAATGTCCTTTTTGTAGTGAGAGGCCCAAAACCGCACACAGTATTTGAGGTGTGGCCTCAACAGTGCCTCTCTTTCTGAGGAAATCTCTGTGTAGAATATCCCCTTGCATGTTAGCATGACTCTTGAGCACACCCGGGTACTTTCCATGAAGTCTCAGGTCTGGAATTGAGTGGAAAACTAAAAATCTAAGCACTGAGCTCACAGCGTTGAGGGCAGTCTCATGGCTTTGGGGTGGAATGAGCGGCCGGTGCCGCAGCTGTTCCTCCTGTCCCTGGCAGCTCTGGCCAGGGCTGGCAGGAAGCTGAAGCCATGGTCGAGAGGAGAACTCACCCTCCGGCTTTTCTTCAGAGGCAAGGAAGGTGGATTGTTTTCCAGCGATGAAATTTCCTATTGAAAAATTGAATGCTTCCTTGTCGCGCTTGTGAATGGGACACCCGGGAAGCGGAGCATGCTGGTTCCAATTACCGGCACAGCAAGGCCAAGTGCTGCAGTCAGGCAGGAATTTATACCTTTTCATACATACTTGAAAAGATAAAACCTTTCCCCCCCCCCCCCCCTTTTTCCTTCTTTTTTATGTTTTTTTTATACACCTAATAAATTCAAAGCAGGAGCCCAGCCAGCCAAGCTGCCTTTGATTTGTTCTCATATTAATATTTTATGTCTGAATATGTACCTTAGCGCTCAAGTTAGTCAAACTTGCTACCTCTGCTGGGCCAAAAAAAATGGTCCTGAGGAATGCAGGCTCATTCCTTGCCCACCATCACATCATCTCTAGGGATGGCTTGTTTATATATGTCTGGGATTTTCCTGGAAGAAGACCTACTTGGTAGCACGTCTGCAGGGAAAGCTCTGGGTGGTTAATATCAATCCCATGAACAGGAGTGTTGCTTCCTTTCAGTGGTGTGTCTCACACACATCAAATGCTGTAAAGCTAAGCACATCTGAGATTTTTGTCTGTTCCACAGAGTTAGTGCTCCTCCATTAATGTCCAAAGTTTTCCTTTGCTGCCTGGGCAAGAACTCCATGTGGAAAAAAGATGTTTCTTGAGATACATCAGTGTATGAGCTACAGGGGAGGCAGGCACGACCAGTGTCTATCAACCATGAAGAAGAGGAGTGTCACTGGAAACTGGAAGGGGGCTCAGGAGATCAGGGATTGAATCCCACCTTGGGCACAGCTTTTCTTGTGCAGCATTTCTTATGCAGTGTCTGGGTGACAATACCCCACTGGTAAAATGCCGCCCATGATGTGTCTGTGTAACCCAGGTGGGAATTCTTTTGATGTGTCTCTGTACAGTGCCTGAAGTTAAGTGATGCTGCCCTTGCTTGGGGCCATAAGTCTCCTGCAAACCGAATACTCATGGTGGCAGTGGCAAGAAGTTGGTGGTATGAGGCTCTTTCTCTTGGTCTAATTTATCATAAGAACACCTGTTTCCAGTGACAGCTATTTCCTGATCCTGTAGTGGTGTACCAGTTTGTTAGTCCCAGTGGATCATCCAGTCTCTCCTGAAGCCCATGCACGTCCTTTGGCAAGGAGTTCTGCAGATCCATCATCTGCTGCAAGGAAATCTTCTTTGTTTCCTTGTCTTGAACTCCTGCTAGCTTAATTTGGTGGCCCTAGGTGAATGAAGGGAGATTGGCAGTAATCATAAAATGGTACAGTTGCCCATCATAGCAGTTGGCCCAGTTGGCAGCTTGTTTGTTTCATTGTCAAGCTATGAAGAACCGGTCTCCTTCAGGCACCCCAGTAGAAGGGAACTGGGAGGGAGCAGAAGCGCTGGTTTTAGGAACTTGTCCTGAGCAATGGTCTACACATGTACAACATCATGAGAGACAATGTGGCTCTCCTACGGTAAAAGAGGTGAAGGGGGTAAACGAGGTAGGAGGACAAAGCTGGGACATCACCATTGTAACAACATGATATACTAAGTCCCATTTTCAATTACAAGTGTTGAAAGAGGGTAGAACCACAGAAAACTGAAGGTATTGGGATGGGCTGGGACCATGCAGCTGTCTGGTTTATTTGTACAGAGACCTGCACTAGTGCTCCTCATATAGACCAAGCCATGAGAAGCACCAACACTGCTTGCCCCTCCAGGGACCCCTTCTCCCCAAACCTTTCCCTGCCTGTGCGGGCAGGGTGGCTTGCCCAATTTGCAGACAGTGCTGGCTGTAACCAGTGCTGGCTGTGACTGCAAATGGAGCCGTAGGCTCCATCTTTGCATGCTGCCTTCTGCAGGTGTCCGGCAGAGCACAAAGACCTCGTTGAGCTGGCTAGTTTGACTACAAGTGCACAGCCCTTCCAGGGCACTCTTGAGACAGGGAGTGCTGCTCCAGGATCCGGCTGTTGCATCCCCATGTTCCTCTTGATGTGTAAAATGAGAGCGTGCTACTCTATTATTGTTTGCATCCTGGTGTCACCTACAGGTCTTCAGGCAGGATCCCCACTTTCCTACAGGGTTGCACAAAGCCTCAACAGAGCCAAAGCTTGCCCTAAAGAGATGGAAGTCTGAGAAAAGGGGTGGCAGGCAGATGTAACTAGCTGGAGGAGAGTGAAAAAATAATGATCCCGAATTGGCCGTGGGAGACACAGAGGTTCCATTGCACACAAAGTAGCTTATAGTATATGGAAATGTTGTGTATGCATATGTACGATTGCAAAAGATGCACGTTGTTCAGTTGTGTTATTGGGAAATAGTACACAATCATTAGGAGTGAACTAGAATGGGAACACCTGGAGGGGAAGAGTTAAGGTTGATTATGCAGCCCAGCCCTGGCATTTCTTCACTTTGGAGAGCTACTCGGCATAATTTCATCATAGATTTATATACAGCTAATTGGCACATAGTTTGATATGCAAATAAAACCATCATAAATATCAGAGAAAGATTTAAAGCTGTGCTTTCCACTGTCGTGCTACAATCCTTGCTTTTCTGGTCAGTCTAATCTACTCGATTACTCCTTTCATCATCTTGTGTTTTGAAGTCGTGATCTCTCTTTCAAAGAACATCTGTTAGACAGATATTAATTAGTTAATTTTTCTGCACGGAACTAAAAAACAAGGGTGGGGAACCCAGAGCCCTGAGGATCAGATGCGGTGCCCGGACAAGTAATTATTTTTGGGTAATGTGGAGATGTGTCATCTGTGGCCTGTACTTGGTCTTTGAAGACCTCACGGGGGAGTCAGCAACCTGAGTGCCCGGTTTCTGACCCCTTGCAGGAGAGCTGCCCCTCCATAATGGACAACGAGGGTGTTCCTGTTGGCAATCAGTACACAGCAACGTGCTTTCAGGGGGATGAGTTTTGGATTTCTTCAGCTTGCACCAAAGCTGTGTTTGACTTCCACCATCTGTCTTTACCATCTCTGCCTTTTTTAAGAGAGATGGAGTCTTTCAGCCTGGAGAAGAGAAGGTTCAGAGGAGACCTTATTGCTGCCTTTCAGTACTTCAAGGGTGCTTAGAAGACAGATGGGAAAGGACCTTTTAGCAGGGCCTGTAGCAACAGGACAAGGGGTGATGGTTTTAAGCTAAAAGAGGGGAGATTCAGACCAGATATAAGGAAGAAATTCTTTGTGATGAGGGTGGTGAACCACTGGCCCTGGTTGCGCAGAGAGGTGGGAGATGCCCCATCCCTGGAAACATTCCAGGTCAGGTTGGATGGGGCTCTGAGCAACCTGATCTGGTTGAAGAAGTTCCTGCTCACTGCAGGGGGGTTGGACTGGATGGCCTTTAAAGGTCCCTTCCAACTCAAACCATTCAGTGATTCTGTGATTCGTGTAATTAGGCAGTGGACTGCTGGTGGTTATTAAAGGTTGCAAAAAAATGCATCATTGTCCCCAACCTCCCCAGCCAAAGAATCACAAAACTGCTTTGAGGAGAAAGGGAAAGAATGCTCATCATCAGCTGGGGGTCTGGTAAAACACTGTATGTTGTGAGATTCACAGTAAAGTCACGACACTGGTGACGCTAGGCTAAGGAATTTTGTTGATGCTTGTGGTTCCTTTGCCTTGCTCAATAAAATAAAACCTGCCGAAGTGCCAGTGGTGAGCTCCCCTATCTGTTCTCATACTTCCAGCTGCTTCTGCTTGAATTATTCATGTTCGGTAAGTGATCTGCAAACAGCTCCTGAGATCTCCCTGTGATCTCTATGTGTGTGAGAGACTCACCCCTGCTTAGGTCAGGGCATTTTCTTGTTTCCTTCCTCACGGCGAGGAGTCTGTGGGAGTCTCCAGTTTGCTTACCGTCTCTTTCTGATTAACCAAGCTGTATATTTATTGTTTACACAGTATGATTTGTTTGGCTGTCCCAGGCATGTGGTATTATCATTCGATAAGCGAGAAGACTCCATGCAAACATCAGTAGCTGTTGCTTGGCAAATCCTATCATATAAATGATATTAAGGAGCTGCAGAGGCACTTGCAGGGCAAATGCCCTTACAAGTAAAGGCAGCACTGTCAGCATCTCACCCAGCACAGGATGCATTTCACCTGCGTGTGCATCTCAATATAGCTTTCCTGGGCTGTTACGTGTATATATATACATGTTTTATGAGTTTGGTTGTTTTTCACAAGCTCTGCTCTGTGTTTATTTTAATTTTTTATAATGTGTTCTGATTCAGTTGTGGAAAGAGGTTAGTAAAACTAGTGAGAAGGACAGTTTATGGTCAGGCAATCGGCAGGTGTCCTGTTTACTTTGCAATTCATATCATTAGCAAAACAGCCTGTACACCCACCTCTGCCAGCATACCCCCCTCAGGGAGATCTCGAACCTCCAGTATCATCGATTTCATCCCAGCATACTGCGATAATCCAGTCTGCATTTTGGGATGAGGACTGGAATGCTTCTGGAGACCAGTGCCAAGCAGAGCTGGAGCTGATGCTCTGAGCCAGGCAAGGCACAGCAGAGAGATAAGGACCCCCAGGTTGCCTTCCTGGGGTAGCTTTGGGTCAAGAAAGCTCAGTTTAAGGTACCTTCACCCCTTTGGGTGAAAAAAGCTCCATTTAGGGAATGTGTTTTTCTACAGTACCCCTGAGGAGAACCTGTGCCTTACCTAGGTTATCCCTCAGCTATGACATAACTGGAATGCAGTAGTGAGTTTGTTAAAATGTCCTGCCTCTCTGCAGTCTGGAAAGAAGATTTTCTATTAAACCTTAGGGAAATTACTGGCCTTGTTAACTAGCATAGAAGTAATGAACCGCAGCAGGGTTACTCGAGAGATTTGGTCCCTGGCTTTGTAAGGCTGCATTGTTTCTTTAAATGAGAGAAATAATTTAAACAAACAAACGAACAAAGAATTTCTGGAAATTAAAACACGGTACGAATGGGATGATTTGCTCATCCTCTGTTTAATAGGAGCAGTGCAGTGAACAATTGCATGGTCGACCTCAGAAATCTATCTGTGGTAACTAGTCACAGGAGAGATAAATAGACAGCCTGCCACCAACTTGGTATTAAAGTTATATTTTCTGTTTTTTCCACGGTTGTGGGCCAGTCGGGGACTTTCCATGGCAGAAATCCCCTTCTGCTTTGTAGCAGCCACTGCTGCTGAGCAATGAAAGGTCTGATGCTGGTTTTGGCTTTAGTGGGTTTTGGTCCCAGTTTCCAGTGGGATGAGGCTTGAGCTGACCCCTCCTGCTGAAGGCATCCCACTGGACCAGGGCTATGGGTGGGTGATGCCCCCTTGTCCCTTCCTCCCCACAGCTGGGGTTTGGTGGAGGAACCTCACCTTTGGTTTCATCACCTTTACAAGGTGCTTGACGTTACATCCTCAACTGGGTTTGGGGTCTGTGCAAGCCCTGCATGATCCTTGCAGCTCTGTGCAAGTCCTGCGAGAGCCTGGAGGAAGGACAGGGAGATGCTGCCAGGCTGGAGTTCGTCCAGAAATAAATAAACCAGAAATACTGGGCCTTGGGGCTCAATCGTTTGTTCCTCAAAAGACATTTTTGGAAGGGATCACTGTGCCTTTGTTCTTCCATTAGGCAAGCGAGGAGAGAGCATTGTTTTCCTCCCCTCATCCATTCCCCTTCTAGGGGGAGAAGAAGGAGGACTTGGCCACCCCGAGCCAAGCATCTCAGGGGACCTCCCAAAACAAAAGGCTGCATGGAGAAAAGTGCAGTCATCCTGTCCCTGTCATCCTCCCTTCACCCTGCTCTTGCCACGGCCCTGCGTGCCCGGGGCTGTCATGCCACATGTCATTGCCAGCCAGCAGGGAGTGTGGAGGGGTGTTCCTAGGCTGCCTCCCTGGAAACCCAGCAAGCTGCTCCTATCTCCCAGTTTATCACTTCCTGTAGACTTGGCAAGGCAACCCTGGAGTTCGTCTTCTGCCACGGAGGTGTTTTAGCTCTGGGCCAGTGTTGACAGTGTACATGTCCACATGCAATGGCTTCGATAAAGCAGTACTCCTGAGGAATGTAATTTTGGTGTTCCTGAGTGTGGACCAAAGATCTAAGGACACATTCATCCCAGTGTAGTTTCTTTCCCATGTGCTGCAAGCCTCCACCCCTATCTTCGCAGAATGCCTGGGGGTTGGAGAGTATCTCTCCAGCCATGGTCTGCGTGACCCTTCCATTGTCCATCCTCTGTCCTCGTTTGACCAAAACAGAACTTTCAGTGATTTTACTTTTCAGTTCAGTCCCTTCTCAGACTGCACTTTCTGAAGTTAACAACATGTTGTTCCAGACAGTGTCTGCTCCTAGCAGTGATATCGCTCGATGTTTATAGCCAGTACTGAGCTCACAGCACCATGGTGTGCAGAAAGGCTCTTGCTTATACTTCATCTGACAGAGACAAAGGGCACTGCTGAGTTCTTTCAGTGCCACCTTGGGGCCCCTTTAGCATCAGGATGCAAAAGGGTGGCACCTGCGGGGAGGAGGGGACAGGACAGGGGACCCAAACTGACCAACACAGTGGTCCATCCCATACACATCAGGCTCAGTATAAAGCTGAGGGGTTGCAGGGAGCAAGCTCCCTTCTTCCATGGCCGGCATCCTGGGAGGACTCTGTCCCTTCTCCTGTCTCTGATCCTGATCTATGTGTTCCTGAATCCAGTTCTTATCTGGGTGCTGCCGCTGCATCCAGGAGCCCAGCCTGAGATCTTCCCAGAGCTGCTCTGCAGCATCAGTGGTGATGTGAGCATCATCAGGAGGAACGTGAGATTGGGGGGCTGAGCTCAATCTTGGTTTTGTACCTATTTGTATATATGCCATTATTTTTCTTCTTGTTATTATTATTATACTATTTTCTTTTTGTTGTTATTGTTTCATTAAAGCTGTTTTAGTTTTATTTCCAACTTGTAAGTTTCTCTCCCTTTTCTTCTTTCCCTTCCCCTGTCCAGGAAGGGAGAGGGGTTAACAGAGAGCATCTGTCATCCCTTTAGTGGCCAGCCCAGCCCCAAACCACAACACTCCTCATACAGAAATATGGGGCTGGCATAGTTGGTTTTATTTTAGTTATATGTTGTATAGTTTCTTTACAAAAGACTGTACTAAGACCAACCTATCTTGTTTTGCCCAGGCTCCAAGGCTGACCCTGCTGAGAGCCCCTGACATACTGAACTCTATAGGAGCGGAGACAACTTGACTGCACTCAGCATCTTTCAGGATCAGGCCCTAGGTAATTATTCTAATTTTCAGCCTGGATGATGGGTAAACTTTGATGCTCTGGGCTATACGGACCATCTGAAATTACATTCCTCATTGTCCATCCCATTAATCTGGGCTTTTTTCCCCCCAGAAGGTTGTTGCTCTGTGGATCAGTGGCTTGACACTACAATAATAACCACTATTCCCTCAAAAATAAAACTATATGTCTCTGCTTCCAGAGGGGGAATCACAGCATCACAGAATGGTTTGGGTTGGAAGGGACCTTTAAAGGCCATGCAGTCCAACTCCCCTTCAATGAGCAGGGACATCTGCAACCAGATCAGGTTGCTCAGAGCCCCTTCCAACCTGACCTGGAATGTTTCCAGGGATGGGGCATCTCCCGCCTCTCTGGGCAACCTGAATTGCTGGATCACTATTCTGTCAATGGCAGTGGTCACCAGCTCTTCTACTTGAGAAGTTCTGCTGAACTTAATTTGCAGAAAGCTGAAAAAAGCAAACAAACAAACAAACAAACAAACAAAGGGGTTTCAGTCCTATCAGAAGTAATCAAAGGCTGAAATTACCAGTGTTTGTTGGTGAGGATGCCTGTTCAGGTCAGACTTTTAAGAGGGGCTCAATATCTACAGCTGCAGGAGCATGCTTTTAAAGATAATTCTAGCAACTCTTTTCTTCAGAAGAATAAACTATGAAAACCTCTTTCACAGCAGCTGCATTCTCTCTTCCAAACCTGACCTCCTTGCTGTGCCTTTGAGAAACTTCCTTATGATTTCTAAATATTTGTTCCCAGGTGGATAGATGGAAATCAGAGAGCCTAGAACCAAGCAGTGCCCAGCTCTGCATCCTCCTGGAGATGCAGTGTTAGCCCAGTGCATTTCCCGGGGGGCCATGGACAGGATTTGACCCTAGATTTGTTCTTCCAGCCCAGCAAGGCCAGCAGGATGCTGTGGATGTTACTCTGAAACAGTAAGGATGAAGGATTTCCTGTAGAGTTGGCTTCCTGAGCGAGGTTATATTAGTTACAAAATTCCCTATGCCGATAAAAATATCGGCCAACAGAGGGTTATAATTTTTAACCCCCTCTGTCGATTTTTTTTTCTCCCAATAAAACGGTTAATAAAAACAAGTTTCCCACTGGCAGAGGTTAAAGCCCAGCTCTGTGGTGTGAGGGCAGATCATGTGTCGCTGGCCGCTCTCCCGGAGCATCCTCTCTCTGTGCGGGAACAGAGGGCTATTCTCCATCCCTTGCAGCTCTGTACGGTGACATTTTCGGGACCCAGGCCTGAGGACTTTGACTGAGTTGTTTCCTGTTTTGACAATCTCCATTTCAAGTACTCTATACACAGCATTGTGCAGGGAATTTAAAAAAACCCACAACACTAGCCTGTATCCTTCTCTCTTGAATATTGTGGTGGGTGGTGGGGAGCTAAGCTTATGTTTCCGATGTGGAGGGAGAAGACATGGGTAGTGAAACAGGCTCAGAAAGTGAAAGAGGGGAAAATACATAGTGAGAAAGAAGACATATGTTCACCATCAGGGCTACAGTGTGATATTTTCCCCCATCCACTCCGAGTTTGTGGGGATGGGGTGCTTTCACGGTGCCAAAGCTCATACACTCTGTGTTTAAATCACAGCTGTCAAAGCTTGGAGAGTAACTAAACCAAAAATGTCACAGGTCAAATGGATGTTTTCCCATTGACCGGAGTGCAGTGTAAATCCTGGGGAAGGAAATAACCCACCAAACATCCACAATCCCCATGTCTGCATCCCCCATCCTGGTGCCAGCTGCTGGTGGCAGGACCTGCAACTTGGTGGCAGTGCTGGGCAGGCAGGTGCCTGCCTCAGCATCCCGAAACTGTCGGGAAGCAGCATCCTCTCCCCAATAACCTTTTATGCAACTATAACAGTATCTCAGCCAGATTTGGTCTAGATCAGCAATTGGGAGGATCAAGAGGTTGCTTTGGGTGAGCATGATAGGAGAGAAAGCACCTGCCTGCTGAGGAGCTTGGGCTGGAAGCTCATCCTAAGCCCCTGCAACACAAAGGATTTGGATAGGCAACACTCCCAGGAAACACTAAGGCAAGTGCGTCTCCACTGCCACTTCATGCCGTTCCTCGCAAAGTCCCCCGAGGTTTCGACATGGCCAATACCTCTTTGATGTGTTGTAACCTGAAAATAAGGATAGATAAAGGCAAAATGTTCTGGGAGCGGTGCGAAGCCAAAGACACTGAATTATTAAGAGATCCTTATCTGGATAACGGGTTTATGCTCTTTAACAGCTTTTAAGAGAAAATAAGGTGTTTGCAGGATCAGATTGGGATTGTGCTGAGAAATAGAGCTCTCCTTTTTAAATTGTATTGCTTTTACTATTATTATTTTAATAGTAATAATAATATTTCCCCAGTGAAGCCATATATGAGAATATTACTTGCATAGGAACTGGAAATTAATGTGAAATGATCAGCGTATTTTTTAAAGGCACTTTACAAGTCATTCAGCATTGGAAAAGGTACAACTATCCATCAAAGCAAAGCTTGGGGATAAAATAATTAGAAATCACACAACCATAGCAAAGGAAGATTAGTGCTAAGCTTAGAAGCCATAAAGTTGTGTTTAGATTAGGCTGGAATCTGGGCAGGCTGTTTTATTGTACCGTGTTACTTCAGAAAATGCAAGGTGAGAGGTGTGAATTGCCTGCATTTGGTTGTGTTGCGATAGAAACGCTATTGATAAGGTTTGGTGGGATGATCTATGAATTAATTTTCACCAAAATCCTTAGGGAGTGGAAGTACAATCCACCACGAAAGATGAGGAGCTGCTAGAGGAGCTGGGTTTGGTGCTGGGCTTTTCTTCCTACTCCCTAGGGATGCTCTGTAAGGTTGGTTTGCTCCTTGGTTTTTTTTCAGGGTTGTAGTGGCCAAATGCCCACATTGCATCCAGAAATCACGGAGGAATGGTCAGGGTTCGTGTGAGAGGGCTTGCACCTGCAGGTGGTGTGGGGCCAGATAGAAACATTAGATGGGGCAAAGCCCATGCACCATCATCCCTTCATATATATCTGCTTGAGCTCCTTATATGTGAACAGGAATGAATCCTCTACCAGAGGATTCAAGGTCAGGTTGGACAGAGCTCTGAGCAGCCTGATTTAGTTGAAGATGTCCCTGCTTACTGCAGGGTGGTCACCTCTCTAAAGGTTCCTTCCAACCCAAACCTTTCTGTGATCTGTCGTAGAGGCTGTATTATATCTGGAAAGTGTGTAAAGCAGTGGGACCCATGTTTACTCAGCTTGTGTTGGTCCATAGAGGTCCACTCTCTAGTGCTGGTCTTCAAACCCATTACACCATTAGTTTCCAAGGGGCCTCTTTTGATCAACACCGGTGCCAGTTAAGCCTATGACAGGATGTGTTGTGTTTTGGGGATGAGGATGTACCTGATGTGCCTTGGTTCATGTGCTAGAGACACAGTATGGCTGGGGATTTGCTTCTCCTTGTGTGGAGGTGCTGGGAATGTCTCTTCACTGTGGTGGGTTGGGATGCAAGGATCTGCCACCACACTTGGTGGCAGTTGTTTTTTTGGGAAAGAAGGAACCATAAGTGTATCCCATTTGGCTGGTGTAGGGTGGAAAAGGGGACAAGCTTCAATGTGCAAAGTAGATGAACAGACTAAGCCCTTCAGTCTGGAGGAGAAGGAGCTCTGGAGGTATCTAAATGGGGTATATAAGCCCGATGCGGTATGGAAGTGGATAGGGAAGAGTTATTTGTTGTGTCTCGCAGCAGAAAAGCTAGAGAAGAACCTTGAAATGATTGGGCAGAAGCCTTAAACAGGAGGTTGTGCTTTTTTATAAAACATGTAATTAAACTGTGGACCTCCTTGCCACAGGATGTTGCGGATGCCAAAAGTATAAATGGCCTCAAAAAACGATTAAGGAAATTTGTGGATGAAAGGTCCATCAAGGGCTGTTAGTGCAGTGCTGCAGGTACAGCCACTGGATTGGGAAGCATCTCAGCTGCTTGCTGGCCATCAGGAGCTTATACCCAGAGAAGTACTCCATGTGTGCCTCCTTTCGTATTCCCCTCGCTCCCCCTCAGAACTGGGACAGTGGGATGCAGGACTTCAGGCACCTGCTCTGGTAATGAACCCAGTTTGTGCTGGTGGAGGACAAGGAAAGCTGCTTCTGTGATTCTCCACTGGTCTTCCTATCACAAATGCACCCCCATACCTGTAGATTGGACATCACCGAACTGCGCCAGCTGGGTATTGTGGAGCGTGATATTCCCTGATGAATGAGCAAGCCTTCCACTGCAAGTTGGCTTGCTCCAGCATGCGTAGGTCCAGAGTGTAGGTCCAGATGGGTTCAGATCTCACCAAATTCCTCCCAAGTCTGAGTATCCCAAGAGGGTATGGGGTAGGGAGGAACCAGCATGCTCCACGTATAAATGCTTTTGGAGAAAAAGTATCTTGATGCTAAGAGGTTTGCTGATACAGTTGGAAAGGCATAACATGAGCAAGAGGTTGGAGGACAAGATCAGGCACATCCAGGTGTTTTCACCATGGAGGTGGCCAACTAAATGTCACTGTCATCCAGAGAAAGGTGAATTCTTCAGTGCTGGTGCCTTGAAATGAAGAGTGGGGGATTTCTGGGAGAGAAACCTCAACTTTATGGGATGTCCTGCCTAAATATGGATGTGACTGGGCAAAGCCCTTCACCTAGTCCCACCAGAGGTATCAAATGAAAGTGTCTATAGGTTCCCTCCTAGCTGGAAAGCACCAGCCCCACTGTGACCACCCGCAGCATCTTGTCGACACGTGCATTTCCCGGAGCCTGCAGCGGGAGAGTGGAGTTGAGCAGACTGCCTGCTCCCCCCAAAATGCTCCCCGCCGTGCTTCCAGCTTGGTGAAAGCAGGACAACTCCTCATCAACTCTTTGTAGCCCGAGAACAGAGCCTTGGAAAAGTCCAGCAGTGGTAACTTTACTAATTCCAACTAATGACTCCGAAATACTGACTGAGAGGAACAATTGGACACCATCAAAAGGTGCAGACAAAAGAAATGCACTGTATTCTAATAGCAAATTTTGCTGAATTTGGTCTGATGGAGCACCTTTCATATTCAAAGCATTTCAAAGCCCTTTGCAGAGTAATGAGCTGCACGTTGACAGCAGGGTGGTGGAGCTGTCTTTATGTGCCCAACAATAGCTGGCATGGCCAGTGGAGGAGGACCTGCTCATGGTGGGAGAGGGGATGGCAGTTGGGATGCTGGAGTTGTCTGGCGCTTCCCTGTTTTTTCAGTGCTGTTAGATCTCTAGCTAGCATTCGGATGGGTACTGGAGGTGATCAAGCAAGACACGGCGGTGATTACTTTCTGGTCCTGATGCTTCCATGGCTGTAGCTGAAATGTGCCTGCTGTGTGTCTGTCTAGCAGGAGTCCTGGGCTGGGTGTGCTGGGGAAATCTGGGATTAAAAGGAGCTCTTTTGGAGGGACAGAGTGGCTTGAGGCACCCAGACACTGTGTGAGATGGGATTCTTTTGCTCTTGAAACTCTGAGGAAGTCCTTAGATGTACCTATGGATCTGCTCATCGTGACATTGCTTAGAGGGTCAGGCAGCTTGGCCTGAAGGACTGGAAAAGCCTCTGCATGCTCTAGCCTCCAAAACAATCGACTGTGGTACTTCATCCTCCCAGGAGTGCAGCAATATCAGTATCTGGTCCTGTGGATTTACTTGGCCCTATGGACCTGCAGGTCCTCTGCATGTAGGTTTGCACTGTTGATGGGCTCCGTTTCTCTGCCCTTCTTTTATCTTTGGGGAAACAGAGATGGAGAAACATGTTGTGACTCACGTGAGA
Source organism: Podargus strigoides (assembly GCA_028020825.1). NCBI lineage: Eukaryota > Metazoa > Chordata > Aves > Caprimulgiformes > Podargidae > Podargus > Podargus strigoides. The sequence continues at coordinate 18,628,327 of CM051663.1, forward strand.
ATCCCTTGGCACAGCTGGGAATAGACCTTGGCCTCCCAGGTCACTGGCTGGTCCTCTAATCTTGCGGTCTCCGTAACAGTTTCATGAAGGCCCACGTATGTTTTCAGCTCTTTAATTTTAGCTAAGCCAGAATAGCATTGGCACAGCTGCATGAGCAGTTCTCTTAGTCCCGAAACCATTTCTGTCGCAGGGATGTTTCTTGCCCCTTGCAAGGAGAGGAAAAGGTTAATTGCATATTTTAAAAAAATTTTTCTTCCCCTCTTTTTTTTTTGGAAAAGAGGAAATAAATGTACCTACCCCACCCTAAGGGGACTGTACAAATCTGTCAGCCCTTGGTGGGTGGGAGAAGGCAGCTGGGCTTTGTTAAGGAAGTAGCCCTTGGGAGGGAAGGGGCTGAGGGCACGGGTGGGGGTCTTGGCTGCCTGCCTGCCTGGTGCTGCATGCAGGGAGGGGGATGCTGTACTGGGCTATATTTGGAGAGCCCAGGCTGTGACACTCTCTGCAGAGCCATGGGGATTTGTCATGACTTAATCTTACCCAGGACTGGAATAAAAGATCTCCAGCAAAGCCTGGTTTGGTGTTAGGAAACGAGCTCTGGGGTGAGGAAGGAGGTCTCAGACCTTTTCCCATGTGACCTGGGTCCTTCACCACTTCAGCTCCCTGCTAACCAAGATAACCAGAACCCGGCAGCCTCCTGGCTTCGCTGGAGGACCACACTGGGTTAATGTTGGGTTTGCTGCGTTGCCTCCATCCCAGCAGAGAAAGGAGGATGGGAAGCAGACCGAGATGTGTTGGAAACCTGGATTCCCCGCTCTCCTCCATCTGTGTTTCCATGCCGTCTGTGCTCCAAATGGGTTGGGCTGATGTCATGGCAAGACTTCCTCTTTCAGGCAGCAGTCTCGCGTGCTGTCATCCCGCAGCGGGGATTTGATGGTGTGTAGATGGCTTTGCTGTTTCCCTTCCTGTCTGCCTCGTGCTGAGGCTGGCTGGCACTGCCTTCCAATCAGGGGTGTCTCAAAGGGATGGTTGAGTGGCAGTGGTAGCAGAGGCAGGTTCTCCATGATGACCCATCCTTGGGTGGGTATTTTAGTACTGCTTCTGAATTAACGCTCAAGGGAATATATAAAGACCCAACATTTTAAGTTCCTTTTGGAGCTGACTGCAATAAAAATAAAGTCTCGTGTGGTGGAGCCATAAGGTCAAAGCAGAGTAGCAGGGTTATGTCTTAAAACAACTCAAAGCAACTTTCAAGCTGCTTGTCTTGTTGAGCTTTAAGGCATCTACATTCAAAGCTATCATGCATGTATGACACAGGGTGTGCTGTTTGCTAAGAGCCTATCCAAATCTTTCCAGTTTTGCCTTTATATCAGCTGGAGCTGTTATGAATAACCTGTACTCATCTTTTGAGCATAGTAGGTGGCAAGTCAACTCTGGAGGCTCAGGGGAGACTGTGCTCGGAGGAGGACCAAGGCTGAAGGAAGAAGTGATGTTGGTGCTGGTGGGGTGTTTGAGGTGTATTTATGTCCTCATGCTCTTAGACAAATGGATGCTTTGCCCATGGCTCTCCTTTCAGCTGAATGGTGCAGTAAGAACAGGAAGGCAAGAGAGGGATTTATAATCCCAAGCCAGCACTGATGCTCTAGGAGAGCATTGGTGGAACCTCACTGGTGTTTTCCAGTGGAGAGGCAGACCTGCTGAGCTTGAACATCCCCGTGGGGGTATGGAAAGATGTGGCACCTGATGGCGAGGCATAGCCCTGGGGCAGAGGGGACTTTCCCTGCCCTCTCCAGCACAGCTCTGGAGCACAGGGCTCTTCTAGATTTAGCAGAATGGTTTTCCTTGTCTCCTGTCTGGGATTCACCATCTGTTTGAGCTTTTAATATCACTTCATTCTCCCTCCCTACATCCCATGCCCCTGTCCCAGACGTATTTGTTTAAGTGGCTTTAATTAACTTACATTTTCCTGTGCGTGACAACTCCTTGAGGTTTTGGTAGCTGTTTTCTGTCCTTCCACAGTTGTCACTGACATGTAGCACTTTCCCTGCAGATTGGCCTTCAAGCCTACTGTGTTTTTTTCCCTGCTCTGCGGAATTATTTTAACATGCTGGAAGGAAATGGTTTCCATGTGCGCCTTGCTACGCACACTCAATTGATTATTAGGTGTGATTTTCCTGATCCCTGCTAGTATCTACAAGGATTTTGAGTGAGGAAGCTGGAGGGGCGTAGGATGATGGCTTAGGTCAGATAGATTTATCTTCACAAGTGACAAGACTGATAACTCTGGAGTGGCATGGCTACAGGTGTTATCATTTGGGTGTCTCCTCAAGAGTGAAGGTTAATGTCTTGCCACTACTGATCCATCACAATGTTATCTGCAGGATTTATAGGTCTTCTTGTGCCTTTCCAGGAACAGCAAGTTCACTTTTCTGGAGCTCAGAGCTATATACCTTCTCCCTTGTTGCAGCAGCTGTAGTGGCTGCATAAGCAAGCCCTTTCTCTCCTGGGTTTGTTTCCTTTTAAACCCAACGTTAGGAATAATCTCTGGTTGTTATTGTTTAGTTTTGCACATCCCCAGTGGAGGGAGGTGAGATGGATGGGGGTCAGCCCAATGTCTGAATTCTCTCCCAAGAGAAGGCATCCGACAGATGATGGCAAGACAAGCCCTGATCCTGCTTTCCCGAGGATCCCCCTTGGAAATGTGAGCAGGAGGATGGCAGGGAGCAAGGAGGGACTCAGATCTTCAGGTAAAACCTTTAAAAAAAAAAGAAAAAGCAGTAAGTCCAACAAATTAAAATAAAAAGACAACTAACATGAGTGACAATTGTACAGGATCAGATAACACCGCATCCTGAATTCCAGTGGGACAGGAAATATGAAGCAAAAATCAGCCAGGTGCTTCTAGATAGCGATAAGGAAAGCAATTCCCATTTACCGGCAGAAATAAAATAAGAGGTCCTGATAAACTCTCCATGACTAGACTGGATTAGGGCTCTAGCTGTGAAAATTCATTACAGGCATGCAAAAGAATGCATATCTCGCTGAGCTAAACTGACTACAAACACCATTTATCTGGAGAAGAGCCGATTCACTCAGAATAAATAGATTTCTTTCAAAGGGAAGGGGGATCTGTCAGAAATCTGTATCCCTGCCTTGTCATTTATTATGCAAGTAAATCTCACACTTTTCTAAACCTTGAAGGATTGAGTTTGTGTTGGAAGAGTGATCTTAAGCTGTTCCAGCGACTTTAGGGTCAGGACCTGCTGATTTCAGGAGGACTTGTGGTGGCAGGAAGTGCCAGACTTTGTCCAAGAGGGTAATGCAATTTGGTTAGTAGTTTTCAGAGTTCCCAGAAACAGGCCCATTGCTTCAGATTATTTTATTTTATTTTATTTTATTTTATTTTATTTTATTTTATTTTATTTTATTTTATTTTATTTTATTTTATTTTATTTTATTATTATTTTCCTGTTCTCTGTAGGAGTGACTTTGTATCTGGGTGATATGCAGAAGACATTCTGCTCTGTCCTTGTCTTCAGCTCTCTTCCTTTTGGTATCAGAGCTGGCTAAAGCTGCATCGCTTTGCTGGGTAGGGCTTAGAGGAACAGGATGCATTCAAGCTTCATGCTGTGGTTGACTCTGAGGTGGCTGTAGGTAGCTGCGGAAGCACTAAGTGTGGTGTGCAGGGACCAAAACATGATCTAACACCTTTTGTTCTAGCAATTAAGTATCTCGGGATGCTAATTTTAGAAACAGAATGGAGCTGGTAGGACCTGTGAAACCTTGATGTTCCCTTTGGTGCAGGGAGTGTTGAGCCAACATTATATGAACGAAAAAAAACCCCATCCCACCAAACCAAAAAAGATCTGTAGAAGGTGTTTTCTGACAAGGAGGCTCTAGTTTTTGGTTCTGTGTTTTGGAAAGGCTGCTCATGAATCATGTGGCTTCAGTTTGGTGTGAACAAAACCCTGGATGTGGAAGCCTGACCCCACAAACCCATCAAGCTCCCATCTCTGAGTCAGACTCTAAGCACAGTTTGGGACAAGTGGGTCTCCTCTCTAAGGCACCATGAAAATAAGGAGGATGCTTGGAGAGTAGAGAGATGCAGGTGGGACATCATACATGTTTGTAAGCAGGTTGCAGAACACACAGTGAACCTGGGTTGTAGCAAATCACATTGAAAGGACTTTCCCAAATGCTTGACCCCAAATTTCTCAGGTACATTCTCCATCACAGCCAGTAGAGGTATTTGCAAGGATTTCTGGCTCTTAGGAGACCATGTTAGTAGATGGTTTCTAGCGGGGGGTGATGGATAGGTCCTTTGATGAGCAGGAGGACTGACCACCTGCAGTCAGTGGGGAAGGCAACGCACACTGATGTTGGCCATTGCATGAATCTCACTTCTTCAGAGGCATTTTACACTTTTGTTTTGTCCTCAGCATTGCTGCAGCGCTGGGCTCTCTTGCAGTGCTCTGGAATGATTCTGCTAATGGGATCTGACCTGATGGCTTTGCATGTTTTAAGTAAATTAAACACAGCTGCTAGGAAAATCCAGTAACCTTAACAGCACCATAGCTCTGTTGTCTGCATTGTAATTACAGCGGCAACTGCCTGGAAGTTCTACTTTATGGTTTATTTTTATATAACTTCTGAGCTACCCTTTGATCAGCTACTTCATCCCTGAGTCCTGCCTGTCCTCTTCCTTGTTCTGGATTTAACTCTTGCTGCTTCTTGAAGCATCCATTTCATTGCAATTTAAGTCAGTTGCAAATGCAAGCAACTGATTGCAAAAGTGACACTGTTCCCTGAAGATATCCTGCAATTCTGAGCTGAGGGTGAATCTGGGGAGAATTTTAAGCCAGAGATTACAGGGTACATGAGTACTGCAGGCATCCAGAGAGAAGTGTTTTATGGCTTCTGGGGAAGTGCATCTTGAAATATGCAGTTTTTTCTGTTGCTTCAACCGAAATCCTTTGTACCCCTTCAGAGAGGTGGGCTTTCTGTCACAGTGACAACACTTTAATCATAAGTAAGAGGAGTTAGCTTTATGTAGGAAGCAAAACTAGGAGCCTAATTATTTTTCCCTCATCAACCCGTGAGTGGAACCGATGCCTACAAGAGCGAATGATCGGCTCCCAGCATGGGCGTAGCTCCATGTTTCTTCCCTTCACTAAAAACTCACACTATCTTCACTGCAGGATCTACATGGGCTTTAATTTCTGGAGGAAATCCAGGCTTAGGGAAATGACTTAGGGTTTTGCATCAGAGCCTGCAAAACGGCTCAAAAACCAGCTGAATTTTAAGCATGGCCCAGTGGAAGGAGGGAGGTTGGCTCAGCATCACGGGATGCTGGTTCCACCTCAAGGGCACCAGCTGTAGCCCAGCTCAAGGTCACATCGTGTTTAGTTATAGAATCATGGAATTGTAGAATGGTTTGGGTTGGAAGGGACCTTTCATGGTCATCCAGTCCAACCCCCCTGCAGTGAGCAGGGACATCTGCAACTAGATCAGGTTGCTCAGAGTCCAACCTGACCTGGAATGTTTCCAGGGATGGGGCATCTCCTACCTCTCTGGGTAACCTGGGCCACTGGTTCACCACCCTCAGCATAAATCAAGGTTCTGGCTGCCCTTCATCCTGCTGGTACGTGGGATGAACTGTCTCCTGGAGATCTGAGGGTACTTCTAACAGAGACGTTTGCCAGCTTGTTTCCCAGCGTGACTACTTTTCTGTTTGACTGGGCTGGCCAGGACAGGCAGATCTCCATTGTGATGCCCTGGTCTGCTGTCCTATCTGCTGCCTGCAGCATGATGATGTATATCCGCGTCAGAGAGTGAAGCGGGTGCCTGTGCATTTGGTCTGGGCGAAAGCACCGAGTGGGTGTGATTGGGATTGTAAAGTTTATGAGATTATGTGTTTTGTGGTAAATTTTAAATTGACTTTGCAATCAGGGAACATTAGAGTAAAGGAAAGTCAGTGTGATATGTTGCAGAACACAAGGTGGTAATTTCCCCTCTCATATTGATGCTATCAGCAGTAAAGAATGAAGCAGCTGCTTCTCGGAGGATTGTTTTTTTAAAGCATTCTATTTATGTAGCTTATAGACTATTTATTATGTGGGGGTTTCCCCCCCTTTACTGGCTTTCCCTCTTCCTCCATTACTAGAATAATGCAGTGCCATCTTATCTACCACTTTTCATCTGTAGATTTCAAAGCTCTTTCCAACCATGGTCGACATCATTGTTTCCATTTTCACACAGGAAGGGGAAAATTGAGGGCTGGAGATGGGAAAGGGTGTCAGCCCAAAGACACAGCCAAGCCACTCCTCCTGAGCATGATCCACACACTCATTTCTCTCCAGGCTGGCAAGGATGAACTGTCTCAGGGTAGTTTTGGCTGGAAGAGACAGTCCCTGGCGAGCCCTGGCCCAGCAAAGAGAGCCCTGTGCCACCTCTTTGCCTTGGCATCTACCATGGGTGCTGCCACTATCTACCCACGCTGGCACCATCAGGATCCTACAAGCCAAAGCACCTTTTATCCACATGTGAAAATGAGCTGCCATTAAAAACAGCAATAATCATCATGAACACTGTCCTAGGCAATGAAACATTGTCATGTGGCAGTGCATGATAGGTGTGCCTTTTCAGAGTACGTTTGCCAGGTGGGATTTTCTGCAGAGATGTGGGTGACTTAGTTCCCTTGACTGCACTGGGCTTCGCCAGGACACTGCCCTGCTGGAGGCCACACAGACTTCCAGTGAGGCTCATGCTCCAAAGCTGCTCTCTTAGTTGACAGAAACAAGGTTTTCAGCTGAGCAGAATATTTTCTGTCAAGGTGGGATTCATCTGTCCTCATTTAGATACCTGGATGGTAGCTACCTCTTCCCTAGTTGCCTTGGCTGCTTTCACCATTGATGAAGACCAGTAAGCACAATTTCAGTGGTGTGGTTTCTCTTCTTCTAAGGTAGATATCGAGTTGAAATTAGCTGGATCTTGCTGCAGCTTCTCTCCTTTGTTAATGGACTCTAGCTAACTAGCCTAGTCTAGCTAACTAGCATTTTTCTGCAGGTACACGGGGGTGTGTGACCCTGTGCGTTTCCTTCCCACCACGCATTTCAGTATCTCAGCGTGAAACTGAATGGCTGGAAGGAGAATTACCCCCAAAAGGCAGAGCAGAGTCCTCTGGGAGGAGGCTGGGGTCACCCCGGCGTGAGAGAGGATGTAGGATGAGCTCTTCCCCAGGCTTAGGCTGATTTGTTAAAGCTGAATCACAGCAAAGGTGTTTTATGATGTTTGGTTTTCAGATATGCTGAGAAGATGAAAAAAAACCCTGATTGCAAAAGTCCTGGGTACTTTAAAGTAATGTTTGATGGGGATTTATTGAAGATGCTGAAATACAGCTTGTAGCAGCATCTGCTTTCCAGATTAGCAGAGGGCATTCAAACGGCACTTTGGAAGCAACCTCCAAGATTATCTGAAAACTTGAGAGCAAATTCCATTTGGTGAATGACTCATGACATGGGTTTGCATATCAGTGGTTCCTTCGCCTTTCTTTGTCAGATTTGTTCTCTTCAGTGGTATTATGCAGGAGGCACAATATCAAACACTGGAACCATCCTGGAAGTGTTTATGTGCCAGGACTGTGCCACTCATCACAGCACAGACCTGAGAGTTTAGAGCTGGAGGACATCGTCTTCTAATGCAAATGGGTTTTGTTTTGGAGCTATTGAAACTTGGGCCAGGAGGTGGAGGTGGCCTGCAGTGAAAGATAAAAATATGAAATCAGAGCCTAATCTTCTGTTACAGCCGATAGATATTTCGTCAGGGGAGTCTGGAGGGTAGATACTGATGTTTGCACGATGGAATAGCTCTTGCAGACACCCCAGATTGTACTGACTGCATCCCCACGGACTGCAGTAAGAGCTAGGAGCGCCAGCACCCATGGAGGTTGTGTTGCACGTAAGTGTCTAGTTTTACCCTAAGACATGTTGCTTGATGTCCAGCTGTCAATCACAAGGGATGCAGGTCCAAGGTCATACCTGGCAAAGCCACCCACAGGTCCTGGATAGCTTTGGGAGTCTGTCGTGGTGATGCGAACCCACGTTTAGGCAACTAAATCCAGGGTTTACACATGAGCGCCCCAAGTGAGATGCCTTAATCTGGAGCTGAATCCTACCCAGCATACCAGGGACTGGTGCAGATTTATTAGGCCATCCCTGGCTGTCAGATCAGGGCTACACTGTGCTTCAGGTGAGCTAAATTGTGGCCGCTGGCTGCTCAGGGCTAGGGCATGGATGGACTCTTTGGGGAATGGTCCATTTGGAGTATGTGAGTGCTTGTTCTCTTAAGGGTAGGGTTGTTCCCAGTGTAGACACCTCAGAGAAGGGCTGTTTCTTCATGTGAGGTTAAGCATGCCCCATCACCAGGCTGCTTGGGAATGGTCCTTCCCAGCTCTCCAGCTCACCCCAGCCAGGGGATGGAGAGGTCAGTGTGCTAAAGAGAGGCAGAAGTTCCCTTTTAGAGACACGTGGTAGGAGGAACAGACCCACAAGTGAGCTGATGTGGCATGTTAGTGATGTATTCAAGGAGGGTAATTAGAAACCTTAACGTCATCTCCAGGAGGGTGTGTTCAATTCGTCTAGAAACCACCCCAAGAAGCTAAAAGGGACTTTGTGGCTGAGGGGAAAGCCACAGGCAATCTGTTTGCTTTACAGCTTTTCATCCCTCCCATGCTTTGGAAATGGGACATCGAAGCCTGGCATGCTTTCAGCAATGCCCATCCTATTTTGAAAAATGTTACAAGAGCACCAGTACATTCTTCCTGTCTCCCTGTTTGCTAGGGAGAATGTGGACTACGAGTGTGGCTGTTCACAGGCAGTATTCTTCAGGCCCTTCTTCTTGGCAATGGGTTAATGAAACTAACTCAGCTGCAGCCTTTGCTTAGCCCAGAAACTCCCATTTATAGCCTCATCCCATGAGGATTCTTCTGAGCCTCAAACAGTGATTCTTTTTAGATGTTGCATTGCAAGCTGTTGTGTCCCTGAGTTCCCCTTGCCACGGGGAGAAGCTGCAATGCAGGACTCTGCCTGTAGAGAGAAGGAGACAACTTTAAGTAGAAGTTAAAGCTCTGGAGCCCAGCGTTGCTCAAGGGAGACGTGGTGCTAGCCCCTGCCCTGATGCCGGGAGGAGGTTGTGCATTGACCTTAGCAGAGCTGATGAGCTCCGGCATGAAGCCAGGGTGTTACAGGGTTTTTGCAGCCTTTCCTGGGAATTTTGCCCAAAATAAAGATGATGGCACTTACCCACATGGGCATGTTGACAGTGGCCTGCCTTAAGCTCTGTGCCCCCTTGCTGATCACTTTTGGCTGTTGAGCAGCAAACAAGCCATTAGTCCTCAGTGGTGGTGATCACTCATCAGCTAATGAACTGAACTGGTGCCGGGGCTAAGGAAGGAGGTCATGCTTAAGTGCACAAGGTCAGAGCAGCTGGATGCTCTTGAAAGCAGATGCACTCATTAGCCGCAGAGAAGTCACCTTCTTGGGTCTGATCATGGTCCTGAAGCTTGGCCATCCTGCACGGCTGCAGTCACTGGGCTGGTCTGCAGCCACTGTACGCTCTACCAATCACCTGTGCTCCCTGTGTTGCTTATTGCCTAAATGTCCTCGTACTGGTGGTCATAGAAGCACAAAAAGGAAAAACAGGTCACCACAAAGATTACCCATTCTGGTTTTTCTCTGTTCCTTGAGGGTACACACACAGCAAAAATCTTGCCCATTTGATAAAATGAGTAGGATGGTCTGAGTCCCTTGGTTCCTCAGTCATTCAGGTGTCAACCTGGCCTGAAAAGTGCTGTTGGCACTATCCCACAAGAGAGAATCCCATAAAGGATGACACAAGAATGAGGTGGATACAGCCTCCATGGTAAAGGAGGGAGAGGGTGGAAGAGGATCCCCAGCTGCTTGCCTGTGTCACAGGTAGTGGGAATTAGTGCTGGTGGACCCTGCCCCAGTAAACCCATGCCAAAGGCTGCCTGGAGAAGGAAAGGAGGAGATGCTGGGGTGATGACTCAGTCAGGAACTGCTTGGGGACCCCAGTAAGAAGAGGCAGCATCTCCATCTCCAGCTGACCCATGATAATAAGTGTCTCATTGCATTGGTTTCAACCTTCTCATGTGAAATACTAAACAGGAATGCACTGCGCTGGCTCTGCCTTTGTCAAATTCGGCAAATTCAGAGGCTACATGCTATAAACAGCTATTTCCTCTCTTTGAGTGACTCCCAGTTGACTGCGCATCACTGAGCCTTGGCTGAGAGATTCCTTTTCCCTTGAAGCTTCCACTCATTTGTTGGAACCCCTTTATCCCAGCCAAAAGCTTGTAGAAACCCAGGTTTAAGGACCGACGTGAGCTGGTGGTACCTTTTTTTGAGGAAAGTACCCCAGATCAGGAGCTCATCACTTCTTTAGCATGCAAATACTACTTGTCCAGCTGACTGCTGAACCACAGGAACAATTTCCAGCTGTGCACTCCCATAGCATGTGTGCTCAGCTACCCTGGTCTTGTAATGTTCACAGTAGTCTTCCTCCCTGTCCTTACCCAGGGGGAGACTACAGCCACCACCCCCAGCTGTTCTAGGGGGGTTCTGGACCCCATTATGATGGTTGCCCACTGATGGGAGTCTCACACCTTGAGGTTTTGCTACAGTGGAGTCAGGACCCCCAAAGCATGCCCAATTCTGATCTCCTTCATCAGCCCTCTGAGCCCGGCCCACCTCCAGCCCAGCTGCTGGCCACCTCGTCCCTCACCATCTACCCATAGCCTGCATTAGCAGCCATCAGCGTGTTTTGGTATCTCTAGAATGTGCTGGTGGTAGTCCTGCTCAGCATCTACTGCATGGAGGTGTCAGCTCCCTGTTTGGAAATGCCAGCCTGCTGTCTCCGTAATTTGCAAGTGCAAAGTGATGGCCAGGAGATTCTGTAGAGTGTCATTTCCCCAAAGTTTTTCCCAAGCTAAGAGGGGTGGAGGACTTGGACAGGCAGAGTTAAGGGGATGCTGGTCATACACCTTCCCCCTCTGCACCCCATCACCTGCAGGACATGGGTTTGTTGTAGGTACCACTGAGAGTACCACCAAACTACCACCGACAACCAAGCTGCAGCTCTAGGAATACATGGGAAGTCGATAATCCCAAAGGGCTCAAGATGTAACATTTAGCTGGGGGGTGGGATGGGTGAAGCAGCCAAAGCTGATTTGATGGGATCTGTTTCTGGACTGTTCATCTCCCAGCTGTCACAGGAGGAGATGTGATGCAGTGGAAGGATGGGTTGGGTTTGCACCTCCATGGCACAGTGTTGCTAGGTGATTTTGTGATACAGACATGAGGGAAGTGTGGAGAGCAGAGAAACAACTCAACTGACAGTGGAAGAATGGGTGGTAGGAAAGCAGGAGCAGGCCTGGTTCAGTGGCTTCTCATCATCCCAGCAGGAAGTCTCTCCAGAGCTGGCCCTTCTTAACCAGAAGTTCAGTTCTGAATCTGATGAAGGTTTTTGGTTTTGTTTTTTCTCTCTGTTGTTCCTTAGGAAATGGTCAGAGGAGCAAAGGGAACATCGCTGGAGATTTGAAACGAAAACAAGGGTACCGGTGAGTACACATTCAGGTGTGCTGAGCTGGTGGCTTTGTGGGGAGTGCTGCTGGCTCCTCGTAAGCAGGACGTGAGTTGAGGAGTACGAAGTGACTGTCTTGATGTCGTTCTGGGGTCCTGGGGGTCTGATCCTGCCCTTCAGTTACTGGGGACTCCTGTGGGAGAGGTTGTATGTCATGTTGATGGATCATCACAAATCCACTTTACCACCACCATGATTCTCTGCTATTGTCAATGACCAAACCACTGATTGTTCCTTCTGTAAATCCTTAGAAGTCTCATAAATATGTGTGTTCTCTGTGCTGCAGTGCTGGAAAGAGCAGGCAGCAGATACACTGGCAGCTGCACGGGCGTGCACTGAGCAACAATATTTGTTAATGCTTGGAGTGCTTTTACTTTTGTTGTGCTTGGCCCTCTTGCAGACTCAGTCATGGGTACTGCGATCTGTGTGATAATTTGAGGTCCCCTCCAGACCTGTTCTCTGCAGCTGTCACGCAGGAGGCTGCGGCTTGGGTGTTTGCCTAGAGGTCTCGAATAGGAAGAAAGGAGCATCCTTTTTTTATCGCCTAAGCTGGTTTGGATATGCCAGAGGCAGATCCTGAGCTGATGTTGCTGAACTGAGTTATCTTGCACTGCACCAGCTGGGAGACTGGTCTTTTTACACTCTCTTCTCGTAATCAACTGCCTGGCCAGACCCTTAGTAGAGCCAAACTGTGAGTCCCCACAGGTCCCCAACCATCAGAGACTGAATCCCCATGTCTCCCCTGGTCCCCGCACTGCACATGTGTTAAGGATGCTGAGGAGCACCTTGGTGCTGGGTCATCACAGAATCACAGAATAGTTTGGTTTGGAAGGGACCTTTCAAGGTCATCCAGTCCAGCCCCTCTGCCATGGACAGGGACATCTGCAACCAGACCAGGTTGCTTAGAGCCCTATCCAACCTGACCTGGAATGTTTCCAGGGATGGGGCATCTCCCACCTCTCTGGGTGACCTGGGCCAGTGTCTCACCACCTTCATCGTAAAGAATTTCTTCCTTATATCTAGTCTAGGGTCCATGATGTAGCCTGGACTATGTGGATGTGCAGGAGCAGCTGTGGTGGTGGGTGGATTGTGGAAGATGTGAATTTTGAAACTCACCTTATAGTATAGGCATGAGGTTAGATGAAGGGAGAAGGTGACCCAGACAGAGATGAGAAGGGGCTTTGGGAAGGACTCTTCTGCAGACATTTAACAATGTAAAGGCCCTTTATAGTGAGTGAGGGCATTTTTAGCCTGTGTTACATCTGATCTAGTTTGGGCATCCACCCTAGGATCAGCTAGAAGTCTGTCCCTCTCCTCTGGTCCCTAGAGGAGACTAGGTGAGGGGACGGTGTGTCTGCAAGGTCATCTCCTGGCAAGGCAGGCAGGAAGGGTACTGAGACCCAGCTTACCCCCAGCACCCCTCTGAGCAGAAGAGCCTGAGAAGCAATGCTTTGTTCCCAGGGATAATTGCTGACTCCAAAACAGGTGCTAATCAGGGCCCGGAGCGGACACCAAACTCCTCTCTGGTTCCTATATAGAATCATAGAATAATTTTGGTTGGAAGGGACCTCCAAGGTCATCAAGTCCAACTTTTATCCCATCATATTCCTAACCATTAGACCATTAGACCATGGCCTCAAGTGCCTCATCAACCCGTTTTTTGAACACCCCCAGGGATGGCGACTCCACCGCCTCCCTGGGCAGCCTGTTCCAGTGCCTAACCACCCTCTCAGTAAAGAACTTCTTCCTAATATCCAGCCTAAACTTCCCCTGACATAACTTGAGGACATTTCCTCTCGACCTATCATTAGTAATTTGGGAGAAGAGACCAACACCAACCTCACTATAACCTCCTTTTAGGCAGTTGTAGAGGGCAATGAGGTCTCCTCTCAGCCTCCTCTTCTCCAGGCTAAACAACCCCAGTTCCTTCAGCCGGTCTTCATAAGGCCTGTTTTCCAGACCTCTCACCAGCCTCGTTGCCCTTCTCTGGACTCGCTCCAGCACCTCAATGTCCTTCTTATACTGTGGTGCCCAGAACTGGACACAGTACTCAAGGTGCGGTCTCACGAGTGCCGAGTACAGGGGCACGATCACCTCCCTACTCCTGTTGGTCACACCGTTTCTGATACAGGCCAGGATGCCATTGGCCTTCTTGGCCACCTGGGCACACTGCTGGCTCGTGTTCAGTCGGCTGTCAACCAACACCCCCAGGTCCTTTTCTGCCAGGCAGCTTTCCAGCCACTCTTCCCCAAGCCTGTAGCGTTACATGGGGTTGTCGTGATCGAAGTGCATGACCCAGCACTTGCCCTTGTTAAACCTCATACAATTAGTCTCAGCCCATCGCTCCAGACTGTCCAAATCCCGCTGCAGAGCTTCCCACTCCCTCCCACTCCCTGCTACCATCAGCTAGAAAATAAACTCAGCCTGTCTTCCCAGGAGCAGCAACTCCCTGGTCTGTAAACAAGGCAGCCTTGTAAGGCCACTGGCCGGAGAGCTGGGTGCGATTGCCAGCCCAGAGGTGTTGGACTGTGCTCCGCCCAGGAGCCCTCACACCCATCCACTCCCAAAATCCACCTGCATTTCCCCTCTGCACCCCAGCCCCTGCACAGCTGGCAGAGACGGCAATAACTGTGGGGGCCAGCGGGTTTCTGAAGCACTGGGTATTTTATAATGCTGGCTTCCCTGATTTACACCAGCAGGGATTTGGTCCCTTGAGCTCCTACAATCCTGGAGTGATTCAGCTTATTAAACATCCATTTGCACTGTCCTTAGCATTAAATAATTGGCTCCTCAGCATATTTGAGTTGGAGGGTATGAAATAATCCTGTGAACTATCCATCAGGCTCTGTTATCATCTCTGCACTCCTGCGCTGGCTGCCTCATGTCGACTCTGCCCAGGGTTTACAAATAGATTTAGTTTCTCTTGCAGTTTTGCTTCTTTTTTCTTTCTCTTTTTCTCTCAAAGGAGCAGTTTCGGGCTCCTTGCAATTTGTGCAGATGCTCCAGTCAGCTGCGACAGCATCTTTCTGTTGACTCGAGAATGATGGGTCCCATCCTTGTTCTGGCTCCTCTTCTGCCAGAGTCCCCGTGCAAAGCAAAAACCCCCATTTGCCAGAAAAGAATCATTATCTGGATTGAAAGAATTTCCTTTTCCACCCTACAAACTGATAAACCATCACATTGTTGGAGTTTCCTTATCACCTCAGAGAATTCGTAGGACACACAATAATGACCTGTCAGCTCCCCTCCAGCAGACCAGTGCTTCACCACTCACATGTAGGGCAAAAACCCTGGCTGTCTCGATGGTATTTTAATAAGGATGCTTAAGAGGGCTCCTAAAAAGCCTCCTAACCAGATGGGTAATATGAGAGCTGAGACTTTCTCATATTATTTTTGGTACCTGGTGCTGCCACCACTGCTGTACCAGTGATGGAAGAGATGCTCAGCATCTCTGGGAATCAGGCTTATGCTTGCCTCCCCAGGTCTGCAGCATCCTGGAGGAGGTGGATGGGATGGGAGATCTTATCCCTGTGGATCAGGTTTGCTTTTAGAGCTAATTCCACTGGAATTGCACAGACAGGGCCAGGGGCTGCAGTCACATGTGTCCCCCACTTTACAGGCTCTGGAGCTGCTGCTGGATGTTTTGCCAGTGTCTGGAGAGGCATATCTAGGATTTACTCATGCAAAATCAGCTTCTTCCTTTTTTAAAAAAAAAACTAAAAAGAATGGTCTTCCTGGTGCAACGTTAGGTTATCAAGACTGATGTATGTTTTCAGCTGGGGCATACCAATGTATAGCACTGGGGCAGGCAAGGGGAGTCACAAAAAAAGGACCCATCTCTGTTCCAAACATCTCCCTGTATAGTCTGAACGTGCCTTTTCTGAATTGTCCTAGAGATGTCTTGTGGTCCCAGGGTATAAGGTTTGCAAGGCAAATTCAACCCATTTAGGAGCTCTTCAGCCCTTACATTGAATTTTATTTACCTCTGAATTTCAAGATCACCCTTTAAAACATCTTTCCTATTTCTAACCTGTCAAGAGGAGATTGATAAGAGGAGATTAATATCCTAAAATAGCCTGGTGCTTTTGTAGAAACAAGTCAGTGTGATTGTCTAAAGGACAAAAACATTTAATTTTGTACTGAAATATGTTTGCTTTTGCAAGGGTAAGTTTCACTTTACATCCTTGTTCTGGGTTGTGTATATTATTTGGCAGGGGCCATCTCTGAACTAGCAGTGTAAACAGAAAAATATAAAAAGTGAATTATTATGGAACAAGAGCTATTGATTCTACTTAACATGTCAAGGAGACCGACATTGTATGGTGTAAAGTGACCCACCAAAGTCCACATACCTTCAGCAGAGGCAGAGACCTGGTTATCTGAGGCATTTGCAGTGGCTACAAATTTTACTTCTCCTGAAGATGTGACAGCATTCCCATGTAATCGTAAGACAAAAACCTCACTGATTTCTGCACCTGTGCCCTAATGTCATTACTTTCGCTCTTTTTGCAGATCCGCATAATGACATTCATGGTCACACTCACACACACACAAAAATACTTTATATAAAGAAAATGAATCTGGCTTCAACCGGCTCTTGCCTCCTGCTGTGGATACCTCCAGACCCTGGCTCGCTCAGGGTGAAATGAAAAGGGGAGTTAATGTAGCAGGGTCGTTTCTCGCTGCTGAATTGGTCAGCCATCTACAGAGGCAATTTCTGCAGCTTTTCAGTGGCGTGGCAGACCCCTGGGTAATATTTGCCTGAATAGAGCTGTAAGTGTTTAAGCTGTATTGCTAGGAATGGCTGTTTTATCCTATGCATCTGAGATTTCAACCCATCAGACGTGAAGCAGGTCAAGACTCTCATGCCATTGTGCGCATTATAGCGAACAGAACAGAATATGCTTGATAAAAGAGGGGACTTAAAAGAAATGCTTCTTTAGACCTGCAACTTTCAAGTCCCACAATGCATCAAAGACCCCTCATACAGACTTTGAAAGGGGCGAAAGGCATTACCTAATATTTGGAGGAAATGAATAATAAAGCATCCCAAGTGCCTGGAAACTAATTTAGGAGTGCACGTTGCACTGTATTGCCTCTGCTGGATTCGCTCCCCAGAAGAGTTGCTAACAAAAGATTAAAAAAAAATAAAAATATTACATGTGAAGACCAACTTTTCTGCCTTGAAATGCTCCCTTTTTTTGTAATGTTTCCTGGTAAGAGTTACTTATGAAACGACGAAATGCAGCCTGGGCTGCAAACACCAGGTCTCAAATGAAGATCAGGAGCCTGTAAGGTTTCCCACCGTTCCCCTCCCCACTGCAGCCTTTTGTTCCGTTGCGTTGAAAGCGTTGCTTGCAGGATGCTTGCAGGATGCTGGGGCACTACCCGCTCATGGAGTTTAGTGATGTCTTAGGGAAAGAAAAAAGAAAACAACCTATTTGTGTGGCTTTTGCATTTGCTCCAGCAAAACCACCTCTGGGTAGAGTCGGGACTGCTCCATTGATGACCTGTTGCTCTTTGCAGCAGGAGCTGGGAGCCTGGCACTGTGCTGAAGGGACCAGTTACATTTCTGGTGTCACGAGGGATGCTGAAGGCACTATTTGGAGCCTGAGGTGCTTCTTGGCATCACCTGGTTTCTTAGATGCAGTGGTTCCTCATGCAGTGGTCTCCACATCCAACAGGGCTCCTGTGGGACTTGAGAGCTGCAGAGCTTCTTCTGCCTTGTATTGTGAGATGTGGGTCAGGTCCGAGTGTGGCTGAGGGGAGGTCCCTCCCATTAGGACTGGTGGGACTGACCTGTGATGGCTCTGGGAGCATGGGCTTCAGTAGACAGGATGTTTTTCTTGCTGGGATAACCTGCACCAGAGCAGGGTTTTCCCCTGAGAATGAAACCCTGTGGCATGCAAAATTTCTCCAAATCCCACGAAGTGATGGGAGATGAGGACAGCCGGGCATCCACGAGGATATTCGGACGAGAAGGGCTCTGCTCTCCTCCTTGCCCTGCCCATACCTGTCCCCACTGCCTGTGTTTGTCACATCAAGCTCCATTTTTGCCATCTGTGGAGAAGCAGTTAAATTTCAGTGCTTTCTCACTGGCTTCTCCCCCAGGCCATGATTAATTGAGGCCAGGAGGGCAGGCAGGAGTGCTCAGGCAGTATTTACAAGAAGGGGATGTTAGTGGGTCACCAGGGCTGGGCAGGGATGACGATGGAGATGATGGGCAATGATGAGGCTGTGTATTCCCCCCTGGCTATGGGGATAATTAAAACCTCAGCTTTGCATCTAAATCAATCAAAACTGGCCTCCTCCCCCATTAACTCCTGGTGCTGGGGCTGCTGTTTCAGTGGGACCTTCTGGGATGGGAGGGTGGCAGAGTATTGGGATGGGGGAGGATGCCTTTATGTTATCAGTCACTGCAAGGCTAGGAGATGGAGGATTTTTAAGAAAAAAATCATCAGAGTTGGGCCCAGCAGCCTCATTAGGCTGGGCCTAGTTATTTAGCATTTCTCCACTGCATCCTTCATTAACAGTGTATGCTCAATCACTGGCTCAAGATGCTGATGGTCTCAGCCACAAAGCCTGGCTAGGAGATGAGGCACAAAAAGTGGTGTGATGACACACCAGTTCCCAGATCTTTCCGCCGCCTTTTTCCTTAACACGAGAGAATGTTGTCGCCTACTGGAGAGCCAGGTGATGAAAGCAATCAGAAAAGAGGATAATTTCCCATAGAAAGGGGATTTAGCAGCACTGCCAGGGGAGGTTCATGCCCTGCCTTAACGACACGTCAGTGTCCAGGGACTTTTTAGTCTTGCGCTTGGGTTTTATGATCCGTATTACTTCTCTTTTATTTTTTATTGCTTCATTTTAATTTTTGATACAGTGCTGGAAGCACCTTGGTGGGCAGAGGCAGCTCTGCTAGCACTGTCACCTTGTGGCTTGACCTACATGCAAGCAAGGGGCAGAGAGGAGCTGGACACAGGCTCACCAGTGCATCAGTGTCACCCTTCGGCATGGAGACACCCCTGCCTGCATCAGTGTTGGTGCAGGCAGCCTTTGCCTGCCTGTCCACTGCTGCAAGCTGAGCAGTTGGTCTTGCTGGTGCTGATGCAGTGGTGCCAAGGGCAGCTACATCTGGCTTGGTGACCCCCCGGACAACCTCTTAACTTTGAGCTTGGGCAAAGAGTCACTCTGAGACGTGTGCACTAGCAGAGCCGAGAGGAAGAGCTTGGTCTGGGTCTTCTCTTGCAGTGAAGTGACACAAAACTGGTGGCTGTTGGGTTCGTGGTGCTGCTTGCTCCCAGCCCTGTGCTGTGCTGTGCTGCTTTCTCCTGGTCTTCAAGCAGAGCATGGCAGGACATCTCTTCCTGTGCAGGACATCTTGTGCAATGGGCCTCTGGTCCAAGCTTGGGTTCCTACAACATCCTTGAGCCAGGTAAGCAGGCAGGGATTGCTGCTGGCTAGCCCTGGTTTCTTCTTCCTAGAAGATCAGATGATATTAGTATCTTTTCTGTGTGTGTCATCTTTACTGTAGTGCTGTTTCTGGTTTGCTACCCGTTGCAGAGAGAAATAAAATCTCGTCTAATGTCACTCTGATATATAAAGCTAGTAAAATGTGGAAAACTGTGAGGTTCCTCTGGGAAATTTTATCATCTCAGAAGCACAGGGTCATCCACCCTCCCCTGAGCTGGAGCCCTAAAACCAGTCCCCACAGGTCTTCTGGTGGCTCTTGTCTCAGAATAGCTCTGGGTAAGATCTGCTGTCAGGGCAAGCAAAGGGAAGGGATTTATTCAGCTTGACTGGGAAGCTGGCACTTTCCAAGCTGTATCGTCATGGGGTGACTTCTGTTAAGGAGACACTGAGGCTGGACTGGTTGGCATGTTGGTGTGAAGGGACACCTGCCCTGGGTGTCTCCTGGGACTCACTCCACACCAACAGATGACCCAGTGTCATTTAGGAGGGGTTTTGCTCCTTGCTGCTATGCATCTCTGCCTGGTGCTCAGGGACAGATCCAAACCCCACCGGCATCAGGAGAGCTTTTTCATTGACTTCAGCTGACTCTGTCCTCCTAGAAAGAAGATGTGACATAACCTCCGTGTCACAGTTTATTCCTGGTGACAAGTGCACCTTCCCTGATGACCTTTCACACCACCGAACAGAGGGAATGGGATGCTGGTCCCCTCCCAGGCAGGCTGAGAGAGCAGGGCTGTCAGATCCGGGGAGCTTGCACGCCATTCGGAGAAATCCTCCCTGCGGTACCCAAGGGACCTGAGTGCTGGTTCAAAAGGTTTTGAAGCACTGTCAGCTCCTGTTTGGGGCTGCTGTGCTGAAGGGAGATCCTGCCAAGGAGGTCATAGGCTGAAACAAGCTGAATTTGAAGTGATTGTGGTTTGAAATGATCTTTCAGGTTTGTCAGCTCCGTCAGAATTTTTAACTCACTTAAGGGCAGCCAGGAGCCTGGGGTGCGTCAGGTTGGGTGACCAGCCAGCCAAGGATGTGTGTCCTTGCATGTGACCCAGCTGGACGCCATGCTTTCTCCAGCAAGGCAGTGCTGCAGTTTATCTGCAGCAAGGGAGAAAGTCAAGGGCCACAGGAAAAGAAGGAACAAAGACATCAGCATCAGTGCTAAGTTTGCCATGGTGTGTGCTGAGGTCCCTCTGATGGCAGCAGAGTGGTAGGTATCCATCCATCCCTGCATCCCTCCATCTATCTCAGGTAGTTTCCAGACCATGGGCATCCTTCCCCATGCACATCTCTCTCCCCTCTTCTCAACAGATCTGACATTTGCTCATGTCAGTGGCACAGCCTCCATTGACTCCCATGGTGCAGGATGAAGCTTGCTGTGCTTGTCTTCCATCAGCATTTCATCTGAAACATAACCAGCTGATGAATATGCTTGCTCCATGTTTCTTCGTTGTTGCTCCACGTTTCTTACTGTGAGGGTGGTGAGGCACTGGCCCAGGTTGTCCAGGGAAGCTGTGGCTGCCCCCTCCCTGGCAGTGTTCCAGGCCAGGTTGGATGGGGCTTGGAGCAACCTGGTCTGGTGGGAGGTGTCCCTGCCCATGGCAGGGGGGTTGAGGTGGGATAAGCTTTGAGGTCCCTTCCAACCCAAACCGTTCTATGGTTCTATGATTCTTCATCAAAATACTTTGTAAAATTAAACTACCCAAAGAAATGGAGCCTGCCAAAAAAGGGGGGAATGTTTCTTGGAGTGGAAAAATATCCCCAACCAACCAAACATCCAATTTATTCTGGTGGAGCAGAGGCAATCCGACAACTTCCCTTTTGTTTTGCAGTTCACAGATATTGTTATATTCACACCTGAAATCTTTTACTGAAAATTTGGCATCGTTTCTTCCCCTTTTGCCCAGGGAACTGATAGATTGGAAGTGGCTTCATCCTTTCTGGTTCTGTGAGAACCGATTACCGTAGAACAGGTAGCATCAGTGGGCTGGGAACTGCAGCCTGCATTTCATCACCTACCAGAAGTCCCATCCATCAATGGGAGCGGAATAGTTCTCCTCTGCTAACAAAATTATTTATTTTGACCTGTCATTAAGGATATTCATGCAGCAGTGTGAAAGGTGGGAATGATCTATGCTTTGTGAGTTTTACAAGCCCATTTTGTATTTGTCGCGGTGGTAGAGGAGCGGTAAAGAGCTCTGTGTTCACGCCTGTTATGATAAGTGAGTTTTGGAAGAGGTTTTCTGTCTGATAGTCCATCTAAAACTGTGGGGAAATGCCATTCTAAAGGCTGTTAAAATACAATTGCTCGCTGATTTACACAGTCAAGGAGTGCCTCTTTAGTAGGAGATGTACGCCGAATAAAAGCAGTTCAAGTGGTGCTTTTAATAAATAGATAATGGAATGGCATTTTATCTTCTGCTTTAATCCGTTATGTAAGTGTAAGGTAGCATATCCCTCTGATAGATTTTGAGATAGCAGAAACCAAAAGTCAGACCACTTTCTTTGTATCTCTCTGAAGCCAAATCGCACACTGGTGAAAGGCAGTGGGTTTGCAATGCTTGCAAACTGGAATTTATTTTGCTGTGGAGCAATGATGGGCTTAGTTGGGTCCCACTGGGCTGATGTACAGGGCACTGATTGTAGAATCATAGAATATCTCAAGTTGGAAGGGACCCCTAAGGATCGCCAAGGCCAACTGCCTGCTCCTCACAGGACTGTCTGAAACTAAACCATATGACTAAGAGCATCATCCAGATACTCCTTGAACTCTGACAGGCTTGGTGCTGTGACCATTTTCCTGGGGAGCCTGTTCCAGGGACCAACCACCCTCTCAATGAAGAAACTTTTCCTAATGTCCAGTCTGAACTTCCCCTGGTGCAGCTACGTTCCATGATGCCTTGGTTTTGGCCATGGGGCTGTCACCTTGCTGGGTGGCAGAGCTCATACTTCACATCCCCAGTGCCATGTGGAGTCCCCTCCAGCCCCCAGCCCCCCATGGATTTGGGTGGGAAGGGGGCACAGTCATGGGGAAGAAGTCAGCTCTGTGGGAAGCTCCTCTCCAAGCGCTTGGGTTTCTCTGGAGTCTCCAGGCTGCTGGGGCTGAGCACTGTGGAGCTCAACAAGCAGTTGGCTGCAGGGTTAGGAAAGAAACAGGACACTTTGTGAGGCAGGAAAAAGGTCATTTATCCTGTCACTGCTCATCCTTGCTAATTCATTGTTTCTGCTGAAAACCTGGCACTTAGCTGCTTCATGAATGAACCTAGTGTTTGTGCCTCCAAAACCAACTTGGTCTAGTGAAAAATAAGAGCTGCTTTCACCTCCTGTCTGGTCTGCTGTGCTTTTTCCCCCCTTATTTTCTTCTGCTTGCATCCATCCTGCCTGAGTGGCAGACCAGATTGTCCCTGTGGAGCAGGGCTGGAGCCCAGGGGCTGGAATCATAGAATCACTGAATGGTTTGGGTTTGAAGAGACCTTTAAAGGCCATCCAGTCCAACCCCCTTCAGTGAGCAGGGACATCTGCAACCAGATCAGATTTCTCAGAGCCCCATCCAACCTGGCCTGGAATGTTTCCAGGAATGAGGCATCTCCCACCTCTCTGGGCAACTTGGGCCAGTGGTTCACCACCCTCAGCATAAAAAATTTCAGCCTGGGGACTGCTCCGTGAGCACAGATTACCCCTCCATGGGTCAGGTTTTCTGGGCTGGGACCACAGAGGCTCTCACAAGCCAAAGTGGATGGAAAAGCTTGAAGGAGATGTTTGGAGAGGGGAAAGTGTCTCAGTGTCACAGCAGGAGAGATTTCAAGGAGGAGGAAGGGTTGGTGGGGAGATACAGATAGACCTGAGAGGCTTTGCATGGAGGCAGCAGGGTTGGAGGGTAATCTGTCTCCTGGGGTGGGACTGAGAGGTTGCCCAGCCATGGCAGCTGGCATGAGCAAACCCTCTTCCAGTGATGGTCCAGGTGTGAAAGGGCAGATGGAGTGGAGAAGTGGTCTCTGCTGAGTGGTAGCTCATCTCTTAATGCAGTTTAGCAGCTGGGAACGAGGAGAGCTGGCACCACATCAATAGTGAGCTCTTTGAGGACCATCTGTGAGCGAAGGGCAATGAGAACAATTACCAGCCAGAGGAAAAAAATCACCAAGAGAGGTTGGAAAAAGCTGAGGAGAAGGCATAGAGCCAAGTAGAGGCAGAGAAAAGGGGGCAGTAGCATCTTTAACCTACTGAGAGGCCAGATAAAATATGCTGGATGTTCTGATCTCTGTCTCATAACACAAGGTCTGTTTAAGGAAGCAGCCATGTCGATGAGAAAATACTCTTCCATCGGGTTGCATCTGCAAAACTTGTTGCTGCAGGATGCCTCCACAGCCATGAACTGAACACTCAGATAAGTCTTGGATGTTGTTTGGGCATGAGAAAGAAAACAAGAGCTATAAATTAGCAGGAAGATATGAGATTTGGAAGGGGGATTAGACCTCCTTATTCAGGGTTTAAAACAATCTTGAGCTGTTTGGGGTTGAGAGAGCAGCTTCCTGGAGACACAGCTGGGGTTTGGTTCATCAGCCTGTGGGTGTTGGGCTGTTTAGGGCAATTAGTGGACTCTGGATTTGACCTAAAGCCATAATGCCAGGTTGCTTGGGCTCTTCAGATCATTGCATGCCTTCTCCATGAAGCTTTGCTCCCGAGAATCCTGCCAGCAGGGAAAGCAGCTTTGAGGCTCTTCCCAGGGTAGGGGAAACACCAAGAAAAGAGCAGATATTTCCTAAGAGTAATCATTTGGTTCATTTGGTACTACCAAAAATGCTGGTGAGAAGGCACAGCACTGAGGAAGGCTATAAAACAGAGAAGAGGAGTAATCAAAGTAGAAGGTGACTAAAATCCAAGTAAAATAGCAGCAAGGATGGTCTTGAGAGAGAAAGTCTGGCAGGGATCCATAGGGGAGGGCAAGCAAAGGGAGGCTGGAAATTAAAACAGGGCAACAACGAAGGTCAAGTGTATCTCCAAGGCTTTGGGAACTAGGAGGAATGCTAGCCCTGAGCTGCAGTGGCTGCTACTCCAGGGAAGGAGCGTGGGAGAGAAACACTGATTTGTTAAATGGGTAGAATTAAATTGGTGTATAAACCTGTGACATTTGTTTCCCCAGTCTGAAGGCAAGAGCTGCATTTGAAACAGAGAATCACAGAATGGTTTGAGCTAGAATACACCTCAAAGCTCATCTCATTCCAACGCCCCTGACATGGGCAGGGACACCTCCCACCAGACCAGGTTGCTCCAAGCCCCATCCAACCTGGCCTGGAACACTGCCAGGGAGGGGGCAGCCACAGCTTCCCTGGGCAGCCTGGGCCAGTGCCTCACCACCCTCACACCCAAGAATTTCTTCCTAAGATCTCATCTAAATCTCCCCTCTTCCAGTTTAAAACCATTACCCCTTGTCCTGTCACTCCATGCCCTTGTCAAAAGTCCCTCCCCAGCTTTCTTGTAGCCCCCCCAGGCACTGGAAGGTGCTCTAAGGTCTCCCCAGAGCCTTCTTCTCCAGGCTGAACAACCCCAACTCCCTCAGCCTGTCCCCAGAGCAGAGGTGCTCCGGCCCTCAGATCATCTCCGTGGCCTCCTCTGGACCCATTCCAACAGTTCCATGTCCTTCTGATGTTGGGGGCCCCAGAGCTGAACACAGTACTATGGGGGGGTCTCACCAGAGCAGAGGGGCAGAATCCCTTCCCTCAGCCTGCTGGTCACACATCTTTTGATGCAGACCAGAACACGGTTGGCTTTCTGGGCTGCAAGTGTGCATTGCCAGCTCATGTTGAGTTTTTCATCACCCAACACCCCCAAATCCTTCTCCTCAGAGCTGCTCTCTATCCATTCTCTGCCCTGACCCAGGTGCAGGACCTTGCACTTGGCCTTGTTGAACTTCATGAGCTTGGCATGGGCCCACCTCTCCAGCCTGCCCAGGTCCCTCTTGATGCCATCACTTCCCTCCGGCGTGTCAACTGCACACACAGCTTGGTGTTGTTGGCAAACTTGCTGAGGGTGCACTCAATCCCACTGTCCATGTCACTGACAAAAATGTTAAACTGCACTGGTCCCAGTACGAACCCTTGAGGAATGTCATTTGTCACTGATCCCCACCCGGGCATTGAGCCGTTGACTGCAGAACTCTGCAGAACTGGAGTGTGACCATCCAGCCAGTTCCTTATCCACTGAGTGGTCTATCTGTCAAGTCCTTATCTCTCCTAGTTTAGAGACCAGGATGTCAAATACTTTGCACAAGTCCAGGTAGATGACATCAGTTGCTCTTCTCTTATCCACCAGTGCTGTAATGCCTTTGTAGAAGGCCACCAAATTTGTCAGGCACGATTGCCCTCAGTGAAGCCATGTTGGCTATCACCAATCACTTTTTTATTCTCTGTGTCCCTTAGCATAGTTTCCAGGATGATCTGCTTCATGATCTTTCTGGGCACAGGGGTAAGAGTACTGTAGTTCCCCAGGCCTTCCTTTTTTCCCTTTTTAAAAATGGGGGTTATGTTTCCCCTTTTCCAGCCAGTGGGAATTTTGCCAGACTGCCACGACTTCTCAAATACGATATATAGTGGCTGGGCGACTTCATCTGCCAGTTCCCTCAGGACCTGCGGATGCATCTCATCAGGTCCCATGGACCTTCAGGTTCCTTATATGGTCTCGAACCTGATCTTCCCCTACTGCGTGTGGTACTTTATTCTCCCCATTCCTGCCTTTGCCTTCTGTGACTTGGACAATGTGGTTTGAGCACTTGCTGGTGAAGACTGATAGAAAAAAGCCTGGTTAGGCTGATGTTAACAAGGTTTGCTGAGTTTTTGCAGTCTTTTAAACCAGCCTTCCTTTTGGATAGCTCGGCTTATAAACTCCCCTTCTCTGTAATGTCTCCTGGTGAGATGAAACATGGACTGAAGGTGGAGCAGGTGCTGCTTTTCTGACCTCTCAGTTAGTAGTTTGGTGCCTCTTTTCTCTTACAGCCTGGGAATGCTGGGGAGGGAGAAGATGTCTGAAGGGATTAGGTAGTAAATTAGAGATGGACTGACTGGGTCATCTGATCCCCGATATCTCCAGTTCATCAGTGTCACCCCAACACTGACCTGGTTTAGGCTGCAAGACCCCCTAGAGCCCATTGTGCTCCCAGGGCTCTTCACAAGTGCCTCCTTCCCTGGAGGTGGTCAAGGAGTCCTCATCTCTCCCTCCGTGCATCCCACCCAGCTGCAGAACAAAGTCCTCCCTGTTAATGAAGCTTGTTAGGCTATAATGGGGGAGTGGACATGCAGGGCACCCCTACATCTCCACCTTCCCTCCTCCCAACCATTTTAGCCATTGCTGCTCCATCCTTCACCCAGGACAACACCTGCTCCAACAGTCAGAGTGAGGGAGTCTCATAGTGAAGTGCCACTCAGCAGGCCACCGTACTGTCCCCCCCTGAGTAGGAGCATGTGTTATCTTGGGACGGTGGAGGAGTACGCACTGCCATCACCACCTGATGGGGGTTTGCAGGCAGGCGAGGGGAGATGTTACCCCAGCTTTTGGTTTCCACTCCTTTGCTGAGCTTTCTCATCTCACCCACAAATTTCCTAGCTTGAGCCATCTCCAGGAGTAGGTTGTGTAGGTGTGACTTGATGTTTGAATGGGTCAGGCTTGGTGTTGAAATGGTACGGAAGTGCCCTTAGGCCCAGCCATGGTTGTGGTTGATGCGGGGGCAGGTCTGCTACGGGCTTGGAGCCCTGCTGCCATTCCCTGGGGACACACCATGGCCAGTACCACCGCTTTAACCTGGAGCAGGTGATGTTTGGGTAAGGGGTGTAACTTCTAGATAACATGGGCAAGCCACCCCACCACCAACACAGTGGGTGCAAGGGCTGAGCTGCCATCTCTTCCATGGTGAGCTGAGCATGACCCAGGTGGAGAAACCCTTAGCAAGTCCAAGTGCCACAAAATAGCTTTTCTATGTAGAGTGCATCTCTCATGATTACTCACCCCAAATCAACATCTTTTCATTTGCAGTATCTTGACCTAAAGACCTGTCCCAGCAGGAGAAGGTCAGGTGGAAATCATGTTGCTCCCTTGCTCCTGCAAAGTTCCTGATTACATTTTTTTTCTTTCCTGACTTTCTCTGTTCCCATTATCTCATGATGAGGGAGTCTTATAAATAAGTCGGCTTGGGAACAGCAAGGCCATGGAGACAAGAGCCATCCCCTACACGCAGAGATTCATTACCTGCTCCCATCTAAGCCAGGAGAGAAGCGAGCCTGCTTTTCTTTTCTTTTTTGTTAATAAGAAATGCAACACTGGGAATTTTTTGAAAATCAAAATAAAGCACAGAAGGACTTGAGAAAGTGTGGGGGCAATAAACTAGTGCTGGACCAAAAAGGACTCATTAAAATACAAATTATTTAGGAGAACAAACTGATATGCCATTATAGGAAGTGTCACCAGCTCATTTTCATTTCACTGAGTCCAGCCTGGGGTTTGGCTGCACACGATAAATGAGTCTGACCTACTCCTTCTACTCCTACTCCTCCTTGTCCTTTTTATTTCTTATTTTAATGGGGGGGAGGGGGAATTGCAATTACCGTCTCAACCTGTTGAAAAAATGAGGTCCCACTGGAATGGTCAGAGCTGGATGTTTTGGGAGTGCTTGTGGGGACCTGGGTGCTCCCTGCCTAATGGGATTTGGGGTACAGCTGTAGTGAGCTGGAGCATCATGTGACCAAATCCGGTCATCTTGGGAGAGTGATTGGATTCCACAGCAGCACGCGGGTCTTACACGTCTCTCTAAATGTGAAATCCCAGGTCCCACCCGTTTACTTAAAACTGGGCTCCTGGGTGAGCACTCAGGGTCCCTGTTGCTGAATTTGGGAGGAAGGGTGCTGCAATGGGGTGCCCGCACCAACCCTGACACAGTCCCTGCTTATGCAGCAGCACCTGATCACGGTGACAACCTGTTCCATGTGCCAGCTGAGTACGGGATTTAAGACAAGAAGCCTTTGTCTGCTGTGGTTATTTAATTTATTTTTTTCCCCCCTCTCTCTTCTAAATAATTTGCTCTGGCTGCGCTGTCTTGGGCTCAGTTGCAGAGGTGGGGATGTTCTGCCTTGTTACAGGTAATTGCAGAAGAGGAAAAACGTGCTGTCTGAGCAGACATCTGGGATGGGGGTAAGGAGGAAGGTGGGAGCAGAGGTAATACCTTTTTTGGAGGGATGGAGTGCTTGCGGTTGTGTTATGCTCCCCACCCTGTCTGCTCCCGGCTGCAGAGCCAGGGAGGAAGAGGAGGTGGGAGGCAGGCAGGGCAGTGGGCAGTGCGGGGCCCCTAGCAGGGCTCTCACCCACCGAGGACTCTGTGCAAAGCACAGATATTTAAAGGCATGCTCGGGAGAAATGCTGCGGCAATCTTGCCCCCCCTTCAGTGCAGCAAGGTGCTCTAGGGCAGGCAGCTACAGGGATTTGTATGCTGCTGGGTTTGGTGCATCCTTCCTGATAAACCCGGGCAAGATAGAAGAGGCAACCAAAATCAGTGGCTCTCTGGGGAGGTGGCATTTTCTGTGAGCTGGTGGCAGCTTGGATGGTGGGACCAGCGATGGGAAAGACAATCCTAGGTTCAAGGACTGTGGCCAGTATCTACCTTATCTTCCCAGTCGTGTTCACAGCAGAGACCCCAGATTGCCTTTTTTGGATGAGCACCACCAAATTCTTACCTTGCATCTAGGCAGCCCAATGAGGTGGCTGCAGCTTCCTTGAAGAAGGCTCCACCATCGGTATGGATCACTGCACCAAAACTGCCTGTGGCGGGATTCAGTGATTTTAAGCCCAACTGGCTTTTTTATTTTTCCTGTGTTGGAAACATTTTGTAATGTCTCAGATTAGATAAGACTTTGATTTAATGCCTTATCTCCTGAATTCACCTTCAGCAATAACAATGCATCCTAATCCTCTGCTCAGGTGGTGATGGATGGGGCCTGTTTGGGTTAAACATCTGGGATGTGAATTGTTGACCCCTTTCTGTGCCTGAATCAAGAGCAGTTGAAGGAGCCCTTGAGGAACATTATGAGCAGCAACTTCTTCATCACTGGTTAGTGGCAAAGTCAAATGGAAATGTGAAGCCAGGGGAGTGGGCTGCCCTTAGCCAGAGTTCATCTCTGAAGATTTAGGACACATAAAGTGGTAAAATGCCCTCTGAGCATCCTGGCAATGGAAAAAATATGTTAGAGGCCAAATTCTTCCTAGAGTATGTTTCAGGAGGACAAAAAGACATGAGGACAAAAATGTTCTTGCTTTTCTGTAAGGCTTTTTCCCAGATACTGTTGTCCATCTCCTCTAGGTCAGTGCATTTGGAGTTGAGTAAGCCTTTGGGCTTGGCTCAGGCTGGAATTAGGGAGCAAACCTCCCAGTTACTCACCAGGGACCCAGTGAGGTCCTCTCTGGGAGATGCCACAGAGTCAGTCCTGCATGAGACCCTTCTCCCCATCCTTGCTGCCCCAGGGACCTGCACTCTCTATCCGTGCCGAGGATGGGGAGAGCAGCAGCCCCAGGGACCAACTTGAGGTCCCTTGAGGGTGTCTAACCTTCATGTACCTGGTGCGGTCATGAGATTGCTCAGGACTTTCTTGGCTCTTGAGACAGAGAGATTTCCTCTCATCTTTCACATGACTGAGCAGGTCTGGTCCCTTCCAAGGCAACTGCAGAAGCAGCAGAAAGAAGGACAGATACCAGACTGCACTTCCAGACACGGGAGAAGACACAAAAGAAGGCTGGGCAGGGAGCCCTGCTCCTGTGACCTGGCTTGGTGTGTCCGTGTCACTAAGGGGCCTGTTTCTTGCCCCTCTGGTGCCCTGAAGATCAAAGACGTGGACCTACCCTTGGGATCTGAGAGTGAGGAGCACACATCAGCTGATGGGCATGCACCCTCCTCTGCCCGACAGGACCCTCTTCTGCTCTGAACCTGGAGAAAAATGGTCTTCCATGAGTTTGCTGAGCTGCATATCTCATCTCCAGGGTTTACCCAAGCAGGGGATGGATGTTGGGTGGCCATGCCCAGGATGAGCAGCTCTTCCCACACACCATGTGCCCCTTGCCCTCCACCTTCACCCTCCTTGTGCAGGCACCTTTGCACCAGCTGCATATTACTCAGCCTTCCTCCTCAGTACCACATCGCCACCTGGTCCTTCCGGCAGTGCTGCCTTTGCTGAGTAACTTCTGTTTTTCTAAGATGGGAGAGTAGAAATAAGACACAGCAAAATTGAAGACATGGTAACACATGACTTCAGGAGGAGCTGGATGATGTCTCAGAACAAAGGTAGTACCTGCTGAGGGAGACGTGGTGATGCTAATAGGATGCTGGGGATAGTGTAAGTGTTACTGGTGCAACTGGGATGCAGGGATGCTGCTTCATTTAAGGTTGTTTAAGCATTTCCATTTTCTCTTGCTGAGTGTTTCTAAAAACCTTTTCTTTCAGCTGCTAGGTTTCTGGTTTTGGAGTGGAGGACAAGACATAGATGTCCAAGTCTGTGGGGCTGCCCGAGGGGATGCTCGCTTCTGTGCCTGGCACCTCTGCGTTTGCCTTCAGGGTGTTGCTGAGGAGTTCACCCAAGCATTTAAGTGTTGCATTTTCTCAGGGCACAGTTAAGGCTTGGGGGATATGGAAGGCCAGATGAAATATTCCTGTTACAAAAAAAGCTGGATCAAGCTTTAATTGATTTCCTCAGGGTCACAAAGGTCAGCATCAGAATTAAGCCCTGTGAGGAGCACAGAAAAGGCTGGTCTGGGTCATGCATCCTCTCCGAAGCAATGGCCAACCCCAAGTGCTGCAAAATCCTGTAGTATGAAGTCCCAAGCTTCAATTTACCTCCTGATAACCCATTCCAAGGATTCTTTCTCAGAGATGTTGGGATGTGTGTAACATCCAACTCTCCTGTTGGGCCAGGCATCCATGTCTCTCTGTGGGGACGTGATCCTTACCACCATTTGCCACGGTGTCACCTCCTAGTTTCTGCATCGATTCTGAGCATCTGACCTCTGTTTTTTCACTGACCATCCGCTTCTTCTCATCCTCTGAGGAGCGTTGACCCCATCCAGCTGCTTGACTGCCATTGTCTCCACACTGCTCAGATGGCTTGGCTTCTCCTATTTGTGTACCACATAGCTGATTTATCAGCAGCAATGTTATATTTGCTTCCAGATAAGAAAACGCTGAATATTGGGGCTGGGATTGAACCTTGTGAAAATCCCCTGGAAACAGTCCGATTCCCCTCTGGCAGCTATTTGTTGAGATCAGCCCCGAATCCCCTGCACATGTGCTTTATTCTTATAATACAGTGCTCGTTTTTTAATCAGCATGTCACGTCGTAGTAAATCAAGCCCCGTACAAAAGCCTATGTATATTATCTCTAGGCAATTATCTTTATTAACCAAACTTGTAATCTCCTCAAAGAACAAAATCAGCTTTGTTTGACGTGATGTGTTAGCTGCAGAACCTCTCTGACGAGTATTAACTGTATTCCTGTCCTTTAATTCATTTTCTGGTTGACTCTCAGGAGGGTTCCCATTATTTCACCCATGATTGATGGCAGACAAGCCAACCTGTTCATCAGGCCATCCCGCTTGCCCCTTTTGCAGATCAGTGCAGCATTTGCATGCTTCCAGCTGTCTGGATCTTCCCTGGTATTCCAAGATTTATTAAAAATTAACATCAGCAGGCCAGAGTGCTTCTCAGCCAGCTGTTGGAGGGCTCTTGGGAGCAAGTTATCCAGGCCTGCTGATTTAAAATTGTTTATCGCCAGTAGATGCTGTTTAACAACCTCCTTGGTTACTAATGGACTGGAAAGTACTTCATCCTCCTCATGCGATACAAGCACCGCATCCTGCTTCTTTCCAAATGCAGAGCAGAAATATTGATTGAACACTTCTGCCTTTTCTGCATCATTACTTTTCTCCCCATCAGAGGCTGCGCTACTGATTTATACAACGGCATTATAATATTTCCAGGATTATCTGCCGACCCTTTCCATATGCAGCCAAACACCTTGTTAGCTTTGCGGCTGTGGCTGTGCACAGAGCAGAGATCTCTGCTGTGCTGTCTCCATTTCTGGGAGGTCCCTTCCTTGGTTTGACACAGTTTAGGACCCTGGAAGGTGCCTGATGAGCAGAAATTCCCCTCCCTGCCCTGCATTGCTTTGCATTTATTGAGGAGTTATTCATTTGCTGTGCTGTGTCCCACTGGTTGGGTTGCTGAGCAGTTGGGCCACCTCTTAGAGCTCCAACACCATTGGGCCCCCCAGCCCTTCCACAAAGGATAAGACTTGCCCCCACAACCTTCAGATTTTTTTAAAAGTCATTACATTCTCTATCTTAATATTTATTTTAACTGCTCCCCTCTGTGTGCCAACATGCTAATTTTAGGTTAGTCATCCATGGGTGTACAAGCCCTCATCTCCCCTTAGCAGTTTGTGACTGCTTGCTCTCTCCCCTGAGCTAGAAGAGAGCTGCTGTTTCTTTCTCCCATCTTATCTTTGCCCTTTTCATTTCCTCCTGTTTCCCCAGCTCTCTCCTGCTCAGCTTTACTTAAATAATAAATCCCACGGGTTGGGGTAGGGAGGGCAAAATGCACTTGCTGCTGGGGCAGAGCTGCTCCAGGGACGACTCCTGCAGATAGCAGAGCCCTGGGACTGGTATTACTGGTATAGGTGGTTGGTGCCCTATAGGAAGGATGCCTGGACAGCCCATCCACAGCCTGGCAACATCACTTGGAGCTGTTAATTGTTGACTGATAGGAATTTCTTATTGTCTTGTCTCTGTTCATACCACTCCCCTTAGGACCTGTGTTGCAGGACCACATGTGTCTGTTTTCATTTAATCTGTACTAAAAAGGTTATCATATAAATACCTTTTCTCCCACTGAGTCCAGTCTCATGCTCTTCTAAGTGCAATCCATTTAGACATGGTGGGTTTGAGCTAAGAGACAGGAGGGTCATGGTCTGGGTTTGGTGTTTTTTTTGCCTAGGTTTGCTTTTTTCTTGGTTGAGTGTAGAAAAGTGGGGTCTGGTTGCAAAGTCCGGGGGTACAGAGGCTGGGCATGGATAGCAGGTGTGTTTTGTTGCCCCATGTTGTCCTCATGGCAGGCTCCAGCCTCTTTCAGGCTGGGACGAGGTGGGCAGATGGCTTCTTTCTGTCTCCTCCTCAGGTGAAGAAGGAGCCATGCTACCTCCTCCTGGGCATCAGTCACTGCTGGCATTTCCCGCTGCGGCTTTCCCCAGCATGGGGAGGGGGGAGACTTGGGTCTAAGGGGACCCAGCAGTGCAGAGAGGCTGCAGGGTCCAGCTTTTAATCAATGCAAGCCTCAACCCTCCTATCCATGGCTTTTCTGCTGAGCAGTCTCCATTCCTGGTCCAGCTCTCCATAGCTACATCCATTGCCAGCAGAGGTGTGTAGCTCAGCAGTGGGATGCTAAGGAAGGGAGATGCTCACAGCTCTCATCCTTGCTTATGGGATCATAGCCTTCAAGTCCCTACTTTGGAAAGAGAGCCAAACTGTTTTCTTTAGTCTAGCAGAAAAAGGCTTGGTGTGATGAGATGCTGAGAAACTAGAGCTAGGTACATTTGGGGGGGTGGGGGGAGAGAAATGCAAATTTTTAAAAACTGAGAGTAATAAAAGGCTATAAACACTTGCCAAGGATCAGCGCAAGACCCCCTTGATTTGAAATCTTTCAGCCATGATTGCCTCTGCTTCTAAATGCTGGAGGGCAGGCAGGAACGAGGGCCTCAGTACAGAAATGACTGGGTGAAGTTTTTTATTTTGTATGAAGCTGGAGGGCATAACACATGATCATAATGGTCCCTGTTGCTTGAAAATACCAGTGCAAAATCAACCTTTGTTCTGTAGCCTAAATTTCCTATGAAGTGTGATCTGAAATCCATGCATACTTAGCATGGGTGTTAAAATATTGAATAATGCAGTGAATATTAAGAGGAATAGGCAAAGGAGGAAAAATGTTCTGCTTTAAAGTTTGGGACAGCAAGGGATGAGGATGCTTGGGGAGCAAAGATGTGAGCTGTGAAGAAGAATAGTCTTGCACCCACTAAAGGGAGATTGATCGGTTGTGTTCAATATTGTGTGTAGCTCAGGTTCTCCCTCCTGAGCGCGGTGTGAAAGCAGAGGAAATAAAAGCTTGGCTTTTGCTAAGGAAAAGAATGACCCACAATGTCAATTTTTCTGCGGGAAGAATGGCTGAATTCAGTGTTTTCCTTTCTCACTCCATCCTGCTGCAACGCTTCACTGTGTGGCTGGGCAGGCCAGCAAGCAGATAATGAATCTGCCGAAATGTGGTTATTGATACAGCTGAGATCATTATACCTAAGGGTCTTGTGAGCTTTCCCATCTAAAGGGGCATTTTTCAGAAGGTTGCAGTCATGACATAAACAGTCTCATTTCGTATGAAATCTCAGCTGGTGAAGTCCTCAGCCTGGGAGCATTTTTAAAATATGTTATCAGGAAGGTAAATCAGGTCAGCCACATCTCTTTTTTTTTTTTTTTCAGCTAGGAGAAGTAAAATGGTTCATTTGCCTCTCACTATTAATGCAAGATATTCTGCAAGGAGCTGTGGCCTGATCCACAGCTTTTGAAAGCAAATGGGATTGTTTCCACCTACATCGGGGAGCTTCTGCTAAATTCCTTATTCCCCAATAAGGGTAATTTTCTGGATTGTGGAAAGGAAAGCAAGTGGTCTGGGCAGAGGGTTACCCACACCTGGAGGATGGCACGCTAATTATGATGGATGATTTCCTTGGTCATCCTTAGCCCAACCATAGGTGTAATTGGTGTGAGCAGACCCAGCAAGGAATCATGGTTCATTTTGTGAGAGAGCAAAGCAAAAAAATAACCTGTAGAGAATTTACAAGGCAGGGAATGTGTTTCAAAAGCTGCGTGTTGCAATTGCACCGGGGCCGTGAATTGTGCAAAAGTGATTGGAGTGGAGGTCAGGCTGAAATCTGCAGCCATCGCTAGGGGCTGGGTCTTTGTGGATGCTCTCCACCTCCTCACTCTCATCCCCCAGCAGATGGTATTTATGTAACTTAGGTTTTTTACCACCTATCTTAAGTTTCCTCTGGGGCGCTGTGAAGGATTTTTCGCACGGGGGGTGGCGACACATGTAAAGTAGATGTTCAGAAGCCCTGGGTGGTGGCTGCCCCCTCCCTGGCAGTGTTCAAGGCCAGGTTGGATGGAGCCTTGAGCAACCTGATCTAGTGGGAGGTGTCCCTGCCATGGCAGGGGGGTTGGAACGAGATGATCTTTGAGGTCCCTTCCAACCCAAACCATTCTATAATTCTATGATTCTATTACATCCCTGGAGGTCTTCATCTCATCCAGCCTCAGCTGCCCTGGAGTGGGAGGGGTACCTCCAGTAAAACTCTGCACCAGTCCATCCAGCTCCACAAAGTGTCTCTTCAATCCACATCTTGCCCTTTATTATTAACATCTGTTTGTGTTTAGGATTAATCGTACAATCATTTATGTTTAGTTGCCCTCACCCAATCCCAGCCCTGCACAAACACAAGCTGAAGTGGACTCACATCTTTCCCAGTATAGACAAAGGAAGGACAGAAGCCTTAAAACCAAGCAAAGTGACCCGGCCACTGCCTTTAGGCATGTGTCATCTAACCAATTAATCAAGCAATACATCAAGTATTTATACAGGCATGGGTTCAAGGAGGAAGATGTGCGTGTACTTCATTTGCAGCATGTGCCCTGGGGAGCAAGAGCTGTTGTCATTCCCTCCTCGCTTGTGGCTGCAGAGCCGAGCCAAGGTTCCTGGCCCCTGGTCTTCAGTGCTGGGAATGGCCGTTATCTCAGATGAGCTGGCTATGACTTCGTTTGGGGAGATGGAGGAGGATTTAATGCATTTAGCCTTACAGCACCTCTCTAATACCATGCCACTGAGCCTTCCATGTCCTAATCTGTCACCCTTGGAGATGATCTTTCTCGCTCACTGAGCAAGAGATTGCACAGGCAGTGGCTCTGCCTGGCTTCATCTTCTTTCATTAGACAAGAATAAGAGCCAGTGGGGAAAGGTAAATGTTTTCCAAACAAAATACAGATTTAATTTAAAGTTTGTGTGGAAGTTTTGCCACGTTCTTGCTAACATGAGATTGTTCTCGTTCCTTTGTGGCACTGTGAAGCTGCAGGGGAGAGAAAAGGACTGGGAGCTGTGGGGCCAGCTTCACCCAGATGTGACTGCATGTCCAGAGCTGGTACCAGCTAGAGCAGAGGTACTGGGGGAAGAGGGGAGGTCAGGGTGCAGCTCTAGTCCCCATCCGTGGAGGGACTTGAGAGACATGTAGATGTGGTGCTGAGGGACTGAGGGTAGTGGTGACTTGGCAGTGCTGGGTTAATGGTTGGACTGGATGATCTTAGAGGTCTCTTCCAACAGAGGCTATTCTGTGATTCTTCCTCTGAGAGCTTCCCAGTGAAGCTATATGATGTAGGAAAATCTCACCGTACAGCTACACATACACATCTCTACAGTATCATCTTGGCTGCATCCAGGCCTCTTCCTCCATGGAAATCAAACTCTGTATTCATTTATCATGGAAATCTCTGCACAGCATAAACGACCCTATTGCCATTGAAGACACTGGAACCTCATTGAGTTCCACCATCCACATTAGACAAAGCACTGGAGATCCCTTAGGATCAATCTGCACTATGACCATTAGGGTTTCAAATATGAAATCACTGGGTCTCCAGCTAGATTGTTTTAACAAAGCACTTAATTTAAATTAGTTTTCACTGATTTGCTTTAGAGCTTGGGTTTTTTTTGGCTGGGAATACTGTGACAGCAGCTTTGCATGTACACGTAGACTGGACCAGCAAATCTACCTCGCTGTGGTGTGGGGTAGCTTATAATTCAGCCTCTTGGTGGAAACCTCTTCATGTCTGCAGAGCATGGGGCTACCAGCAAGGAAATCCCTTTCATGACTCTCCCATTCATCCTTTCCCAATGTCCACAATTATCTTTTAAAGGTGAAAAAACAGCAGCTCTTTCCCAAGCCACGAGCACAGAGACCTTCTTAAATCAGATGAGTTGTTTCCCCATCCTCCTTCCCCCTCACCTGGTGATACCCTGGCTATTAGGGTGTGCATCAAGGTTGTGGGCTCACATCTCTTCCACTTCTTCTATCGCCTTTAAAATAAGGCCAACATTTGGAAGTGCTTAGGCAAGGTTTAACTTTATTGCCTGAAGAGTGGTGTTAATGGGGATACGCAGCATAGCAAACGGAAACACGTGTGGGTGTGTGGGATAGACACCTTGGAGGAAATCTCTACAGGTTTTTCCAAGTTTCCCATTTACAAGCAGTTTTCTGTGTGATTTGAGGGGGAAATATGTTGCTGGGTTTTATTTCTTACCAAAATTAATCTGCAAAAAAATCCTCTTTTTTTTCTAACCAACAAATTTTGGCAGTTAAATAGGAGTGTTTGAGGAAGAAAATTATTTTTCTTTGAAAAATGTGACTGGTGCAGCAAATCTTGTTGCAGAAAACCTTTTCCTCTGGCTCTCAGAGAGCTGGATTCTGTGAGCTCTATTATTGGGCTCCAACTAGACAAAGTTTAAAACTGGCCTGAAAAACTCAGGTTCAAAAGAAAAAATTGCAAAAATTCAGAAAACACCTGTGACAGTAGAAAGCAAATCTGTGTCAAAAATAATTTTGTCTATAAAAATCTTTAAATTTGATAATAATTTATTTTTCTGAATGCACAAGCATCCTCAAGTGCTCTTTCTTCTGGAAAACTTTCCTTTCAATATACCTGTAATTAGAACTTTCCTGACCTTGGATAAGCAATCATTACAACCTTTTTTATTATTTTCTTTACTAGGTGTTTCCTGTTGTGCTTGTGAACCAAGGTGGGGTCATGCACAACCCTTTCTTGTCTTCTTTCTCCTGCTATTCTTACTTCACACCCCTTTAGAAGCAGTTTAGCCTCTCTTCCTCTGTATTCTAGGGGAGTTGTTCATCCCCCTGTTAACGGTGATCAAAAACTGTGAAACAATTTTACATGGAAAATTAGAAATAATTTCCAGGGTTCACAGAGGACCCATTGGTTTGTAGTGATTTTGGACTCGTAGTCATCACTGAGATGTTTCATTTGTCACTGTTCCCTGCCAGGTATTCTTCTGAGATACTGGCCCAGGTTGCTCAGGGAAGTTGTGGCTGCCCCCTCCCAGGAAGTGTTCAAGGCCAGGCTGAATGGGGCTTGGAGCAACCTGGTCTGGTGGGAATTGTCCCTGCCCATGGCAGGGTGGCTGGAAAAAGATGAGCTTTGAGTTCCCTTCCAACCCAAACCATTCTATGATTCTATGTTGGGTTTGGCTTGCAGGAATTTGGGGATATTTTTAATCATAGAATCACTTTGATTGAAGACCTCTAGGATCATCCAGTCCCACCATTAACCCAGCACTGCCCAGTCACCACTACCCCAGGTCCCTCAGCACCACATCTACACGGCTCTGAAATCCCTCCAGGGATGGGGACTCCCCCACTGCCCTGGGCAGCCTGTGCCAGTGCTGGGAAACCCTTCCAGTGAAGAAATGTTTCCTTATACCCAATCTAAACCTTCCCTGGCACAACTTGAGGCCATTACCCCTCATCCTGTCACTGTTACCTGGGAGAAGAGACCGACCCCCCCTTGCTACTCCCTCCTTTCAGGGAGCTGCAGAGAGCAATGAGGTCTCCCCTCAGCCTCCTCTTCTCCAGACTGAACCCCCCCAGTTCCCTCAGCCGCTCCCCATCACACTTGTGCTCCACACCCTTCCCCAGCTCCGGTTCCCTTCTCTGGACATGCTCCAGCACCTCAGTGGTGCTGACGACATTTCCATAAATCCATCTTGGGAAACAGCACCACCAACAATGCACGTCATTAGTATGGGATAGAGGTAATTGTTTCTTCAGCAGATTGACTTTGGTGGATTGATGGGAGCAAGCCATTTTGATGGAAGAAAAAAAAAAGCAGTTTTTGTGGGAAATGAAATGTTGCTTGGTTTTGTGCATGGGGAGCTTGGCTGGGGTGTGTATGGGTGGTTGAATGGGTGCTCCTATCCCACGGGGAATGCAGGCTGCGAGAGTACCAGGAAGAGCAGTGGGTGGCAATTGGTGTTCCTCTCTGCACCGGTTTGGAAGTCGCTGGATGCTGCCCAAGTTTTACTTTACCCTTATCTGGGGCCAGACATATTGTTCGCACCAACTTCATTTACTGATTTACCCAGACACTCCTTAGAAACCTAGTAGTCAGAGGAGCTGCAGATAGTGGTTTGGGTGTGGGGGTGGAAGCAGCATTTTTTTTTCCTACAGACCAAGAAAGCGTGTAATAAAAGTTTCAAAAGTAACCGTGCTCTCAGCGTGGAGCTCTTCCAAGCCGTGTCTGGGAGTGCCAGGTTGCCCCAGGCTATCTTACACTTGATTTTGCCTCATGCTTCAGAAAGATTTCCCTTGTATAAACAATTTTGGTTGTGATTTGGGTTTTTTTTAAATATACTTCTTTAAAGCAAAACCAGCAGAAAGGCATGTAACATGAAACTCTGTGTCCAGCTGCTCTCATCGGATTCATTGTATTAACAAAAAATCTGTATTTCCTCATTGTCACAATACCTGTGCCAGAAAGGAACTAGTATTTTATTACATGCAGTGTTTTACTTAATGCTCTGAGATGTGCCTGCTTAATTTGGGGCAGAATCTCAAGAATGAGCTGTTCCTGGGTGCACCCAAGGAGGAGAAGAGGAGGCACCTGTTATTTATCACTCAACACGATGGCCAACCCTTTGGGGTTGCATGCATGCTGGTGAGCCGGGCTTAGCCAGGTTAGGCTGCTCACGGCAGCAAAGACGACACACTCTGCTGAGCCAGGCTCTGGCAGGGTGACTCCTCTGCTGGGGTCGTCCTTGTGTAGGTGGAGGTGGGTGCAGGATGGGATTGTTGGCTGCATGGGTACAGCTGAGGTTGTCAGGAGGTGTCTTCCAGATCTGGGTGCCAGAGGCAGCTTTGAAGCCTCATGCTGGGCACTTGGGAAGGGTTTCAAAGTCACTGGTTCCTTGGACTGAGCACTCAATTTGGGGTCTTACCACCTGGACAACACAGTGACTGGTGTCTTGGGTGAGGAAACCCCTCTTTGAAGATGCCTTGCCTCCATCTTCTTGCTTACTTGGGTCATTCATGCACAAAACCATGTTTTTTTAGTAAAATTATACCCAGTTCTTTTCAAAAGAGAAGGTTTTCATCCCCCTCCCCAGGTTTACCTTATCTCAGCCAAATGGGTTCATGGTTTGCAGGGGAAGTAGAGCAGATCGGTAGGAAAGTTACCCATGGCGTCACCTCTGCGGGGTTACATCAGCACATGGTCAGTGGTCACTGGTTGTATCAGGGAAGGTTGACCCACCGAGTGGAAAACAAAAAGGATGCAATAAATCTGCTTTAAGAAAAATGAGGTTAAAAATAAATAAATAAATAAAAGAAACAACAACCCCCCAAGTTTTTCTTTCCAAAGAACTTTGTGTCCTTGTTTAAAAAAGAAAGCACAAAAA
Source organism: Podargus strigoides (assembly GCA_028020825.1). Classification (NCBI taxonomy): domain Eukaryota; kingdom Metazoa; phylum Chordata; class Aves; order Caprimulgiformes; family Podargidae; genus Podargus; species Podargus strigoides. Next base: position 18,669,026 of record CM051663.1, read on the forward strand.
GATCCTAGTAAAATCAGTCCATGTCCTGCATGTTGTTTAGACCTTGATAGTACAGGTGGACGAGGAGGGCTTTGTGCCAAATACTTTTGGTTTAGAGGGAGTGGTGGGAGTGAATTCTCCCAACCGCTCCTAGAAAGGCTTAACTTTCCACACACAAATCAATGACAATCTCCGCTCGGCTGCAGACACCCAGAGAGCGACGCTGCTGGGTTCCCTGTGCAGCTAAGGCAGGCAAGGGGAAGACGAGGGTCGGCACCCGGAGAGGGAAGGTGGGTAGGATGCTCTGTTTGCAGCTTCCGAAATATGTGATGTTTATTTTTTATTCCCCCTTTTAGGGATTTTGTGATTTACTGAGGGGAGGGGAAGGTGCTTGAATTTCATGCTCGGAGGCTAATCACATTCGTGTTAGAAATCTTCGGCGCGTTGTAGCAGTCCTCTGTACTAATCTATCGCCATTTACATGCTTTTTTAATTGCTGTTTGAACTCAAACCTGTGATTCTCTTGCTGATTTCCTTGCTTGGTATCTTAAATCTTTACCGAGCCTGGAGATTTTGGCTGTGCATCAACATCTGTACGATACAACCTCTCAATTTGCATTTGTGGGGTTTTTTTCCAATAAGTCCGGCTTAATTGTTTGTTTGTTTTAGATAGGAAATATCAGTGCAAAAACACATCTGTTAACATCTCCTGCTGGGTAAGCAGAAGGGCTCTGATGAGGGAGGTTATTAATATTTAGAATAGAATAGAATAGGATAGAAAGAAAAGAATAGAATAGAATAGAATAGAATAGAATAGAATAGAATAGAATAGAATAGAATAGAATAGAATAGAAAATATATCCTATTCTATTATACATTTTTAACATTTATTAATATTTGTCTTAAAGTCATTTTTGTTTTGGTTGTTCTTTGCAGAAAACTTGTGTGGGAAAAACCCCACTCTCCTCTTAAACAGTTAAAATGTCTCAGCAGATGTAATGCTGGCAGACAAATTGCGATTAAAGACATGCTGGGCACTGGGGTTGGGGTGAGGCTGCTGCTCTGTGCAGGGTTAAGCCCAGTTCAAGCTGACCTGCCTCAGCTGGGATCGCACAGGGAAACTGGAGGTGCTTTATTTAGAGACCCCTTCCCTGGAGTTTGGGTTTCAATCTCAGTCTATCTCGGGAACTTTCTGCTTCTTTACTAGCAAACAGGATGCAGCAGGACAGTACATTATACCCAGTATAAGCTTTAATATTTTTAACAGCTCCTTCTTGAGATTAAATGCTGTTTCAGCAGCACAGACTCCCTCTCCAGCTCCTCCGATCCTGCATAAGTAATTCCCAGAGCTGTGCCACTGATAAAAACAATAGCCGTGGTTTTGTTTAAGGTTGAGCTGAATGAAAACAGGAGGGGAGGAATGTGCTCAGCAGAGGAAGAACCAGCACTCGGACATCCCAGCATTGCCTTCTGGAGAGTGTTGGGTGGACAGAAACAGTTGGTGGGGTTGTACAGCTTGTTCTGCACTCAAAAAGGGTATGTGGCAGCTACCATCTAGTTCACCCAGGTACAATATTTGGGGGAATGAGACTGAGTGGGACTTCCCCCTCCTTCTGTTTGGTGGAAGTGGGATTGGATGGAGGTTTCTCCTCCTGGCAGGATTTGGAGGTTGGGAGCAGCAAAGGCAGCTGCGTCTATCTGAATCCCAGTCACAGGGAGCAGATGCGGTGGGCACAGCCAGCCCTTGCTGCCTTCAACATCTCCATCACCCTACACCAGAGAGTAAACCATTTGTGGGCTTCTCAATGTGTATCCTGGTCCACCCCAGGACAGCCCAGCAAATAACTCCTGGGAAGGCAGATGAGATGCTTTGCTGCCTTTCCCTGGTCTTCCAATGACTTCCATCACTTCCACCACTGCAAAAAGGACATTTCAAACCCGTGCTCTGGAGGAGGCAGCTTTTAACACCCATTTATGCTTGTGCTTGACACTGTTTACTTCAGGTGCCGGGCAATGAGGAGTCAGACCCGGCGTGTTTGAGCACTGAGCAAGCATTAGCCATACAAACCAGGGATTTTCCAGCAAGCCCGGGGCTGTCCGGCACCTAAGCTCCCTCAGCCTCCTTTGAAATACCTCCTCTAATTAATAAATAAGTGGCAAGTTTCACTGACATAATTTCAGAGCTATTGCTCTTAATTAAATAGCAAGCTATTAAAACAGTTTCAAAACACTGAAGTCTACCTAGTTCATAGTCCTGCTCTTACTTCCATTAAGTGTCACTGGTGGAATGGTTTTATAAATTTGGAAGTAATTAGAAAAAGTGACAGATCTCAGATCGCATCGAAATGTGGTATTATTGAGCATGTGTGGATGATCCTAACAAATGGGGCAGCATCCCTGCCTCTGTCTTCCCAGCATGATGGGGATAGGAAGGCAGGATCATGCCAAGTCCCATCCGCATGGGGATGCCCATGCAGCCCCACATGCAATGTATATATTTATGTATAAGTAATATATATATGTACATGTGGTATATAAAATTGTATAATGTATAATATATATATGTAATACACTATTATGTTGTGTGTAATGGTGTGGAAGGGGCAGCCATGCACTCTGGCACCTAGCTACCCCACTCTGCGGGTTGGGTCAGCGAGGTGGCTGCACAGTTTATTTTTCTTCAGCAGAGAGCTTTAGCGTTGAATAAAGGGAGGGGATCCGGGACTGGGATGCTTCTGCCAAGAATGATTTGGAGGCCTCTTTATATTAGTCAGAGCTTTTTATTCCTTACTGGAAGCCTGAGAGGAGCCGTGCGCCCGGTGGCAACGTTGCTCACAGGTCTGCATAATTTTCAAGTATCACTCATGTGAGCAGCTTGCCTTAATTACAGATTTATGTCTCGCTGCTGTTGGATTGCTTTGTTCCTTGTCCCTCAAAAAGATGCCTCTGTTCTTAAGGAATGGGTGTGTGGTGGATGTGAGTGGTTTTGGGGAGGGGGAAGGACTCCACATCCCATATGGTGGTGTTACAAGGGGCTTGATGTGCTTGGCAGCTGCAGAAGAGAAGGAGGAGGAGGCGACGTCCCACACCATGATGGCACTGCACCCTCTCCATGTGGGTCTGTGCAGGCATGTGGATTTGGGGACCATCAAATGACCTTCACCTCCTGGGGTGGGGGAGAGGCATCAACCTGGCATCGCCATCCCCCACCCTGCCCTGCCTAGCAGGAACCAGTTTGGGAAGTGCCTCTCTGTTGCCCATGGATGAGCCAGCCCAGGAAGAGGTAAGAGACCACTTTGGACTGAGATCCTGGCACTGCTGGGAGGAGGCAGGGTGGAGGGATGGAGACCAGCCAGCTTCCTTACTATGCAAACAACCCACACCCATGTTCGGTGTTTATCCCCACTGAGCCCGTCACCATGGTATCTGGGCACCTTTTGCCAAGGTGAGTTGAAGCTGATGGCGCAGATTCTCTGCCAAACCCCAGGCTCTCTAGGCATGTGTCTGGGAGGGCTCTTAGATCAGCTGGATCTTTCGGAGTTACTGCTGCTGGGATAATCCCAGTTGTTTTGCTGTTGCCTTTGGACCCATCACCGCTGCCTGCCCAGTCCCTGGCCAGCTTCTGTCTGCCATGAGCTCATGAGCTCCTCAAAGCTGGTGCATCCTCATCTCTGCCATGGGATTTCCTTATGCCATGCTGTGCCACGGTGCCAGGCAGGCAGCTGGAGAGGTGGCTTCAGAGCCCCCTGTGCTGGGACTGCTGCCTTGGTGCAAAATTTGAGCCCTTCTCCCCAACGTGGCTGTGGCTGTGGGGTGCTGGGGAGCGATCCGGAGGGTGATGGTGCCTCCAAGAGCACATGAGGTCTGGGCACACCACTGGGGGAGCAACCAGTGATCTATCATGTTTTCCTCACTGTTCATGTAAGCAAGGCAGCACATTTTTTCCTGCAAGGTATTTAGCTGGGAAAAACAAACAAAAAAAGTTTTTAATAATCGATATTGAGCTATTTTGAAATGGGAAATTTCCCCTACTGCCCTACTGGCAAGTTGTTGCCCTGGCCACTCACAAGAGGACATGAGTCACATCTGCTAATCCTGACTCCTGTGTCCCTTCCAGACCTTCTCCCCAGCCTTGCAGGAGTGCAGACCTCTGGTGCAGCTGCTTTTCCTGCACAGAAGTAATTGGTCAGAGGATGAAACCCAAGGCAGCCGCAGATGCACTTCGCGACTTCTCGTTTCCTAGCAGCTGCCCAGCGACTGCATTACAGCTGCTTTTGTAGCCTCTGCCCAGAGACTGAACACCAGGTGAAAGGGGACACTGGAAGTCCACCTCAGCCTGGATTAATACCTCTGTGCCATGGCTAGACACTGGAAACATTAGAAGGGGACAGATTGCAAAAGAAATTAGTCAGATTTGCTTTACTGTCTCATCAGGTCCAAGTCTTGCTGTCTTCTGTCTTTAAGGAGGTGCTGCTTAATGTTGCTTTTATGGATGAGACAACCTTCTCTGTGGATGGGAGGCAGGTGCTAGGTGGCTTAGGGAAATGCAAGGGAACATGAGAACATCTGAGCATCCCAGGGCAAAGGAAAAGGTTGTGACTTACATCCAGGCCCAAGCTTGGTTCACTTCTGGCAACTTCTGCCCTCTTAGTCCATCCTGAAGAGAAATTAAAAAGATTAGCTCCTCCGTGCCTTAGTTTCCCTGGATGTAAAATAAGTCAGTAGTCACCTTCCATAGGCCTTGATCTGCTTTTGAGAGGACTTGGAGATGCTCTGGATCTAGGGTGGTAAAGAGGATTAGAGATTTTACGCTTGTGGCTGCAGAGGAGCAGGCAGGTTGCAATATTCCAGCCTTTCCACCATGCACATGCACTTTCCAAACAGTTTTGTTGCAATTAATTACAGTGTAATTAAAGTGGAACGACAGTGCTAACTAAGGGCAAAATCTTGTGAAACGAATAGTGTTTGGGCTGATTTTGTAATTGCTCCAGGTTCCCCAGATACAAATTACACTGTCAGGGCTCCTGATTTATGGCAGAGCGGTGTACGCACAAATAACTCAGGGCAAGAGCTGCCTGCATGGTTTGCAGGTGCGGGGGTCCATGCCCCATCAGTTCTCCTTGTGGGTGACCCATGAAGTGTGTGGTTTTCCTTGAAGTGTCCCATGGCCAGCAGGACACGCGTGGCACCAGCTGTCCCCCTCTGCCTCATCCCCAAGGCTTCTCATGAGGTTTGCTCACCAGGGAGGTGGCAGTGCTGCCCTGGGTGCAACTCCTGAAAGGAGGGTGTAGTGAGGCAGGGGTGGGTAGTTACTTTCTGCCAGGTAACTACTCATAGGATGAGGGGTAACTGCCTCAAGTTGTGCCAGGGAAGGTTTAGATTGGATGCTAGGAAACATTTCTTCACTGGAAGGGTTCCCCAGCACTGGCACAGGCTGCCCAGGGCAGTGGGGGAGTCCCCATCCCTGGAGGGATTTCAGAGCCGTGTAGATGTGGTGCTGAGGGACGTGGGGTAGTGGTGACTGGGCAGTGGTTAATGGTTGGACTTGATGATCCTAGGATCAACCTCTTCCAACCAAGGCTGTTCTGTGATTCTATGATTCCATCCTGGGCAGAAGGACACAGCTGGTGACATGCCACCAATGGGGACGTGGTGGGCAGAAGGATTTCATTTATCCATGGTGGTCCAGCCTATGGGACAAGATGGCTGATGGAGCATTTTAGCCCTTGGGTCCCAACGTTTTCATGCTTGCAGAAAGTCCCCATGTGGGTGAGCAGGGAAGACTTGGCTTTGCTAAATCGCAGGCAAATTGTGCTGCCTGATCCTTCTTGGGCTTAGTGGGGCCGTGATAAATTGTGCTGGAGCACGGTGACTCAGCTGGGGAAGGTGACCTGCAAAGGGAATACAAAGAGGCTGTGCGCTTATCTGCTTCTCTGAGGGGGACCAGGCGTTTTGTTTTATAGATTTATTTCCTCCACTCCTGTTTCCAGCCTTACTGGGAATATCACACTTTGTTTTTGTGCAGGAAGTCCCTTTCCAGATTAGAGAACCGGAGTGGGTGTTTTCTCACCTTTAATTAAAAGGAGCGAAGCTGTGACTTTTTAGCAAAGAAATCCTACCTTGCAAGCGTTTAGAGGTCATTTGAGTTAATGCATTTCAAGAAATGCAGACAAAAAGCCCAAAGTGTCCAGACATTGCTGCCTGGAGTTTAAAAATAAGTGAGGTATGCTTCTGAAAAAGTCATGAGATCAAGTGAAAATCAAGGAGATGAGCTGAAAGCATCAGTTCTTACAATTAAACCCCACTGTGTTCATTTTTTACCACTGAATGCTGGGGTTTGGTCTGTGAGTTGCTTTCCGCTGGTGTCCCAGTGCTGGTGTGAGCCCACTTGGTCACATCGAGGCTCCCCATGGGATTCAGCCATGGAGAGATAATCTCTTCCCCAGCCACCACAAAATCCCGTGGTGCTCGTGAACATCCTTTGCTGTGGGTCACAGATGGCTTTCCAGGTACACCATGGTGGCTCACACCATCATCCCGCTGCGGCTCAGGGTTCAGCATCTTTCCCTGATGGGTTTTGGCATTGGGTACCATTGTGATCCCCCAGCATACCCCACAGCAGCTGAGCTCCTGCTCTGAATACCAAATCCTGAGACAGAGAAGGAGCCTGTACGCTGATTAATTTGAGCCCGCGCTGCTCTTATCCTGGTTTCAAAGTAATTGTCTCTCTTGTCCACAATTTTCTCTCCTTACATTTCACTGCATATTTATTAGGTTTTTGTGAGGCTATCTGCCGCCACATTAAACCAATTTACTCCTTGAAATGTCTGACCTTTGATCTGCCAGCCACTGCCTTTCAGAGCCAGAAAAAGAGCCTTTAATAACGTGTCACATGAAAGGCTTGCTGCAGAGCCTGTCACTTGCACACCCGAACTCCAGTTAATAAAGTATCAGATGAATCAATTATTGCTTAATAATTGTTACCTATATTTTTGTGCTGAACAAGGGGAGTATTTTTCCCCCTCTATTCCCAGTTGCTTTATAATCTCTCACACACAGCTATAACTAATATTTCTCAAGAAACATCTGCAAGCTTTGTAGCCAGTTGTGATCCTAGCAGATGCAAGATTTTTTTACAAAGGTGTTAGACTATCTGGGTGCATCTCATTTGAGGAGTCCCTGCAGCATCCCTGTGTGCTCTGCCACGTGCTGTGTCTCCAGAGCCCCTCCAGCTGTCCTCTGCACCAGGCACAGGAGAAGAGAGGGGAGGTAGTGGATTGCAAAGTGCATTGCTGGGGCTGTTTTGTCTGTTTTCCAGGCAAGGGCAGTGAGGCAGGGTGGTGTCATGACTTGTCCATCACAGCAAGGTTCAAAGCAGCCACTCCAAGGACCATGCTCCTCACCATCACCTCCCAGCACCCCGGGCACCTCCTGGTGACCTTGTGCATCAAGGCTGGATACAGGCTTCCTGCTCCAAGGGGTGATGCCTCACCTCCTAACCCATGGAAAGAAAAAAGTGGGGAGAGGACCCCTTCCAGTGGGTGCAGGCACTACTGGCACAGCTGGCTCTCCTTGACATGAGACTGGGCAGCTCCCATCATGGTCGTGGCTGCATCCAGCCACACTGGCTATATTCTTATCATGTATCTGAAGTGACCAGTAAGTTATCGCTCACTGCTATAGTGCCATTGAGCTCTCAGGGGTTTGCTGAGAAAAACAGAGACAGGCATGGCCAAGCTGCTGTTGAAACAATTACATGAGAATGGAGTTGGTGGGATGCAATGTAGCTCCACTGGGGTCTCTGCAGACTCAGTGGGGCTTTGCTCTGGGGAGAATTCTCCATAGCACCTAGTCCCTACTCTGGTAGGGACATCGATCCTGCTTCTGCTGAAATCAGCAGTGAAGCTGGATTTTGCAGGGGTGAAATGGGCTGGTGAAGTTTAATCACAGCAATTACAGTTTCTGTCACCTGCAAGGTTCTGCGATGCATCACCCTGAAACAACGTCTTGCCCAGGAGCTACATTTGCCTCCCAGTGACACCTCACCAGGGCAGGAGCAGGCAGCCGTCTGGAGGGGAGCACGCCAGGGTACAGATCCATCCTAGACCTGGCCTTGGCAACACACTTCAGCTTTTATATATTATTTATTTTCCCTGATGCTTTTAATCTCTTACGTAGTTGCACCAGGCTTTCACAAAGTGATAGGAAAGGGTTGAAAAATGCAGGAGGCAACCCAGGTCTCCTCTCTCTGCTTTAATCTTCCCGGGATGACTTCTCACTTGCCATATGGGGAGGGACGTGCTCCTGACATCCCCAGCCTGAAAAACACCACGGCGTTGAGCAGAAGCAAAGTCTTGAGTTTCAAGGGAAGGAGAAACCATCTGTATCGATCTTAAGCACATCTGTGCTGTTTGGCTCTGCGAGGACTTGGTTGCGAGCCTGTAGGATTCATCTTCAGAAAGGCTGGTATTAATTGCTGTTGGAATGGGAAGTGTTAAAAGCTGGGTGAAGAAGAGGTGAAGAAAAACGGGGAAGTCGGGAAATACTATGGGTTGATAATTCTTTCCATCACTCTTAAGCACATTAAGAGCATTGATGGATAAAGTCGTTTCTGTAGGAGGCCATCTGCTAGGCTTTGCGTACCATGAATTGGAAGGGAAGGTGGAAGCGAACATCACCTTCAAACCAAATCCCAAATCTGAGATAGATGCAGATAGTCCTGAAGACCTTCATAAACCTGTACTTCTTATCTGTATTAAGAAATAAATGTACCAAACCAGGTCTCCTTCTCTGTATTGTTGACTCCATTTTGGATGGAGGCACCTAATCCACCTTGCAGCTTTGATACTAGGCTCACACCTTGTGCCTTCATCTCTGCTTACCCAATGAAAAAAAGTCATGATCAGGGCACATTTTTTCCAGGACTGTTACCAAGTTAGCCTGGAATAAGACCGGGATGGGGAGAGAGACCTGTGTTGGCCCTGGCCATGGAAAGCCATGCTGCTGTATTGACCTGGAAGTCCTGTCCCACAAGACCATGCAGAGATTTTCCACTTGTCCTTAGGTTTCTCACAAACCAGCGCTTTGCTTTCATACCTTCCAGCAGGGAGGGCCCTGGAATTGTGGGTTGATTCTCCTTAAAATAATGCTGTCACTTTCACCTTCATCTTTTATGTTTTACATCCCACAGCACCCAGGCAGGAGCATCCCAGCTGAGATGCTCTACATCATTTCCCAGCCCTAAATCTATGGATTCTCAGCTTGTGGCCCCCACCATACCCCATCTGTGTGGGCGAGAGGAAATTTGAGCCTTTCTGACCTTCCGTTTTCCTCCTCGGGAGATGAAATTAATACTCCCAGCCATACTTTGCAGGGATGCTGCTGGGATGAGTTAGTTAATAGACCAAATCTCGTTCGCCTGCCTCCATGAGGGCAGTTGCTGCGTGGCTGAGCCTAACGTTCACAGTTCCAATGACCACAGGGGACTTTGGGTTGGGATGGCTGGAATTTTGCCACGACTTGGGTGGGAGCATCCCGTGGACCCTGCCAGGATCCAACACTTGGGTGGCAAAGGGCTGAGGCTATTTCAAAGATGCCGCAGATGCCTCCCTGCACCACATAATTTCCAGGCTCGCAGTGCTGTTTCTGCAAAGGTAGATTTGGTTTCTATTAATAAGAGGATAATAGCACGGGAAACCTGGCTGCAGGATGGCCCATACCCAATTACTGCAGTCGCTGGGCTACAGCAGCCGCTTCCCTGCAATTATCCCACTGCGCGCCAGTGCAGCATAGCCCTCTGCGTTTTATTCTTAGTAACAGAGCCCCAGGCATGGTCAGGGGGGCTCCTGCAGCCAAAGTCCCCAGTTGGGGGATGTGGGAGCTGAGATGGGGACAGCAGAACCACCTTGGTGTCACCCACCGATGGAGGAGTCCACGGGGGCAACACAGGAGTGATGTCCCCCCAGCCCCAGAGGATGTGGCCATAAGGTTGGCAGCAAGCCAGCACCCTGTTTTGTCCTTGTCCTAAGCCAAGTGGTGCAGGGGGGGGGCAGTCCTGGTGACCCCGATGAGACACATCAGCCGCTGCAGGGTCCATAGCAATCAGCCTCATTTTTTTAGGGGCACAAAATCCCTGATTCAGGTAAGACATGATTTAGTGGTGGACTTGGCAGTGTGAGGTTTATGGTTGGACTTGATGATCTTTCCCACCGAAATGATTTTATGATTCAGACTGGACGTGATGCTTAGTCTTGCTCCCAGTATCAAACAGGTTGTATGGAAGTTCTGCTGGTTTGCACCCACTGGGAATTGGCTCACCCAGTTTAGCAAGCCGGTGTGGGAATCTCGAAGGCAGAGGGTGCAGGGGGTGGTCTGGGATTAAGATTTAGGGAACCCAAGGGGAGGGTTTTTTACAGCACATTCCTTATGCCTCTATAGGAAACTGCTTCGCTTCTTTTTCCCTCAGCTGGGTATCCATGAGCATGGATAATAGCCTGGCAGAGGGATGCAACGAGAAGAAATACATTACAGCCAGGGAGATGCTCAAAAGCAGGCTACCAAAATCACTTGGAAAACATGGAAGACCCTTTTGAAACCTATAGTGGTTGTGGGAAAGCAGTGAATGGAAAATATATGTCAAGTATAAAAAGTGATGCTTAAAGGGCAGGAATAAAACCTTTCTCGTGAGAAAAGCCCAGCTCTAGCCTGTGCTGTTTCAAATTAAGTTTTCGGTTTCCTAAAGGCAGCAGACAATGCTTCACTCAATTCTCCCCCCACTGTCATTAGAACTCAAGTGTGTTGTCTGGATATAGTATTTTGCCCTACCTTAAGAGCCCTAATCTTTTTAGGACCATTTCTTGCTGCTATCTGCAGACACTCAAAAGCCTTCTCGGCCACGGAGTGAAATACAATCCCTGTCTTGGGGAGCTTTACCTCCCCTTTGTCTTCTGCAAAGACAGAGGGAAAATAACCACTTAACAAATCTGCCAGGTCTTAATTTTCTCCCCCCACTCCCCTCCATCTCCCCTTTTGCAGCCATCATTTGTCGTGGGCTGCTTTCTCCCACTGCCACCCGCCTGTTGCAGGGAGATGGCGAGGAGCCTTTTATTGTTTGCTGAACAATTCCCTGCAATTTGCTGTTCGCTATTTCTTTCGGGCTCCTTTAATCCTTTCTTCACTTGCTGCTGCTTATTTTTAGCTCGTGCGCTGTTCTTGTTTCTTCCCAAAACTGTTTATGTTTTGAAAAGCTCCTCTTTGCTGCTGATGGTGCCTTTTTTTTGAGCACCCCTGGTTGCCTGCAAAGTCCCCCCTGCCCTTTTCTTCCCCCAGAGCCCTGCCAGGCTGGGTGTTGGATGCAACGAGCTGCCATTCTCAGCTTTCATGACTTTCCCTGTTTTACCCTTTGGAGTTCTCCTCCAGCCCTCCCTGAAAACTCACTTTCCCTTCGTGCCCACATCGTTTTGCTTTTGTTCAGTGAAAATCCCAGGAATGCCGAGCTCCACCACCAGCCCAGACCCTGCCATCCCAGCTCCTTTGGGTGATTTATGTTGTCCCAGTACAAAATGCGATGGGCTGAGCCACCAACCATGAGGTGTGGGCACAAAATTCAGCAGTTGCCAACTACCTGGCATGGGAAGCCCACTTGGTAGCCCTGATCTGGAGCCCCTCTGAGATTTCAGCTGCCTCTAGTCTTAAGGTAAACATGAGCCTTAGCTGGCAGCCAGCTGATCATCTCTGTAAGGTGGTGAGTTGGGATGTGAAAAAGCTAACTCCGAATTTTGGCTCTACCATGGGCTTCCTCCACAGCCTTCATTCACCAAGCATCTCTGTTCCTTATCTGTACAAACAAGGTAATCTCTTTTTTTTTTTTTTCCTCCCACTGTTTATTTGGAGCATAAGCATTTAGGGATGGATTCGTCCTTCTTTGGTCTTGTTTATACAGTGCTTGTAAGGGGATGAGCATCCCACTTGTAACTGTAAGACACTGGTGCAGTATAAATGGTCACTGCAGTTAATGGTAATAATAATAGAAATAAAAATAATAATAAACCCTGCACCTTGCACAGTAGAGACTTAGTCTCAGCTGAGGATGCTCTGAGCTACCATCAGCAAAGAACAGACATGGATATTTTTATTTCCTTGCCTGTACATATGCTGATAGGGCTTTGCTCCTGTTACTTGGATCTACAGCTGAAGAATTAAAATTCATCTCTTCTCTTGCCTGCAATCAGGATTCAGAAATTCAAGCAGGACTTTCTCATCCATACAAACATCTGCTGATCTGCCTCAATTGACTGCCCTGAAGGCAAACAGCAACATCCAGTATAGCCCCCTTGTTCTTGAGCTATCCAAACTGCCCCCACTGTGTCAGCCAGGAAGATATATTTCATTTCTCCCTGACAGTCCCATCTCCCTGGATAATATTGCAACAAGCGTTCCTCCTTGGGAGCACTGCCTGTCCCTTGGGAAGGCTGTGAGCCTCCCTGTTTTAGGCAGATATATAGTAACTCCACCAGCTCCATCCTTCACGCAGACACAAAGCCGGCAGCATCACCTCTGCTTTTTTTTCCTGGGATCACCCAGAAGGTAGATCTATCAAAATCTTCATCTGTTTTGTGTTGGGTGTTTTTTTTTAATGAACAGGTGAATTTATATTGGAAAAGCAACTTGAATTTCCTGACCTCAGAAATTATTAGGAGTAGGTCTGGAGACACTCTCGTTTTGGTGAATTTTGTTTTTCCTCTAAGATAGGCTGGTGGCTGGAGGTGCAACCCTGGAGCTGTATCTTTAATTGCTGGTTTTGTGAGCATCACAGCAACTGTGCTGTAGTTTAGGAAAAAAAAAGTGCGATCCCTGTTAATAACCAACTCGTCTCTCTGCCAGTGTCTCGGACCATCAAAAAAGAGTTATTTCTGCTGTCTCCTCATAACAAACTGGTTTTCTCTGTTGTCTTTCTACATCGGATGAGTTCTTGCTCCCATTTCCCTTTAATAAGTGCTATTTTGTTTCCATTATTACTCAATAGTAAAATCTTTTCCCGGCGACTTTACCAGAAGTAGATTTACGGCTGTGAAAATAAACTTGGGCGTGATGAGATCTTGTCATCTTATTATCTATAAAGCACCTCACATGACTTTGTAGTTCTCAAAATGTAATTATACATTTAGATTTTTCCATCATCTCAGTTTGCTGCCATTTTTTTGTTGTTTTTTTAAGAGGGAAATGATGAAAACTAAGAAATCTGTGCTTAATATAACTCAAAATATAACTGCTACTGAATTTACCCTGGCTTCTTGCAGAAGATGGGCAGAAAATAATCAGTGTGCTGCGATGCTGCAGACCTGCCCAGAGTGATGTTCATGTTAAGACACATCTTTGGGGGTTTTTTCATGTGCACGGAAAATGTCGACGTTTCCTGGTTGGAGATATGGTATTTACCAATTCTTACGCGGGGCTGGATGTTAATTGTCATCGGAGGCTCTGGGTGTGGGCGAATCATTGTATAATGCCCACACCCTTCGGGTGGCTTAGGGTGCGGCGTTGTCTTTGCCTCACCGTGCAGTTTTCAGATGTATTATTACCCAAAAGTAACACACCCTTCTGTGCTTCATTGTTTTTATTAGGGATCACTCTGAACCAGCGCTCCAAGCACCTGGCAAAGCCACCGTTGGATGTGGAGCTCATAACTTAGGCTTGCCTGGGCTTCCCGCTGGGATTCCCTGCGGAGGAGCTCTCACTGCTCATGCTTTGTGATGGGAGCAGGTCAACTGGGGCATCTTGATAGGCATATGGGCATGTAGCCAGAGGCATCCAGCATGTTTGGAGACCACCAGGGATTTGGGCTGATCTTACCTAGGCTGAGATCTTAGATGGAGCTTACCTAGATGGGGCTTTCCATGATGAATAGCAGTAGGAGACAGCGAGGTGGGAACTGGACAGGGCAGGAGTGAATTACCCCTTTGCAGAGGACTTCTAGCCTGAGCTGTTTTAGGGACTGTGGTTGGACTTGCCAGGTACAAGGCTTTTTGAATTTTTGCCGGGCCATTGTAGCTTTGGCACCCGATATGTGTGCTGTCCCGCCTCAGTTTACCACCTTTCTGTGAAATGAGAATCATGATGACTACATAACCGCTTCTTCCACATGGTGCAGGATCCTGGTGGTGACCAATTATCAAAGAATTACAGAAACACAGACTGGTGGGGATTGGAAGGGACTTCTGGAGATCATCCAGTCCAAACCCCTGCCAGAGCAGGGTCACCCAGAGCAGGTCGCACAGGATAGCGTCCAGGAGGGTTTGGAATGTCTCCAGAGAAGGAGACTCCACCACCTCTCTGGCAGCCTGTTCCAATTATAACCAATTCTGCCTCCAAATGAAGCCTTTTCTTGCAATCTGTTCAGGAAAGGCCCGTCCTGTTGAAGAGCCCACTTCATACATCCCATATGGCCTTTTCCATAAGCACACCAGTCGTCATATCTTCTCCACCCTAGCATGGCCACCATGGTGGCCCTTCCACCATCTCCACCTGGCCAGCCCTCAGGAGCATCCATGGTGTCAGTTGTGAACTCCCCATCCATGGTGACCCCTTTGCTCACCTCTAGGCCACCTCTGTCTTCTCTGACCACCCAGTTCTCCTTCTGTGAAGGGTTTTATTACTTTTTCTTGCCTGAAGTAGGCAGCTGCATTTAAATGAAACACATCCAAGGCAAACTCACAGAGAAGTCTCACCTTTCCCCGTGCCACATGATTGAATAGGGGGGCAAAGATGCAGCCCCCTTATTAGAGTGATATAATTTTCCATCTCAAATAGGAACCAGGGATGTTTTAATGATTGGGCTCATTAGATGGACTTTCCACTTAAAGTGTCTGTCTGGCAATTAAGGCTGGGAAAAACATGACTGATGACCACACCTTCTGTGACTTAATGGGGAGTCTGAAGGCTGATCTTATTATCACACTGATAAAGTCTGTGATAAAAAAGAATTTAAGATACTCTCTAGAGATTTATTTGCCCATTAGGAAGCTGCCAGGAGAAGGTTAAGGGAATTCGTAAGGTCAAAGCTGAACAGAGAAAAGTACTAAACGCTTGGGATCTGGGTGCACAGAAACTAGATGACAGTTTCTACTCTTTGTGACCTGGTACACCGCCTTCACCAAGTCACTTTGTTTCTGGCTTTTTTCCATTGTGGATGGTCATCACCTTGGGTGGGCATTGTGCTAGTCCTGCTGATGCTTGAAAGAAGTATCACTACGGCTTTGCCTCAGTGGCACAAGTCCCTGCTGCCATCTGCTTCCATAGATGCCCGTGGAAAAGAAAATGTGTTGAGTGGAAGGAAGCGCCTACAGTCGGAAGGAAAACGATGGCATTTAGGGCAGGGAGCTGAAAAAGAGTACGGCAGAATTTCTGTTCTCCTCCAAGAGCATCCTCATGGGTCCTCCATGATTCCCTAACCTATTGTGTCCACTTTAAAACGTGACCCGCTGTAATATTTTACTTAAGCCTGGTGTTTAATGGACTGGAACTTATTGTAGAGCTCACTGTGCTGGCTTCAAAACCTCCTGCTGGGTACCGTTTTACTGGCATTAGCTTGCCATAGCTTGTCAGTGATTTTAACTGTGCTGATGGGTTGAACGCCCCAGGATACAGGAGCCGGCTCTTGCAGCTTTGTACTTCGCTTTAGCTTCCTTAAGTACAGTTGGGAGAGGTAATTCAGCCAAATGTTTTAGTACAAAGTGAAGTTTTTGATGACAAAAAACCCCTACCTTGTGTGTGGGTCAGTTTTGTCAGTTTAATGGAGGAATGGTGGAGAAGGGATGCCTTTCATTTCAGCATCTTCAAAGCAAATCTCTTGACTTCCACAGGCAGCGTGATTTGTTTGCCTCAACATTTCCTGTGTTTTTAATTAAACAGATGCTCGGAATTTAGAGAAAACATTTTGTTTCAGGCCAAGAAAGTTATTTTTTAACATTTTTCAGTTGCACAAAGGAGAAGGCCTTCTCCCTCCCACCCTTCCACTCTCATGAACCAGAAAAGACTCCCCTCCTTCACTCCGTATCCTTTGCAAGGGGGTAGCGCCAACTCTGGTCCCATCTGGTCTACTAGGAAAGCAAAGAGGCCCAGACTTCTCTCGTTGTCCCTTTGTGCTGGGAGGCAATCCTCCCCAACACACCATCCCACCCCCACCCCCCCCGCCATATATATATATTACTTAGAATTGCATGAAAACCAAATAACTTAATATGAAGGCACTGGCTTTATGTCTTTTAAGGAATCCTTTTGAAGTTGACTCTTGTGACCTTCGAGGCCCTGCATAATTTCTCCTTCTCCTCTCTCCTCCTCTTTGTTGTTCCTTGCACTCCTGTAAACTTCTGCCTGCTTCCCTCATCTCCTCCCACCCTGCTCCATGACTCCACTTATCTGTGCCCTGTGTTTGAAGCGCTTGGTGGCTCCTGCAGCCAACAGCCTCCTCTCCCCCCCAAGCCTTCCTCCCAGCTCCTCTCTGTTAGGAGCCTCTCCTACCCACTCTGTTTTTTCCAGCTGGCATTTTACCTGGTCTCTTTCCACCTCCTGAATTGCTTTTTCCTCCCTTCCATTGGGAAATGTTAAATTAGGGGACTTGCCTTAATCTTCTGGCTGGCCAAGTGCAATGTGTCCACCCACAGCTTTCAGCAGGGGATGGGCTCTCTTCCCTCTCTCCGGACCGAAGTAGGACTCCACCTTCCCTTGCTAACAGTCTAATAACTGAGTGACCTTCCAGAGCTGAATCCACATCATGTCCAACCCTACTGTCTTCTCTGTTGGTCTCATGGTCTGCCCGTAGGTGGTCATTGGGGATGTATATTCCCACACCATCCAGTATGCAGTGGGGTCCCAGCATCCCATCAGTAGGCTCTAGCAATGTTCTGAAGTCAGAGTTTGGAATAATTCAATGAAAAAGGTTTCAGCCAGTGAAAAAGATCATTTAGGTGGTAAATAAAAATTGCTATGGAGCTTCAGTTTTACCAGTTCAGGGAATGGTTTTCTCTGTTCACCAGAAGTTGTAGCTTTGCTGGGGTGAATGGAAGGACTCAGCTGACTTACAGAATCATAGAATGGTTTGGGTTCGAAGGGACCATCGAAAGGCCATCCAGTCCAACCCCCCTGCAGTGAGCAGGGACATCTTCAACCAGATCAGGTTGCTCAGAGCCCCGTCCAACCTGACCTGGAATGTTTCCAGGGATGGGGCATCTCCCACCTCTCTGGGCAACCTGGGCCAGTGGTTTACCACCCTCATAAAGAATTTCTTCTTTCTTTCTGACTTCAATGGGACAAGTAGACTTCTTTCTAAAGAGTAAATTTAGGTCTGAATGAAGAATGTGTACACATGCACACACATGTTTCATGGAGATATTTAGGCATGAGAGTGCTGGTATTGGAGAGGAAGCAAAACTCTTGCCCTGCATTTATCTGGGCAAGGTTTTCTTGCTTTCCCCTGCGAAGGAGGAATATGGATTAGCTCCTGGTGGAGGTAAGGTATTCATAGTGATTTCACAAGGACTCGAATTCCTCCTGCAGCAAACATGTGAGCTGAGAAAGGGCCGCAGTCGTTAGTTTTATGAAGAACTGCTCTCCTTTCTTGCCAGGGTACAGAGTTCATTTTTCCACTGACGCATCTCTAACAAACACCCAACGAGAGCGTGGCACGGGGAGCCAAGTGATTGTGTTGTCATGGCAAAGACTAGTGAAAGAAGAGCAAGATTTATATCGTGGCTGCTCAGAGAGTTGGAGAAGAATGGCCCAAAGCCAGAAGTCATGCAGGCATGGCTGATACGGTCTGCAGTTTTTGCCAAGTGTGGGCTGATTGGTGGCTTATGTGAAATGGGCTGCATAGTCTTGGTCCAAGTCTTGGTGGGCATGATTCCACATCACAGAAACCAGCCGTAGAGTTGACACTTCTGCTGACAGTCTTAGCAGAAAGATGAGTTGCTGAATTGGCCCTGAAGATTAAAAAAAAAAAAAAGATCTGAACAATTTTGCAGCAGTTAGAGAAGTGCTACCTTCTAAGCAAGGAAGCAAGGAGAGCAGATGACCCCAGAAAGCCCAGCACACACACATGCAACAATGATAACGTACATAATTACATCCTATCTAAATTTTCTTTGCTGCAACTTCTGTCCATAGCATCTTGTGCTCTGAGAAGAGTCTGTCTCCATCTTCTCTATAGTTATACATTAGGTAGATAGATGAAAAAATCTATCTACTAATCTAATCTATCTATAACCCCTTCTTCTCTAGGCTGAACAAACCTCTGTTCTCACCTTGTGTGCTGCAGCCCCCTGACCATCTTGGTGTACCTCCACAGTGACGATGTCCATCTAGAGAGCCCAAATCATACACAGCGCTCCAGCTGTGGTCTCACCAGTGCCAAACAGAGGGGAAGGATCATTCCCTCAGCCTCTAGGCAACGTATTTGCTAATACAACTCAGTATGCATCTGGCCATTTTTGCTGCAAGGACACGCTGGTGACTTCTGGCCATCTCATTAGCCACCAAGACCAACTGGTCTTTTTCTACAAGGTGGCTTTCTAGCCAAATACTGGTGGTTCTTACTTCTTTCTGAGGTGGTATGGACGGGAAGCACTAGGGTCTTGGCAGAGGTCAAAGGATGAGGAACAGACTGTCCCTGGAGGTGCAGGGTCTGGAGGATCAGACAGGGTATGAGCTTGGCCATGTTGTGTGTTGCTGGCTCAACCTTACTCTCTGAAAGCACAAAGCCCGTTAATGACTGAGAGGTGAGATGGCCGTAGGAGCAGGAAAGCACCCATATAAAGCCTGAGGATACACTGAAGCACTTTTTTTTTTTGTCTGAGGATTGTTCTTGTTCAGAGGAGGTGCAGATTGTGTAGCCAGTCTGGTTGCTGATGTGGTACCTGCCCTGTGAATACAGAGGGAAGATTTCTGTCTCCACCGCTGCCCATCCATCACCTTTCACAAGCCTAGAAGCAAAAGGAAGAATAAAAGGAATAACAAGAAAATAAAGAAACATTGCAGCCAGAAAGCTATCCTCCGTGTTTCACAATTCTATAAATTATGCCCTTCTTTTCCCCTTTAATCTCCAGGCATATAAAACATGCTAGCAGCAGAATCATATTCTTCCCATTAAAGTTTCAGAAGAGAAATACTGGTCCCATCTGCCTGTTTAGCAAAGCAGGGCAGTGCACAGCCATTTCTTTTTTCTTTTTTTTCTCCTCAAAATCTGCTTTATAGCAGGAGTTTTCTCTTTTAGGACTGGCCATTCATTTCATTTTCTTATTTCAGTGTGCATTTTCACAAGCAGCCTCCTCTTTATTCTCACATGGGGCTTTCTCCAATGCCTTCAATCTCAAGTGCACCTCAAGAGCAGAGGTGCAACCTGCTCTTGATGATGGCCAAAGACAGATAAAGGTCATTTAGGACTTCAGCAGGGCTACTAGAGATGGATTTCTGCTTTGAGGACAGACACACTGTCTAAACAGCAAGAGCTGGCAATAATGAGAAATCAATAAACGGGATTGTAGAGACACCCATGTGCTTCACTGTCATCCATCCCTACTTGCCTCCAAGGATATTTGGGGTTTTTTTGGCATTGATCTGGTTTTGGGATGGGTATGAGATCGTAGGGATGGACTGTCTGCCTGGAGCAGGAGTTGAGCGTGACATCATCCTCTGCCAAACAGGGTCTTCATAGAATCACAGGAGGGTTTGGATTGGAAGGGACTTTTCAGGACCATCCAGTCCAACCCCTTTGCAGTGAGCAAGGACATCTTCAACCAGATCATGTTGCTCAGACCCCTGTCCAACCTGGCCTGGAATGTTTCCAGGGATGGGGCATCTCCCACCTCTCTGGGCAACCTGGGCCAGTGGTTCACCACCCTCATCACAAAGAATTTTTTCCTTATATCTGGTCTGAATCTCCCCTTTTATAGTTTAAAACCATCACCCCTTGTCCTATTGCTACAGGCCCTGCTAAAAAGTCTGTCCCCATCTTTCTTATAAGCCCCATTTAAGTACTGGAAGGCCACGGTAAGGTCTCCCCAGAGCCTTCTCTTCTCCAGATTGAGCAACCCCAACTCTCTCAGCCTGTCCCGATAGCAGAGGTGCTCTAGAATGCCTGTTCTGTGGCTTATCATGGGTTACCTGAGGAATGCACAAAATGGCTTGAATGACTATTTGTAGTGCTGTGCCCTTACAAATCCCTCCATCCGGTAGAAGGATATGTTCCTCTTTTTTACCGTAAAGCCTCATTCCTATGCAGTGGCTTTCAGAGCAGAGCTAATTCAGAGGACCAGGGCTATGTGGCTGTTTTTTCCATGCCTGGAGATTTACACCCGCACTCATGCCCTGCTCGAAGTATAAATCAGACTGTGGTCTATTAGATGTCTTCTGCATTTCCAAGAAGTCATGTGCAATGGGAGAAGGGATCCACTGCAAATTTTGCACTGGCTTTTGGGGGCTAAATGCCGCTGGGGGAATACAGCCACAGGGGAATTATATTCCCCTTCCCTGATGGCTTCACCATAGAAGAGGCTTTTTTTTCTTACCACCTTGGGCAAGAAGCTGTTTGTTTTGATATAGGTTCAAATTTTATTTTTAAACAAAATATGAAAAATGCAGGAGAGTAAACCGCACTCTGTTCCTTAAAATGAATGGAAGAAAAGACAGGGCTAGAAAAATATTCTCGGATGCACACACTTCATGAGCATGTACCTTGGCCTACACAGCATTGAGGAGCTCTGGATGTTTAACTGGATCATACCTTTTCCTCTATAAGGTGCTTTTTATAAGGGCTTGATTGAGCTTTTGGGCTTACAAAGTCCTGTAGCCCATCTCTGCATACAAAATGCCAGCAGCTCCCCTTTTGCTCTGACTCTGCAATACTATTTAGAAGAGGGAGTGGAAACCAAACCTACCTTGAGCGAGCCTGTCTCCAAGGCCATGACTCAGGGAAAGGGGAAAGGTCTGGGTTTTTTGGCCATCCATCTCCTCTTAAACCCCTCCTGTTGCTCCTAGTCTGGTGAGGCAGACATCTCCCCTGGATTTTTCTTTATTCTCCACGCTTTACGTCCCCTCTGCATGCTCCTGATTCAGTGCTCAGCCCTCAACAGCCATGGAGGGAGACTTCAAACTCCCACTTTCCCCATTCAGGAAGGCTGGAGCCACCAGCATCCACCTGGGCAAGGGAAGCAGCCCTGCTCGTAGCCTCCCGCACCCACATCTGTGCTCTGCTCATACACACGCCCACAGCACCATTACCTTATAATTAAATCTCTTTTTCCCCAACTGGAAGGATTCTGCTATAAACAAGGGTTTTCTCTAACCAAAATTGCACTTGGTGGAGGGCAAAGAGCCACAATAACTCAGGCCTTTGTTCTGTGTGCAGGGAGCAAGTCCCTCTGCCTATCCTCAGGTATGCCAACAATGCGAGCGGAACTCCCCTCAACCTGACATGAATCTCAGGGCAGGGTTTGCAAATAGAGGCAGTGGTCAAAATGGAGCTTAAGTGCATGTATAAATATTTTGAAGTAGTGACTTGGAAAAGGAAAGTCCCCGGCGTACCGTGGCACTGGTGTTTCATCGAGCGCTGGTCTGCGGCTTTGAAGTGTGGCATTGGCAAGCTGCTGGGTTCCTGCCCATTCCTCAGAAAGGCTGAATAGATATATATATACGTATATAAAAAAACCACATAAAATATAAGACACAGCATTGAGGCTCATTTTTTGGTGAGTGTCACAAATGGGGAGAAGAAATTAAAATGCTGCAAGGGGTATTTTGCTAATGTGATGCATATATGAAGCAATATAATGCAGATTAGAAACGCCAGAGATGGAAGGTGAGGTGGGTGGATGGAGAGCTAGTTCTTTCCAAATGTCTGCTTTTATTATGGCCCCTTCACTAATGAATTTTCGTCTCCTAGAAAGAATGCACTGTAATACATTAAACCAGAGACTGACTTATCTGTGTTGTGAAAAGAGATACAAAATACAGACAGTGAAATGATGGGGTAAGTGGAGTAAAATGATGATATTTTCCCAGCCAGGACAAAAACTATGGTCTGAAGCAGTGTGAGTGATTCCATATTTCTGATGGTGCTCTTCAGGACATCTCACAAACCTATTTCAGGAGGTGACTCAAACCTGCACCCTGGTGAGGGTACGCAGAAGCAGCCGTGTGCTCCCCATGCATGTGCTCCCTTCTCCAACACACAGATACTTGGGGTTGTTGTTGTGTTAGATGTCTGTGTTTCTATTTTTTTGTGTAAGATAGCAAGAGCAAACCAGCTGCTTTATAACATACTCTGTCTAGGAGCTGCGAGCCAAAACCTCCACAGGTATGGCTGTGTCACACTGCACTGTGAGGCTGATCTGTGACATCCCATAGGTTTTCCTGGAAGTTGTAGCTCTTTAACTAGACTGGCCTAGTTATACTTGTACCGTTTCCCCCTGAGCAGATGCAGTCAGAGCTGTACAGATGTTGCCTTACACATCCAGCTGTGCCGATGGAAGATGATGCCTCTCTCCTGGAGGTTCCTGCCTCTATCACTGTGCTGCTGGAACCATCCTCCTGGAGCACCAGCCAAGTTCCCATCACCCAGATGTCCATAGCAGCTGGAAGAAACTTGGTTGCTACTTCTGCCCAGCAGAAGTAGGGATTTTCATAAGAACAGCCTGAAAGGCAGAGCTGTGAGGAGCAGTTACCTCTGGCCTGATAGTGGATGAGAAGCTGGGGGTCATTTCTCATGCCTCTGGCATATCTTGGACCAGGAGAGAGCATCTGTCCTCAGTCTTCAAGTGCTGAATAGGGGCATATGTAGTCCTTTGTGTGAAAGGGAATCAGCCACCTTGACATAAGATGCTTCTGTAATGTTATAGCTGTCCCTGTCCTACTCTTGTGCCCATGCAGTCCTTTCTGTAACTCAGGAACTAGCTACAGATCCCACACCAACGTCTTCATGGTGGCACCAGCATAGAAGCTCACTGCAGGATGGTGCAATTCAGATCCATCTGCAAGACTGTCCTGCAGACCACTGTAACATCCTCATCATCTTTGCACTGGTGCAAATCCAGAATAGCATCAGTTAAATCCCTGGAGTCAATTCTTAGTTACACCAGGATAAATAAGAATGCGCTTTACCCGGCAAAGCCTGAAAAAGGCGTAAAATCCATCTGTTCAGCTCCAGGAAGGCCAAGTTCTGGCTGTAGCCATCACCCTGTAATTCAAAGACTCCTTTGGACATCCCCTTTGAGTCCAGACATGTGAGCAGCTTCCCTTGAAAAGGTTTCCTTGTAAAGCCTTTGTGAACTTGTGCATGCATTGCTGTTATGATTATCGCACATGTAATTTCATTTGACATTGTAATGACAGCATGGGGAGTTCAAAATGTAACAGTAAATATAGTTGTTAGGGAAAAAAAAAAAAAAAATCCCAGCCCATCATCCTGAATGCCTCTTCACGTCATGGGAGAGATGCAGACAGACTCCAAACACCATCAGCATTTCTGGATTCCAGTTGGAAACTGCCTGGAGTTCGGGATAAGCCAAAACAAACAGGCAAGACTGTCTCTCTTTACATGGCAGGGCTGCATTTTATCTTCCTTTTTCCTATTTTCTTTTTTTTTTGAAGGGTCACCCCTTTAAAATCCCAAAGAGGGGAGAGGCTGGGGTTTCTCCCTGCTTGCTTGGGCTGCTTGCATAGCTTGTGGCGTGATGCGGTCCTGATCCCATACTCGCACCCAACCAAGAGCTGAATCCTGACTCAAGCCCCGGTTATTTTTGAATGCTGTGGGTTTGCAGTGCTTGTACTGAAAGGTCATTTGCCAATTCCATTATAAGCCTCATTTACAACTCAGCTGTTTTAAATCAAATCAGACTGTGAGTTGGCACGTGCGTGTGGTCAGCTGAGATGTAGGACTTGCCTTGGTCAATCCCGCAAACCCCCTCCTTGCTTGCAGAAGCATCAGATGAAAAATTAATACTATTGATTTTCAATTTATTTTTTTTTCCGTGCATTTGAGCTGAAACATCTAAGCAGTGGATATTTTTCTTTTCCTTCCTCCAGGTTATATCTTGGGGAGAGTTCAGATGTTGGGGTTTTTTTCTGTTGGTCCTCCACCAGCTTTGACTATATTTACCGAGCTGGGCATGGGTGGACCCGACCGAATCACAGAGATTGCTCAGGCAGGTGAGGCTTTGCAGGATCAGGGCAGAGCTGACAACTCGGCTGCTATTTAGCTTTCTAGAAGGTTGGCAGAGAAACCAGGGGCTTCACTCACAGAGGGAGCCAAGATGCAAATGAGATCTGAATCTGACCCCTCATCTTCAGTTAAATTGCACTGTAACCTTGAGAGCTGGATTAAATTGTCCCCTGAAGACAGGGAGTTGTGTCTGGATATTCGGTGCTTGGGCCACACTGTAAGGTTATGCTCATATATTACCTGTGGTCTTCAGAGAGCTCATTAGTTGGGTGGTTTACATACAAGAACTCTGGATGAAAGTCTCATCCCTTTCCCTGGGCATCCTCTGCCAAAGCCCAGCAGTATTTCCTCCAGAAATGCCCAGCTCAGGGGTTAGAGACGTGATGTACCTCGCTGAGGTTTCAGCTTGGTGGGGGCGTGTGAATCAGAGGAGTGTTGGATGGCAGAAGAATGATCATAGAATCACAGAATCACAGAATGGTTTGTGTTGGAAGGGACCTTTAAAGGCCATCCAGTCCAACCCCCCTGCAGTGAGCAGTGACATCTTCAACCAGATCAGGTTGCTCAGAGCCCTGTCCTACCTGGCCTGGAATGTTTCCAGGGATGGAGCACCCATGCTGCTCCTCCTCAGGTCAGCAAAGGATGAGGAGATGCAATATTCACCCGTTCTGTCTCACACCCCTCTGCAATGGAGCTGGAGCTCTACATGACTCTGAGAAGACACTCATATGGGTAAAAACTGTGTGGATTGTGTCCCATCTCTGAATATAGGGACTTGAATTTTCACCCTATGTTGGGTTTGACTGTGGCAGCATGGTCCAAGCTCCAGGCTAGACTTCTGCCCATGTTACAGATGATGGAGTGATGGTGCTGGAGGGGCCATGTCTTTGCAGGATGGATTGTCATCACAGGACGAGATGCTCTGCAGAGGCACCTTCCATGAATACATCTCCCTGAAAGCCACTCTATGTCCATGTGAGAGCTATTCTGGCCTGACCGTAGCATGGGAGCTTATTTGCTTAGTGCTCCAGGACTTAAATGGCAATTAAAAATGAATGAGGCTGCAA
Source organism: Podargus strigoides (assembly GCA_028020825.1). Classification (NCBI taxonomy): domain Eukaryota; kingdom Metazoa; phylum Chordata; class Aves; order Caprimulgiformes; family Podargidae; genus Podargus; species Podargus strigoides. The sequence continues at coordinate 18,694,280 of CM051663.1, forward strand.
AGGCTCTCACATGACCCAAGCAGAAAATAACATTTTGGGTGATGCTGGAGGAAAATAGACCTATCTGAGGTACTGCTCTCATAAATACCCATGGGACTGTGAGCCTAATGCCAATGTGGTGTAAGTGACGGAGGGCATGGTGGGAGGTGGAAGCTGAGGCTGAACTTGTGTTACAGTTAACTTATTGTTACCCATAGCAAACTATGTTTTAGAGAGGTGCTAGATCCTGAGGTTGTCCTTGTGAGAGGTAGGACGAGGCTTCTGCCACTGCCTTGGTGCAAGGCTGAAGATGCCTTGGCCATGTGGTGGGCCCAGTGGTGGGCATGTCGTGGCCAGTGCATGAGGATAGGGGCTCCTCATGGTGGGATGATGTTTGGAGAGGTGGTGGGGGCCAGCAAGGGATGTGCATGACTGGGGATGCCCAACAATGCTGTGGGGGAGCCTGAGGAGGGTCCGGAGGAGCAGCCCTGCCCATGCAGGGGGGTGGAGCATGGCTGCTGCCAACGCCACCAGTGAGCTGAGCCTCCCACCCCGCCGCTTCTGGAGCCTGCCCGTACCTGCTCCCAAGCCGATATTAAGCCTGCTCAAACACTGCACCGCCTTCTCCTCGCATTGTTTTCTGTACCCCACACCCAGCACCAAAATAGCGATAACCCCCCCTTTCCCCACCCTCCCGTGGTGACTCAGGCTGGCGAGCAGGCACACATCTGCTTCTGATTTAATGTGCTAGTGCTCTGACCCTTTTATTTTTACTCCCAAAGTCCTCCCTTCGGTGGCTTTCTCTCTGGGGGCAAGGGGAGAGAAGAGGAGGGGGAGCTGGATCCCCATCCTTTGCCCCTGGCTTTTTTGGAGCATCTAAAAATATACTTTGTTTTATTTTATTTTGGAGCCGTGTTTTTGCGCAGGCTGGTGACAGCCTTGTCCAGATCCACGGCCAAGTCCCTCGCAATCCTGTCCACTCCAGAGGGACGCCAGCCAAACCAGTTTTCCATGGTTAAGCTGGGCACATTTTTCCACTGTGGGTTTTTTTTTTCTTTTGGTCAGGAAGCAAACCCACCCAGTGAGTGCACACTGTTCAATAGGGGCCTTTTTTTAATTTCTTTTCCTTTTTCTGGCTCCGAAGAAAAGCAAAGCGAGAGGGAGCAAAGGGGCCTGCCTATTCTCCCAGGGGAACTCAGAATGGGAGGAAATCACTTTTTTTTTACTCTTTTTAAGGCTGTGCTGGAAGGAGGTACCCGCCACCAATGGGCTCATGGTGTTGTGATGTTGTGTACCAGTAGGGATATATCCTACATACATATATTCTATATAACCCCCTATAGCAGGGGCTGGGCAGCTTGGACAAGGGGGAAGGTGGTGTTGGAGGGGAGTGGCTGCAAATGTGTGGGCAGAAATGCCACCAATGTCACATACCTCGTGGACCCTCATCCAGATCCTGTCAGAAATGCTGGAGGGACCAGCAACCTGATGATCAGCCAGGCCAGCTCTGGCATAGGCGCATCTCTGGTGGGCATTTTCCTCTCAGTCTCTTTTTTTTCCTCTTTTTGGTGTTTTGGTTTTTTGGGGTTTTTTTTGCAGAGCATGGCGTGGGTGGGGGGACACGTCACTTGAAATGTGAGTGAGTTTCCATGAGAGTGGGATGGTTGCACAGTATGACTGGAAACTCTTCTGTTTCGCGTGACATATTCCCCCTCCCACAGGATTTCTACACACATAAACACACACGTGTATAATGTGTATATATGTGTGTGCATATAGATACATAGGGAGGAGAGATATTTAGCCATTGTACCAGTGACATTGTACAAAGTCCTCTAAATGCTGGAGCATGGCTAGTAGAGCCTCAAGGCTAACGTAGAGTCCTGCAGAGAGGGATCACTGAGGGTTTCCAAGAAAAAGCCTTATAAGTAACTGGGTATTGAGCACCTCAAGCCTTGCAGAAGCCACAGCAGAGAGGAGCAGAAGGGACCTGATCCCCAGAGCACCATCCCCTCAAGCTCCAGACCTCCACAGAGATGCTTGGGTGGGTCAGATAAAGCCATCCTATAAAGCTCCCTCCCACAGTACCTGCCTAGACACTGTGGTTAATTAGTTTGCCCCTGCTTTGTGAGTAGATGTAGCCCTCAAAACACCATCTGGAGCCCGGCTGTCTCTTCAATGTAGCTCCACTAATTGTTTATGTCCGTTTCACCATTTATCACTGGGATCACCCTTTGCCAAAACTTGCTCAGCACATCAGATGGGGCTTGTCGTGCAGCATTCAAACTTAATCGAGCTGCCACCCAGAAGTGACCCAGAGCTCCTGATTTTGGAGATTTATGTAAACTCTGAAACTGGGAAGTGTGCTGGGTAATTTAGAAAAGACAGACAGAAGAAACCAAAGTGAAAACATGGCCCTTCAATTATAGGAGGCATTGAATTCTACTCTGGCCCTGCCAGAGCTCTTATTAGCATTTATCTGGGGCCCAAGGACTGGTTTCAAGGAAATAAGAGAGCCACGGGGCTTGGTTCTTGTGGTGTGACAGCATCTTCCTAGCATTAGTCCTGTAGTGTGCAGAGCTGCTGGGTGGCAGGTCCCTGCAGGCTCACCCAGAGGCAAGGTGTTGATCCACCAAACTTCATACCAGAGTCTGGGAGCTCCTTATAAAATGATGTTCAGGTCTGGACAGTCTGGGAGACCTTGTGGTAGATCTAAGGGGATGCTGGAGCTTTTTGGGTGCCTGATGCCTGCCATGATGAGCAATGAGGGAGAGAGGAGAGAAGCTCAACCTGTTCATTATCATATGCAAATGCAGGGGCCAACTTAGAGTCATAGAATCATAGAACAGCCTTGGTTGGAAAAGATCTCTAAGGCCGTCAAGTCCAACCATTAACCCAGCACTGCCAGGTCACCACTACATCATGTTTCTCAGCATTTGAGCAACAAGCACATAGAGAAGCTGAGGCCAGGAAAAATGGCCTTAACATAAATACCCCACGGGCTGGGGTTGGGTCCTGGTGGTCTTGGAGCAGTGGAAAATTCCCATTACAACCAGTAGCACCCAACAGTTCAGCTCACTGAGGGAGGACTTGATTCATAATCTGCAATTTTGCCAGATTGTATCTATACATAAGCAAAGTTGTTGAAGAACAAGGTGCCCGGTGTAGGCTCCTGGTAGCTGGAGCTAACCTACAGGGATAGATTTGTTGAGAGAGGCATAATATTTGCTGCAATGTATAAATAGCCTTTAAAAATTCCTGAGGATGGATTCACAGGGGGCACAGGAAACACTTGTGCCTCCACACCTCAGAGAGCAAATGAGTGGCACCTGTAATCACTATTCATCTTTTCAAGCAAATAGTCCTCCTGGTACTTCCCAAGTGATGCCGTACCAGAGAAATACATCAAATCTCCAGTACTGACATGCCCCAGGTCTGCTTGGCTGGCTAAACTTCCATATGAATTTTGGAAACTGGGAAGAGTGACTGTCACTGAAATGAAGAAAGGGTTAAATATGTCATTGTCGGGATAACTGGACACTCTGGAGGTGCCTCTCCAACACCTTTTATTTTGGATTATCTGATGTAGATGGCTTTCTGATGGCCTGCTTACAGGAAACTAATAGTTTCAGCCCCAAAAAGCCACTTTTATATAGTAAGTATATATATATATAAATATATATGGTTCACATGAGCTCAACTTGCCAGTCCAATGTTGATAAGGATCCTTGTGTGCCCAAGGATTTTGTTTGGAGATTAGTATTAATACTGAAAAGTCTAGTAGGTGATGGAGAAATACCAGGCTGAAGGTCACTCATGTGATCTCAATCCCTGATGCGTAACTACTTTAATTATGTGACCAAACCACACAGCTTCTGGGGCTTTCTTTCAGGTAGGAGCCATCTCATGCATCCTTGGCTCTGTGGAGGCTGGCCAAAAAGGGTTGGGATGTCCTCTCGGGGCTCCTTGGCCATCCTTCTCCTCCCAGCATCAGTGGGAGGTCTCCATCTGTGTCAGTGTCACTGGGGCTCTGGCTGGCCACAGTAGGCAGCCTTGGCACTGATGTCCTATGGAGCATCCCCTTAAATTGCACTGACATGCTTCATTGATGGAGCTGCTCCCTTGCCAGGAGTCATGGGGGATGATGCCACCTCTGCAGACATCTGTGGGGCTTTCTCCCCATCCTTGCTGCAAGCGGGCATCTCCCATGGCCAATGTGATCCTCTTTGCATCCTTCCTCACCAAGTCATCTCTGCCTTTGCCTACTTTGTCCAGACTAAGCAAAACCCATGATTCTTTTGAGGAGGGATCCTCAGTTTGGGGTGGATGAGCTTATTACGTACGTCTTAAAAAGCAAACACCCCCACCTTTCCTGGCTCAACCCTGTACTCCCCAAGCAAGACTGGTCCCAAGGGGAAGGCTGGTCTCAGTTATTAGAGGCTGGGGTGGGTGCTATTGCTATCGAGCTGGTTCCACCCCACATCATCACCTTTGGGTCTGCAAAGTGGCTCATCTCTTTTAAAAACCCGATGATTTCCTTGTGAGGGAGGTGTCGCTGCATTTTCCTCTTCGTTTCAGGCATCTTGCAGGGAAGCAATTGAAAGGCGAGGAGTGCTCTCCGCCCCACCTTTCCGCCGGAGGGGAGAAACGCGAGGTACTGGGGTGGGTGGTTTAATAACATGTTCTTCTGGAGACAAGATGTTCAGAGGGGCGGTGTGCTTAAGGAAATATTTACCTTTTTTGGGTTTTACACCTACTTTTTTTTTTTTTCTTTAACAAAAGGGGAAAAAAAAGCCATCTCTGCCTGCCTTTCAAATAGGCCTTTAGGGATCCCAGCTTCTTCTTAGCAGAAAAGAAGCTTCTTCCAGATGAGAGTCAAGTGCTTGGCCAAGGCAATGGTGTTGTCCCCGTGGGGCCATCTTTGGGTGGGGTGTCAACGTAGGTGGCTCTGCTCAGGGACAGTTGCACAAGGGACTTGCTCAAGGTCACGGAGCAATCGGTGGATGCAGGAACAGAGCCCCAGCATCCCTACACCCCCAAAATAACAAAATGGCTGAGGAGCAGGAGCTATCAATCACTGCTTAGCGTATCCCATAGAAAGCAGCTGTAATATTTTGACAGATTAGGGTAATCTCACATGTACATCTTAATTGCCTCATTATGACCAGGCACAAATAAACTTGGAAAAAAAACAAAACCCAAACTACATATATTTATGGGCTGATGGATGTAGCAGGCAGGTCTACATACATGGGACCAGGAGTAGATGTAGAGAGCAGCCTGCCCACCCTGGCTGCTGCCTCCACTCCTGCAGCCTGGAGCAGGGATTGGGAAAGAGAAGCAGGTAGCAAAGCACCTTGTCCTCAGGGTGCTGAGTGCCCCAGGCAGGGGAGGGAAGGAGTTGGTGGCAAAAAATAAATTGGGATGCGGAAAGCTGCTGAGACCTCCTGCTGACTACCCGCTCCCGGCTGGGGTAGCCAGGGATGCTCAGCACCCCGCATCCAGGTCCAGCCACCTCGGGGATGCTTTGCTGGATGGCCTCATGCTTCAGATGTAGAGCTTGAATCCCTGTTGGGATTCTGTGCCTGCAGTGACTGAGCATGAGGGATGCTGTGATGAGACGGCAGCACCTGGCCATGGGGTCATGCTCAACCTCAAGCCTTGCCACTGGGCTTACACCCTAAACCCCACTCCGTGTGCAAGCTGGGCTAAGGGAAGAATTTGAGACACTGTTTGTTTTGACTGGAAAAATGTCATTTTGACACTAGTAACAGGCAGAGATCAGCCAGAGCCTCAGGCTCCCTTCTCCGTGGCACTGAATGCAGAATGAACGTGGCATGGGGAGCAGCAGTTTTGTGCTCCCCAGCTTTCCCTGCAGCACCCCCATATCTTCGGGGTGCCCTCCCAGGGAGAGTGACTATAGGCACAGCAAAAAGAAATGTAGTCAGGTGCCAGAAGATTCCCATGGGGAAAATCATAGCAAAGAGAATGCCAAGCAATGCAGATTTAACAGGATATGCTTTGAGAATCATTATACAAATATCAAAATATAAAAATATAGAAATACAAATAAATATATAGATATAGAAAATATAAATATTCAAAATAATAATATAATATATAAATATACATAATATATACAGATATTAAAATAATAAAATGTTAAAATGCTGCATGTTATAGTAATGATGTTACATGTCAGCATGTAATTAAAGGCCAAAATTGCCATCTCCCAGCTAAGACTCAGTTTGTGGAGCATTGTCCCTGTGGATGGAGCTGATGGTAAGGGGACATCCCCAGCCCTGCCATAGCCTTCAACCAGGAGCCATGCACTGCACAATCCTGGGCTCTTCCTGGCAGCCTTTATCTCCTCCAAGGGCCCAGCTTCGCAGGGCGTTGTCGATGGAGATGAGGAAGGAGATGGGAGAGGGAAGTGCTGATGAGGAGCTGTCACAGGTCTCCTGCTCCTGGCTTTGAGCAATCGTGAGACCCAGGGACAGGATCCTGTCCCACCTCAGGGCTGGAACATCTTTCCCAGGGCTCCTCTGAGCTGTGGGACTCCTCCGTTTCTGCTCATACAAATGAATATAGCCAATAATAGTTTACTTTATTTTCTATACATATATCTTTATACTCAAGTATACTTCTATTTTTTTGCTTAACACAATGCTAAATGAGCATTTTGCCTCACTCTCTGATACTTCATTTCTATATTATTGGTTTTCAGAGGCTGTATTATAAAGGAGGCTTGAAGTTAAAAGGAGATGTGAGAATAAAGCAACTAAAAAAATAAAAATATAAAACAGAAGGGGCTTTTGAAGAGCAGAGTGCCCTGGATGAGCTTTGGGTCACCCAGGGAATGTGCATCACAGGCGGTTTAGAATATTCCTGCGGTCTCTGGCTTGTATCTGGGTTGCATCACCCACGTTCAGGCAGGCAGTGAGGTTAGACCATCACAGCTGAGACTCCTGCCCACATCTGACTACACATCTCCAGCAGCAGTCACCACCCTGAACTGGTGAGGCACCATCCTTCCCCAAAGCTGAAGGATTTTCACCGGAAAAGGGGATAAAGCTCAGCTCCCCGCCATCCCCTGTTTCTCCTGGTGCATCCTCTGGTGCCTAAATAGGCTGGCAGAGCTTGCCATGCCCCCCCAGGCAGCACGAGGGGATGCAGTCCTGTATCTGAACAGCACCCCCAGGATCATTCTTTTATTAAATAGGGCTTTTCATGGCAAGAAAATAATGAATGAGCTTTAAGCATGCTCATAAATGCAATTTTTCGAGCCATCATCTGCAGAACCCGTTTATTGTAGGTGCCCTCTTCCCCCCACCCCCAGTTTATTTTAATAACGCTGCAATTTTCTATTGGAAAGTGGAATTTTTCTGTTTAACACCATGTAGTCCATTCAGCATTTGTGTGTGTGTGTGCATGCACTGGTGACATTTGTCACCATCAGATGCTATTTTTATGCCTGTTATTCTTGAGAACCCCACCCTTGGCTTGGGGAGGGGAGGGGGGGAGTGCAGGAGGAGGGAGAAGAAGGAGAGAGAGGAAGGAAAACATCAGCCTCAGCATACTTCCAGCCTGTGGCCATCAACCTCCCCAGGGGCATGGGAACCATAAGGTCATTTCTCAGGCTCACTGAGCTCTGGATCTGTCAAACCCCCTGTGAGTTAAAAAAATGCAAATGTATGCAAACAAATGGGCTGTTTCTCTTCCTCTCCCCCCTCCCCACATTTAAATGACATGAATCACCTTCAATTTTGCCAGCATCCTTTAAAGTTATCGGCTTGCCTAAGTGCTTGGGTTAACAGCACTGCATCTCGAGAGGATCAGGAGGGGAAAAGAAAGGAAAGGAGTCCATTTCCACCAAATGGAGCCATACTTCATTTTAGCTTATAATCACATACCCCCTGATCCCCTAATTCCATTTTTTTTTCTTGCTTTCTTGCTGCAGAATGAATAACCCACAAATTAGGCAGGATGGAGTTTACTGTCAGGAAAAAAACCTCTATAAAACCAATTGTCAGGGTAGTGTAATATTCTGCTTTTCTGATCTTTTGCTGTTACAGTGATCTGGCAATAAAAGATCAAAATAGATTTGTAGGAAGACACGTTCCTTCGTGCAAGCAGCTCCTTTAACACTAATGCGCCTTCCAAACAAAAATAAACCAGAAGATAAATACAGCAATAGAAATTTAATTGCTCATGCTTATTATTAAGGATACGAAGCCCAAAAAAGGAAATTGTCTTTTCCTCCCCGGCTTAGAGGTTATTTATTATCTAACACTCCACTTGGAGAACGCATCAGATTTACTTGCATTTATCGGTGATTTTCAAGGAAGATTTGATACGGAGCCAGTCAGACTGGTAGAGGAGCATAGCTAGTTAACATGGTTAAGCACAGCACACTGTAATGAATCAATTTGTTTCAGACAACAGACATAATTAGCGTGGAGCTAATAGGCACACCAGGGGATGAGGGACTGGAGCATCATCCCTCGGTCAAAAATGTCGGTGGCTGGAGCTGAGGTAATGTAAGGGATGTAATTCACAGTTCCTCTCCCCTCTCCAGTGGGGAGGTGTCTGGAGAGGTCCCCCATGAGGCTTCACTAGCTCAGGGACAGCCTGTCCTCTGTCCTGGTGTTGCTCCCACCAGGTTGGTGGTCCATAACCCTTCCCTGGACTCTGCTCCACCTAGGTTGCACTGTCTTCCCAAGGCATTTTCTTGACAGCTCCCACACGGTGAGTGTTTGGCAGCGTTGATTAGGTGTGGGGGAGATATCTGCAAGGTCTCAGCTGGAGATTGACCCTGTGGAGGGAGGAAAAGGGAGATGGCATTCCTCTTTCCCACAGGAATGTTTGCTGCAGAGTCTAATCCCTTCTACAGTTCCCCATCCTCCTCCAAGGGTCACCAGCTTGCTGACCAAGAATTTTCCTGCACAACCTCCACCAGGTCAGGCTTTTTCCATCCCCAAGCGCTGGAGGCAGGTGGGAGGGCAGGAGCCAGCCCCACACCATGCAGCAGACTGGGTCCCCACAGCTTGTGGGAAGGAGGTTTGAAGTCAGTGTGACTAGAAACTGAGCAGGGCAGGACACGCAAGACATGGTGATGGATCCCACGAGAGATGCAGAGGTGGCTCGGAGTGGGACTGGGAATCTGCCTGATGGTCTCAGCCTTGGGAAACGCGCTGGAGTGGGGCTGCAGTATTACTTGTGTGTACCTTGGTCTCTCTTGGAGATCAACCACTAGACTGTGAACTGTCTACCTGCAGCAGGGCCACAAGCTGGGGTTGGTAGAGGTGACACTGTATGAACACACACTCTGTGTCCTGGGGGTTTCCAAAGGGTTAGTGTATTCAAAGTCATTCTGGCCGTTTGATGTATTCTGTGTGTGATGGGATTAATGTATTCGTTGCCTGCTGGAGGAAGTTGCTCTCCTTTCCTGGGATTTCTCATGTGGAAGGGCTGCCGTGAAAGAGGAAACATCTTACAGATAAAAAATGGCAAAAAACCCACACGTTTTCCTTTTGGGTGTGGGCTTTTTGCTTCCGAATTTCCCTTTGAAGGGGGAGCTGCTCTGGCAGGGTAAGGTGTCTGCCAGATGCACAGGGCATTTGGTACCCTGGTAACAAGTCCAAACAGGACTGGGAATGGAGCAAGCTCAGCTCAGGAGTGGAGATAGCAGACAGCATCTGCCTCTGGCCAAGCCCTTGCTCCCTGGTTGGGTTGCTGTCTGTCTTTCTCCATGTGTTTAGGTACATTGTGGCACACAACTCCTTGCTTTCCTCCACCATCCCCAGATCCCTTGGGCAGACATCCCTATGCGGGTTGTCCACATGCTGAAGTGACATGGGATAGCTTCCAGGCATGAAGCAGTAGGAGGACATAGAACTGGAGACCTGCTGCCCCACAAAGACTGCTCTCCTGCTGCAGCAAACAGCCATGACCAGCAGTCCCTCCAGTTTGGGACATGCAGTTCTACTAGTCCCAAGAACAATTGTGTAGATGTGATGGGCACTCCCTGGCTCATCTCGTTTAAGCGGTGTAGGTGCTGGCACCTGGCAGTGTGAAGCAATACGGCATCACCCTTTCCCCACATAGCTCTTGGCAGGGCAAATCCAACATGTGCCTGGAAAGATGTTGGCTCTTGGAGGATGTGGAAGAAATGTGATGGAGAGGGAATCCTTAAAAAGGTTCCTGAGGCAGCGATGTGAAAGAGTAGAGGGAGCCTGTGGTGGTTATGAAAGGGTGAATAGGGTGGGAACCAAGAAGAGAAGGGTGGAGACAAAGTGATGTGGAAGGAAGTAGGTAACCTCTGTTAAATCACTCTGGAAGGAATCAGAGGTGACAGGGAGATGCACAGGGGCACTGCAAGCAGGAGGTGATTACAGAGGTCCAAGTGAGGCAAGGAAGAGGAGGACACTGAGAGAAGGCAGGGTGGTTTTGGCATTATTGATTGGGAATCCCCTGCTAATGCTTTATTGTCTGTGTTTTGTCGTAGGGCACTAAATGAGAATATGGCCAATGGCATTGAAGATCTTATCGGGATCCCATTCCCGAACCACAGCAGTGAAGTCTTATGTGGTTTAAATGAGCAGCGGCACGATGGTCTCCTCTGCGATGTCATTCTCATTGTACAGGACCAGGAGTACCGGACCCATCGGTCCGTCCTTGCTGCCTGCAGCAAGTACTTCAAAAAACTCTTTACTACCGGCACTTTAACAGACCAGCCCTATGTTTACGAGATTGACTTTGTCAAGCCTGAAGCACTTTCTGCCATCCTCGAGTTTGCCTACACCTCAACCCTCACCATCACCACCTCAAATGTCAAGCACATCCTCAGTGCTGCCAAGATGCTGGAGATCCAGTGCATTATCAATGTATGCCTTGAAATCATGGAGCCCGACAGAGAGGCGGAAGTGGAAGATGACAAAGAGGATGAAGATGATGATGAAGACGAAGATGAAGATGAGGAGGAAGAAGAGGAAGAAGTGGAAGATTATGTCAATCAGGAGAACCTAAATGATGTCCAAGAAGTAAGCTGTCACCAAAGCCCTTCTAAGTCTGATCTTACTGAAGAAGCATATACAGAAGCACCTAAAGACTTTCCAAATCACTACCCAGCCAATAACTCCTCTGGACACTTGGGTGTGATACGAGACTTCTCCATCGAGTCCTTGCTAAGGGAAAACTTGTACCCAAAGGCGAACATTCCAGAAAGAAGGCCACCTCTCTCTCCTTTCACCCCTAGCTTCTTCCCCCATCTGTGGAATAGTGATTTTAGCTCCTTCTCTCAGCTTGAGGAGCCACAAGTAGACAACGGCCCCCTGGATCTGGTGATCAAAAAGAGGAAGATCAAGGAAGAAGAGGAGAAGGAAGACCTGCCTCCACCTCCTTTCCCTAACGACTTCTTCAAGGGCATGTTTACCAACACCCCAGCAGCTCCCTTAGGGCATATTAAGGCAGAGACCGACTATAGCGCTTATCTCAATTTCCTAAGCGCTACCCAGTTTGGAGGAGTTTTTCCCCCGTGGCCCCTGGAGGAAGAGAGGAAGATAAAGCCCAAGGCATCCCAGCAATGTCCCATCTGTAACAAAGTCATCATGGGAGCTGGAAAGCTGCCCAGGCACATGAGGACCCACACGGGAGAGAAGCCGTATATGTGCAATATCTGTGAAGTCCGCTTTACCAGGTGTGCATTGGTTACCTCTGCCACACGTGGCCATGGCTGGGGGGGTGGTGGTGCTTGGACGTGCCATGTCATGACCCATGGCTGATTCCTAAGCTACACATCTCTTTTTCCCTCCAAAAAAAATGAAGCAAAGAAAGCAGGGCATGATCTTGATCCTTTCAGAAAAAAAAGGGAGGAAGGGTGGGTGGAGGAAGAAAATGAACCTACTGATTTTGGTGGGTTGTGGATCACATCCACAACTCACTGGATCCATCCCCTCACTAGACAAAACCTTAAATAAGTAACAAGATATTTTTAACCCCACCATAAGTTCACCACAGTTGGACCAGAGGGAGCTGGAAAACAGATGGTCAAACAGGCTTCATCTCTGATGTGCTGGGAGATGCATTGAGTTGGGAGGGCCGTTTAGCTGCGGGATGTAATTAGTTTGGGTTTGCACATTTTGGCATCAGTGTAGACCACAACCAAGTTGCACATGTTTAGACGTGACAGTGTCTGGGCTTTCTGAGGCTGGAGCAGTCCTAATTATTATACGTTAGTAGCAAGGTGGGGGTTGGTCTCTTCTCCCAAGTAACAAGCAATACAACGAAGGGAAATGGTCTCAAGTTGTGCCAGGGAAGGTTTAGATTGGATATAAGGAAAAGTTTCTTCACTGGAAGGGTTGTCAGGCGCTGGCACAGGCTGCCCAGGGCTGTGGTGGAGTCCCCATCCCTGGAGTAATTTCAGAGCCGTGTAGATGTGGTGCTGAGGGACCTGGGGCAGTGGTGACTGGACAGTGCTGGGTTAATGGTTGGACTGGGTGAGCTTAGAGGTCTTTTCCAACCAAGGCTGTTCTGTCATTCTATGACTCCAAGAGATCAGCACCTTCAGAGAGGTAGATGAGGAAAGGGAATGAGTGAAGGTGTCCACACTGACCACTTAGATCAGTGCACCCAACTTTTACATATCTCAAGTTAGGTGCGACATGGGCTGCTCTAAGGCAGGTGTGACTGACCAGTTCCACCCCTGGCACCAGTCAGTATTCTTGCATTCCCAGCCTTTTCACCTCTCTGCACCCAAGCCAAGCCCTTGATGGTAATAAATTGGAGCAGGATATGCAAATCTAATGCTACAGCTTGCAACCCTTCTCTGAAAAGCTGGGCAAATTTAATCGGTGAGCAGAGACAAATAGATTCCTGGACCTGCTCTTGCTGCGTATAATTAATATCTAATGAGTACAATCTTTACCATAATAATAAAGCTTTCTGACAAGACCATGGTATTTCAGCTCCTGGCTGCGTGTGAGAGAGAGAGCCCTATTAAGCTTGGGCGAGCAAACCAGAGGAAAATAATATGCACAGTAGGCAAAGGCAAGCTCATGACAATGGCCGGACACCTGGGGTGCTCCCGCATTCAGCTTGTCTTTTCTTCTCCTGTCGCTGTGATAATATTCAAGTGGAAGTTATGCAGATGATGAGGATTTGACCTGAAAATAAATTTCCATGCTCCGCTCCATAAACACAGCAGACACGGTGTTATAATGCAGGGAGCATCATGCCTCGGGCGGGTGGGCGCAAGATGAGGAGGCTCACCCTGGTATTTGCAGGGGAAAGGCCACTGCCTGGTGCTAATTCCTCCCTGCAGGAATTTGGATCCAGCTCCTGCTGGTGCTGTATCCCCAGGTTAGGGCTGAGTTATCACCTCCAGACAGGCGGGTATTGCTGGGAGGAGGTGATGAGTGTGGCTGCATCTCCTGGGCTGGAGGGACCACCTGGCCAGCACCATCCTGTGGTCCCTGTCACTCTCCTGGGTGTGATGCTGTGGGTGCTAATTGCTGATGAGGAAATAGCTTGGCTTGACCCATCACTTAAATCTTCCTCATAATGGGAATAATAGAGCTGAGCCCTCCTTGAGGGCTCTCAAAGTCTTTTACAAGCAAGGGCAGCATTGTTGGCTTCCTTTGGGGAAACTGAGGCACGGAGAGATGTTGGCACTTACTGTGAAGGTTAGTAGGTGGGTTCAGGTGGGAATTCAAGTGTCCTGACATCTAATCCAGACAGGTTAAATCAGCGTCTTAGAGGTTAAAAGCTCCACACAGAGATCATCTAGCACGGTCCATTACTAATGCCGGGTTAAACCTGACAGCTTCTACATCCCCCTGTATTCTCAACAGCTTCTAACTACAAAGCATAAACGCAAGAGGACTTTAACCTAAGAAAATAATCACAAAGAAAACTGGGACTAGTCCAACAGTGCAGTGTCCCATCATCACTCCCCAAAACAAAGCCATTCGTTTGGGTCACCCCACACAGAGCTGAAAGCTGGAGGGGTTTTTCCTTCTTTAACACCCTGAGCAAGGTGGAAATTTCAAATCATTGGTTTATTTTTAAATGCATTTGGAAGTATTCTGAATAGCTTGCAGATGTTTGGTTGTTATTTACTTTTTTTTTTTTTTTTTTTAAAAAAAGCATTTTCAGTTTTACTCTGAAGTGAGAGCTCTCCTTTAGGGGAAAGTGTATTTAAACAAAGTGGAATGATTAAGATGTAGAAAGAGATTTCTGCTGGGATTTTCTGAACACCCCTGCTCAGGTTATGTGTTTTGCTTTCAGGGAGAATCTCATGCTTCCCCAAAGCATCAGTCTTGCACCCACGGCAGTGAGTGGTGTCTTTGCCAGGGAAATGCAAGCCCAGATGGTTCCCCTTGGGGTACCCTGGGAATGAGGGTGCAGGGGAGCAGAGGTTACCAAATGGGATATCTGGATGAATCAGTCCTTTGCATTATTTCTGTGCTTGAGAAACTGTGGAGGAGAAAATTTACTGGGGGAAATAGAGAATATTTTGCTGGGTGAGGAGTCCCCCAACCTCCCCATCAGATCTGTTCCCTTTTTGCGTCAGTGGGATTCCGCATCCCACAGCAAGGACACCATGTGTACCTGGATCTGCCACTCTGGACTCCCAGGGATATCTGATCTCAGGAAGAAGGACTTCATTTAATAGCTCATTAATTTTTTCCTTAAACAAAGGCTGCTCAGCTTCTAGTCTGCTGTTACACCCTGCTAAAACACTGGAGAAAACTGCAAATATTTCAGCTTTTCCACCAAGACAACCCCAGAGTGCTCAAGGAGAAACTGTTCCAGCCAGAAAGGTTAACATTATTTGTTCCTATTATTTGTGTTGTGACAGCTCGCAGAGCCCTAATCGCTCTCCTAATGCAATTGCATTAAGGTTATTCACACACACAGAGTGTGGTTCTCCTTCAGAGAGCCTGCGAGCCAAGCTCCCATCCCACAAAGCCTGTGTTTCCCATGCCACATCCTCCCCTCAGTGCTTCATTGCAGCCAGAGCATCTCACCCCCCATCCTCTCAGCTTCTTCAGGTAGAGCCGTAAAACCTCTCTTCCATCCCACAGAGATGCTGGCAGGGCAGACAGGATTGAGTTTCTCCTCGTCTGCTGCCAGAGAGGGGTAATAGCCTGAAAAAGGCTTTGCCTGTATTTACATTATACAGTCCTGGCATGCTGCATGTTTATTAGGAAAAGCGATCCTGCTAGGTTAAACATTACATATATAGGTTTAAATTATATTATAGGTGGGGCTGGTAGATCTGCTTTTTATTAACATTTCCCAACACTTCACATTACGAGCCTCTGCGTTCATGTGCTTATGACTTGGCCGCGCATTACCCGTTTGGGATGAAATCTTCCCTGCCGCTCTGTCTGCGGCGCTTGCAGGCAAAATGTGCCCTTGTGAAAATCTTGGGATAACAGCGTCTTTGAAAATTGCGAAGTGGGAAGTTGGGAACTGGTCCTGGGCGTAGCTGACAATGGTGTGCTGCTGGTCACATCACTGAAAACTGTTTCAAGATGCATATGGGCAGGGAGGCAGAAATCAATGCAAAGGCAGCACCTTGCAAGTTCTGAGTGCTTGACCTGCCAGTATAAACAGGTTTTTTGAATGTTTTTTGCTTTTTTTTTTGCATGCTTACATATTTTACATATAATAATTATATGACTCCATATATCCTCCATATTCTTAGCCACATTACTAATGTCTCGGCAGGATCATACTGAAAGGATTTCAGAAAACATGAATTCTCCCACTTTGCTGTTTACTTACTTGGACTCTGCTTGTGCGACCCAGGCAGCACACTTGGCTCAGTTCAGCTGCAGTCAGCTTCACTTCTTGTAATCGTATACCTTATCTGTGATTTTTGTAGACTGCAGAAGGAAACACTTTAATTATTGGAGAAAAAAAATAGTGATTGGACTGCAGGCTTGGGAAAATATTCTTGCTGCTTTTAGGCGTTTCCCTAAGAAAAAAAAAACGAACACAATTATATTCGTAAATAAGTGCTGTTGGGATGGGTATTATGCTGTTCCATGGCTACATTTGAAAACCCTTTCCAAGATATATGTGCAGCTGGATGTGCACTGGCCTTGGCCTCACCCCGTGCTATGCTCCCGCTTCAACCCAAAGCTCCTGAGACACCCAGTGGTCAGTGCAAGGATAAAAGGAAAGGAAAAATCAGCTCCAAGAGGGACTTTTGCTTAAGCAGCTCAACTAATTTTCTTATCTGCAGGCAGGAATATAGCTGTACTTATTTAGATATTCCTATATGTGTTTTGGCTTTACTCCAGAGGATTTTTTCCCTCCAGTGTAGGCTGGTTTTGACTCTTTAGGATGGGCTGTAAACTCCTGACATGGAGGGCTGGGTCGCCCTGGGAAGGAGGAGATGGATGTAAACACCAGCCTGCAAGAGCATCCATACACTGGGGCAGTGCTGTGACTGGAAGGCCTTGGATGAGCTCCCCACCTTCCTGTCGCCTTTCCCTCTCCTGATCCAAGGACCAATCCCAAACACATCCCTTCCAGCCCACGCTGCCTGACCGAGCACCTTTTCTTTTGCAGGCAAGACAAGCTCAAAATCCACATGCGGAAGCACACGGGGGAGCGGCCGTACCTGTGCATCCACTGCAACGCCAAATTCGTGCACAACTATGACCTGAAGAACCACATGCGCATCCATACGGGCATCCGGCCCTACCAGTGTGAGTTCTGTTACAAGAGTTTCACCCGCTCCGACCACCTCCACCGTCACATCAAACGCCAGAGCTGCCGCATCGCGCGACCCCGGCGAGGACGCAAGCCAGCTGCGTGGAGGGCGGCCGGCTTGCTCTTTGCTCCCGGTGGCCCACCGGTGGAGAAGAGCTTCGTGATGCCACCGACACTGGAGGAGATGAGTGGCCACCTTGGCGGCGCGGCCATGTGCCTTCCCGGCCCCAGTCCCAAGCACTTTTTGGGTGGGGCCAAGACCGCCTTCAGCCTGCAAGAGCTGGAAAGCCAGTTTGAAGAAACCCAGATGAAGCTCTTCAGGCGAGCCCAGCTGGACATGGAGAGGAACGCGGGCATCTTTGCCTTTGCCCTGGGCCATAATGAAAACCTTGCTGCCCAACCCTTCTTCCCCCTTCCTGATCCATGGAGCACTGGCTTCAGTGGCTTGGCGGGGCTCGGTCACGTGGCTCCCATCTCGGAGGCAAGCAACTAAACCTGCGCCCAGTCCCACCATGGGACCACTCCCTTCCCAACAGGGCCACTGGCTCCCTCGGGGTCCCTGCCTGTCTTTTCACATCATCTGGCTCCCAGAAGAAGCTCTCCGTGTCCCCACCACCATGGTCTGCATGGTTCTGGGGGCACAGGGCCACTCCTGGGGTGAGCAGGTGGGTGGGCAGGCGCTGTGACCCATGGCCACCAGCACTTTAGACTCTGCAATGCACTTGGCTTTGGGGCCATGGGGCATTTGCTGCCCCCTCCAATCACCCACCACTCATGGCTCTGTCCGGGAAGGCCAAGCCAGGACTGCTGCTCACTTTAATGCTCCTGAAAGTACAACTTGCCTTAGCCCAGGGCATGGCCATCACCATGAGATGGCTCTTCTGGGGGAGATATTCCCCATTTTCCATGTGTGCAGCCTGCTGGACACCAACAAGCCGTCCAGACTTGATTTTGATATGTTACATTCCTTGGCCCTTTTGGTCAAAAGGACTTTTTTTTTTTTTTTTTTTTTTTTAATTAATTCCTATGTCTGACAACAAAAATTATTCTACAGGGGATTCTACAGGGGATAAAGGAGAGAGTCAAGCAGCCACGTTGGGAGAGGGGAGGATCCTGGCCATTGCCTTTCTTAGTGGCACATCAGATTTGCAGGGCTGGTGAAAGCCCTGCTGTGCAAGGATGAGTTGGGACCCTAAAAAAACTTAAAAATTTTTTAAAAAAAGAGAGAGAAAATAGCCCAGGAGCAGGCTGGAGAAGGAATTTTTTTACTTGTTTTGGTTCTTTGACCATTTCCAAATTTCAGAAGGAGAACCAAAGCCTATTTTGAGTATTTTAATTTCAGTTGCTTGAAAAGGTAAAGGAAAATTTTTGGAAAGATCAGAAATGTTTCAATCCTGATTTTATTTTAAACCCTTGCTTTTTGAAAATAAACCATGTAGGAATTTTGAAATTAAAATGTAATTTCAAACCAAAGAGTCAGAATTCACCACTGCTGACCATTCTGAAATGTCTGGGGTTTTGTCCTTAATTCCTCCAAATTCCTATGTATATTTTGATGATAAAAATTTACAAAACCCCAGTGTCCCTGAATCTGCGATGTTCATAGGAAAAAAAATTGAGCACGCAAAGATCCCTGCTGCTTATCTCAAGGGACCTTCATGGATAAGAAGTCCACTAAAGATGTCTTGCAGATGAGATTGTCTACTTGCAAGCAAGTAGAAATACTGTTTCTTCACCATTTGTTGGTTAAAGAGATGAGGTGGTACCATATGATGGGGTGCTCCAAGCTGAAGGTCATCCATGGTGGCCATGAGGTCTGGGGTCCTCCCCAGCATCCCTGCAGACCCTGGCCTGGCCATCTCTATCTAATATTTCTTTTGAGGCCGAAAAAGTGGCAGATTGACTGGAAACACCCTGTCAGCCTCCTCGAGCCCCTAAAAACATGAACTACTCTTGATGACAAAGGCTTTTGATGGCCGTCTGCCTCTGATGGCTCTTCTTACACCTGGTGGAACCCCAGTTTCACCACTGGCTGAGATGGCTTGCAGTAGGTGTGCCAGGAAGCTGGTTTGATACAAAGCCAGATCTCAAAAATGTAAATGTTATGAATTAGGGCTTTTTCTTTCTCTTTTTACTGATACCTTTCAATGTCAGCAGAATCAAACAGAACAAGAGGACCATAAGTTCATTAATTTTTTGGTTTGTCCATCAATGGTGCCACTCTGAAATGGTGGCTGGATAAGGGTCTCCCCATCAGAGCACAGGGGATATATAAAAGGTCCAGGATCCACAGCCCCCCATGAGGGTGTGAAAGGACTTCTGCTCTAAGACCATCCATAGCAGAACGAACCCAAGAAACTGCCCAACGCTTGCTTCCTCCTCCAAAAGAAATACACAAAGACTCCGCATGCAACAAAGCAAGGGAGGAAAAAAATAAAAATTAAAAAAAAAAAACCTTAAAAAAAAAGAAAAAAAAAGTAAACATCTTAAAACTGTATCAAACTTTTTTTTTTTTTTTTTAATCTGTATCAACTTCTTACACAAGCGATGTTTTGCAGATGACTGGTTACTTCAGGTGTTTTTCTGTCTACGATTTGGAGTCATTGTAAAGTATCCAAAGATGCTGAGTACTGTATAATCTACAAGGACTTGAAGCAAGGTGTTTTTTCTGTCTCGATTTGTTTGCTGGGTTGGTTGGGGTTTTTTTTCCTATTTGTCGGTTGGGGAAAAAACCTTTGCAATTTTTCTATTTATAACTATTTTTATGTGATTGCTTTATGTACAAAACAGTGGGGGAAAAAAATTAAAACAAAAAAGGAGAGAGAAATACATACACAAATAAATTTGCCTTAGTTACTCATGGGACAATCACCCTTAACTTTCACTGATGCTAGAAAGTGGATGGAAAAAAAAAAAAGAGACTAGATCCTTTTATGTATTTATTAAACTGTATTAATTGATGCTCCTAAATTATTAGCAGGATTTGGGTCTCTTGCCTATGGCCACTCTGAGAAGGCTAAGCCCTGCAGATTCTGAGCTGCCTCCCTCCTCAGGCTGGCATGGCCATCCCTGTGGCCTCAGGTTTATGGATGTTTGCTGGACACACAAACTTGGTGCTTTCCAAAGGCATCTTTTAGAAAGCCAAAATAATCATACACTAATAAAGCATCTAGCTGGTACAGGCTCCAGTCCAAGGGAGCCGTTGGCATGGTGATGCTGATGACAATTAACGAGTTAAGGTTGATTTTCCCACGTTGCGCTGGGTTGGGTTAGATGGAGCTCAGTGCTGGCAGTAATCATGTTTTGAGGTTGGGAGGGAGGACTAGAGAAAACCCTATTTCTTCCCATTTTGATGTTGTGCAGTGATTCCAGGCCACAGGTATCCACATGGGAGCCCAGCTAAGTGCGGAGATGCCTTCTCTGGGCTCTGCTCCCCTTCCCCAGCCAGGACAGGCGTGATGACCACCAAGCCTTGGACTGGAAGTACTCAAGGCTCCCTCACAGCTCGTGGTGCAGTGGCTTCTTCTCCATCTTCTCACTACAGCTGCTATGGTCCAGCTGCAGCAGGTACCGATAAGCACTGGGTTGCATCCAAAGAAGGGTGGCAGGTGGAGGGAGGTGATTCAGCACAGGGAAGACACGGAGCTGTTGGAGAGAGTTCAGAGGAGGCCATAGAAATGACCAGAGGGCTGGAGCACCTCTGCTATGGGGACAGGCTGAGAGAGTTGGGGTTGTTCAGCCTGGAGAAGAGGAGGCTCCAAGGAGACCTTATTGCTGCCTTTCAATACGTAAAGGGGGCTTAGAAGAAAGATGAAGACAAACTTTTTAGCAGGGCCTGTAATGAGTAAGGGTTAATGGTTTTAAAGAGATAATGGTTTTAAACTAAAAGCGGGGAGATTTGTCTAGATATAAGGAAGACATTTTTTATGCTGAGGGTGGTGAACCACTGGCCCAGGCTGCCCAGAGAGGTGGGAGATGCCCCATCCCCGGAAACATGCCAGGTCAGGTTGGACGGGGCTCTGAGCAACCTGATCTGGTTGAAGATGTCCCTGCTCACTGCAGGAGGGTTGGACTGGGTGGCCTTTTGATGGTCCCTTCAAACCCAAACCATTCAGTGATTCCAAGAACACAGCTGACATGAACGTGAGCCCTGTAATTTGTGTTGCCACTAAGGAGTTGCAGAATTTCAGTTATTTTTGAAAGAGGTGCAAAACCCTGGGAAACAGGTTCCTGGTACGAACGGTGGGACTCATCCCACGTCATTCAGCCATTTGGAAGTGAAGACACCTTGTGCACATTGAGACACCCACATGCTGACACTTCAACTTGGGGTGTCCTAATCCACCACGTGATTTCCAACCTTCCTCTGAAGCCGTTCCTGGCTCTGGATGGAGGCAGGTACTGCTGGAGGGTGGTTCACCCCACCTACGCTGGACCTCCCAAGGGTGGGATGAATCACCTTTGACAGCACCTGTCTATCTACTGCCTGCCAGCGTGGTTTGGAAAAACTAGCTTGGACTAAACTGCTTTCCTTTCCCATAGATACAGTGAGATAAGGATACCCATAGGGAGGGATGTTCCTGGCACTGCAGCTCTTTCTCTGCAGTCCCAGGCCAAACCTTTCTCAGGAGGATGGGATGCTGGCACAGCCCAGGGGACCATTCCCAGCTCAGTCAGCTTGACTTCTTCCCAGTCTGTTTTGACTGTGTGCCACAAGCAGTGGGAATGCAATGAGAAACAAAGGTCCCCATCCATCCTCCCAAGCCTGGGGAGCAGGGACTCGGGCTCATTGGTCTTATGCCCCACTGCAATCCCGAAAAAACTTGTCAGGCTCTCAATACCACTGGTTATTTTCCTTCCCCCGTGCTCCCAAGGAGCACTACACAGCATCAGGTGCTCAGGCAGGGGTCTGGACCTGCAGGCACAGTCCAAAATGTGGCTGCAGAAGGTGGAATTATCAGTCTCCCTCCCAGGGCAGACAGTCGGTCATTGAGCATCTCATCTGTGCTCAAAGCCTGCAGGACGACAGCAGGGTCATCGTATGCCACATTTAACAGTGTGCTTCTGAGCACAAAAAATACAAAATAAAAACTAATTGATGACTTTTTAGCTATTTAAACACATTTTTAGTGCTTGGGGCTTTTTTAAAAATCTTGTGGCTTTTAACCTCATTTTATGCTTATGTCCTGGTTTGCTTATAATGCCAAAAAAAAAAAAAAAAAAATTTGCAAGGGGAGGGTGAAAAATCTGAAAATTGCTTGGAGGACCTATGCGCTAATCAGACACATGGGAATCACTGATAGAAACCAGCTTCAGTAAATGCTTGTTAGCAGCAACATATGTCTACACTCTTGCTCCTGAACAGCTGCTGTTATCGGCTGCATCATCCAGACCATGGGGGTGGGGGAAGAAACAGTGCTGGGGTGATGCTGCACACATGCACACAGAGCATTTGCTTGCACCAGGTGTTGCTGCAAAAGGAGCATCTCCTGTGTATCACCGGCTTGGAGATCGATGGGCAACTCCCTCCCTCAAAACCTTTTGGTGAGCGATGCACGAGCCTCTTTCCTCCAGTTGTGCAGGAGAAATGTAATACTAAAAAAAAATTTTTTTAAAAAATGAAAGAAAGAGCCTTTGGGATACAAGAGGCTTTTCCATTTGGCCATCATCTGCAGATAAAAAAAAAAAAAAGTGAATAATTTCTTAAAATACCCCCTATTAGACCCAAATGTGTGGTCCTCAGCAGGACTCTCAGTGACACCAGTGGGGCTGCAAATGCTGCCCCATCTCTGCTCTGCTCCCTCTCTGCCCGCAGCCCCATCGGACCTGCCATGTCCCCTATGCTAGGCATTTTCACATCTATTTTGGAGGGGATTAGTGCTTTATTTACAGTGTAGATGCCCTGAAGCTGGAAGATTGTGTGGTTGCAGAGGGAAGTTTTAAGATAAGGGAGAAAATGATGTGAGACCCCAACCATCTCATTTAAAGAAAATGCTGTGTTTTGCAGCAGGTTGCCCATGGTTGGGTTTTTAGGGTCTGCCATCACCTTTTGGCACCTCTGACAGCCTACACTGACTCGGTCCACACAGGACTTTCTTTCCAAGCCAAATAAAAAGGAAGAAATGAGGAAAAAAAGCCTACTGTAGAAGATTCACCCAGTATATGTGTGTAGCCCGTGAATGCAGCAGCCCCATCCTGCCTCCCAGCCCCACCTCCCGGATCCCCACCACCCTGACAGCAGGAGAGAAAATACCTGTGGCTTGGAAATGCCTTTTTTTTCCCCTTGTTTTCCTGTGTTGAACTGGTGTTTTACATGACTTGCACTAATTGCTGTAGGGCAGGATACTGTTAGGTTTCTTTGTTTTGGTCTCTTACTTGGTTGCAACTTCTCTTGGCTAGGAAAACAGCAGTTCTATACACATATCTGCTGCACATTTTACACCTTGGAGAAAATAAACTATTACCTGAAGCAGTGAGTGGCTTGTGTATCCTTAATGCTGCTGTGAGGCTGGGGGAATGGAGCATCAAATAATGGCGAGATGTGTGATGAACCACTTTGTGGTGGCATCTGGGCTGTCACCGTGAGGTTGTTTGAGCTATGAACCAACCCCTGGTGATGTCCAATACCTCGTGCATGAAATCTGTCTGCAGAAAAAAGTAACCATAAGCACAATTTGGGGCTTTTCTCCCTATTTCTGCTTATCTGCTTGCTGCAGCTTTCTGGCACGCTCAAACTTGCACTGCCCTCGTGTGGTGGCCTGTGACAGTTCTGCCACCAGAACGATGCTGGGGACATTGGTGGTCCAGTACCCATATGTTGAGGTGTTTTGGGGTCTCGGTTGCACCAGGACAGGCACAGTCCTCCATCACCTCCCATTGCACCCAGCTGCATCTTCCTGCCAGGCCGAGGAAACACAAAGCTCAACCACATCAAGATGAAGTTTAACAGTTGGACTCAATGATCTTACGGGTCTTCTGCAAAATGATTGATTCTAAGAGTTTTCTGCACCCCAATTAACGAATTAATTAGGCAGTGGGGCTGGGGAGATCTGACCCACAACCATCGGTTACCTCATGAATACCCTAATTTTGAGAAGGTTATTCCCTGCAGCCCAATGATGAGCCAGGACTGGAGCCCCTGATGCCCAAAACAGCCCCAACTGATATTTCCCTCTTCCCCTCATGGTACCACTAATAATATTGCGCAGTTCAGGTGAGTAGAGGGGCTAAATATAAATCTTATACAATTGTATAAAGCTCATTTCTTTAGGAACTGAGACTAAAAGACATAAATGCAAATACCAAGGAAGAAGCCAAACAGCAATCCCAAGCTACATCCCCCCCTTTATAACTGGAAATTTTCTTTTCTTTCTTTCTGCAGTAAAGACACCGACTGAGATGTCACGAAACTGATCAGGCTTCCTAATAGTTCATGCAGTGCCTCAAGCCTCAGGGGTCATCTTAAATTCAGGCAGCCAATTTGCAGGCAGATCATGCAAAGCACACAATGTGACTGCTTGCTCAGACCAGACAGGGGCTGAGGTATTAAGGACAGACCCTGGCTGCCAGCTAAAACCCTCCTCTGCTCTTGGATAACCTCTGGCAAACTGATGGATATAAACCTGCCTGCCTTTATACATGGGAAGGAGTAGCCATTGATGCAGTTTCCATAGTAAACAGGACAGTGTCTTCTCAGTAGGACTAACTTCTGCAATGTTAGTTGGAGTTTTGCATCACTCGGGAGATATTTAATGCTTCATCCTTGAGTTCTCAGAATCTGGGTTCTCATTTAAGCAGCTATTATGAGATGTTTCTGGCCCTTGCTGCTGCCAGGAGGCTTGGATGATAATCAATGAAAAATCAGTTGTGAATACAAAAATACTCAGGTGCTTTGCAGCCCACCAGCGCCCACAACCTTTCTGAGATGTGGTCCTTGGATGCGCAGTGAAGGTGAGCAGTGATTTGCTCCAAGCGCTGCTGCAGGGGTGAAGGAGCCAGGCTGTGACACACCAAAATTTGAAGACAAGAGCTGGATGAGGAAAGTGAAGAGCGAGCAGAGGCTACGTGGGAGGTAGAAGATGATCTCCCATGGGGAAACAGTGGAGCTGAGGGCAGTCACCACTGCCAGAGCAGCAGCCCAGCACTCCTCATTCAGCTGGCTGGTGTCCTGCTCTTTTGTGTTTGAGCAGCTCAGCCAATGACAAAGGTTATTGTAGTTCCAGAGATGCTTTTTCCTTGGAACAGAACTAGCCAAGCTGTATAATATATCTGCTTTAAGATAGACTCAACAACCCACCTGTATGTGTAAATACATATGCAGACCTACATACATTTAATATCTGTTTAGCTGTTATCCTCACTAGATCTCAGATAGAAGACAATATTATTTCTCCTTTTGGGGGGTGTGTGGAAACTGAGGCACGGGGAGGCACAGAGGTTTATTCGTGGTTCCCTTGCAGCACACAGATATCTGAGTGTGCACTGCCAGTCTACCCATTACACACAGTCCTTGCACGGGTGCAAATCATCACTGTGGAGTGGTCAACCTTGGCAATGGTTTAATCAATCTGTTAAATTTAATGCTAGAAGGGAGCGTCCCCACGCAACCCGGTCTCCTTGTCTGATCCCAGACTGATACAGCAGGCCACTGTGCAAATCACTGTCCAGCTGGGGAGAAAGAAATTTGAAGCAAGAGGGAAAAAGAAAGAAACCAAGTGATGACTTTTTGAAGGAGACCATGCTAAGATGAGCAATGAGAGGAGCAGGAGCCATTAGGGACACTCATGGCCATGGCTGGTTCAGGGGAACACACTCTGTGTTAGCAGGTGTACATGGTAAAGGTTTGTTCCCAAGGGTGGAAGGATACCAGCCACCCTGAAATAACAGTGAGCAACACCAGAGATCAATGTCCATGTCCCACTCGGTGATGCTCTGAAGCAAAAGGGTGAGAACAAAGGAAAGCAAAGCATGAGGATGACTCCGAATGTCGATGAGGAAGGAAACCCCCTTCCTGATGTCCTGCTGAGTGGCATCAGAGTAAAACCCAACAGCAGGGAGGGGATGCAGCCACTTCCACCAACCCCCCTAATCAGGCAGGGATATCTAAAGCATGGGATGTGGTCATGTCACACACGTGAGTTTCTTGTTTGCAGCAAACATGCGCCTGCCGTGGCAAAGCCTGCACTGCTCCATGCCAGCTGCTGCATTAACACCCCATATGCCGGGCCATATGTTTGATCCACACAGGGGATGCTGGCATGGGCCTTAAGGGGAAGAAAAGGGACATCTGAGCACGTGGAAGCAGGTAAGGTTTAGAGAGGCCTTGGAGACCAGAGATGTGGGTGTTGGGGAAAGATGCTCAGTGGGTGTAAGAACCTACATGGGAAGGCACAGGGCAAGCAGCTCCATGTCCAGCAGCAGCCATAGGCCCCTGATGTGCAGCAGCTAAAAATGGAGCTGGAAGATGCTGAAGGGGTGTCAGAGGGCACCACTGCCCCTTTGCAATGTGTTTCTCAGGCAGTTGCATGTGCAAAATTTCTTATGAAATGGGATTTTTAAGACATCAATAAGCTTAGAAAAATATCACACTGGAAATCTGAAAGTGATGGGAGTTTCTGCACATTGGGAGCATCTCCTACCTGGGTGGCAGCAAGAGGGTGGATGAAGGAAAGGGGTTCAGCTCATCGTGGTGAGACACCCGCAGCAGAGACACTGCTGTATCAGCTCGCCACCTATGCTCCTCCTGTACTCAAGGAGAGAGTGATCCCTCTTGAGGTAAGTATCTGAAATGGGTCAAATTGCACTTTCAAAGTGCCTGTTGCTCTCCACTGGCAGGGAAAGGAAGGCAGATGTCTCAGGTGTCCCCTCTCATGCACTGTCCCTTTGGTTATCCACCTCCTGCCATGCACTCTCCACCTGGTTCTCTGCACAGAGGCTCAGCATCATTACAAACTCCACTCAAAGCTTTCACTAATCACCACTGAAGAGCTTGAGACATTTAAATGCATGAGATGGGTATTAAAGGCAAAATTCCCTATACGGATCAACAGAGCAGAGAGGCAGGAGGCTCTGGGTGTGCCCACAGCTTGTTATGTGCCAGATGAAGGGCTAACAAGAACAAGGACCAATTGAAGCTCCACAGGTTCAGCCCAAAGCACTGAAAAAGGGAATTAGGTTGTGCTGAGATAACCCTAGAATCCCCAAGGAAGGGGATGGTGGGATCTGCACCTCTTTCAGCCCTCACCATGAGGTGAACGGGATTTCTCCTGCATCCTTGGTAGCTCAGCCAGTTACAGAGAATACCTGCATCATGCAAAAGATAAGTTAAAATGGTTGAAAAACTACTTTCTGGCTTGAAAAACCTGTTGATTTATCTGGATAAACTAGAGTCTTGGCCTCAAAGGAGGGGACCTAAGCCAGGTTTAGAGGCCTCCTATTACATGTAATAAACTATCATCTCCTGTCCTCTACCACCAGCTTACCCCAGGCATGCTGTGATTCCCAGTCCACTGCTGTCACCTGCCCCTTCTCCCTCCTTAGAGAGAAACTCATTTCACACGAGTTCAGGACAGACTTGGGCTCCTCGAGGGAAGGTGGCTAATCTTTCTGCCTTAGCTTCTCTATTTGTAAAATGGAAATGATTACTTTATCCATCTTTGTGGGCTGCGGTGAGGATTACTGCTTGATCTGAGATTGCTGCACACTGACACGGGACCCTGTGTGACAGCATGTATTAGATGCTGTTTCCCTGCTAGGGCCATAATGGCTCCAAGTATGGGATTGGATTTGTGAATGGAAAAGGGGAGGGATGGATTTGGGAGTTAATTTCAGTGTCAGGGTGAGCAGGGGAGCAGGTGCAGGCTCTCGCCCCTTGGGCAGTGATGTGCTTTGGCCTCGCAAGGAGGTTTGAGCTGGGATTTAACCTAGTAGTGCAGGAAAACCCATAAATTCAGCCTACTTCACTGTACATGCCCAAGTTTAATGCCTAAGTCGGGACAGCATCTTATCTCCTGATGTCCTGGAGAAGCCATAGGGGCAGCTCCTGGTCAGATGTTGAATTCTGGGTGAGCAGAAACCCCTTTGGGAGTTGCTTATTTTTCCCCACCAGATGCAGTCAGAGCAAATACGGTGCTAGCATAGGAGGATGAAGTGAGATGGGATGACTGCAGGTTAGGGGCTTGCAGTGACAAGGCCCTGATGGAGGGACAAATACCACTGAACATGCAAGACTGACCAGACATTCAATGTGTCCTTCCTATTACTCACAAAATTTCCAATCAAGTGATCAAGCACAAAACTTGATTTCTTTCCCAACAGAGTTGTTATGGGTAATATGGTTGATAACATTCAGAATGCAACCAGTTTAGATGCCCCCCACCAGTACCCTAACCAAAGACTTTTCAGTATTTAAAGCCACCATCATTTTTCTTCCAGTATATACCCTTGCTCCTATTGTGCTATCCACAGGGAAACAGCTCACCTTGCTTCAGGATTGTTAATTGCTAGGAGACATTTAAAATCCCAGTGATGCCATTGCATACCACTAAGCGAAGCCCCCATACTGGGAATTTTGTGGTTTGCTTCAGGTTTGGAAACCTGATCAGAAAGGAGATGTTTTTCAGGTACTGCATTAACCCAAGAGCGGTCAAATCTGTGCTCAGTTCTCTGCTCTGCCCAGACTTTCAGCGTGAGCTGTGCTTTGTCCACCTACAGCAAAGAAGGACTCTGCAATCTGGCCATGTGGTGTTGGGTTGGATTGACAGTGGGGCTGGACCATCTGATCTCATTTCTGTGGCATTCCCAAGTACTCACTGCAGATAAAACAGACATTTTTAGGGCATGGTTCATCTTATTTTGCTTTAGATGTCACAAATGGATCATACCTCAAAGTGCCTGTGGTCCTCCCCCACTGACTCCAAGGGGAGCCCAGAGTCTCTTAGTCAAGTGCAGGTCTCCTTAGTGAGATACTTAAAGCTAGGGGAGATGAATCCTGCACTCTGTATACACCAAAACTAACCCTGGTTTCAGGTGGTACATCTAAGTGTTATGGCAAAACAAACAGTCCTTTGTAAAAGAACTTTAGTCCAACCTCAACCCTGTCCTCTCCTTCAGGTCAGGACTGTCTGAAGGCACACAAAGCGCTTACCCCAGGTTGCATGCCTGAGGGCCTGCCACGGAGCCATGCAGCTGGCGCAGCTTGCACTCAGGGATACAGCTGGGAGCTGGGCAGTTCTGCCTCGCACACATAGGCATGGGGGAGACGGAGTCCCTGCAGCACTGTGAAGATGAAAGCACCAGCCCTGCCCATGTGAGAGACAAAATCCATGCAAGCCTTGAGCTGCCTCAAAGCAACAAGACCGAGCTGCAGTTGCCTCTGCTAGTGCAGGACAAAAGCCTAAGGGGATCTGTGTGTGCACGTTGTTCTCCAGCATCTTCATAATTCATCGTGGTATGCCTGAAACAAGCTTCCGGCAATGTGTTTTTGTTCCTGCCCTTAAAATAGGATGCAGAAGGAAAGGTTTATGGGAGATAATTCATTTTATTGGCTCTTCTGCACCAGAATTAATTGCAGCCATATTTATTGCTCAGGCAAGTAGAGATGAGGTAGATAAAGGAATGTCTTTGTTTAGGGGAATGGATAATTTATATATATAATTCACCAGAACCTTGAAATTTGAAGGACTGATTTTCCTTCCTTCCGTGTCCAGGGAGTGAGATTGAGCCTTGACCTTTGTGTGTGACTGATGTTTTATGACTTTCCCATGACTGTGATCATCTGCTCAGCTCCTCTGTAACACAAAACGCAGAATTTCCTCGTGTAGAGTGGCTTGGGCGACCTATAGGGTTGGCATCCAGGCTTCTCTTGTGTGCAGTGGTGAGAGGCGTACCCAACTCATCCTGTCCTATGGCAAATGTCCAAGGCAGAATAAAGCATACAACTGACTACAGAGGGAGCTCTGACAAACAGCTTTGATGGCTGATTTCCCATCTGCCAAGACACAGGTTACATGTCAAACCCATAACTTCTAGTTGAGCTGGAAGAGATGGTTTTAGAAAGACACTCTGAACAACATGGACTAAAAACCTCTCAAACATTACTAGAAATCTAGTCTCTTTCCCACAGTGACTTTTCCCCAGGCTGTAGGCTCCTGATGCATATTAGGATTTGTGTTCCAGGAAATCCCTCATACATGCAGTATCTATTTTTCTAAGATCTGTTGCCGAGGCCTATTCTGCCCCTGGGGTAGGCACTGCTACCTGCCATGCTTCCCAGGCTGGGAATTGGACAGTTTGGCAAGACTTTGCCTTGGAGACAGAGGACAAATGTTGGTTCATCAGTCCTGCCTTGCTTGTACTCTGGAGCAGAGCTGGAGGGCTCCTAAGCATGCGTACATTGGTGTCCCTTGGATGATCTCTTCAAAATGAGTGGGGCAGGAGGGAAAAGACAGTGAAAGGCAGAATCTGTAACTTCAAAGACAAGATGAGATGGGAGCCCGTGCCAGCCTATGAGAGGGAAAACAGGGATGTTTTCAATTAGCAAGAAGGTAAAACACACGGTTAGGCTGAAGAGCAATGTCCTTTCACAGCTCTCTTCTAATCAAATAAAGGATAGTTGTGGGGGACACTGGCATTCTCAGTGGAAACTATTATGCCTTGGGGAAAAAATAGCAATTTATTTTAATCAACTGAAAAATAGGCCTATAAATCTTTCTGCTTTGGAGAAGCCCTGACAGAGCAATGTTACTTGGATCATTTTCATAAGACATCAGTGTTACCACCTCTGCAGAGGAAAGGACTCTGGTATCAAACTCGGGTTAAAAAGGTGTACTAGGGGGAAGAAAAAAAAAAAATTTCTCTGTGGCCTAATCCTGCCTCCACAGAAGCTAATATTGCTCTAAAAAATCCCAGTGGCAGAGCGGTTGTCCACGGGTTTCCTATTCTGCAGGTCACCAGCAGACCTCAGCTGGACTCTGTACCATTCAAAATATGCAGACATCTCTTCAGAGCATGAAAAATAGGTGGACAGGCATTTACAGGGAATGTATCGTTTTCAGAGTAGCTGAATGCAAAAAGCAGCAGAGGGCTCATGGTACAGAGTGAGCAGGCCACCGGATGGCAGATGAAACTCAGGCTTGACAAAAAAGTGCTGAACATGGTGAGGGAAAATGATGCCACTGCAGCGACTTGGATGGTTCAGTCAGAGTCTGACAGATGATGATAAACATCAACAGTGGCTGAAAATGGATATTCACGGCTTGGATTTTAGATGTGAACGCCTAACCCGGTATTCAGCTGTCTGATTTGGACTAGATGATCTTTTGAGGTCCCTTCCAATCCCTAACATTCTGTGATTTGGCAGTGATTCATCCAGAGCTGCCCTAGTTGCCCTAAGTGTGGCCCCTGTAATGCCAACACCATAACTCAGGCCCCTGTGTCTGTTGGTGAATGTTGCCATTGCTCTGGTCAAGTCTAAACTATATCCTGAAGCCCTCAAAGTTCCCTGCTTCTAATATCCATCTTCACATCTACGATACAGCTGAGGCAAAATACAAATAATGATGGGGGGGAAAAGAATCTCACTGTTTTCTAACTTTTTTGTTTTTTTAAAGAACAAGCTTGCAGGTCTTGTTTTCCTTCCTTGGAGGAGCGAGGAAGGCACAAGTCTGTTCCCCCTCCTTCCTGACCCCTGCCTCCAATTTTCAGGTCAGCATTCATCCAGCAGCTGAATTTTCAGCTGTCACAGAGGCAGAAAAGAGGGGGGAAAAAAATCTGACAACTATAAAGCCACCTGTGGATCATTTACAACCAGACAGAGAGGGATGCTGCTGGGTGAGTAATTTTCACTGGCAGAATTTTCACTGACCAAACAGTAGGCAGCATCTTCCCTTGCTCAGTGTTGAGAGTTGTCAGACAGGTGGTGAGATGGTCTCTAGATTTTGCTGGAAACTTCTAGGACAGGAGAGGTAATTCATCAGCTGCTGAAGTGTATTAGCCCTCAGCTCCTATTGTCTTTGTGGACATGGCCTTGAAACTCATCTTCTGTGGATGGGAAGACTTAAACACCTGGGCACTGGCTCCTTCAGGAGGATACACTGCTGTCCTGGTGAAACAGCTCTGAAGCAAAAGCTTAGCATGTGTCAGAGCCTGAACACCAAACTCTTAACCGGATTATCTCCTGAATCTGCTAACCTCATCCATGCTGATCGCTTTCCCTACTCCTTCCCTGCCTCAGTTTTTCCTTCAGTGTTTTTAACTCCCATTTACTCTAGTCTTAAAACCCAACAATTACCCCTTCCTTGGCTACAAGAACAGCCAAGACTAGGTTACGTTGCTTGGAAATTGGTGGGTCACAAATTTTTGAGCCAGATGGGAGGTGTGGAAACTGGAGGAAGGTTTGGGCAGTGTTGGACGTAACTATGCTCACATGGAATACAGGCTAGCACTGGAGCTGGGCAGCAAGGTCTGAACCCTGCCTGCAGCTGGGGAGGGCTCAGGTTGGAGGACATTGAGAGGCATGGATCATCACAGAAAAAAGGGTGAAAATCTCTGTTGACCTTGTCTCAGCAGACTGTGGTTTACACAGAGGCTTCGGGCTAGCAGGAGGGTGAGTGTGCCAGCTTACTGCAGGGTTAGATTTTGGTGTAGGGGGGACATTCCCCACCAGGCATTGGCCATAGGAGGCATTAGACCACCAGCACACCCCTTGAGTCACCACTCCTTGGGGTTATGGTTTCTTTTTTCTTTCCCAAGCCTGAATTAATTTACAAAGCAAATAATTAAATTTTCCCCATTCTGGTATACACTGATTCACGCTTGTGCAAAGCTTAGACCCGTTTCTCCTCCTTCACTGCCTCTGACCACTTAGCCATGAAGCAGGTTTGTCAAGGCTTCCACTCGCTTGTGTCCATCTGTGGTGGTTTGACCTTGGCTAAATGCCAGGTACCCAGCAAGTCTCTCTATCACTTTCCCCCCCTCCTTCTCTCAGCAGGGCAAAAAGGGGGAAAGAAAATAAGACAGAAAAAAACCAACCCTTGTGGGTAAAACAAAAGCAGTTTTAATGTAAGCAAAGCAAAGCAAGGTCCGCGCGCGGAAGCCAAAAAAAAAGAAAACAGATTTATTCTCTGCTTCCCATTAGCAGGCGATGTGGGGCCTTCTCAGGAATCAAGGCTGTGATACACATAGCGGTTGCCTCAGAGGACCAAGGGTGACCCCACCCCCCGTCCTCCTTTTTCCCAGCCTTATACTTGAGCAGACATCATATGGTATGGAATATCCCTTTGGTCAGTTCAGGTCAGCTGTCCTGGTTGTGTCCCCTCCCAAGATCTTGCCCACCCCATCCCACTGGGGGGAAATGTTGGAAAGAGCCTTGGTGCTGTGTAAGCACTACTCAGCAGCAGCCACACCACCAGTGTGTTATCAACACCCTTCTAGCTCCCAGCATAAAACACAGCACCATGAGGGCTGCTACAGGGGAAAATCAATTCTGGCTCAGCCAGATCCAGTATAGTCTCCACCCCTTACTCCATACCATTTAGTCATGCGCAGGTCCCACATAATACTCATTTATCCATTCCATCATATTTAGTTCTCGTCACTGATATTCCTTCTTGCCAAACATCTTAACCTATGTACTTAGACCATCTTCATACCCAACATGCAGGTTAGTACACTCTCATTAACTACTGTCCCCTGTCCTTTAACAGGTAAATAGTATTCCTCCATTCCATGGGCTTTCTTCACTTCTCTAGATGTTCAATGACTTGTCCCCCATCTGTCAAGATGGATGTTCAGGACAGGAGCAGTATGTTTGACTATGGGACAGCTGCTAGGTTTGGGTCACCATTGCACGCATCTGGTTCTTTGTGAAATTCACTCTTCGTCATTCCTACTTCCTCCATCACTTCCTGCAACATACAACTCACACCACAGATAATTTTGCCCTAAGGTTAAATCTCCTTGAGGCACACGCTGAGTATCCCCATCCTCCTGCACTACCCCCCAAGTACACCCAGGTCCCTGAGCAAAAACAATCCCACAAGTGGGCTTGCCTTTTCCCAAGGGAGGAGCAATCTACACTGCCTTCCCCAGCCATTTCCCTGTGTGTCCTACAGGGACCTTATCTCCTCTCACAGTATGAAGGGGTTTTGTTTGGGCAGGACCAGGACGGTTAACAGATCCTCTGGTGTTAATTAGCCAAGTGGCTTTTGCTAAATTTATATCCCAGTGCTTCCATCCCCCATTGTCCAATGCTCTCAACATAGTCTTCAACAGTCCATCGTATCTTTCAATCTTTCCAGATGCTTGTGGGTAATAAGGGATGTGATACACCCGCTCAATGCCATGTTTCATTGCCCAGGAGTTTATAAGGTTATTTTGACAGTGGGTCCCATTGTATGATTCAATTCTTTCAGGAGTACCATGTCGCCATAAAATTTGCCTTTCAAGGCCTAAGATGGTGTTTTGGGCAGTGGCATGATTTACAGGGTATGGCTCGAGCCAACCAGTAGTTGCTTCCACCATGGTGAGTATGTAAAGCTTGCCTTGGTGTGTTCATGGCAGTGGTCCAGTATAGTCAATTTGCCAGGCCTCACCATATCGAAAACTCAGTCATCACCCTCTGTTCCAGGAAGAGTTTACTTGTGTGGCTCACCTGATTGCAGCACGTTTCACATTCATGAGTGACCTGTGTGATGGTCTTCATGGTCAGGTCCACCCCTCAATCACGACCCCATCTGTACACTGCATCTCTCCCTAGATGCCCTGATGTTTCATGGGCCCATCAAGCTACATATAGCTTACCCTTGCACTCCCAGTCCAGGTTCAGCTGAGCTACTTCAATTTTGGCAGCCTTGTCTACTTGCTCATTGTTTTGATGTTTTTCGGTGGCATGGCTTTTGGGCACACGAGCATCTACATGCCGTACCTTTAGAGCCATGTTTTCCACTCCGGCAGCGATGTCCTGCCACAATGCAGCAGCCCAGATGGTTTACCTCTGCGCTGCCAATTGGTCTTCTTCCACTCCTATAGCCACCCCCATAGGGCATTAGCCACCATCCAGGAGTCAGTATAGAAATACTGTACTGGCCACTTTTCTCATTCAGCAGTCTCTAGGGCTAGTTGGATCGTTTTTACTTCTGCAAACTGACTTGACTCGCCCTCTCCTTCAATGGCCTCAACAACTTGTCTTGTGGGACTCCACACCGCAGCTTTTCATTTCTGATGGTTTCCTACCACATGACAAGATCCATCAGTAAACAGAGCATAACGCCTTTCATCTTCTGGTAATTCGTTATATGGTGGTGCCTCTTGGGCACGAGCCACCTCCTCAGGCAGTGCTCCAAAATCTCGACCTTCTGGCCAGTCCATGATCTCTTCCAGGATCCCTGGACAGTTGGGTTTTCCCAGACGACCTCATTGTGTGATTAACGCTACCCATTTACTCCAGGTAGCACTGGTTGCATGGTGTGTAGAAGGGATGAACATCCAATGTGGCACAGGCAATCGTGGTGCCAAGAGGAGCTGTGCTTCTGTACCAACAACTTCTGAAGTGGCTCGAATCCCCTCATATGCTGCTAGTATCTCTTTTTCAGTCGGAGTGTAGTGGGCTTCCGATCCTTGATATCCCCGGCTCCAAAATCCTAATGGTTGACCTCGAGTTTCCCCTGGTATCTTCTGCCAGAGGCTCCATGTGAGGGCATGCTCCCCAGTTGTTGTGTAGAGTACATTTTGCACAGCTGGTCCTGTCTGAACAGGCCCAAGAGCTACCGCCCAAGCTATCTCCTGTTTGATGTGCTCAAAGGCTTGTTGTTGCTCAAGACCCCAATCAAAATGTTTCTTTCGGGTTACTTGACAGAGAGGGATCACAAGCTGACTGTAACCTGGAATATGTATTCTCTAAAATCCCACAAGTCCTAAGAAAGCTTGTGTTTCCTTCTTGTTGGTTGGTGGAGACATAGTTGCTATCTTGTTGACAACATCCATAGGCACATGACGGCATCCATCCTGCCATTTTATTCCCAAGACCTGAATCTCTTGTGCTGGTCCCTTGACTTTGCCCTTCTTTATGACAAACCCAGCTTTCAGAAGAATCTGAATTACTCTTTTTCCTTTCTTGAACATTTCTGCTGCCTTGTTGCCCCGCACAATGATGTCATTGATATATTGTAGATGTTATGGGGCATCACCCTTTTCCAGTGCAATTTGAATTAGTCCATGACAACTAGTGGAGTTGTGCTTCCACCCCTGGAGCAGTCGATTCCAGGTATACTGGACACCCCTCCACGTGAAAGCAAACTGGCCTGCACTCTTCTGCCAAAGGAATTGAAAAGAATGCATTGGCAATGTCGATTGTGGTGTACCACTTGGCTGCCTTCGACTCCAATTCATATTGGAGCTCTAAAATATCTGGTACAGCAGCACTCAGTGGTGGTGTCGCTTCGTTCAGGCCACGATAGTCTACTGTTAACCTCCACTCTCCATCAGATTTTCACACTGGCCATATGGGACTATTAAAACGCAAATGTGTCTTACTGATGTCACCTTGTCTCTCCAGTAGACAAATCAGCCCTTGGATGGGAGCCAGAGAGTCTCGGTTTGTGCAATACTGCCATTGGTGCACGGTCCTCATAGCCATTGGCACCTGTTGTTCTTCAACTCGCAGCAGTCCCACAACAAAAGGATCTTCTGAGAGGCCAAGCAGATTAGACAACTGTTTGACCTTCTCTGTGTTCACACTGGCCACACCAAAAGCCCATCAGTATCCCTTTGGGTCTTTGAAGTACCCTCTCTTGAGGTAGTCAATGCCCAAGATACAAGGGGCTTCTGGGCCAGTCACAATGGGATGTTTCTCCCACTTGTCCCTGGTCAAGCTAACCTTGGCCTCCAGTACTGACAGTTCTTGACATCCCCCTGTCACTCCTGAGATCCAGATAGGTTATGCCCCTCTATAACCTGATGTTATCAATGTACACTGTGCCC
This sequence comes from Podargus strigoides, assembly GCA_028020825.1. Classification (NCBI taxonomy): domain Eukaryota; kingdom Metazoa; phylum Chordata; class Aves; order Caprimulgiformes; family Podargidae; genus Podargus; species Podargus strigoides. Next base: position 18,730,964 of record CM051663.1, read on the forward strand.
CGGTGTCAACTAAAGCCTGGTACTTCTGTGGATTTGATGTGCCAGGCCATTGAAGCCACCACTGTCCAATATACTCAATCATCCCTTTCCTCCTCCTGGCTGGAGGCAGGGGCCCTCAATTCCTCTTCTTGGTTGGAGTATTCACTGTCTGACCCTTGCCGTGCCAGGCTGGAGATTCCTTCATCAGAGTCAAGGGAGGTGATCTCAGTCTTCCTATATCTGGGAGATTGCTGATTACCTTCTTGTGGTTTTACACCAGCTACATTAACAACCTTCTTGGATGTCTTCTTCTTGACAGGGGTCTTTCCTCACAATTCATGTATGTGAGCTTCTAACTTAAAGGTGGGCTGACCACGCCACTTCGCCATGTCCTCTCCCTGGTCACATAGGAAGAACCAAAGTTCACCATGTGTCATATGCCTGGGATTCCCTTTCCCTCTGACTGGGGCGGAAGAGAACTGATTTCTTGGGGTGCTCCTGACATCCAGGGCACTTGCGCATAGAGATGAGGAGGTACCAAGATTCTCTTCAAAGTTCTGAAGCCAGGAAGAGACTGCCTCCACAGTTGGTGTATGTCCTAGTCCTTCTCCCACATCCATTTCTGGGTGGTACATCGTGGCCAAACTGGCAGAATACAATGATGGTGCACCTTTAATTACCTTCCTCCACATGGCCCGTGTGCACAGGACATCCTCTGGATTTTTAGGGGCTTCATCATTATCTGGATCACCATAGATGACTTCCAGCACTGCTAATTCTCTCAGGTACTGGACACCTTCATCTGCAGTAGTCCACTTCTCTGGGGAGCTGTCCATAAGATCTTCCTTATAAGGATATCTCGCTTTAACACTTGAAAGGAGCCGTCTCCACAGACTGCAAATTGATGGCTCTTTTCCAATTCCCCTTTCAATTCCTCGATTTCTAGCAAGGGAACCCAGTTGTTGGTCTTCCTTACCTTCCAGTTGTTGAGCATCAGCCCCATTATCCCAGCACCAAAGCAACCAGGCAGCAATCTGCTCACCCGGCTGGCGGCTGTAGTCTTTCCATAGATCTCGCAGTTCTGTTGATGTCTGGGACTAGGTACTTTCTGCCTCCTGTTTGAGTTCTGTTATTCCCTCTTCCAATCCCTTTGTTGAAGGATCAGATTCTTGATCAAGCTTTTCCTCTTCTTTCTCCTCCCTTACTAATCGAGGGTATGGGCCTGCTGTTCTCCTTGTCCACTGTTTCTTTTTTACTACTGGGGCAATCTCTACTGTTGTTGTTGTTTGAGTCCCCACCTCAACCACAGTCCTTTGAGAGTACTTAACTGCAGCTCGATAAGCATAAGCCAGGCCCCAGTACAGCGCTAGAAGTTGCTGATTTTCACTGGGATAAGCAAGGCACCCTTCTATTAGGTGTTGTGTCAATTTTGCGGGGTTGCTTGCCTGTTCAGGGGTAAGATCCCAGGCTACAGGAGGTGATAAACATCCTACAAGTCTGCCCAAATCCTTCCACTCCCCCTGCCACACAGGGACAGGCTGCCTCAGGAAACATTTTGGTATTGGCTCACCCAAAAGTTTCCTTCTCTTACACCAAAAAGGTACCGAGCTCCACACAACCCACAATAGGCCAACAGTATTAATGAACAGTATCAAACAGCTCACATAAGGGTTAATAAGCACCTCGGGAGCCTGCAGAATAAAACCACGCATGATGTTCCTGATTTCTTTCAGCACGCTCCCGAGCTTAGCAAAACAAAGATAAGCAGCACAATCAACAACCCATGACCAGCACAGGACCTTGTAGTATAATAACTGCTATAGCTATAGCACACTTAATATCAGACTGCTGTTGTCTTGCCCCATGTTAGGCGCCAAAAAGGACTGTGGTGGTTTGACCTTGGTTAAATGCCAGGTACCCAGCAAGTCACTCTATCACTTTCCCCCCCCTCCTTCTCTCAGCAGGGCAAAAAGGGGGAAAGAAAATAAGATTAAAAAACCCAACCCTTGTGGGTAAAACAAAAGCAGTTTTAATGTAAGCAAAGCAAAGCAAGGTCCGTGCACAGAAACAATAAAAAAGAAAACAGATTTATTCTCTACTCCCCATTAGCAGGCGATGTGGGGCCTTCTCGGGAAGCAGGGCTGTGATACACATAGCAGTTGTCTCGGAGGACCAAGGGTGACCCCACCCCCTGTCCTCCTTTTTCCCAGCTTTATACCTGAGCAGACATCATATGGTATGGAATATCCCTTTGGTCAGTTCGGGTCAGCTGTCCTGGTTGTGTTGGAAAGAGCCTTGGAGCTGGGTAAGCACTACTCAGCAGCAGCCACACCACCAGTGTGTTATCAACACCCTTCTAGCTCCCAACATAAAACACAGCACCATGAGGGCTGCTACAGGGGAAAATCAATCCCTGCTCAGCCAGACCCAGTACACCATCCAAGACTCTTCAAGCTCAGGAAGGGGAGAGGGTGAGGGCTGAGACCATCTGTGCTCTAGGACTGAACTGAGCAAGGGGCAGAGCTGCAGCCAACAAGGTGGCCACATTGTCCAGCATGACGTCTTGTCTGGTGGGCTGCAACAAAACTCTAAAGTTACTGCAGGCACTGAGAAAAAATTTAGAGTTACAATTATGTTGTATGGCAACAGGAACTTCATATTAATTCACAGCCATGTGCATAATTTTGGTCCAGCCACTTTCCACAGCCTGGACTCAGGGCCAAAAAAAATGGTCCAAGTCCAGCCAGGTCAAATGAACTTTGGATTGATCTTAAGATATGCCCTGATTCCCCTTTTCCTAGTCACTCCAGAACTTAATGTAAGTAAGTTTACACCCAAGCATAAGCAAGAGCAGTCACATGCTTAAATGCTAGCATAGCATCGCCTAGTTTTTTCTGTGTTATACTGGTCCTCAGCTGGATTTCCCATGTGCTGCCTCACTAGAACTACTTTAACAGCATCTCTGGACTAAGTGTTAGAATACTTGGAGGTATCCATCAGAAAGGCAGCTGGCTACAGCCTCTATCACAACCCATCCATGTCTGTCTGCTTCAATACTTAGTGCCCATCTGGAACTCTCTGAAGTAGCCAAGATGCTAAATTCACAAAGGTCTGGTAAGGATGCAGTTGGGGTTACATGAGCACCAGGATGCACAGTGGGCTCTTTTTTCAGTGCTGAAAACTAAAAATAGAGACCAAGTTTGGTTTTGATCAACCAAGAGAATAGACATTAAAAATTCGATAATTAAAATAATTGCAACTTAAAGTAATGCTCCAACGAAAGTTAATGAAAGATAAACCTATTCTGAATGATACAAAGGAAAAAAAGGAGTAATTACTTAGCTAAGCTATGATTTCATTCATTATTATTAGGTGGATTTAGATTACTTGCTCGCTCAAGATTACAGATTTGAAGTACACAGCTGAAATCCTCTCTCTAATCCAGAACTGCTAAATCCTTGGGTATTTGTCCATTATCACACTTCAATTTGCATCTATGCTCATGTCCAGGATATAATTTCAGTTCTCCGCCAAATATTTGTTCCTTTCTTCTCCCCTAAACATAGTCCCCTATTTTCCTGATAGCAAACGCTGTAGACAAACCAACAGCACCAACTCCTCCCAGGTTCCCCAAGGTTCCCAACATTTCATACCTCAGCAGGGTGCCATAATTATGAACTTCAAAGCAAATGATAATTAATTTTATTGAAACAAAAAACACCAACAACATAAAACCACTTGAAAAAGAAAAAATCTAATTTATTTTTTCAAAAACTTTAACAAACTTATTCACAGACTTGACAACCCTCCTTGTTTGGGCTGCTTCTACTAGAAATGAAATCTAACCCCTGTGCCCTGTTGCTTGGTCCCTTTGGCCCTGCCTGGCCAAGAGCTGTTCCAGAGTGTGTAGATGTGGCAAAGGAAGGATGGAGCAGATGGACCTGGTGCTCCAAGAAATAGGAACTAAGCTTCAGCTGATCAACTAGAGTGGCACTCACAGGGTCAGCAGAGTTATGCCAACTTATGGCAGGGAAGGACATGGTTCTTCGCTTTTTGGAAGAGGATTTCCAGACCCTGTTCCTACCAGTTCTTATATAAAACCATTTTCCTTGGTGGAATAGGTACCTGGGGTACTCCATGAGATGCTGTCTGTCTGTCCTTATCATCCTTAGGGGAAGAGGTGAATTATCTCTAAGTGAGCACTACAGAAGATGGAGTAGCTGGTGATTTCAGTTTGCACAGTCAAAGGAAAAGCATCATGGCCCCTGATTCTGCTCACTGATAGTCTAGTGGGAGGTGTCCCTGCCCATGGCAGCAGGGTTAGAACTACATAATCTTTATGGTCCCTTCCAACCCAAACCATTCTATGATTCTATGTTGAACCCACAGACTACTTTGGGACAGCAGGATGTCACTTCATGTTCATTGCCACATCCTAGCAACTGAATTTCACATCAAGACAGGCAGCAAGGAGTTAACAAAGTCCTGCACTCAGAGACCAGCTGTGGGGAATAGTTTTTAGGCACTGTAGCACTTACTAACCTGGCCATTATTGTTGCTGAGAAGGACATCCAAATTTTCCTATGTAAAGCAAAATCAAATCAAGAATTGTATGGAAAAAAATCCACATTTCATCTTCAAAAACCCAGTTTAGTGGAGATTTAACTCCAGCCCTTTTGGTTTGCCATCTGTTTGAACAGTCGGGGTGCTAAGGGAGTGGTTGGGTGCTGCCCAGAGTCATAACCACACTGGTTAATGTTTCAGTGTTCAGTCACATCTGGTTTCTAGCTGTTACCTGCTCTCACTCAACTGATTTTTAACTCACTTGGCATTTTCTGTGCGTGCAAGATGTTTGGTTAGATCCCTTATGCTGTGTGTGTGGAAATAAAAGGCCAGCTAAGAACAGACAACTGATTAGGCATTAGGTGAGGAATAATCCTCCCTAATCACATTTCTAAACCTGGTAGTTGGAGGTAGGATTAGAGTTATTAACATGCAGGCACTATAAATCATATAATTTATTTAACAATTACTGGCTCTTTGTGAAAGAGGGTATACACAAGCTCCAACCGCACACCAGCTCCTCCATCTCATGCAGGATGAAGCTGCTGTCAGTGACAAAGCCAGCAGATACAGCTTACTGTCCACCGGCACAAATGGCAGCAAAATAGGGGTTACCTTGGATATAAGCAGAAACAAAGCTGAAATGCCCTGGCAGGAACTCTCTGCAGTCCTACAGGAGCATACTTGGCACCTAGCTATTAATCTGTGTAAATATAAACAAACAAAATATCATAGGGTGAAAAAATTTAGCAAGTGTTTCTTAGTCTTCTCTTTTCCTGAACACACTGTAACATAACTGTACAATAGTTTAAAAAGCTGGAACTTGTAGGATGAAGAGCAGGAGGCAAAGACAACAACTGGGAAGTAGCAATGTTGTGCAAGAGCAGCAGGGAAGAGAATTCCAAAGCTCCTGGACCAAACCCTGTCCTGAGCATGCCATATAGTTTTCCCAGCTCAGCTGGGCACAACAGTGTTACACCAGAGATTTAAATGCCACATAGGCATCCTGGTAGTCAACAGATTTGTATTTTAATTCTTCAGTCTATCATGCTGGTGTACCTGCCTGCCTTTGGAGAACTGAGGATTGACCTTGTGATTGTGCTGAAGATGTTCGGAACAGAAAGGTTTTTTCCCAATTCAAAAAATAAAAACAAAACTCCGTGCCCCAGCTTGTTGACTGGCAGGCATTAATCTACTGAAAGGTAGTTCCAAGTGGCTCTAAGAAGGATGTTAGATCAGCTCGGAAGCAGGATAGGATGCCAAAGCCGGGGGGCAGCTCAGTCTGATCCTAGGACCATACAGATGCAGGGAAGTCCGAGAGAAAGCCCAACACATGCAGCTCCCTTGTCCATGCTCTTTGGCTGGCAAAGGCTTGGCCCTGGGCCAGTTGCACTCTTTCAGACAGGTCTTGGGCATGGTTTGGGATTTAGGTCAGGCCAGGGACCATTTGCAATAACATTTTTCATGTGCCCGCCCTGTTTTGAAAGCTGAAAGTCTAGTACTCTGGGTGTTGTTCATTCCACGCCAGTTGGGGTGTCTGGCTGCGGCCAGTTGCTGTGGTATGTACACCACATACTGCTCTACACTGGTACACCAGATATGCTCACAATGATGTACAAAAGAGGAAATGATACTGCTATGGTCAGGTTTTGTCCAGGTTCCAGTTTTAGACCCCACAGGTTTCAACCTCACGTGGTCTGCTGGGTGCCTGGGGCCAGGCTTGCAGATTTGAAGCATCCCGAGATATCTAAAAGTAGTCTTATAGTAGTGCAGAATAATAGGAATTCCAGGGGGCTGATCCTACCCTAAAACAGGCTCTAAAATAGGCCAGATTAACTGTCCTGTAGAGAGGCCTCTTTTCTTAATGGCTGTAGAAAGTTTAGGCTGACTAACTTTGACTTTGACATCAAACTTCCTAACATTTGGTAAAGTGCATCCAACCGTCTGTCTGTAGGGATAAGGGGCTGGTGTTGGAGGTAGCCTCGAGGCACCCCTCAAGAGACACTACAGATCTAGCCTGTAAATCCCACACATGCATTTTCTTGTGTACAATATAGAGAAAAAACATGTTCCAAATATTCTCTTCTGGGAATGTAAATATACCAGCATGGCCAGAGAAGTTGGCCCTGTTTCTCTGACCTCCCTTCTGTACGCTTTTTTCTTGCTGCAGACAGTAGCCATGCGATGCAGCTCCTGGCTCAGAGCACAGAGATCTTTCAAAGGTAATGCCTTTTATGAGTGACCTGACGGCCTTGCCAACATTTCCAGCTGAGACTGCAATCGGGCCGTGTCACAGCTTTGAGTCATATCAGCCCTATTAAGTCATCATGCACAAAAAAGGGCAAAAAGTCAGGAGAGGGGAATGGCAGGATCCCTTCATGGCAACAATCTTATCTGTCTGGAATTGTAAATGGTGTTGGGATGATTCTCTTGCTCCTCTCCACTCCTCACTCTTTAGCTGAGAAGCAGACTAAGAAGAAAAATTGATGTTCTGCTTCAAAATAGATGTTTTTTCCAAGCCACTAGCCTTCATTTTTAAATTTATGCCAAGTGCAAAATGTCATGACTTTTCTTCTGGCTTTATCTAGTAGCAGGAGACCATTATCTACTGACATTACCTGTTAAGTAAGTGCAAATTACCTGTAACTGCAGGATTACATGTACCTGGGGAATTTATATAAGCCTGAGCTGATAGCAGGGATGGACTTTGGAAAAAAACTCTACAACATCTTAAAGAGGCAAAGTTGATTAATCAAATCATGTCTTCATCTGAAAATGTTGTACCTGCCACTGACGACACAAGTAACCTCCAAGACAATGACTGAAAGAGGATTCACGGGGAAAGTATTCTCCCCTATCATTTTGTTAACTTTGTGTGTTTGACAGCACATCACTGTGTCTAGACAGTTTCACGGGTAGGCTGACAATCAGCTGTCTGGCGCTGACACATGGTAGGTGAGACACTACATATGCTTTTCCTCCGGTTCAACTAGAGGAGAAATAACAGGAACACCAGCTGAAGGGTGAGATGGCAGCAGCCAGGAATGGATATTCAGAACAAAGAAGCCCAAGCACACTGGCTGTCATTTCTCCAAGCATTTCCAGAAGAGGACTATCCAAACATAGAGCATTGTGGCCACAATGAGGATTTGCCCTGGGAACTTTTCTTGGACTCCTGGACTCAAAGCCTGCCCAAGGCATGTTTCCATTGTGTTTCTTAAGGGTGGAAAGAGTTCAGACTGACATTCCCTGATTCTCTTCCTCCCCAGACAGTGTAGTCACCTGTAATGCCAAGTTTGGTGCATTGCAAAACCCACCCAGGACCTGGCTAAGCAGCCAGCCTGAACTGTGTGTTCCTCTGGTTACAGCACTCGCAAATCCTGAGGTACTGAGGGCAATCAAGAGGTATTCAACTCTGATTATATTACAGATACATCCTGGAAAGGGCTTTCCAGATAATTCTTCTGTTTCCTTTAATTTCAACAGGGCTTTCTTCTCACTGATGGGCCAGAGGCAAGCCAAGTTTCACACACGAACTTTACCAGTAATAATCACACCCAATTCAAGGTCCTTCAAGGCTTTGCACTGTGATATAGTCACCCATCAGGACCACTTGGAGCTTCATAGGGTGAAAATTGCCAGGCTCTGTCCTGCAAAAGCATGAATATCTATCACCTGTGTTAGCTAAGGAGAAGCCTATGGTTACACTCAACCCAGTTAAGGTCAAAGCAACACACAGAGGGCAGCTGAGTCCTTGATTTCAAAAATAACTGCCAAAACTTGCCTTAAATCCTTACCATCTGAATTAGCTTTTAAGTTTGTGCAAGCACTTACATTCCTTCTGCAAAAGAAGACAGAAAGGCATTGGAACATCTCTAATATCATGTGTTGCCAGTGCTTGAGGTGCAAAGTACTTTTTTGCTATATCTTCAAGTCACTGGATGGGGAGCAAGACACTGTTTCTGAGGGATGTTAACTGTTTGTCTTCAGTTGCTGTAGATTACAAATTGCTGCAGATCAGTGTTGTTTCTTGCTTTTTGCAGACCGTGGCTTTTATTTCAGTTGCTACTTCTATTTATTTGTGCATGGCGTGCATCTTCCATGTTTTCTAAGGCTTTCATCTTTTGCAGCTCTTTTTCGCCCTGTTCCTTGCAGTGATATACATCAACAGGCTGATTGAGTTCTGAATCTGACTTTCGCAGCCTACGTGCTCTGCTTTCCTTATCTCTGGTGCTTAAAACTATATGATCTCAATATGTTTGCCTGCAGTCATGTCAAGCTTGCATGAAGAAGCTAACTCAGCTAGACTGCAGTTTCAGATTTTGTTTGGTCACATCTATCAGGAGACATACATCTCTCTTTCCATTTTCACTAGCAATACTTCTCAAAAGATCTCATTATTGCCTGACCTTTCTTCACCTGTAAATGTTAAGGTGTGAAAAATCAGAAGCTGTCCTTGCCTGTGGCTGCAAGCTGGGAGTATTTTCCTACTGCCATTTTTCATAAATATTGACAAATTACTTTTATAGAGTGATCTGCACTGTGCAGTAAATGCAGTCACCCAGATTGGTGGTTTTAAAACAGCTGTCTTGAGGAATCAAGGCTGTACATCACAACTTTAAGAGCGTGGACTGCATTTTGGGAAGCACTGATTTTAAAAAGGATTTACAAGTCACTGTTGAAAACACTGTGAGCATATATTCCCGGTTTTACACAGCAGAGGAAATGGGGCCTTTGAATCCATAAGCGGAAGACAACTGAATAAAGGCAGAGTATTGTAACACTGAAAATGTATTAAAGGACTGCTCATGGTTTCAGTGTCCATGCTTTGAAAAGGAAGGTGTAGAGGTAAAGAGGGTTTAGGACAAGCGCTGAAGTTTGGAAACCCTCCTTGAAGTGAAAGACCAAAGAAACTCACTCTAGTTAATCTATTTAAGAAAAACACTGAGATGCAACTCACTCCCAGTTGCCAAATACTTATATGCAATAAAGATTTCTATGTAAAGACATCAGTCTAGCAAAACAAAACCAACAATAAGATCTAATGACATGGAGCTGAAGCTAAACAGATCTGTTACAGATAAAAGAGAAAGGCTCTCATTTGCACCACACCAACTTATCGGGCAGTTAGTTGGTGGATCCCTCCCACTGCAGGTTTATAAGCTGCTTTTTCCATGGTTGATATGCAACAGCTCAGTGCTGCAAAGTTTACGGGCTCAAAAAGGGGGAAATTATTTGGCCTTTGAAATGAATAGCATGAAGTAGATGGTTGTAATGGTCCATCTTAGTCAGAAATTCGAAGACTCTAATAAAATGTTGATTTTTAACCTCTCAGTGCCTTAAGTCCTGCAGCCGGAACATGGCATCAGGATGATATCCTCTCACATATTGGTGAGAAGCTGGTCTGTACTGCCAGAAAAGCACTTCCTAAGTACAACAGGACAAAACTCACTTTTGCAGAGAGTAGATTTTGCTGAGCTGAGAGAGAACACGTGCCCAGCAACAGCTTCTTGCATCAGCTTGATCCCAAGCTGAAGGAGCACAAAACCAGCTGACTCTTACATCAAACAGCAGAGGCAGGGATGACTCTTTGAGTTCACCCCAACATCCTCTGTAAATAGAATGGCTGTCACAGTGTCACACCATGGCATCCAGAGCAAAAAGCTCCTTCTTCTTTCACCCCAGCCTGCTCCCCTGGTAATGCAGAGTGCCAGGGATGGAGGCTCTAGCACAGACTTCCCTGTGGATTACATAGAAAAAGCTATCAGTTGGCTTCAAGCGTTGTCAGAAGGACAGAGATTTTTTGCATCAGTTATTCATCATGATAAATGCCAAAAGCTCAAATAAACAACATGACAGTTTTGTAATGATGAAGTTCTAGTATATTTTAAGGCCTAATCTTTTATTATGGCAACATTTTTATTTGATGATAGCTTCACCTGCATAACAGTAATATATGTTTTATACCTCCAAATAAAACTAAGCAAGTAAGGATTTTTCAGGTTCTTCGAATTCTTGCTTGATCTATTCTGTCCATCAGAATTACAATAACTTTTAAAATATATCATAAATCACCAGTTTTTGAAAGCACAAAGGGAATGTTGAAAATACGTAACTAAAGCTTTGCAAGAAAAATAACAAACTTTTACCTCAAAGGGTTCTAAACACTTCATCAACTAATATAGACAATACATACAGAGATCACTTCCAACTCGGCTACCAGTCTTGCACAGATGGTGTAGAAAACTGGGGTAAATCTCATTGAGACTAATCTATACAAACATATGCTTAATTAGCATAGTGCATCTTACACAGTGTAAAACAGAAACAGATTGTATTGCAATAACTGATCACAGCCTAAATTGGTTTATTTTGATCCTTCCTAGGGACGTACCAACTATTTTATTTTTTTTATTTTGCAGATTTCACTGTAATGAACTAATTTCAGCTTGCTGGCAAAAACAAACAGAAAAAGGAAATAAGGATGATAGAAAAATTAATCATACCAAGGTTTCCATTTATGCTGGATTTTGTTTCTGTGACTGATCCCACTGCCTTCAGCTGGCTTACTCACTGCATAGATTTAAACATGTACACAAATCCTTGCTGGACAAGGGCCTACCATTAATTCAGAAATAAAGCTATTGTCCCTCAGGCCTGCTCACAAATTACAGTTGTTTATTTAAGTCAATAAAGATAAACTTGTGTAAATCTTTTTGTAAACAAGGTTATTTCACTTTAATGATAGCTTATTTGGGGTTAGCATAAATGTGTTTCTAATCAACTAATCCAAAATAAAGGAAGTAGGCAGATGAATGGTGCAGTATCTGGAATAACAAGAAAGGACAGAGGAATAGCTAGAGAAAAAACAGAAATGCTGACAGAAATGTTTCTTTTCTGTAATAATCAGGAAAATAGAGGAAGGAAAAGCCAGTTACAGTGACTACTGGTGACTGAGAGTGGACATCCCCTAGTTAGCAGTGAATGGAGGGGGTATGTCCAAATGGGTCCTCAGGGAGCTTGTGTGGGGAGCCCCTGCCCCTCCTTATCTCAGGAGGGAGCAGCAAAGTGCTACTAGACCCCATGGAGGTCCTGCAAAACCATCTTGGAGGCTCTGCAGTCTGCTGAAGAGCAACCTCCTCTAGTAGCCAAGCATAATTAAAAAGTGTTTTGAGTTCAAGCAGTGTAAGACATTACCATTCCTTGGTGGTGGCTGACCACACCTTAAGTTAGGCGTAAAACTGAGGCTCTGAAGCCAGGAGACTAGTATGAAATCGAGTTCACCAACCTTACGTATAACATCTGTGATTCCATCTGAGCTACCAAGTTCCCTAGATGGATCCGGGCCTTCAGGATTTTCCTGTAGCAAGATCTTACTGCCTGATTGTATGAAAGCCCTCGATGCATTTCAGTGCAAAGTCAAGCAAGTTAAATTCAGTTAAGGTAGTTAAATCATTTACTCCTCAGACTTATACAGTGCAAATTAGGAATGTGAGAAGATACATAGATCTTCTCATTGTGTTATGAATTTCTTACAGGAGATGTCACTTCTAAGGATTACTGTCTAATTCCATTCCATCTGATAAATGTAATATACTTCATAACATAAACACCAACCAGTGATGGGTCAGAAAGACATATCTTTGCTTTTAGAGCATTATTTTGAATACTAGTTATTTCTTAAGTCCTCTTTGGCATGGGTATAAGACAGACACAGCAGGCTTACATCAAGGGCTGTCAATTTTTTTTGCACTGTGGGACTGTTTCCTTTTTTTCTTTTTGCTTCACTTTGAAATCTCCCAACAGCCCAGTCTGAAACGACAGTGATTTATGTAATATTGGAAACATACTTCTGCATTTCGGAAGAGGTAGTGAACAGATTTGCGTTTCCACATTTCAGAAAGATTTTGTTACTGAAAAGATAAACAGAAGAGCAGAAATACAAAATGCTTTTTTTATATATTTTGCTGTTACTCCCAGTCTTGTCACGGCTTTTTTTTTTTACATTTGAGGAGTACTTGGCCCTTTGCACATATTTAATCTACTCTATGCTGGTATGACTGAGTAGAAGTTCCTGTTCAATTTGGAGATGTTTATGCCTCGTACAATAGCTTCCTTTTCATTTATGATGTTAAAGGTCTTCTCTAGTCACTTCAATGTAGTGCCTGTTTGGACAGCATGACAGCAGTTAGTTGTCTTGAAAACCAACTGACATCCTTTTCATCATGTCATGGGAAAAGCATGGTGTGGTGTCCTCTTTAACCCTCTTCATGCTCCCAACAAGAAGTGATACAGTGTGAAGCCACTTACAAACTTCATGTGATCTAAGAAGAAGTGGTTTATGCCTGTATTTAACCCTCTGAGGCTGAGGGAAACACAATCTCAATTCTCGAGGAGTTGTTTCATGCTGTTGCCTACACAGGGGAAGTTTTTGGAAGCGTTGCACTGTTTGGCCCTGCAGCAGGAAATCCTGCAATGACATCAAAAGGCTGCTTTCATGCCATTTGGCCATGAATTAACACTGCATGAAAGGAAATCTATCCCTCTCACAGCTTCCAGACCCAGCTCCTCTGTGCGCCATTCTCTCTTTCATAATCTTTTACAGATTTGTGGGAGATGAAAGCTACCTTCACACAAGTTTAGAGAGAAAATAACATGCTCAAATGGCATTTACGGTAAGCAGGGAAGCAGCACCGGAGTTGCTGATGTAAGAGACAAAACACTTACTGACGTATATGCTAGTGCTTCAACAGAATGAGCTATGAAATCTGGAAGCATTTAGCAGTGGTTCTCCATGGATTTATGGTCACTTCTGTCACATATTATTTCCTGTCTTGAACATGCTGGCAGATCTTTTTGTATCACAACTCTGTTCAAAGCTCTTCTTTTTTTTTTTTTTTCATTTTAACAGATCATTTTGACATATTGGTAATAATGACCTCAACAAAAAACTATCTGCTCTACTTCTAAGCCCTGCCTTCCTAGCATTTCCCTTCACACTCATCTCCATCTTCACATAGTGATATTTGATATTGTCAGGTCATTTAGAAATCCTAGGTGTCCTTGAAGTTATCTGATATTGGTGTTGTATTTCTTTTACCTCTTAGGTGATTTGGTCACAGCCACCATGTCAACAGGTATTCTCTGTAGCATAGTGCAGCCAGCTACTATTGCTTTCTTTAGTTTTCAGATTATTTATCACTTTTTCTTTTTTTCTAGCAGACAGGTGACTGTGAAGTACCACAGTGCTGTTTCTCTCTGTACAAGAACACCGTTTGTGAGGATGTTGATCCCTCTGACACATGTTAACATACTTTGCGAGAGATGCTGATGCTCATCCACTGCAAGTTCAAATCCAAATGGGACTGTCAACCATTTGTACCTAAATGTGAATGTCCAAAATGTGCTGAGCTACACGGTTAATAGTCACCAGCTCTGGTGTCAGGGATTCAGTTCTCCTGTTTCTTTGTTTTTTCCCAAAGCAGGTACTATTTCTGCAGTTGCAGGTGTGTGGCTGGGAGCCCTTATTAGAGGGGTGTTTGTGTTATAGATGTACATCTTGCCTGGCTTCTCCACAGCAACCATGCTTCTCCAGTAACTTCTGGGCTCTGTGATTTGCAGCCCCGATGCTGCCATCCTCCATTTGCTTTATTTCTCCTGCCACTTGCATTCTCCTTTCCTAAAGAAAGGAGGTTTATGCAATTGCTGTGGGGTTTTTTATCGTCAGAGTCACAGAATCACAGAATCACAGAATCCTAGGGGTTGGAAGGGACCTCGAAAGATCATCTAGTCCAACCCCCCTGCCAGAGCAGGGTCACCTAGAATACATCACACAGGAACGCATCCAGGCAGGTCCCCCAGTATAAGCTTTTCAACTTTCTGACCTATTTCAATCAAACCTAACAGTGATGCAGAACTTTAGGAAGTAAAAGGTCTATCAAGTTTCACGGCAAACAGTGGCTGTATTAGAAAAGAAAACCCTTGTTAGTGCTTTACCCAGGAGAAAGGCAGAGAAAGCTCAGGCCTTATCAGCACTGTTTGGCTTCCTTGGCAGCAGAGAAACGGCAGGGAGCTGGACAGCCAGCGCACGCATAGCCCTGAACCAGCCATAACATGTGCTGCTCCGTGCCCAGATGGCAAGCCAATAAAAGTAGGTTGGGGACATAGAAGGGAGCTTTGGATATATCAGAAGTCAGCCTTCGGGATCTAAGAGGAGAGGGGACTGTTGAGTTATTGCAGTGGAGAGGTGAAGGGAATGTCTGACACAAATCCATAGAAAAACAGATTAATTAACTTGCTGTTCCTAGAAAAAATTATCTGTGAATGCAATGAAACTTCCTCAAAGCAAGTGGTATGCTGGCTGAATAGCTTGTATCTGTTTCGAGGCACCTTATCTTTCAAAAACATGAGGGTAATCTGTTAGCAGCTCTGCATTGTCTGCAGCAGTTATCTTCTCTGTTTTACTTTTGTAGTTATTTGATGACCAGCTTGAATCTGAAACTGATGGAACTGGGGGAAAAAAAACACAACAAAAAACCCTGAATAAGCTGCATGTCTGCTTCAAGCTAGGAAAATCCAAGGACAGACGAGGCAAGAGGGAGATTTTTGCAAGTCCACATCTATCATTCTGTCAAAAGGGCTAAAGGATGGGAGAGGTGTCTCACCTGGCTCCTGAGAATACCAAGCCTGTTGAGATGGGATATGTGCCCAAGATGCTGAATCATAACACCTCCATGACCAAGTGCAGAAATCATTTCAGTCTGGAAGAGGAGCATCTCTCTGGAAAACAAGCTGTTACATTGATTAGATGGGACCTCAGGCATATGGGAAGTGGCCTGCAGTTGAAACAGATGGAGGGGCAATAACGGAAAGTATGAAAAAGTGGAAGCAAAACATAAAAGCATCTCCAACACTTACAGAAAAGCAGGAACAGACCTTTTCACCCAAAGAAACACCATTAAACTCCCATCTTGTGTCTTCATACTCACGTTTCAGGTAACCTATTGGGCATCACTGCAAAGACCTCTGTAGACAAAGCAGCAATGGGTTACGCACATTGATGGGTCCCCAGCCACACAGTTGCAGGCAACAGGCTCTGATTTACTTTTGGTGAGCCTAGGTGTTTGCTTAGGTGTATGAATTTGGTTACATTACATCATTACCACATCAGAGGTGATTTAAAGCGGTGAAGTCTACTGAAGGAAATCACTAAGAAAAACAACAAACACGAGGGGAATACCGCTCTTTTAAGAGCCACTGAATGGGTTCTTAGTCACCATGCTGATAGCTTCAAGGCATCAGCAGGAGGGAGGTAGGCTTCAGGGTGGCCTTATCTCAGCCTCACACCTTGGGGGCTGTCAGGATGGCAGCAGCTCCACAGGGCCGTCCTATCCTGAAGCTGTATGGGCTTTCAGGAAATGAAGCCTTGAGCAGTTTACATCTCCTTCGGGATGAGATGAGGGAAATGAGGCCTGGGCAGGGGCTGGGGGGAGCAGGGCCACGCGGCCTGCAGGCCACGTCTGTGGGGACAGTAGGGTGCTGTGTCCCCTGAGGAGTCGCCATGGCTCCTGTCCCACACCAGCCCTCTGAGAAGTGAAGTTTTGCCCTCCTTTGTCCAAAGAGCATTTAAATTTCGATTTAATTTAGACTTTACTGGCTGCCCGAGGGAAGATGGCCCAGCGCTATGCCCGTGCCAGGCCTGCTAGGGTCTCTGAGGCAATTTCTTGGTGGAAAAGCGCGCACTACTTTTTCCCCTTTTTGCCGAGGGACATGGTGTAGTGGTGACCTGGAAATGCTGGGTTAACAGTTGGCCTTGATGATCTTAAAGGTCTTTCCCAACCAAAACGACACTATGACCCCACGGAGCGCCGGCCCAGCGCGGAAGGTTACGCTGTTTCCCTCACGACCCAGCGCGGCTGCGCGCCTGCGGCTCACTCAAACCTCCGCTCCCATTCTCCTTTCCTGATCAACCGCCCGTAGCGGGCGCGTCGGAGCAAGGAGTGACAGCTGCCGCGGCCAATGAGCGGCACCGCCCAGCCCCCGCCGCGCGAGGCACGCAGCCCCGCCCACCCGGCTCCGGCTCCCTTCGCCTCGCGTCTTTTTTTTTTTTTTTTTTTTCCCCCCTTCATTTTTTTTTCCTACGCGGGCACTCGATTGGTGCCTCAATCCGCCAATCGGCGGAGCGAGCCGGGCCTCCGCTCCCCTTACCCAATCCTCGCCTGGTATTTCTCAAGTGACGGACGGAAAAGCCAATGTGTTGCCTCCCCGCCCACTGCCGGGGGCGGGGCACGGGGAAGCCAATGGACGCGGGGAGGGCGGGCGCGCAGAGGAAGGCAGCGTTGAGGGAGGAGGGCGGCCGCACAGGTCGGTGAGGAAGAGGTTGGTCCCAGGGTGATCTCGGCGGGCGGCTCGGCCGCACCGTGGGAGGAGGCTGTCGGGCTGCCGCTCCTCGGGAAGGGGTGCTCCGCCAGCTGTGTACGGGCTGGGGGTGGACGGAACGGGCCTGGTCCGGCGGGGGACGGGGACGCCTCCCCACGCCCTCCTCCCCCTTTGTTGTGGTGGGACGCGGCAGGCTCTGAGGCCGGCGGGCGGCCGCGGTTTGTGAGGGGCTGCTTTTCGCGGAGGGAGGAAACGGCCGCGCGGGGAGTGGGGGGGCGGCGGCTCCTGCCGGCCGCTGGCTGGGTCTGCGTGAGGGGAAGCGGGGCTGGGGGGGAAGGTGGCTGTCACCCCCCGCCGCCCACACGCTGGCATAGCCCCCGACGCGGGGCGGTGAAGGGTGGGAAGGGCCGGCTTGTGCCTCCCTGTGTGTGTATGGGTGGTGAGGGGAGGGGAAATACAAAAGTTCTCATTCCTCTCCCCCTCCCTCTCTTCCCGGTCTTTTATTCTTGCAGAGATCAGGTGTGCTAAACTTCGTGCTGGGGTGGTGGAGAAAGTTAGGAGCAAGTTGCAAAGAAGTGTTTAAGATTGCAGGCTTTGCTTCAGCCAGTACCCTTTTGTCTGTTCCTCCCTCTAGTCCAGAGCCATGGATGTGAAACACACTGCCTACATGAGACGTGTACACGTGATTGAGATTAGTGGCTTTCTTCATAGCGTTTGTTTTAGTGTTGTGGCTATCTGTGCGTTGTAAAATGTAAACGAACATAGTCTGCTGAGTGTTCCATCTACCTTGATAAGCACATGGGAGAAGTTGTGTTGTGATGAATGGAGGTAGCTGGTGTGACTGCAGAGTTGTGGAGTTCCTATTTGTAATTTTTTGTGGGGAGTGGAGGGGAAGAGAAAAGCGTGACCCTGTATAGTCTTTTAGTCTTCGCTCTGGGGAAATGAAAGAAGGGGGGAAAAAAAAGTGTGGGGGTGAAGAGCCCTTGTGATAGTCTTGGAGAGCTGTTGAATTGAACAGCTGGGATTCAGACTGCAGCCTCATGTCTTTTCAGTTGTCCGTCAACTGTTTTTGACTAAAAAACCAAACGTGTATGGTGCTCTCTTCAAATACTTTACAAACAAGTGGACAGCATTAAGAAAAAGTTTTGCTTACTGAGTTTACCAAAGAAGTATTTCTGAAAATGCTGCAACCTGCATACAGCGTGTTTAGAGCTCACGTTACCGCTGTTCATGGTTATAAATGAGTCAGATTCCATCTGTAACAAGAAGTTTATAATGACAGCTTATTAGGAGACTGCACATAACAGCAGGTTTGCCTGTTCTTAAGTGTTCCTCTCTTAGCCTGGAGAGCTGTACTTTCAAACTGATTCATGACATTTTTTCTGTGGGGGCCGGACTCTGTAGTGAGAGACTGATTAGTCTTTGCTCTGTTCTCCAGACTGAAAAAAATCCTCTTGTTAAGGTGAAAGGCTTATCTTAGCAGAACAGGGTCAGTATTTAGACTTTCCTATGCTTTATTGCAGTGTTGGAGCTTGCATGGTGTGTGAATAGGCTTCTGTGTGTGTGTGTGTGTGTGTTCTGAGGTGTAGCCTTAAAACTTTGGCATTTTAAAAACTGTAGTGAATTAGAGGAGAATGGGAGTGTAAGTAAAGGGGAGATTTTTGAAGTCCCTTCCCCCCATTTGCTTAGCACTATCATGATGAAAGATAGCGTTAGTTACAAATGCCTTTAGAAAGAGGAAGGGGAGGATCTGATTTCAGGTGGTTTAAGCTTAACTCAAAGATGACTCTAAGCATGTATTTAACAGTATATTGGGCTGTTCAGTAGAGTAACCACGTAGTTGATTGTTGTTCTGCACTTGTGTGGGTCAGATTTGGACTATGCTGACAGTCATGGAAATGAACAAGTGTTTGAAGATCTAGTTTTCTGTATGGAAGATGCTGGGTGTGTGTAATACAGTCTTACAAAAGAATTTGTCAACTCTCCTGATGTTCTGTTTGATGATAAAAGGGAGAACACAACTGAAAAAATGAGGTTAAAAGAATCAGTCTCTTAACTGATCTGTTCTTTCCCTCCACCCAGAAGCTAGATTCGTGTACAAAATCATGTAAGTTTGAATTACACAGTGAATCTCCAAATGAAAGGCACTCCTGAGTCCTCCTCCGTCTTCCTGTTCCACTTGATCTTTCAAAAGTGTTGAGCACCAGTTGATATAATTGAATTTACTGGAGCTCAAAAAAAATCTCTGCTACTGAGAGCAACTTTGAAAAACAAAACTTGTTTCCATCTCTAATCACTTTCCCACAAAAGTACTGGGAGAACAGGCTTTCTAGTAGGCTCTGGTTAACAATGAATCTGAGATCTGCTTGAGACTGAAGAGAATTCCTAAGTTTTGCTTATATAAAGAACAGTAGGCAAAGTTTTAATTATTATAAAAAGTATTCTAGAGTTTTCAAATCTATTCAACGCTGCCTTAATGATTGTGCATGTAAATGCCCTATAATTGAAAGCATCCATTTATGGACCTGACTTGCTAAGTGAGCTGTAAATTCTCCTTTTCAAATTGGATTTAATGACTTTTATCATAAAGCCACAAACTGGTTGTGAACTGTGCCGAGAGGCAAACAATACCTAAGCTTACTTTGCCAAAATATTTGTAATTGTTGATTTGTTAAACTGAATTGCTGCAGGTCATGCGATGGGATTAGTTTTTTGAAATAGAATGAAGAGTCCAGGCAGCCCTGTGTTCAATACTCTCTGGGCTAGAAGAAATTGGCTACTGCAGAAAACCTTCCTAAACAGTGCCCTCCACTTCCAGTAGAGAAAATGTGTTGCAAACAGTAAGGCTTCATTCCAGACGACATTTTATTGTGATTATGTGTGTTTGACAGCCATAGTGTGAAGTAAGACCAAGAACAGTCTGAGAGAGAGCAGTTTTTGGGCCTCCTATCAGTTTAGTCTGAGGCTCAAGCTTGATTTAATTACACAGGAGCAATATGCGAAGCCCATATTGCTGTTCAGTGCAAAGTGAACCCTGCTTATCAAGGGGGTGGGGGGGCTGGCCTTTTGGAAGAACATTTACTTTAGGCCTGTTTTGAAAATGAACTTGCATTAACTAATTGTTAAATGCAATTGTTTATGGTTTGACACAGTAAAGAATCTGCTAAGCTCTGCAGTTAAAAACTGAACCCAGTACCTAGGTGCCTGATAATCAGTTTTGTGAATATGCTGGTCAAATATGTTTTCTAAAATAATGAAACACCTGCCTGTTACTCCTAGAAAATTTTAGTCAAAACAAGTGAGGTGAGAAGTGCTTAAACTGCTGTGGTTTGGAGTGCTTATTCAGTGTTTTTGTTGGGTCTGTTAAGGTCTTCTAGTGCTAGGGAGCAAGGCTGTGCGGTTGTTCATAATCTTAAGTATGAAGAAGGAAGAAGTTTGCTGCTTTGCGGAGACAGGTGGATTGGCCGACTGCAATTGTGGTAATTTTCCTCTTTTGTAATTCTAGGAGAGCTGCTAAAATATCAGTTCTATTAGTAGTTTAATCAAAAGTCAGTAAAATGAACATCTCTTTCTTTCTCATGTCTCCAGTTGCATGCAATTTTAGTATATTACAAATGCATGTGTTAATACAGTGTGCTAATTTTCTAATAGCAAGATAGCTTTTCATGATGACATTTGTCTGTAATATGCAGTAGTCCTTGGTGATTGAACAAAAATCCAGCTTCTGAACCTTTCATAACATGATCATGCTTATTTTAGTTCTGTGTATGAGAAACATGAGTTTTCTCATTTGATTCATAATCAAACTTCATGAAATGAGTGAGAGGAAAAAAGTCTACTTTCAGAGTTGGTGGGTAATTCTGTTTCCACTGAGCTATATAAAGATAACGCAGTTATGCAGAGTTTCAAGATGCATTGCAGTACTAGAGCATAATAAATGTGTAAATTGAAGTATAAATTGAGTGTGTATGTAGGCATATTTCAAATTCTCATTTGAAAGCTGACCCAGAGGAAGAATTTCCTTCTCTCCTGTCCCCCCATTTCACAGGCAGCTGGTGTTGAACTTCATTGGCTTGTCTCAAAGCTTAACCAGGACCTTGGCTTTACTTCTCTCAAAGCTTTGGTCTGTGAACTGGCCAGATGGAGCCCCCTGGGAGGGAGCTCTTTAGAGCCACTCCCCACTGCTGGCCTAATGGGTTGAAAAGCTGAACTGAGAGGTGGATCTGAGGGCATTGCTTAGTAGAGCTGGATTCCCCTTCCCCCCAAAAAATAACCAACCCCAAACCAGTAAAGGAATATTCAAAACTTTTCTAATCTGACCTGAATGCAAGGAGAGAACGATGGGCACCATCTTACTTTCTCACACGATTGTTCTTCAGAAAATTATGAATGTGGCAGCAGGTTTCAGCTTCTCCAGTATGAATAAAAGTGAAATGTCTTCTTTTGTCTGTTCCATGGAGTTATGTAAGTAGAGTGTACTCTATCTGAAAGGGAAAAGACTGACTTTGATTTTTAGTTTGAACTTCATACAGAATTCAGGTTTGCTGCAAGTTGAGATCAGTAACACTGGGGAAAAGTTTCTCAGATACTGCTGAGAGTAGACTGTCTCCTTGTTGTTTGGAATAATGCAGCCTAAAGGATAAAGAAGCAGATCATAATTTTTATTTATTTTTATTTATTTATTGCTTCTGTTCAGTGCAAGATGAAATACTTATTTAGTCATTTCTCTAAGTCTTAATGACTTTGGATTAATATAGGAGACGTAGCATAAGGTCTTGATGCCACCTTAAATGGACCATGCTTCAATTAATGTTACCTTATTCTGAAGCAACCAGTATCACAGGGATGCATGTGAAGGGAAAGGGTGGATGTTCTCTCTTCTAAGAGATCTGAAACATTGTGTGCTTGGTGAAATTGATAAATAATCTTGTCTAAATTCAGGATTAATGAAAAAAAATCACCTTTAAAAAAAAAAATCACAAAACTTGGACTAAAATAGGGAGGAAATGAACTTGTAGAATCTCTCAAATGCCACAAATTATTTTCCTCAATCTTCTTTCCTTACAAACTTAACTTCTGTCCTCTTTATTCTAGAAGAGGTCTCACAAGTGAAATTCCTCTAAGCCTGAATATTTCTAGTAAAACCAGGAGAAATCAGTTTCTTTATTTCAAGGTTAAGATGAATAAGCAGACTGATATGAAATATGTTGCATAAGGATTTAGAATAAATTAGCCAGAAATCTTGATATTGCTTGATATTTTTGTTAGTACCAGTGTGTTTATAGTATGTTCCAGACACTCAGGAAAGGAAAATTTCCCTTGAAGATTTTATCTGCTAGCATGCTGCCCTTAAGGTTTTCTTCATCTTTTATGCTTAGTGATTGCTGGGATCATGGGCATAATATTTAATACTTGTTCCAGAGAACCACACTAGAATGGAATAATAGCAGACATTACTCAAACTGTGACTTTAAAAGTTGCCAACTATGACACTGTTGGACCAACTATAGAAACACATGTGCATCGGGAGGCAGAAATACGCTACGAGGGCAGAGATGAAACAAATACCACCAAAGTTAGTCAATTTGTAATTTTTCCAGTATTAATCTGTTGGGAATAACAGCACACTCTCCCTATGTTCCAGCAATCTAAGGATACACTCGTACCTCTCTGGGCAACAGAGCGAGTACTCCTTGAGTATTCAAAGCTGCAGTTTTAAGGCACAATCCGGAGAACGTGGAAGGGGATAAAACAGTGGATGTTTCTACTCTATATGGCTCTGCTACTTTGATAATAATAGTTCAGCTACAGTTGGGCTCAGAAAGGGGTCGTGAAAGTCTCCCTGCTTACAGAGTCCCAGTATGTTGGTGTGTTGTAGTGGGAATAGTACACAGGCAGGTAAAAGATGAGATTTGGGCCATGATGTTGGGCTGCAGTAGAAGGGAGTGAGCAAAGGAGAGACAGTGCAAAGAATAAGTGATGGCAAAGCACATTTCAGTCCTTGAAAGTAAAAGCAATAAATGAATACTCAGTTTTTGTAGATGGTTGTCTGTAGACTATGAGGAAGTCACAAAAAATATATTGCAAGGAAGAAGGAATATGACATACTTAGAATGTATTTCATCTCAGCCATTTTAACAATGTGGATATGTTTCTCGCAGTGTTGGCAAAGATTGTTTTCTGGGTGCATTTGGGGGAAAAGTGTTTTATATTTTTTTCTGGGTGAAGAAAGTGTACAAGGAAGAAGACTAGGGGAATATTTTAGTAAGAGGCTGGTGTCAACAGTTACAGTATATGAAACTATGATTCTTTAGGAAGAAAGATCAAAATTCTTTCTATTGCTGTATCATTTTGAAAGCAAAAGCTACAGGTGAGGAATTGAAATGGAGATTTGCTGGTCAAAAATGAGTTGGAACAGTGACTTCTATACCCATTGATACAAACATGGTGTCGGGGACTGTCTAGGTGAATACGGTTGCAACCTAATGCAAATGTATGACTCCTCATTTTTGTTTGAGCTCCTGCCAGATGTTCAGCATCAGACATGTGCTGTTCACGTTCTATCTCCAAAGTCCTCATGAAGTGTAGATTTCTGTCTCAGTACTTTTTTATTTTAATTATAATGTTGAGAGCTTTAGGATAGTATGACCAGAAAAGATAACCGTAGACTGATACCATTTTTCTGTGGTCTTTAGATCAGTCCTTATGCAACGTCTTCAAGTACTTGTAATTTAATTGAAGTAGTAAAGCTTTGAGACTTGGCATCTGTTCAGAGGAGCAAACTGTACAAGCTGTGTTCAGATACTTTCTTTGTGACAGCAGGATGATAGCCCTCTGTTTGAGGGAGGGACATGATTCAGATGTACAGAATCAGTAAGCTTGTGGACAAGATGAATACAAACAGTTCTTCAGCAAAGCTTGCTGTGGTGGAACAAGGGCTGATGCTAGAAAGAGATAAACCAGCTAAAAGTACTTTTCTGCCAGAAGAGGTTGTGGAGGCAAGTTCAAAAATGGTTACACGAATTTGTGGACAACAGCTCCATAAATGGCTGCTAAAGGAAATAGGTAGGAATGTAGCCTTTAATTTCCTGCTGTAACAGTTTAAGATGCTAAAGAATTATGAAGAGAATGGGCAACATAAACCAGCCAGGTTCATGTGCTTTCCTTGAGTAGCATATCCCTTTGTCACCTTGGGAGGCAGAGCACTAAGGTAGGTGCACCACTCTTCTGACCCAGTAGGGTACTTCTTATTAATTTCTTTATTGCTGCTTTTTCCTTGCATAATTTGAATTTATCAAAATTGCTCAAAATTCAACCTAACCGTACCTTGCACTTTGCAGTAGCTCCTCTAGGTTTGAAGAAGAATGCAACTTTTGCATAAATTAAGCTGGCTGGAACACTCTTCTATGAGTACTGAAGTATTAAGCTGAGTGAAGTCCTGTCCTACTTGTGTCACATTCTCTCTGCTCAGCCTTTGAAAGATACGGGGCCACTACTGCAATAATGTACCGAAATTCTTATTGATACTCCTGGCAAATCCCTGACATGGAAGAACAATGGCTAGAAGGAAGAAGTTAGTTTAAGCCTCCCAGCCTCTTACTCTGCAGCTGTGGTGCATGTTATGTTGCTTTTTTTACGTAGCTGCTAGGCTGCAGAAATCTTTGTAGTAAAGGGCTCTTTAAGTATGTCCCTTTTTGTGTCGTTTGTTTTTTTTTTTTTAAACTAATTTTCACAGGGAAGCACACCTGTGCTTCTACAGAAACTGAATGAGCAAACATCTGTAAGGGAACTAGTTAAAACCAAGTATAATATCTGAAAATTTCTGGTTAGTTAGGTCTGAGCTGACAGTCTTTTGGAAATGGGAAAAGAGAGATTTTAATTTTTTGCCTCTGAGAATGTCAAAATAGTGCAAGAGTTCGAATATAAAGAAAAACTGAAATATATGAGGTTTCTAAATTCTTTCCTGCTGCAAGACTTAAATCACTCAATGTGCATTTGAAGCAGAAAGGCAAATCTTAGGTTGGGAAAAAAAACAAACCAAAACCCACACACCAGAAAATACAGAAACTGATCTATAGATCAGGGTTATGTCTTGGGGGAAAGAATACTGCAAAACTGGACACCTCATCACAAGGGGTATTGCAGAGTTGAAAAGCATTGAGGATATTTAGAGGGGCTGGAAGAATAGGCAATTTACCTTGGTGGTAAATGAGACCCTACTGAAGTGTGTGTTTTATAAGGCTGACAATCAAAGGAGTATTCTGGGGCACTGAAAGGTGTCACATTTGAAGCTAAAGAACAGGAAACACGTCTGTTATGTGCCAGTGAGCTCCATAAACAGGAGAAGAATTGGTGTGGTTACCTACATCTGTCGGCATTGAATTTGAAGTTCAGATATTACACCATCAATTGTGAGTGTTTAAAATGGGATCTTTGCGGCAAAAGAGGCTGTAGTCTTTGTTCTGGTCTTTTTGAATTTCTTGGGTATGCCTTGAAGCATCTAATCTGGGCCTTGCTTAAAAGTTGAAGTGTTTTTATAAAGCTTTGAACAACTGCCGTTCCCTGTTTCGGAAGCACTGTGTGAGTGTTTCCTAAGACAGCAGAGGCCGTGCAAGCCTCCTGTTTCATCTCTGGAGCTATTCGGTGTACTGCATTAGGGGTCTAATGTTGTTTCACTCCCACGCCCATGAGCAGTTCAGAACATGTGGAAAAGGGAATAAGACTGCTTAACTTGGCTTTGTTACCAAAATGCATGATCTCAATTAAAGTACGTGTGCGGGCTGTGTTTCCAGCAATGCCATCAATGCTAACACTGCTGTTGAAGGCTGGGGCTGGAGTTCTCTGTCCATACTTCTGTAACTCACTTGACATCAGCTCGAATACTAACAGTACTGTGGATGAGCCAGTACAGCTTGTTAGCCTGAAAGAGAACTAATAATTCAGCAAAAAAACCCCACCACCTTGGTTAGTTTTTACGTGGTTGTCTAGCTGGGACTTTTTGGAAGGGTATTAGCACTGGTGCCAAAGTAGTGGTAGTGCCACAGGAAAGGAAGGCAGGAGACCTGGGCTTCCTGTGACAGGAAGCTGTTGTGTTGGCTTGGCTCACTATGGAACTGTACCCCAAGTGTCCCGGTCAGTGTTTAATTTGAAAATGTTGGATAGTGAGTTTATTGTGTTTACTGCAGCCAGGACTCCAGTGCAATGCTTTTGCAGGCTGCAAAACCTGCAGTCTGAAATATTGGGAACAATTCTGTAATAATTTAACATTATTGAAAGAATATAATAGAGTGTAATTGTAGAAACAGAATATAATTTAGTGTTCGTTGACTTGTTAGCACTCACTGAAACTGCAAAGCCATGACAAGGCATAAATTAACCATGCATACTGTAGCCTGAAGTATCCCAAATCAACCACACTGTTTTGCAGATGGGAAATTTCAGTAAGATGAAGTTCGTGGGTTTTGGATAGAAGTGAGGTGTGTGCCTGCAGAGGATGGAGAGGCACGTAAACTGCCTTGAAAGCTCAAATTTGAAGGTAGTGTTAGCTTTTAGCTAAACCGAAGTATTTTCAGCTGACTGAACTAACTTATATAGCTTGGAAATAAGGTAAGAATTTTCTGGAGTTCAGATACCCATTTGCTGCCTGGAAATAAGGTTGCTTTTGACTTGAATGCTGTACTTCTATCCATAGGGCTGTTATGTCCTCAAGCAATTCCTAACAGCTGTCTGCCTGAAATAGTACAGTTGATGAGGGGCTTACGTTTTAATGTCTAAAACTAGCCTAATAGAAGCAGCAAAAACAAGATTTTTTTTTTTTTCAAAATGGCTATCATTTCTCTGTTAAGTGATTTGAAGGGCCTGTTGCAGTGAATGCTAAACATAGCCCAAGTTTCAACATCCCTTCTAATATTTTGTTTTGTATAAACATCCTGATAAATAGTTGGAAGTGAATGGAAGGTTGTCAAAATTGCAAACAGACAGTTTGGGGGATGCAAGGTCCTATGGCCTTTGGTAGTGAAAGGTCCTCAGCAGGGTGCTTGTTTCATGTGAAACCTCAGTGCTAATGTGTCTGTTTTGGTTTGTGTTTTTAGGGATCAGACGGGAATCTCTAATTTATTGCTTGCTGAGTGTTCTGTCTGGTGAAAGTCATGTCATCCATATTGCCATTCACTCCACCAGTTGTGAAGAGACTTCTGGGGTGGAAAAAATCTGCTGGTGGCTCTGGAGGGGCTGGTGGTGGTGAGCAGAATGGTCAGGAGGAAAAGTGGTGTGAAAAAGCAGTGAAAAGCTTGGTCAAGAAGCTGAAGAAAACGGGACAGCTGGATGAGCTTGAGAAGGCAATTACCACGCAGAACTGCAATACAAAATGTGTGACAATACCAAGGTAAGTGCTGTTGTGTTTGAAATTGTTACAACTACTTAAGAAATTTAGGCTATCCTGTTAACAAAAGACCGAAAAATCACTTGCATGCTTTTGATTCTTTAAAAATTCTTTAAAACCTATTTTGTTTTTATACAGTGGTCACTTACAACTAAATCACATGCTTTGTGTAAAGTCACTATTTGTAATATTAACTTTACATTTCAATTTTCATTGCTGTGTAGATTCCAATTGTATGTATTCTGGTGATGCCTAGCACACCTCTTAGTTTATAGCGCTGCCCTATGCTTTTATTTAATAACCCTGCCTATTATCAGAGGGACATACTTTAACCTACACTTCCACTTTAAAACAAACCCACAAAAGACTAGTTTTTCCTTGGTCAACACTTCAGTCATCTAATTATTTTCTGTTGTATCTGATAGTTTCATTTAAATTGTACAAGCTGCATCCATTCTCCCTTTTGAAGGACGGTTTTATCTTTGGAGGCAGGTTGACTCAAGAACAGTTTACTTACTGTAATTATTATTTGTTATTGGTTAATGAAAGTGCTTTTTTTTTAATAACTTGGAGTATTTCTCAAACTGCTCTTCTGCCTCTGATATGTATATACATTTAGGTGAACGGCTTGTATTCTACTCCTTTGACTTTCTCAACTTAATTCATAGCAACTGCTGTGCAAGAGGTGAGGGTTGTGTTTGTAAGTATAATGCAGCCTGCTCTTGATTCATGTTGTACAGAAATTCCACTAAGGTGCATGTGTAAGCTCGTTATGTGTGACATAAGTATCAAATAACTTCACAGGTGTGTTTTTATATGAAAAAGTTAGAGGATCTGGTGACACAGGAATATTCTGGGCGCTTAGCCCCTCGACACTTAAAGTAATTTATGGGGAGGAACTGCATCTGGTTTATGACCTTAATTTTTGTATTAGCACATTCATCCCAGCTACTTTTAAACTTTACATTAATCGTAGTGCAAACTAGATTTGACTGGTGTCAGTAATGATTTCCATATATCAGGTGTGTTATAGCTATTAACTGATAATGGTTTTAGCATTCTCTTTTAGATTTGACACAGCTTTCTGGGAAAATCATGAGTATGCTCTAAATGAATGACTATAATTCTGTTCTCTCTCTTTTTCTGTTAACATTTTGTTTCTAGTGGTGCCCTCTGCTTGTATTTTCTTCCCTAGAGCAGTCTCAAAATTATCTGGGTTTCCCTTCTGCTTTTTTACTTTTGCCAGCTGGAAAACAATCAGAAATAAAATACTAGAGATTTCTTGTCTTAGTGTATCAGTAGAGTAAGACTGGAACATGTAGGGATATTTATTTCTTGACTTGACATGAGATGGCTCTGTGTATTTAGATGAGTCTTGTCTTCACCATGACAAAGACAAATGCTTAATTGGAAGGTGGCTCATAGGGCAGAAGCTAAATACCCTATTTACTTGATATAAAATGTGTATCTAACTTTTAGAGCTCTTAGAGACTCCTAGAGCTCTCCTGCAGGGGTACTGGGGCAGTAAATATTACTATTTCAGAAGAATAATTGTCTAAATTTAATTTTGCAGGTGACACTAGAAAATAGAAACAGCATGCTAATATATAATTGTTTTCCTAGTCTACTCATTGTCTGTATTTAGTTATCTTCTCCTGCTTGCATAACCTTTTGTGTTAAAGTAGGCATAGTAAATAATTCTTTAAAACAGAATACAAAGGTCTGTTATGCTCTGTATAGCCTCCATGTTGTGACCAGGAGTTCTTGCTGGGCTGTAATGTACTGTTCTCATTTGTCCTCCGGTCAGCTGTGAAAAGAACTGGACCTTGGGTTTTACTTGACTACATTAGGAGTAAGCTGGTAGCTAGAGAGCTCAACTGGTGCTGGCTACTATACAAGGTTTAATTTTAAACTAAGAAATTACTTTGGTATTAAGGAGGGAGGTGATATCCAGGTTGCCAGCAGTGCTATACAGAATTCTTGAGTTTCAAAAGTCCAAAAGCCAATATTATTTCACTTTGACAGCAGTAGTCTGGGTTCCCAAGATGGAAGAAATGTCAACTCAGTACTGTAATGACTTCTGGAGATTTTTTTGTGTTTGGTTTTGTGTGGGTTTTTTTCAACTAGCTTTAGGTTTAATTACTAGTACTGTTTGAGTCAGTGTAGATACTGACAAGTGTTGTGGGATGCTTCTATTTGCAACTGTTGCATTATTCCCTCAACAGAAGTTTCAGGTGTGGTTTCATAAGTTTCTGGTCCCCTTGAAGATTTGCAGAGGCTTTGATACAGTATTTAACTCTAGTACACTTTTTCATCATGGAAACCTAAAACAACTAAACACCTACAAGCTTTTCTCAGACCTGAGAGCAGGTTGGACAAAAGTTGAATTAAATTGCTTCTTTAGAACCCTGCATATACTTACTGTATGCCATTTATTAGGATTGTTCTGTTTCTGTGCTCTTTGTCAAGGTGACTACCTACTAAGTGAGGCTGATTCTGTGTGTACTATGCAAAAGCTGCTCATGTGGTAATTAACACAACTTCTTATGCAGACTAATAAAGGTTCCGAGAAAGCAGAAGCAAACAGATGGAGTGGGTGTTGGCATCACACAGCAGGGGTGCTTAGCTCTTCGTAAGTGGGTCAGTAATCTAGAGCACAGGCTAAATAAGTACAGAGGTCCTTTTGACACTAGCCCTCTGAGTAATTTGTAGTTATCTTGCTGAATCCTCCCAGCAAGCCAGTGGGATTCTAATCGCATAATCCCTGTGTATCCTGAAACTAAATGTTGGCACGCGAGTTCACTTTTCTAAAATACATAATGAATTGGGTAGAATTTACGATCCTGTCTTTATGCCCTTCCTTGCAGTTTTGACACCAACGGCGCACAAGAAGTGGTTTCACTAGTTTCAGTGTCCCAGTATGTTAGTGTGATTAGCTGTCTGTTTTTTCTGACTAAAGCAGAGTATAGAAGTGCTTTGTGATTTCTTCTTGCTGCTTTTAAATATGTCTTACCAAAATGCAGTTGTGTTTGTAAAATGCCTGTGTGTACAACTAATAACAAAGTTTAGTCGGGGCAGGTTTAGGATAATGTTGGCCTGGGCTTTTGTAGCTTCTGTATTTTTAAAATCTAAAAAAAAAAGCTAGGGGAAGGGAAGCATTGAGTTTAGACTCCTTTGTGATATCTTAGTTCCTCTATAGCATATGTATCTCAAAACTAATGCAGAACTGACTATGTCCTTCCTGAGCCATAACTGGGTACATCTGTATTAGATGTTGAATTCTGCTTCCATGCCAACATTTGGGTAATGTGACAGCTGTGTTAGGCCTTTATCTTACATGAAGGATGAGTAGTGCTGGAGATGACATGCCTATGTTGAGTACCCCCCAGCTACAACTGTAGTCCTTATTTCCTTATTTGCTGCATGTTGTAAACCCATTCACCCTTCCACAAACGATTCTGTCTTGCACTGTGTTTGCTTACCCATTGTTGAAGCCACAGAGCACTGCTGTATTTCGTCTCCTTGCTGGCAGTTTCCCAGTTTTACTGCTGACATGGTCTGCACAATGCAGTGCTGAACTGAGGCATATGAGATCACTCAATGTATGTAGGTGCACATTTTTCTTCCAGTGTATATGAGAGGATAAAGAAGAAATAGGTGCCTTCCATCAGTCTTGGCATCTCTAACTTTCATTCATTTTAGCTTTGCATAGTGAATATAGCTTTCATGAATGTTGATGAAAAGTGATCACTGGGTGAAGTAAGGTTGTAAGACAGACTTCCTTAAATCCCAGTTCAGAGGTTCTTTGCAGGGTGCTAGACCAGGCAGGTTATTTAGAGTCTCAGGCAAAATGCAGTTGCTTAAAACACAGAGAGAAGGCCAATACAAACCCTTGTTTTCCAGCCTGCTGTGCCATTAGAGTTTTAGAAGGTAAAAAAATGTTTTTTCTTGATTAATAGTTCAATATGTATGTAGAAAATGTAGTCTTATCTGTGCCCTCTGCCCTTCTTGGTTAACACAAGCATAGCATCCCTGTGCAGTGTTTCCTGGTTCTTGGAAGCTTATTTCTGCTTTGTTTTTAGCAGCCTCCCAATTCTGACTTAAGTGAGAGAGAGCACTAGGGGCTCAAATACTCTGTTTTTTGAAGAATGTAGCTGTTTTGTGGAATTTACAGTCAACAATTCTGAAGCAGCTGGCTTCTGCTTCAAATACAAGATGAATTCTCAATTTTTTACCATCCAGAGGCAAAGAAGGAACCCTACAATGGGATCCATGGTTTTGAGAATATGAAAGATTGAGGGAGTACTGGGAATATGAAGCAGACAGCTGCCAGTGAAGTGGTTTGTTAGCATTGAAATTAGGAGCTACTTACTGACCAACTTCAGTCACACTGGTGTTTCTTTGAGCTTGTTGGGACGAAATAGTAGTATTTTAAAGCCACACCTGTTGCATATCTTTCAGTTCAGCCAATAGTGAAAGTTGATAATTTTTTAAGCTGCTGTCAGGGAAACAATCACACCCTGATTCTCCTGTGAAAAGAGTGAGGTGGTGATATTTAAGCATTGCATTCAGAATACCTTTAAAATACTTCTTTTTCTTAAGAAAGTAAAAATGTAGTAGTATATATTGACTGCTTCTGAAGGCTGTAATGTTTTGGGGTTTTTTTGTGGAGCAAAAATCTATGTATCCAGGAGTTTCTGTTCTGTGTGACTTCTTAGCCTAAAAGGTTGCTCTTGATGTTAGAGTGACTAATGCTATTGACACTTGACTACTTTTCTTATACTTACTTACAGTGTCCAGGAAATAAATCCAATATGGCTTGTTTTGTTGTATTCCTGATGTATTCTACAAGGATTCTGATACATAAAACTGCAGAATCTGATGAAAATTCATCAAACATGTGAAGGCAAGACCATCTGACATGGTCAAAATTCTCTAAAGAAACTATGAATTTCACTCTTATGCTAGTGGTGTTCTTTAGGTTGCTTGTCCTTCAGCCCTTTCTTCATTCCCTGCAGTGAGTTAGCACTATGGATAAGATAAGCAGCCTAGGCATAACTTACAACACATGTTAAAATTGTTTTCTGAAGACTGGCTGTGGTGGTTTGACCTTGGTTAAATGCCAGGTACCCAGCAAGTCACTCTATCACTTTCCCACCCTCCTTCTCTCAGCAGGGCAAAAAGGGGGAAAGAAAATAAGATTAAAAAAACAACCCTTGTGGGTAAAACAAAAGCAGTTTCAATGTAAGGAAAGCAAAGCAAGGTCCACGCGCGGAAGCAAAAAAATAGAAGACAGATTTATTCTCTACTTCCCATTAGCAGGCGATGTGGGGCTTTCTCAGAAAGCAGGGCTGCGATACGCATAGGGGTTGCCTCGGAGGACCAAGGGTGACCCCAGCCCCCTTCCTCCTTTTTCCCAGCTTTATACTTGAGCAGACATCATATGGTATGGAATATCCCTTTGGTCAGTTCGGGTCAGCTGTCCTGGTTGTGTCCCCTCCCAAGATCTTGCCCAACTGTACTGGGTCTGGCTGAGCTGAAATTGATTTTCCCCTATAGAAGCCCTCACGGTGCTGTGTTTTATGCTGGGAGCTAGAAGGGTGTTGATAACACACTGGTGGTGTGGCTGCTGCTGAGTAGTGCTTACACAGCACCAAGGCTCTTTCCAACATTTCCCGCCCAGTGGGATGGGGTGGGGTGGTGTGGTGGTTTGACCTTAGCTAAATGCCATGTACCCACCAAGTCACTTTATCACAAGACCTTGCCCACCCCATCCCACTGGGGGAAATGTTGGGAGCTAGAAGGGTGTTGATAACACACTGGTGTTGTGGCTACTGCTGAGTAGTGCTTACACAGCACCAAGGCTCTTTCCAACATTTCCCCCCAGTGGGATGGGATGGGATGGGGTGAGGTGGTGGTTTGACCTTAGCTAAATGCCATGTACCCACCAAGTCACTTTATCACAAGACCTTGCCCACCCCATCCCACTGGGGGAAATGTTGGGAGCTAGAAGGGTGTTGATAACACACTGGTGTTGTGGCTACTGCTGAGTAGTGCTTACAAAGCACCAAGGCTCTTTCCAACATAAAACACAGCACCATGAGGGCTGCTATAGGGGAAAATCAATTCTAGCTCAGCCAGAACCAGTACACTTGCTCTCTTTCATAAGTTATTACAAGCATCCATACATGAAACTGGTGCTGATCAAAGTTACAAAGGAATTAACAGCAGAAGTAAACTGGGCAAAGAAAAGACAGGTTTAAAGATGGGACAACTGGCTTGGAGCTGCTGTTTGAGAGCAAACAAATCTTTAAAAATTATGGCATTTTGATACCCTTTTCTTCAAATAGCTGTGTAAAAAGTAATTTCTCATTTAGGTGTAATGGGCACAGTTTTTCTTGAATATAACCTGTGCTGCCAGTTCACATGACTTCTTTTAAATTCCTTGGGAATGTTTGTCAGGGAGGTGATCATATAGCTGCATGCAGTAACCTAGTTTTAGGGATGCCTTTGATCACCCATAGAGCAGAGCTGTCAAGCTAATGTGGCTTCTAGAATAGATTGTTTTCAAGCTTTAAGATCTTTCCCCAAAATAGGTTAATTCAGAGGCTAGTAACACAGAAATTACTTTGTTCCTTTTCAGGTTAAAGCCACAGGATGGGTGATTTCATCAATTACAGTCGAGAGGGGAGAGGTTCTTTTGCAAACTTTTCTGAGCATTCCCAAGATCCACTGCTAAGCTATGAGTGAGTTAGCCAAGCAGCAGTTGGATTGCCACAGTAGATCTTAAAATAACATTGCTATCCAGACAGAGGTGAAGTTTGTTTTCCCAGAAACTGAGCTTGGCACTATCTGTTAGTTTGTAGCAGAGCTGGGATAATTCATACTTCAAGTTGGGGATGGACATTGATTCTTAATCATAGCTCTCAAGTTGAGAACTGTGTGAAGTTGAGAACTATGTATAAAGAACGCACTCAAACCATATACCATATTTCAGTCTGGATGTGTTCACTTAGATGTAAATTTTACCTATAAATGTTTGAAGACTATAGTTGAAGATCTTAAGCTTTCTAAAATAAGTACAGATATTTAAGACAGTATGTCTACACTAAAGCACCATTTTTATTGCTGAGATTACAGGAAGAGCATGCATGTAGATGGTTTTCTCGTGACAGGATTATTGAGGATGAAGCAGAGCCCTCTCTGCTTTTCTTTTGTTGGAATTTGAGTAAAAATAATGCTTTAGAACAAAACCAAAGACATATTCCCTGGAAGTATGGCAAGCATTGGCTGAGATTTTGGGGAGTGTTGGTCAAGATTAGTTTCAAATTCCCCTGATATTCCTTTTGATAGCTGGTGCTGTGGAGGCTTTGTGTATGTTCACTGGAAAGGTGTAGCAGAAGGATCAAACTGCCCTTGCTGTTCTCAATCCTGTGATTATGTTGGGGCTTGAATATTTGCTCTACATTATCTGTAAAAGACGAAGGGAAGTTCTTAATGCTTTCTAAGTGTTGTACAGTCTTAATGTCGGTGGTGAGTACAAAGCAGTTGACTTTTTGGGGGGTTTTTCTGATACTTTTCAGTGTCTTTTAATATGTGTTGAGAGTTTCCTTCAATATTTTTATGATGACAGCTTTCAGCTGGTCTATGTTCTGTAGTGCAGTATTGTGCAGAGAGAAAACAAGACTGCTCTGAAAGACAGCACTGACTTCTGTGAGGTCTTTCTTAGAGCTAGAGTGGCAGAAGCTGGCACCTGGTTTTCCAAGACCATCTCCTCCCCAAAGATAAATGGCTCCAGCCCTTCGTAAATTCCAAATGTTCAGTGTAGTGCTGTGGTAGATAGAAGGATGCTGGCCCTGATTACGTATGACATGCTTAAATTCCAGGTTGCAGAACACCTTTAGATGCTGCATGGATGTATAGTGGGAAATACAAATTCATGTCACACATGACTTCAAGTCTCTATGAAATTTAATTTCTAAACTTGAGATGAGCAATCAGTAAGACAGTGCTGGCGATGCTGCCTTCATCTATTTGAAGTCTACACTTGTGCACATCCTTTAGCTACAATACTACCTTAAAAATTACAGCCTCAAGTTAAATTTGCTTGCTTTCTCCTGTTTGATTCATAGCATCAGTAGATTTGAAACGTACGGTAGGATTTTTTTTTCTAATAACATATTTTTCCTCTACCAACATTCCATCTTGAATGGCCACTTAGCAGAAAGACCTCATTCCTGAGATCTGTGTACAGAAGAATATATGTGCATCATTACTGTCTAGACATTGTGTGTTAAGAGCAGTCAGGGCCTTGCTGTAGCGTAGGTAAGTCACTCTTTATAAGTTGAATTTGAAAACTTAAGTTTTATTAAAAATACTAAAACGTGTTAACTTGGTTTGTTGCACAGCTGTGGCTGATGTCAAGGACTGAATTGCTGTAACTAAGGTTAAGCTTTTGTGTAGACTTGGTTCGGGTTACAACATCTTATAATATTGATATCATCCTGAAAAAGGAAGTCTGAGAGTATTAAACAAAGGAACTTAGAGCTGCCAGTTTTAAGCTCATGCAATTCAGGAAGTCATGTGGCTTACCCACATAATTTGTTACAGTGTTGGTATACCAAGCAGAAAGTATTGGCATATCATTTGAGGTAGGTCACCCTGTAAAAATATAAACGTGTAAGATACTCAGACAATAGCAGAATGCTGCATGGCTCAAAGGAGCTTGCCTGTCGAACAGGAGGAAAATTTGTTGGATTTTGGGGACTATATTGTGTCCTAGCTGAAGCACTGGATAAAGGTTCAGGGGGATGTGGATTCTGGTCTTGGCTGTGCTGCTTTTCCCAGGTAACCTTACAAATTTTTAATTTTCTGTCATTTTACAGTCTATAAATTGAGGTGAATTTTTGTAAGGTGTGTGATAATGCTCTTCACCTCACTTTGGTATAAGCTGTATTATTTGGTTAAGAAGTGTAGGTTTAAGGCATTGTTCCTGTTGGAGTATCAGTGAAGTGGAAAGCAAATTTAGGGGTGACAGTTGTTGAAATCTGTGGAAGTTCTTTGTCTTCAAGTTACTGTTGCTCCTCATTAAGTTTGTCGTAATGGTAAGAAGCAGGAAGAGTCAGAATCAAAAATAAGTGTTAAAGCTTGCTTGATTTTTATAAGCTGTTAATTGTTTGACAGGTTAACAACTGATGCCGAGGCTTTTGAATTTTAAGCAAAAGAAAAATAGCTACTTGTGATTGCTTTAGCGACTTACCTGCTCAGTGAATCCCAGTACAAAGCTATAACTAGGAAGAGCAATACCTACATGTGACACTTCGTGCTACCATTAAGAAGACATGTTGGGTCACTCAGAAAAATATGTTGACTGTGCTTTATTGTCAATATTGAGCCCCAAATTGTCTCATAAGTTGTACTTATTTTTCATCCAATAGAAGAATCGGGGCTTTAGTTGGCCCAAGTCAATGTTAAACTATTCTCTGGCTTACTGTGGTAATTAGTGTCTTTATATTGGGCCAGCTCTTCAGGGTGACAAAGATTCCTCACCTCGTTATGTTCTTCTTTTGTAGAAGTCAGCCAATTTAGTTTTCTTGGTATTGTAACAAAGCACCTGAGCGTTTTTACTAGTGTGAATGTTTTATGACAACCAGAGCAGTTTTACAAGAAAAACTTCCTAATCGTGTAGCTTGGGCTGTTAGTCTAGGAAGAATTTATAGGATAAACAGCATACTGCAGTTCTTTTACTGCTGCAGCTTTGAACACAAATAGCTAGTTAACACGTTCCTTACTGATTTAATCCTGCTTGTAATCTACACCTAATTTAATAAAAGTAATTTCCAATGTCTTGTTTACTACTTGTTTCTGTTCACTCACTCTGACTTGATTGTGGTGCTGATTGGTGGAAAACTTCTAAAATTTACTATATACAATGCTGTAGTCTCATCATGAACAGCTTTCGTTGGCTTCTGTCATGCTGCATTGTTTGAAGCAGACCGGCAGGATACAAGAGAACAATCGGGAGCTGGAGTAAGTTCACATCTCGCTGCATATGCTTCAAAATTGGCAGAAGAACAATGGGATTGGGGAAATCCCCTTGAACAAGTGCTGCACAGTAATCTGACTTCAGCATTTGTTCAGAAAAGATTCCCCCAAATTGTGGCTTTTTATTCCAAAATGTAAGAGCAAGTTTCAGTAGGTCAGGAATTGAAAGTTTTCATTTAGAGTGTTTGCCCATAATTGTAGGTAAACTGACCTTTCGTTTCTTCAGATGTTTGTGTTATCTTTTCTTAGGTACTGGATAGAGAAAAGCCTGATGAAAAAAGAAGCAAACTGAATTTTGCTTAAATGTAGGGTTTCAAAGTTACTATTTAGTTGAATTGGTGAATTACATCCCAGAGCTGGTCTTCACTTCCTCTTAGTTTTGTGGGAGGCTTGAAGTCAAGTTCCTCTCTTGATATTTGAAATAATTTTAACTTGTGCTGTAGTTCTGAAATTTTGAACACAAAGAAAGACTGCTACCAACTGATGTGGAATCTTGCAGCTTTGTGGCATGGAAAGTTGTTTGAAATGGTGTTTGACTGTTGGTGTTTGGTGGAAAAGGACTTGATGATCCTGGAGGTCCTTTCCAACCATATTGATTCTGTGATTCTGTGATTTTTCCAAGAGTGCCTTATGAACCTTGCTGTGTTTGTGTAAGCATACAGCAGCGCAGCCTCCAATCACCAAAGCTTAGTGATAGTTCTTTACTGTAATAAATCCCCCCTTCTGTCATAGTGGGGGGAACTTGAATGTAAACTTAGCCATATCAGGGACAGAATTCAAGTGTGTCCATTCTGAGGAATTCCACAAAACTAGTACTGATAATACCTTTTTAATTCCTTTGTATTTAAATTTTGGGTGTCTAATGTTCTGCTTGTGTTCCATCTACCTGTGTTGCAGACTTATGCCTTGTCTAAGCACAGTTAGGAACCAAAAGTCAATGTTTTGCTGCCCTTTTTTTGTCTTAGACAAATATAGTAGGAGGACGGAAGGCCTATTAAAGTGACTGTGCTTGTTGCAAGCTATACTGGTGGCAGCCATTCTAAAAATGCTGTAATAGTCTGTTGAATGATAGGAAGACATTTTTACTGGAGCCCGGTGTCATCATGTTTGTTAATCATGTGGGAATCAACCCCTCAGCATTTTGGCCAATAACCACAGACATTCAAAGAAGAAATTAAGTAACTTACCTTGCAGCAAGAAGCCACATAATCGTTTACTTAAATGCTAATGTTCCTTGGAAACGCTCATCTTTTTGACTGTAGGGGAACAGAGAGAGCACAGCAACTGCCATCTCAGTAGAGGGCAGATGGTGGTAGATCAGGGTGGACTCCTGTTAGGTGGAGTGAGAAGAAAAAACTGTTGGATGTCCTGGGAAAGTGCTTTAACTGTTAAGCAATTGCATGTGAGGCAAGAGTGCTTGTGGGCATCATCTTCAGACGTGTTCTGGGTGTGGATCATAAGCAAGATGCTGGAGACTTCAGGACTTGTCTGTGATCTTAATGCTTCCTTTCTGTCTAGCTCAAGGCAGAGAAGCTCAGGAAACAGGTTTTGATTTGTCTTCTAAGGGTGTCCCCTGCATACTTGGATTTTCTGTCAGTAGTATCTGATACGGGGTCCCATGTTCTGTTGTGGGCCTGAGGAGAGCAGAGGCCTGCAGGTAGGCACCTTGACTATTAAGTTGTTTATTTGATTTTGACTTTACTAAGCACGTAAGGCAATATAATATCTCAACAAACACTCTAAGTTAATCTTTAAAATAAAATACTGTGGGTTTTTTATCTAAATACTGACACTCTTCAAGCCTTTTTATGGCTTCCCTGTTAGTTGTGAATTTTCTTTAATATTGCTCATAAAATATCGGCATTGCTGTGAGTGATAGCAATGTCATTGTCACTTGATTTTTGTAATTACATGTTTATCAAAATGTTGTAACAGTCACAGCGTAAGTACCATTCAGTTCTCTTCCCCAATATTTTGCTTGAGGGAGCTTCCTCTGTGGCTCAGACCTTAGAATCACAGAACACCCTTGGTTGGAAAAGACCTCTAAGATCAAGTCCAACCATTAACCCAGCACTGCCAAGTCACCACTACCCCATGTCCCTCAGCACCACATCTACACAGCTCTGAAATCCGTCCAGGGATGGGGACTCCACCACTGCCCTGGGCAGCCTGTGCCAGTGCCGGGGAACCCTTTCTGTGAAGAAATTTTCCCTGATATCCAATCTAACCCTCCCCTGGCACAATGTGAGGCACAACCCCTCGTCCTGTCACTGTTACCTGGGAGAAGAGACTGACCCCCCCTCGCTACCCCCTCCTTTCGGGGAGCTGTGGAGAGCAATGAGGTCTCTCCTCAGCCTATTCTTCTCCAGATTGAACCCCCCCAGTTCCCTCAGCCGCTCCCCATCACACTTGTGCTCCAGACCCTTCCCCAGCTCTGGTGCCCTTCTCTGGACACGCTCCAGCACCTCAGTGCCCTTCTTGTAATGAGGGGCCCAAAACTGGACACAGTATTCGAGGTGCAGCCTCACCAGAGCTGAGGACAGGGGGGGACAATCACCTCGCCAGTCCTGGTGGCCACACCATTTCTGATACAAGCCAGGATGCCATTGGCCTTCTTGGTCACCTGGACACACTGCTGGATCATATTCAGCTGCTGTTGACCAGCACCCCCAGGTCCTTTTCTGCCAGGCACTTTCCAGCCACTCTTCCCCAAGCCTGTAGTGTTCCATGGGGTTGTGACCCAAGTGCAGGATCTGACACTTGGCCTTATTGAACCTCATGCTATTGACCTTGGCCCATGGATCCAGCCTGTCCAGATCCCTCTGCAGAGCCAACTTAATTTGAAATATCTTATAGGAAACACTGCTTGCCTTAGTTGTCTAATACTTAATGTTTCTTTGAATTTTCATATCCTTCATCTTTAGAGACAGTCTCCTGTTTGGACATTGATCAAGTTCAATGTATTCACCGCTTTTCTGCTAGGTTTACATGGCTTGGGCTGCAACAGGAGTCGTTTCGGGTGTAGTGGCTTCCCTGCGTTGAGGACTTCTTATTACATATCCTGTGTTAATTTGTCTTCCTAGGTTTCTTGAGATGGGTTTGTAATTCATAGGAGAAGCTGTCTGGAGGCAACTTCAGTTTGAAATAAGATATTAAAAAATGCTGTTACTGTTGGTTTAAGAGTAATGTTTTTGCCAAGTTAGCGTATTTTTCAAGGAACATGGACAAGATAAATGTCTTGTAGAGCTTATCCGCCCCCTTCACTACCCCAAATACCCAATAGTTTGAGAAGATTAATCAAAATGTCACATCTTTTTTCAGCTGTCCATCAGTTGCAGAACAGCCCACTCATGTGGTAGCATCAGCCACTCACCCACTTGGAAGACGATGGACTAGTTGAGAAAAATTGACTGCTCCCTTGGTAGCTGTACCTGTTAGCTTGTGGGAAAAGCTTTCACCGCACCTACTATGACTAATAGTGGTTAGAGAACTTGAGATAAAGGTCATTTTTTAAGGTCTGTTTGGTGCTAGTCCTGAAACATGTATGCCAAGCTCTGTTTGTCTTCTGAAAGTATGAACTGTGAGATGGCTATCTGCTGTTACCAAACCAATTTGTTGTGGATAGATCAGCCAGCATTGTGATGGATATGTCTTCCTATAAAGATACTTTGTCCTTTGGTGCTTCTGACTGTTTAGGTCTGTTAAGGATGATACAAGACATTAGTCTGTGAAACTGCATTGTGTGTTTTCTGAACCCACTGCATGATATTGCTTAGTAATACAAAACAGAAAAGAGTACCCACAATGTGTGAAATGAAATTGAGATGAATCTGTTAGGTTCTTCATTCCTTATGTAACTTTTAACTGAAGTAAAATCAAGGTATTTAACAGACTGACATTGCTCCTGGTCTGGGAGACCATGCTGGTTATCCATCTCTTTAGTTGGAGCGTTTTAGTGGTAATTTAAATATTAGAAAGGAATGTTTTGGTTTTCATAGGCATGGTATAAGGAGAATGGAGGACAGAGGGTATTTTCTCAGCTAGACTGACATGCTGAACAGATGCACTTCATAGCTGCCCCCTACATGACGTGCTGCAACATCTCACTGGCTCCATGGAGCTCTGATTCTTCTCCTAAATAGATATTTTTGGAGTGTGTATTCCTGGTTACGCTACCTTTACTCCAGTAGTAGAGTTTTCATACTTTGTTTCTTTCAGAAGTTGGTGGTCTTGTGTTCTCTGGAAAGCTTTTGTCAGAAAGAGCGGTATTCTCATGAAATACAGATAACTTATCTTCAACATTAGTTCACTCAGACATGTAATGTACACAGTACTTTCAGCTATGGGAGTTTCAAACTTGAGAACTTCTATCCCAGTTGAAGGTGTTGTATTTAAGTTTCTAAAGATATCATGAGAAACTGCAAAATAATACAGCAATCGGAAAACCTTTATTGGATATAATAGTGTAACAAATGAAAGCACTGTAGGAATTCCAAGTTAACATTGCAAGAATGCTGTCTTAAAGGACAATCATACATGTCCTCAGAGCTTGTGAATTCACATGATAATATTTTTTTCTTTGTTGTTGTTTTTTTTGTTGTTCCTACACACACACTTGGTTAGTCTCTGGGGAGCTGCCATTGTGAATGCTGTTGTATACTTGTCATCCTCACTAGATGGAGGGGAGTCACTGCTTTTGATAGCTTTTTTTGAACATGTGATTGGGAAGAGTAAATCTTTGTTTGATTCACCTTATTTCTGGTAGGACTGCTTCCGAGTTTGTGAGATAAAAATTGGAGCTACTGAAAGCTGTGGTATTGGGAGTAGGGAGCTGTAGGGTAAGTTTCCCAGCAAAGCTGTTAGCTCATGATTTCCATAGGCTGCTTTTGCATGTTCCCTGTCTTCAGTCTCTGAGCATAAGACTGGTGGCCAGCACCCTGCTGGCTCGAGTGAGGCTGAGCAGTACTGCATGCCTTTTGTTTCTTGGTCCTGAACATGATCTCTGCACTGCTTGACCTTGTCATTTAGAAGCTTACAAGTTTGCAGACTGCTCTCCACCTGGCTTTAAACAGCGAATAAAGACTCTTTGATAGGATCTGCATCTGAGCAGACCATATGGACAACAAGAAAATAAATATTTTACTTCTGCTTGGTTTCCATGGCATCCTGGAAAAGCTGCTCTTGAACTTTCAGCATCTATTGCTATCCTTTCAGCATCTCCTAGAATCGAGAGAAAAATAAAGGTAACACTGATTGTTGTTGGCTGCTTTATTTTGTCTAACTGAGCTAGCGTGTCAGGATTTGGGAGAAGGGAGGAGGATAAAGTGCTTTGAAGAGGCCTGCCTTATGTCTGTATTTTTGCCTTTGTAGGCAGTTTGTTGCACATGTGACCAGGAAGAAGTGTGGCTTTAGAAAAGGCAACAGAAGCACATACTGTTCATCAAGATGACTTGTTGGCCTGGCACTCTGCAAAACTGGAAGAAACTAGCCACTGGCCCTGAAATAAGCAATGAGTGGCTCAGATGTTAGGCTTTAACAGAGTATCTTTTGTACCTCATGTTCCACTTTTGTGTTCTCTGTGGACGTCCTTAAAGTTTAAGCTGAAGTAAATGGGAATTGTTCATTGACTCTTTTTTCTTTTCCCACAGTGTTAAAGAGGTTAATTGTATCCTGTGCCTCCTGCTTTTCTCTCTATTTTGGTGTGTTAATTTTTTAGCCTACATTCATTTATAAGGAAGGTTACTTAAGTCATTTCACTCAGTTCAGATGCTGCATTTTGTATTTGATGTAATGATTTTGAATGTATTGTATACAGTTCTGTGTAAACTGTATTCATAAAAGATTTCAGATTATGGGAAGCTGTGTAATAGTTCCTGGTTTATATTCCGCTAAATATGCACATACATAAACATTTCTTTCTTGGATGTAGTATGTCCTGAATGTGTGTGTGGGAGAGGGAGACAGGGAGAGAAGGTACAATTACTGTTTTGAGCAAGTAGTCTTCCTGTGTCACATATGCTTGAAGAAGAAAGCTCTGCTTTTGGATTTTGGGGGAGAGGTTAAACAAGGCTTTTCTTGTTATGGATGCAAGACCAATTGCTTAAATGCAAGTAAATCTAAAGGGCTGGAGACACTTCAGGAAGCACTCATAACTGTGGGATCTGAGCGCCCCAGGTGCCAGGTTTACTATTGTTTTGAGTTTGTACTGAGAGGGAAGCCTGTGCTTTCAGTTCTGTAAGAGCTTGCTTTTCTGGAGTCCGGGGCTCTTGTAGACATTACTTAGTATCCTTTTCCTAGATTTACAAAGCTCCATTTCTCCTTTGAAGAATGGGAGAATCTGTTAGCAAGCTAACTACCCACCTGTACTTAAAAGATGTGAATATCCATTTTCTCTGGTT
This sequence comes from Podargus strigoides, assembly GCA_028020825.1. Classification (NCBI taxonomy): domain Eukaryota; kingdom Metazoa; phylum Chordata; class Aves; order Caprimulgiformes; family Podargidae; genus Podargus; species Podargus strigoides. The sequence goes on from CM051663.1 coordinate 18,774,707, forward strand.
GCTAATAGTACCTTTTAACAGAGCTTTTCTGCTATTCTACCCCACTGTCTGTCACAGAACGGTGTCCATAGAAGAATCTTGTCCAGCTCCTCTTCAGGATAAGTGACACTATGATCCGTGTAAATAATTTTTAAGAGGAATTCACACTTGTGCTTTTTATTTGGCATTGGTCAAGATATTATTTAACCCTCTAGCAGGTGCTTAGAAGAAAGTAATTATTTTGTATTGAGTTACTGAGCCTTTACATTTTCTGTTGCAAGAAAAGGAGATCAGGACCTTTGTTACTCCACATCATTTGTAAGCAGAAATTAAGTGCTGTAGCTGTGAGTCATGGCGTTTGATGAATGTCTATGCCTGGTTATGGACATTTAAGTCAGTAGATGACATTTTGTCACTGTAGGATGGGATGATGGAGATGCAAGTAAAAAGATTGTTCAGTTCTGCAGGGTTGCAAAATGATGTAGGATTCAAAGAGGAGTAGGGTAGATATCTGATGAAAGTAACTTAACATTTGCATCTTTATTTCAGATCTCTCTAATGTTTTCTAAGTGAGCATAGTGCTAATAACCTTTTCCCTGCCACCCCCAGCATGGGGAAGAGAAACCACGAGCAACATACATTTCAGTAGTTGAGATGCTTAGGTCAGCCAAACTACATTTTACAGTAAGCTTTTGTTCAAACAGCGGGCTACACAGCTAGCTGAGATGCTGTTTGCAAAGACAGGTAGTATGGTTAGAATTGCTGCTGGCTGGTACACAAACATTTTAAGCTGTAGTAGGGATAAATGCAAACTGCCAGTACCTAGAAAGGACTGTTAAGTCAGAATATAAAAGCAGCTACCACATATTTTCATTTGAAACCCAGAATTAAGAAAACCATGATCAAGCTGATTTGGTAGGAACTGTCATCTGTGCTGAATACCATACTGTATCAAAGCTAATGAACTTTATTAATTCCTGATTTTGATTCATCTGTATTATACCTAAGCCTTTCAAATCGGTCTTTCCTGTTATTGTTGTCTTGGACACCCTCTCTGAGCTTGTTCCAAAGGTTTAGTGTATCTCCCTCCTAGCTTTAGGGATTCTTGAAGCCTAGTTTTGTCAGGAAAAAGGTAACTGGTATGAGAGGAAGGATTCTGTTCTTTCATCCATCATATCACCAAATGGTTTGGATTGGAAGGGACCTCAAAGCTCATCTCATTCCCTTCCACCAGAGGGAATGCACACCTCCCACCAGACCAGGTTGCTCCAAGTCCCATCCAACCTGGCCTTGAGGGAGGGGGCAGCCACAGCTTTCCTGGGCAACCTGGACCAGTGTCTCACCACTCTCACAGTCAAGAATTTCTTCCTAATTTCTGGTCTAAATCGCCTCTCCTGGTTGTAAGCCATTACCCATCATCCTATTGCTACAGGCCCAGTCAATCCTTTTCTCAAAATTAGTATTGGTATAGTAATATACAATGTCTTCACAGGGGTGTAACTTCAGTCCAGCCAAACCAGTGATGAAACAGATCCTAAGTCAATATAGCAGTGTTCCTGCCTTGGTTTTCTGCTCAATATGTTGCTGTACAGAGTCAAGAAGGACACTGAGGTGCTGGAGTGTGTCCAGAGAAGGGCAGAAAAGCTGGTGAACATGGACTTGCAACCTTGTTAGTGGCTGTAGATTCTGAAATATATGAAAGATGCAGGAAAAACGTTGGAGGTTCAGTGTAATACTTGACAAATAAGGAAGTTAAATGTCCAAGACCATGCTATCATGATTCCTGTGTAATAAAGACTTTGACTAGCATGGTGCTATTTGCATTTCAGGTTTGATTTGTTGTCTTTCTAGTGCTATCACTTCAGGTAAAGAGGATGCTGTCAACTGAACTTTGTGCCTTTTAGCTTTTTTAGAGTTGTTCTACTTTGCAAGACTTTGAAGAAGAAAGTGGAATTACAGTTATGTATGAGTTGTGACCATATTTAACAACTTGTGTATAGAGTTTCTGGTCCTTCATATGTAAATATCTTTGAAGTGGTTCTGCCTCCTTTCATCTTCATACTTGTTGCAAGCACTTCATTTAGTACAGAAAGTGGTGAGATATTTGCTTTGTTCATTCTGTCTCTCTAAAAACTGGTAATAAATCTATAGTAGCAACAACCTGTGATACACAGACACCAGCCTAAGTGTGTGTGACAGTTTTGATGCATGTAGGGTACCATTTAAATCTCTGATGGCTTCAGGTTCTTTCAACTAGTCTCAGATAAAACAGCATTTCTATAAAACTGAGTATTATTGATAAGACCTACTGCCTTTACCCCTGGCTGTGTCTTCTGTTTTGCAAATGCAGTTGGGAAACATATGTGGATACTGTGGAGGGTGTGCAGTGCAGTGCATAGGCACCAGCTTGTTTGGTAGTATCATCCTGACTATTTGGACAGTACTTGGACATACTTGCTTGGATCTGCAAGTCAGTATATTTGGCTTTTAACTGTGCTGAGAAATCAAACCTAATTAAGCAACCTAGCTTGAGTACCAACCTGAGGTGGCTTTATTAGTTGGCATTCAAACATCAGTGAGGGGATTGTGGATTGTTCTGTGCAGCTGCATCTCCAGCGACTGAAGTTTCTAATTCAGAATTGCTGCCACTGCAAGCCAGGATGCAAATGGCTTTTTCTATTCACTCAGTTAAGGTCATCCTGTCACAGATTAACATCAATATGCTGTTTGGCAATGGTCATCTTATCGCGTTCACCTTTGTCCTATTCATTTTTGTTACCTAGATGGGTCAGTGTCCTTCACCACCTAGTTGTATTGCAAATACAAGAATCTATTTTTGGGCAGTGTGTTGCAGTTGAAATGGGGGCAGTCGGTATTTTTGGACTCTTGCATGTGATGGTAGTGTGTTACTTTAGGCTGTTTCATCCCATGTACTTTATATCTGGTTATTATGGGTTTTGATATGGACTTTGTTTCTTCCAGTAGGTTTATAATGCATTAAATCAAGCAATCATATTGCTTGGGTTTGTGTCTCACACAAACCACATGTGTCCATTTTCATTCTGCATTGAGCAGATCAATAATGCATCTCTGTTTGAACTAGGACTTGATGGTCCAATTTTGGAGTAGACTGTTATTCCACTAAGATAGTTTGCAGTGTTGATGCTGATTGAGAACATAATCTGTGATACGTAGACTAGACAATGCAACTACTTTTGGTTATCTTTGATATTTAGGTTTTTCTGGTGTGCACATTTTTCACGCGTGTGTCAGTATTTTCTGTATTCTTTCTTCTGCCTAAAGAAAGGCAGTTTTGGCACTTTGTCTCTAAATTGTGAAGCATTGCTACAGCTCTTCTCTGTTTAGGTAATTTCTTGCCCAGACTAGGGGATTTTTGGAACTCAGATTTTCCTGTTAAAGGAAATGATGAAATGGAAGAAATGAAGGCATACTGTGTGCTGTTGCATGCTGATAGCCACATTAAAGACTCTTCTTGCCAGAATTGTACAATATCATCTGAGATGCTGCTCCTTATAAGCAGATGAAAAGTCAGGTTGAAAAGGTCAACTCTTGCAACCCTTTCTGCTTAGGGAAAGGCTCTGGCAGAAGTAGCTATGACTCCACGTAGCAATAACTTGGTTGACTCGTTCTTTACCGCGTCAGTCCTCTGGTAGGTCCTGAGATAGGAGTTGCAGGACTGAGTTGTCCCAGGTGTAGTGTGTAGCAGCATAACCAGATATCTGCTAGGCTTTAACTTTTCCCTAAAAATCCCTAGGTCTCAAAGAGTAATTATTATTCCTTGCAAGTATCCTTTTAGCATTTCTCCTTTCTGTAGGAAATAGTTTTCTTTTGTTAGAACTTCAAAACGCCTGGGAAACGGAGCCAATTTGATGATTTTTATCCTTGAAATCCCTTATAATAAATTAACTTATTTTGTGGGGTCTGCAAAAGCACCAATCTAGTATTCATTCAAGCCCTCTTTGGGAGTGCTAGAGGCCACGGAACACAGTGATTTGCTAATCTAAGATAGTGTTGAAAAGATGAAAATATTAGCTTTTTCATAGTTGATCTTGTTTCCATCAACAAATTGTTTTGAGAACAGCAATGAAAATACTCCTTGGAATGAAGGTGTCCACTCTGGTGGGAGGAAGTATATTAGCTTTAAGCTTGTATTTTGGAATATATTTAAGTGCTGTCTACACAGGAAAGATTTAAGTACAGCTTGGATGCAGAAGCCAAATTATATTTTGGAAACAATGATGGTTACCAATGCTGCAGTATACAGTGAGTTCAAAACCAAAAACCCACATGTGGTAAAACATGAAGCCTGAAGTGTATTTCTAGACTTCAGTTGGAGAGCAGACTGCTTACTATATGGTGATATGTCTTGGCTGCCTTCTTCCTAATAAATTAAACGTCCCTGCAAATGTGAGCAATATAAAATACTGTTCCTGTTTATCGTGCTTTAAGGGCTATGAAATTTTACTTTTGCATGTGCTGTCTTAAAATTGTGTGGCAACTGCGTGGCATGTCACATTTACACCAGTGATGTGCCCCACGATTTTGGGAACATGTAATCTGTGTGACAGCATCAGCTTTGGAGCACTGCTTTGTATGAAGGATCCATTGCTCAAAGGTAGTAAGCTGTCAGAGCTGACTGTGTCAATTAATATGCAGCAGGCTTTGTGTCTGCTGATTGTTCTCCTAATTTAATGTGCATGATGATCTGTTTCACCAGCAGTGGTTGGTGCATATTTAAGGACACAGTACAATGCAAGGATACTCCCTGGTGTCCCCCAGGCTGCCTGTGTGTTTTCAGGGCAACTATTTTGGTCCTTATGGAGCTTCTGGCAGCTGGTGTCTTGGGAGCATCTTAAGAAATACAAAAAAGAGGTTACAGGTTCTACTGATGCAGTGATGGTCAGTATCCCTGTTCTGCCCACTCTATTTCTGGAGAGCTGCAATGTGGCCTGTGTGTGAGGACATTAACTTTTTCAGGACAGTTGGCTCTTTTGAAGGGCTGGATGTATGTCTGAGAATGGGCTTTCGTGTGTGGCTCTCTGCTGCTCTCTACTAGACAAAGTCATCTAGTACAAGATTTTACTTGTGTCCATAATCTGAAATATGTCAAAGGCCATATTTTACTTAACATTTTTATTTGTGATAAATGCAGATTGCTGCCCAAAATTACACTCTCACTCCTCCTTTGTAGTGCTTGTGTAGCTCCACAGTGAATAGAACAACTGATCTGGCTGAAAAATAACTCTAAAAAAATAAATTTTCAGCCCTGTATGTCCTGTAGTCTGATAGCCAGTTCATTGATTTGGATTGCTGCTTGATTGCATGGACATTTCAGCCTTCTTGGGATGGCATTAGAAATGAGGCACGTGGGACAGGCAAGAAGGGGACAAGAACTTTTTGTTCCCTTCATCAGTAGCCCACACTTACATTTTATTAAAGTCACTGTGAAACTGAGGTGGTTGTCAGCCCTGGAAGTGGTTTTAAGTACAGTGCTGTGCTGTCTGCTCTTTAGTTTCACAACACTTAGGAGTTTTCTCTGTGAAGGGGAGAAAAATTAAAATACAAGGGAGTGTTCTTCCCTTGAACACTCAGTTCAAACTTGTGAGTGTACTACCTAAGCTTAGTACCTTCAATTTAAATAGCAAGGCCTATATGTAAAAGCAGGAGTTGGTGAACTTGGATTCTTTTCCTTCTGTTGCAGCTTTTCCGAGACTATTGACTCGAGAGGTAATGTAGCAACGAGTCAGATTTGTAATTAGGAAGTGGAGCTGAGTTGCTCGTCAACCACATTCTCTTCATTTCTGAGGTGCAAAGTCTAGTTGTGTGTTACTTATGTAAAATAACCTGCCAGTTGTCAGTGGTCACAGTGCAAGACTGTAATAGAGCTGAACTTGATTTATGACTCTGAGAATGTGCTGCCTGTGTACAAGCCCATACTCTTTTCTTGCTTTACTTAAATCTGCTGCTGCTTTTAGTTTGTACTTCTCAGTGGAGGTTCCTTTTTCTTTACTGTTGGGATCTTGCCATTGAACCAGTTTGATAAATAGTTGTCTTTCTGTTCTTCCTGCTTGACTTAGCAGTTAAAGTTTTGTTACTGTGCTGTACAACTGTGTTAAACATCTGTGTTTTGTATACAGTGGAAAACAATTTTTAGGTTTTTAATCAAGGAGAGTACAGAAAACAGTGAGAAGTATCAGCCACAATGTGCTTTTCTTCAGAGTCTGAATTTTCCTGTTTTGGGGAAAGCAGCAAATTAGTATGTGCATGGAGAATGAGATTAATGGTTAAGTGGTGGTACCTAAAAGTTAGATTGTGATGTTCAGTTTCAGATACATGCGGCCTTTGTTTGAAGTCTGAAGAAAGCTTATGTTTAAAACCAAACAAAAACAAAAAAACCCAACCCAGAAACTAGTCTTCAAAATTGAATTTTATTAAGAGCTAGGCTGAGGAAGTTTTGCCTGTTTTAAGGAACATTACAACTGTGTTGACTACTTAAAACCAAAGAGCTTGTTCACCTTTTAAAAACATAATCATTTACCTTGAATCACGTGTTCCATTTTGATAGCCTCCTTCATATAGAAAATATAGCATGAGATGTCAGTTTAAATGCAAGTCTAACAATGCTCTATCTTCTATGTGAAAGGAAGTATTCTGTACATTTTTCCATGTTTGACATCATGGTGTTTTGAATAACCATGTTCCATATTCATATCAATTTTTTGTTTTTGTTTTCAATTTATGCACAGCACTTGCTCTGAAATTTGGGGACTGAGTACACCAAACACGATAGATCAGTGGGATACAACAGGCCTTTACAGCTTCTCTGAACAAACCAGGTGAATATTCTGCCCTCTCTCGCATCATAGAAATCTTGTGGGAGGGATTGGCTTTGGAGGGTCTGTAATGGGATGCTTTTAGCTGTAAACTAGACTAAAATGGTTTCTAGGCCTCTTACGATACAGCATTTTAAAATATTTGCTTGCCAGTGTAGAAATCCAAGTGTTCTCAGCTGATGTTTTGACCAATGAAACTCTAATTCTGAAATACTCCTTTTTCAGGCCAGTGCTATTGAAAGAATGGGAAGACTTGTTAAGTGCAAGCTCTAATGTGATTTGGTATTTATATTAACAAAGTTGGGAAACTTAATTCTTTAGACCTAATCTTACAAAGTGTTTAAACTGCTTTGTATGCCACAAGCTTTCAATTAAATCTTGCTAATTGGCTCAGATATGAGCTACTAAAGAATTGTTTGTAAATTCTTCAGTAGTTAATGGTGGGCAAATTCTAAACAGGGTCTTTATTTTTTCATGTCACATTACTTGATTTGTGTATTGAGGTTTGTCTCCCATCCCATAACAACCATAAACATCTGCATTTGTGTAAGCATATGCAGTCTGTCTTAAAACTAGCAAAACATTTTCAGCTGGTAGCAAGGCAGATGAAGTCAAGAAGATAAACTGCACAGCCCTTACAAGATGTGCATTCATGCTTTTTGCATTACAGTTACACTGTCATGTGGATCACTTGGGCAGCTGACTGCTTATAGGCTTATTTGCAGTCCTGTGGGAATTCTTATGCTTAAAGCCATAAAGCATCCATGCCACAGCAAAGCCTTGAGGTTTAGCAGCAGAAGGGACTATTAAGTGTGTGATTTCATTTTATTTTTTTTAACAACTGTCTTCTGCATTTAAAAAAAAAATATATGAAGCAATCATCCTAAATACTTGGTTGGAGGTAAAGTGGCTTTTAATGAATTGTAAATTCACTGGCAATGATTTGAGCAGCTCAAAAATTAGTTAAGACACTGCTTGATACCATCATTATCACATTTGAAGCCTTTTAACAAGAGTATAAATGTCACTAGCAGTGTCAGTCCACCAAATTCTAAGAATAAATAAACTACCCATCCCATGTGTGTACACTGTTGATTGAGCGATTAAGGGACAGCTCGCAGTCTGTAAATACTTCTCAACATCTTTCCCCTATAGATCTCTCGATGGCCGTCTGCAGGTATCTCATCGTAAAGGATTACCACATGTTATTTACTGTCGTTTGTGGCGCTGGCCAGATCTTCACAGTCACCATGAACTTAAAGCAATTGAAAACTGTGAATATGCTTTTAATCTTAAAAAGGATGAAGTATGTGTAAACCCTTACCACTACCAGAGAGTGGAGACACCAGGTAGGAAGACTGCTTCTGACATTCTATAGCAGCATCTGTACATACTTGTTCAGCATAACATTCTAACTAAAAAACAAAGAAAGATGATGCTTTCCTTTGTGAAAAGTACAAGGTTCTTAGAGATGCAGCACTTATTAACAACTTTCAGGGGATAGTATTCTAACAGAGTTACTGAAAAGTCTTTACAGTTGTGTTGAATACCCCTGATAAACACTTCTGGTATCACTTGTTGTTTCCAGCTGGCTAAGTACGATCCAGACTAAAAAGGAGAATAGAGGTGACTTGTGTTTGCTAATGTAGAGTAGTCTTACTCAAGACGCACCTCAAGAATCTGCTTCTTCCAGTAACTAATGGTACAGTAGTATTGACAGTACTGAGATTCAGAAAATTTCAAAACATCTGAAGAAACTGTTAGATGTTTTAATTGTTTTTTTCCTTTTAGCTGACAGAAGTGTGTGTTTTGAGGGTCTTACTAATGCTTTGAATTTTGCTTTTCCAGTCTTGCCTCCTGTACTAGTGCCACGGCACACTGAGATTCTAACGGAGCTTCCACCTCTCGATGACTATACCCATTCCATTCCTGAGAACACTAACTTTCCAGCTGGAATTGAACCACAGAGCAATTACATACCAGGTATTTTCTTAGCTCCAACTGTAAACAGAGCATTTAACATCATGCATCTGGAACAAAGATGGTAATTTCATCCTCCTAAGTGATCAAACTAATTGAAAGATGCACCAATAAATTAAGTCTAATTGATTTTGTGTATTAATTCCGATGGAAATATCTGGACACTTGTTTGCAGAACACGATCCTGTGTGAAACTATATGGCTGTGGTTTCACGATAGTTTACTTGGTTTCAACAGCTTATTTAAGATTTGGAGTGCTCATGAGTAAAGTAGACATTCACCTTATGCTTTAAGCCTGTTCTACAGACATAGGGGTTGCCAGATGCTGTGTATTGGAGGTTGAGTAGTAAACTGCTGCTCAGTCTCACTACATTTAGTATGTGGAGAAAACTTTAAGTTGCAAAACAGTGACTTAAAAGTGTTTTGATCTGTAGTTCACAATTGTTCAAGGTCTGCTTTGTGTATTTGTTACTATTGTATGCACAGTTTTGTCTTTTTAGTTTGAAATATCAAGAACTTAACAGAATTGAACTCCTAAGTAATTCCTCTTCCCCACCCCAAAACAAATACCAGTGCACCCGAAAGCCTGTACCCTTATTGAAACATAAAACCAGTGACCTCTGTTTTCTGCCCCAGCTTCTTGTTTCCTATCTCTTCGGGAAGTTGCCCGGAGCGTGAAACCAAGGCAAGCTGAAGTTTTCTCATAAATCTTTAATGGAGCTATGTTACAAACAAGCTGAAAATACAGATTTGGACTCTCTCGAAGAGTCAGATGACTGCCTTGAAACTCAAATATGTGCAATGTACAAATTGTACCTAGAAGTCTTAAATAGGATGTCGCTTGTGTTTTCTTTAAATGTATCCAAGAATTGAAATGGCATCCAAAAAAATTTCAGTTAATTTGATCTCAGCTGTTTGATTTGTGCCACATTCGTTGCCACCAAAGGACAGCAGATCTTTGCAGAACAATTTAAGGTGCTAGAAGTTGGTGTTGCTTTCTTAACTTACATATACTTTTTTGACTCAGTCTGGGGGCTTTTGATAGCATTTGCAAACAACTTACTGGAAAGCCACCATTTGAAAATCCAGTGCTATGGAACTAAAGCAACTCTAGGTAGTTATTTGCAGGACATCTGTGATTGTGCATATTCACATGATACTCAAAAGTTTATGCAGCTGAGCACGCCTTGCTTCCTTCTCTTTGTCACTGACACTCTCATGTTGTATTCATATCACGGCATCTTTATTTGACCTTGCTAACTTAATCTTGAATACTTAGCTAGGTTCTGATAAGTCTTGTGTGTCTTGACAGCCTGCTTCAGAGAACTGTTTTCTTTAGCAGTAGGCCAGGCTAACAGCCATGCTAACTTTGCACCGCAATACTGTCTCAGTGCCTGATCTACAGAGAGGCTGGTTTCACCTGCAGCTGGGAAGATGGCGATGGTGAGGTGTAGGATTGCCTTTGGGTCTGTATGTTCCCTTTCAGATTTATGGATGTGCTGAGCTGCATTGTCCAAACTTCTGGCACCATTCAAGCTCTGCTAAGAATTTTTAATGCTGTGCTTGGGCATTTATTTCCAGTTGTGGAGGTCTTCAACTTCTGACCCTAAACCAGCATGAATGGTATTTGATGGAGGAAATCTTTGTTCAGGCAGACTAGATAGGGAAAGCAATCTATGCCAAAGAGCCCAGATCAGCAACTGGAAACGGGAGGCATGGGCTGGATTGAAGGTGGTTATTGACCTTTTACCATGGCTATGGGCTTATCTATAACAAATTGTTTGAAGATGACTAGGGTCTCCTTTATCACAAGGAATTCTATAAAAATGTTCAAAACAGGTATGGTTTTTGCCATCAGGCTTCTTGCTAGTAAAGATTTCCTTTAATCTTCCTTTTTAATTCTCACTTGAGTTTTGTCACATCAATATTTAGCACACTAGTTTTACAGAAAGAATTACATCTTTGGTTCATCCAGTTCATTTTTATTTAATCAAAAATCTTAATCTCGTTTCCTTTTGTTGACTTTCTTCTGATCTTCCTATATTGCTGTAAATCTCAGATATGATATTTGATAAAATTTGATTTTGTTTCTTAAGCAAAAGGCATTATCTTTAAATTTCTCCTGTTTGGTGGTAATGTAATTAAGTGTGTTTAATGTTTCAGATGTCTCAGCGACAATTCTAAGGCGATTGTAGAGATAGTTAGCTTCAAACACTTTTCACTAAAGAAATTTGGGGTTTGCCTTTAATATACAGGATAAGGCATTTGTCCAGTTCAAAGAAAGTTATTTCCTGAAAAGCAGTTGGTTAACTCATTATCTGGATTACAAAGTACATTTTGAATGGAGAGAAGGAACAATCATACTCTTCTGGGTTTTGAAGATATTTCTGTGGAGTTAGGCACAGTTTCTATATCAGAAGGCTTCAAACTTGTTACTGAGTTTACTTGGGTCTATGAAACTCAATCTTTAAAGAAAGCTAGTTAAAAGAATAGGTGGTGGTTTTAATACAGCTTGGAACTAATAATCATAATAGAGCTTGTGCAGCATAACTATTTAGATAATATGGTTATCACTGAGTGAAATGGGTACTGAAGAAAAATGGATTTGTGGACTGAACTGAAGAATAACCTTTAAATCTAACAGCTTCTGTGTGGCGTGGGAGGGTATCTGATCTGATGGTTATACTACATAAAGACAGCTCACATTTATATTTTTTTGTAGAAGTCACCAGATGGTTTTTTTCATTTGTAATTCTACTAAATGTGGAAGCTGTTGATCACAATTGCAAAACTGTTACTCATTGGAGTGAAAGTATCTTGTATTAAATGGGAAAAAACCAAGGATTATCTGTTAATTATGTAACATTTTTGAGCGATTGACTGGCTTACAAGAGATGATATATTTTGCATAGACAATAAGGGAGGTGCTGCGTTTGAAGTCCTACTGGAAGGAAAAAGGGACAGCAAAGTGAAATTTTAACTCAGTAATCAGCTATCATATGGAGCTCATAAAGATTTAGCATTTGGTGGTTTTTTGTCCTTGAATCTTAACAGTTTCCTCAGTCATTAAACCAATAGGTGGATGTATTTTTTTTTTTTTGACAGAAACACCACCTCCAGGATACATCAGTGAAGATGGAGAAACGAGTGATCAGCAGTTGAACCAAAGCATGGATACAGGTAACATTTATTTTTCACTACTTTCCAGATCTGGGATTACTAGTTGTGACCCTCTGCATAGTGGCATGAATTCAGCCCAAATGATGATGTCAGCAGCCCTCTGTACAACCTGGTGTTTCCTATTTAAAATACCATTTTCAGTCTTTTGTGAAAATTTATTTTTTGCTAGGGGAGTACTTTTAAAAGATTCTGTGACATGTTAAGTACATTTCATTTGTACTGTAAGAAAAGCATACAGGTCTAATTAAGTCTTCATTTGAAGGCCTTAAAACAGATTTTAAGAGTTGACTGGTTTCAACTTACCCCTAACTTTACCTCCTGCGAACAGGTGCATTGAAGCAAAATGTCTGTTTGGCCTAAACAAATTACAGAAATACTGCATTTTGAGAACCTGTCTCATAACTCTCACAATCTTATCACTTCTGCCGTGTTTGAAATTAATTCTTGTATGGAAGGCAGTAGAAACAAGAAGCATTTGTGCCTTTGTATGAAGGGGTTGATAGATAATCTGGTTGGCCTTAAACTTGGGCAAAGCACAGTTAATGTGCTGGATAAGAACCTCCTGCTATGTGCTGGCACACTTGAGTGTGTGTTTGGTTATCTTATGTTAGCAACTTTTTTCAGTTAATTGGAGTCAACTGCACTAGTTTCTCTTAAGAACTGCAATATTTTCCCACTATGTGACAATAGGTACCTTAATTAAAAAAGCCTGACATCAGCAGTCATTGTAGAAGCATTTCTGTGCGAAGCCTCTCTGTATTTTGCCTACTGGTGCACAAATTGTGCTGGGGAGTTTATGTTTTTGAGTTTTTTCTTTCTTCCTTACAGGAAAGAACGATTTCCTCAGATGAGGAAATCCAGCTTGTTCTTTCCTAGAGATAAACCTTCTCCTTTGAGAATAGAGAGGTAATATCTTGGTTGTCTCATCCAGTTTTTCTTAGCTTTTTTTTTCCACTGAATTTGGGAAGCAGTCACTACCCTCTCACTGAAGAAGTGCATAGATGAAGCTATGTTCACAGAGTGTGCATGGAGAGCTCTGCCAAACACAAAAAGATCTTTATGAGGGAGGGGTAGGTTCCCAGGAGTCTGGAAAACTAAATGTAATCTTAATTCAGAAGAAGCATGTGACATGCTGGAAAACTGGTTGTAGGATTTCTGAGGTTTCTTATCGCAAAGAATTTTAATGTAAAACTATCTAGATAATGGTCATACCTACCCATCTGAAATAACAAGAATCATTTGCTCCGGAACAATCTGTATTGTTTCAACAGGATCTCCAGCAGAGCTGTCTCCTAGTACTCTCTCCCCAGTTAATCATAGCCTGGGTAAGCTGAAAATACTTTTAATTGTTTCTGTCTGTGATAAGTCTTATATATATATTACATTAAAAATGAAAATGTAATTTTAAAAAATAAAAGCTGTATTAGGAGGAGACTATTGGATTGGCTTCTTCATGATAAACATAATAGGGCTGGGTTAATAACTTGTTAATAACTACTCTGTCTGTAACTGTTGAGCTTCTAGCAAAGAGAAAGAATGTGTGTGCAGGAATACCATTTATAAAATAAATAGTTTAAAGGACATTAGCTTCCCATAGTGCTGCCCAGACTTGCTGTCTCCCTTGTGTGTGTTCTGCTGCTCTTCTCATGTGCTGTTTCACCTGTGACCACAACACAATTGCTGCTTCCACATTAGTTGCCCACCTGCTTTGATTAGGTGCCACTGCTGTGTGTCTGTATAAATGCCTCAGGAAGATCGGATTCCCTTGGGTTTGTTTAAGGAATGGTGACAGGATGTGACAGGAAAATGCTGTTCAGAATGCTGAGTAAGTAATTAGGGTAGGTAAAAAGGGAAAGCAGCGTAGGAAAAGCTGAAGAGACACAGGAAAGATACTGAGCTCTAAGGGAGAGTAAAAGGACATTAGAGCTACCTTTAGATACAGTGTAAGATACCGTGTAATACAAGGGAACACCATTTTCATATTAATATTTTTTGCCTATGTGTGGTTCAGTGTTTGATAGTTTAGTCTTTTCTTCAATGTTGCCAAAATGTTAGCAAGTTATAGAAAGGCAACAGAAATGTCTCGGCATCTGGCACTCACAATAACATTAGCTTAATCATTTTGCAGAACAAAATGCAAGTACTGAACTACATGAAACTGTGGTCAGATTAGTTCACCCCTTCTCCTCCTCCTTCCCTTGTGTGGAATGTTGAATTCCATTCTGGTTACTAGGGTAGGTAAAAATGAAAGCAAGCAAAATATAATTTGAGTATTTTGAGGAGACTACCACTTTTGATCCTGGAAGAGATGAATAGCAGGATAGATGATAGGTTTATTTTCAGCCTCAAATTCTGTGTTAAGCTTGTTTTTTTAAATATTTTTTTTTTTTTTTTAGACTTGCAACCAGTTACTTACTCGGAGCCTGCATTTTGGTGTTCAATAGCATATTATGAATTGAATCAAAGAGTGGGAGAAACCTTCCATGCATCACAGCCTTCCCTGACTGTAGATGGCTTTACAGATCCGTCAAATTCTGAACGATTTTGTCTAGGTCTGCTTTCCAATGTAAACAGAAATGCTACAGTGGAAATGACAAGGCGGCACATAGGTAAAAAAATCTCTGATCTTTTAACTATTTGATTTCATTTTAGTCATTAAATTATATGGAATGATCCAAGTAGGATGGGCAGATCTGTGTGTTGGGATCCTTTCACCCTCATGCAGCTGCCCATTGAACTTCTCTCTTGAGGCAGACCAAGGAAACCTTGATCTTTCTTGCTAAGGACAGAAGTGGAAAGACACAGAGGTCACTGCTTCTGAAATCAGGGGGAAATGTGGCAGGTTCTGCTACTGCATGCAGTTGCAATTGAGAATAGATGTAGTGATGGCTGGAGCTGAAAGGACCTGCCTTTCCTCAGTCAGTATTCATGAAGTCGGTGGCAAGAGCAGTCACACAGTTGTCAGACTAAGCGTGGCACAGGAGGAAGCCACTCAGCTACATGGGATATCAGTTGCTCTCCTTGCTGTTCTTTTCCTTCCGGAAAAAGATGATGCAGCAAAGCACCTTCGAGTGGCAGGTTTTTGGTTTTCAGGCTCCTTGTTGGACGACTCTGCCCTGGGTAGCATTTATATTCAGAGCTGCTTATAATTGACATTTAATCTTTGATACAAAATACTAACATGTCGCTTAGTTTATTCTAATTTATAAAATGCAGAATGGACCTTGGTAGTGCTTCAAGTCTTTTCTGAAATGGGAAAAGCTGCCATTGAGATAACATGCTGTTTCAACATGATGGTTTTGTTTGTAATGGTTAGTAAAGAGCATTGTTTTTCCACAACACAGCATCTTGGCTTTATGTTCTTCATTAAATTGCCTGTTCTAATTTTTTTTTTCTAGTTTCTTCTATTTAGCAACATTCACAAGATTTTCTTGGGTTTACGTTTAGTGAAAAATTCAGCCTCTTTAGTAGAACCTTCTGACTCCTTCCTATGCCAAACAGAAATGCTTGTCTGATAAGATTTTAGGTGTGCAGAAACCCAGGCTATGCCTGTGCTGGCTGATCAGAATGGTCAGTGATGAGGAAAAGCAAAAATATAAGGAACTCTCACCTTTTTATAAAGCTGCTCTCATTTGGTTTGAAAAATAGTTTTTAAAGAGAATGGTTTTAAGAAGATAAATTATGGCCTCTAAAAAGGAACCTGTTAAAAATAGTTTTCTTTGAGACATCAATTATACATTACCTCTTTTACTTGTGCTAGTAGTAACCCTACAGATTTTTTTGCACTTGGAGAGAGAGACAACAAGATCACAATTTAAAAGTGAACAATAGGATTTCTTACGAGTATTTTTTGGTGATAGGCCTAAATGAAGTCCTGATGTTTTTGTCAAAGTGGTACAGAGAAGGGGTATACAGTGGGTTGTGAAACAGTGTGGGTGCATGTAAGTGGAGAGTGTTGAGTGTTATCCTTTTTTGCCATAGTGGTATGTGTCATTTCACATACAACACTTAATATTAGCACAAGTTTTGATACTGTTGAATCTAATATTTTTTATTTCAATTTTGGTATTTCTTTAAGTTATAAGGTAGTGAACACTGCTTCCTAACTTGGATTTGGTTACAAGCCATTACGTGGCTAGAAAGTTATCTCACTCGTGACCAAAAATTATTCTCCTTCTCTTCTAAATATTGTGTATTTGTCGGAGAAAAATGCAAGTTAATCATGTTCTGCCTCTGCTACAGATAACTTACTTCTATTTCTTTTGGAAAGAAAAACCTTGGCCTTCTCTGAAATAAAAATCCTCCCTTGTTTGTTAATCTGCTTGGATCTTACCATAACTAGAGTTCCTTTGAATTTTGCTGCAGGAAGGGGAGTACGTCTCTATTACATTGGTGGAGAAGTTTTTGCTGAGTGCCTAAGTGATAGCGCAATTTTTGTTCAGAGCCCCAACTGTAATCAAAGATATGGCTGGCATCCCGCAACTGTGTGCAAAATTCCACCAGGTTAGTAGCCTACCAGAATTCTCATGCAAGAATGTCCAGTGAATATGTTCCCTGGATGATATTTGCTTTTGATAGTATCTTCATAGTTTTGGGCTTCTTTGTAGCAAACATAAGTATTCTTTGATTATACCTGTTTGACTTTTTTTTTTTTTATAGGATGTAATCTAAAAATCTTTAATAACCAAGAATTTGCTGCTCTTCTGGCTCAGTCTGTGAATCAGGGTTTTGAAGCAGTTTATCAGCTTACTAGAATGTGTACCATAAGAATGAGTTTTGTTAAAGGATGGGGAGCTGAATACAGGTGAGAAAATAACCTTTGCTTTTAAATTCAGAGTTGTTAATTTTTCTTCTTTCCCTAATACTCTGTCTCTCTGGCTTGAAAGCCATATGTAAAGGCTTCATACCACTACTGTAGATATGCTGTCTGCAAGTTGAACGCATATTTTCCTTTTTCTCCCCTTCAGCTGTAGAGCTCCTAGGTCATAAAGGCTAGTACACTGATTTTAGTATTGCATTCAAGTCAGCTGTTGACCAAGGAATGTTGTCAAAGTTCCATTCCCTCACTCAGTCCTGCTTGCTTGCTTACTGTGGTGAAATCACTGACAACATCTAGAAGCTTCACTGTACTGTGAGATTATTTGTTGTTTGTTAGACTGTCATTCTGGGCACTGTCCTGTTCTATGTGGAGTATGATGAGTTCGTTAGGTTGTATTGCGGCATGCAGTACCTGACGGAAAGAATTGGAGTTTCTTGGAATGCATTCTGCAGAACAAAACAGCTGAAGAAGACACATTTAAGGGATGGCAAATATTTTGGAACTTGTAGTGAAAAGAACTTTGAAGGAGGAAAATGACCGCGCTTATGCAATAAAACTGCTAAAACCAATATTTTGAGTGGAAAAAATGGAATAGCTTTTTATCTGCTTTTGAATAGATTCCAACTGTATTCTCTGTTAGCACAAACTAAGAGCTATAGTTGAGGACAGTGCCTGTTTTTAATGTAGTATGGGAATTTGGAAAGAAAAGGAATTGACTTCTAATTGAGCAGTATTAAAGATTTCATAATTTTGGAGAGCTAGAGGTGTGGTTTTAAACAAATCCCTTAAACCTCTCTAGAAATGGTCTACTGGAAGAATGAAGTCTTGACATACCAATATGCTATGGCAATACATAATGATTGTTTTAAATCTCTATCATTTCTGAAGTTGAATAATGGCATGTAGGCTCCACAGTGAATCCTGGGATTTTAATTCTTTTAGCTGCTCTTGATATATATACATGTAAATAGGAGCATTGGTACATGAAGGAGGCTTCTCGGCTAAATGAACCCAATTTTGCAAAAGCCTAATTGGATGAAGTGAGAAATTTGAGTAATGGAATAAAATGGTACCTCTTTGTTAGCAAGAGGTACACAAGAAAGAATCTGACTCAAGTTTAAGGAGCTGTTGGATTTGGCTCAAAAGGAATATGTACACACACATAATTTGATGCAGCATTCAAATTGGAACAGAAGAAAGCCTTAATCAGTCAGATGATATGGAGATGAAGTGAATGGAGTGTAAGTGCTGGGTTAAAACAGTGGGGAGGCTTTTGGTAAGATTATTTCTAAGGAGGGAGAATGTTGGTTGTTAGTCTATAAACCCTTCAGAGATCACAGGGTTGAAAAAGCTCCCCTGGAAACTGACAGAACGTTGAATTAGTTTCTTTGCATCTCTGTTTAAGATGGTGCTAATAAATTATTGATGCACAAAATGTGCAAGTTACGCTGCAGTTGTAATTGAAGCAAGAAGAGGTTGCTCCTGCAAACACAACCTTGAAATTAAATTAATGTGGCCTGAATTGTCAAAAATAAACCAGGAAGCACTGTAAGATCAATCATTCTCGTTAGCTTCTGTGGTTTGTTATTACGTCAAAAGCATTTCTCGTAGAGCAGGCTTTGGCGAAGTCAAATCGTTACTTAATTTTAGGCATATGGCATATGTGCATAAATGCAGATATGGCAAGGTGGTAGATTTTATGATCTTGGTAGACGAAATACCTCAGAGCTTCTTGCTCGATATATGTTGGCTTAAATTGAGACTGGAGGTAGAAGTTCAGATCAGCATTTAAGTGTTCACGTTGGCATAGGAACTATCCAGGTCTAGGATCATCTTCTGAAGAAAGTTAAGTAGAGGTAATTACAGCAAAGTTGATTTAGTGATACGTAAACTGGAAATCCATGGGTAGGAGGATGAGTTTTAGCTTTGAGATGGCTGCTAAGTGACTGTCGCTATTTTATCAGCTTCTGCCAGTGTAGTGCAAAGCCAGGGGTGTTGAACAGAACCGATTAGAGTTCTGAGGAAGTGTGTTGTGAAGCACATTGTAGGGGAGTTGACAGCGGTGGAATAATGAACTTCCTTCTTTGGGAGAGGATTTGAGACTAAATGGAATTACATTTCCTGTGGTTTAGATTGTTCTTTTATTGGATCGCTTTGTTTTGGCATAGGCGTTTGGGGCTAAGGTAACAACGTTTTTTAGAGTGCTGAGAGAGCACAGACCCCAGCCACTTTCTTCTAGAAAATGTGAAACCACAGACACCTTTTGTAAGCCAGTGAGAAGATGGATTTATCTTTCTGCCTTTTCAGTTCCTCTGTTTATATAAACAGATTTCCTTAAAGCGAGGGATGGCAGTGCCGACAGTAAAAATGAAGGGGCTGGATTTGTGTCTGACTAATCTGCTGCCTTTGAAACTTAATGCCTCCGTGCTTTCACGTTGAGATAGCCAGAATTACTAGGGAAAACTGGCTTAGCACAGTAGTCCTGCTAGCCTAGTTTGGGAAAACTCCCATGCCTGGAGTGGAGTGAAATAACAGGATTTCTCAGGCAGAGTATGTCCAATACTGATTTCTTTATTTTGGAGATGAGAAGGAAGATTTTTGAATAATAAGTCTGAAACAAGGGTATGCAGGAGAGTGAATGAAGCTTTTATGGTTGTCAACCGTTCATCTTTACGGAGACTCTCTGAATGGTGTTTAATTAAGGGATTCTATTGTGGAAAATTATAGTCAAGTTTATATATAAGACAAGGGAAACAATTTTTTCTTAAATTGTTTGTGTGAGGATGTTACAGTACAAAACACATGCAGAAGTGTAAGATTGCAGGAGATAAGAGATAAAGTTTGGTGTTCCTTTGAGATAACATCAGTTAGCACAGTGTAACCACACACAGTGTTTTGACGTAGTGTTTCTAACAACATCTAGCAGTTTCCTTATACATTTATCTCGTCAATTGCTCTAAAAAGCCAGACCTTATGACTGCAAGTGTTGTGCTGTTCGGCCACACTGACAGTGCAGAGCCAAGTGTTTCTTTTCTGTATTTCTCAGTAGTTCTCTACAAAATTCAAACCCAGTTATGCATGCAGAGTCTTTGAAGGCTGAGATACAGCTGCACACAGCTATCTGTGATGTGAACACCAGATTGGTTGGACAATCTTCAGTTGTGAATTTTTTTTTAGAAGTAAGGCTCTTGGTGTGGCACATGAAGCAAATGCTGCAGTTGTTATTCTCTAGGGCAGAATATTCTCAAAGTATTATGGACAAGTGTCTAATTATTGATGTGTCTTATAGATATGGGGGGGGGGGTTGTTGTGTCTGTGGTTTTGGGTTTTTTTTCTTCAAAGACTGTCTGAAAAAAGCTTAGTATGAGTTAAGGTAATGTTGCAGATTTTTATCTTTCTGTGTATTAGATATGGATAGAAACGTATTTTGTCATATGACAGAGAACTTTATGGCAGCCAAAGCTGCTTTGTAAGTTTCCTATTCTTTGTTTTCTAGGCGGCAGACAGTGACAAGCACTCCTTGCTGGATTGAACTTCATCTGAATGGACCTCTACAATGGTTGGACAAAGTATTGACTCAGATGGGCTCCCCTTCAGTACGCTGCTCCAGCATGTCGTAAAACTCCTTCCTCCATTACAGTGGGCTAAATATCGAGTCCAATCAACAGACTTAATATAACAGCTCATCTGTCATAGTATTTGTGTGTGGTCCCCATGAACTGTTTACTATCCAAAAAGGTTTTTAAAAAAAAAAAAAAAAAAAAAAAAACCAGCACTTGAGGTCTCATCAATTAAAGCACCTTGTGGATTCTGTTTCCTATACTCTGATACTAGATGAAAATTTAGTGTATAGAAATGCCTTCTTCAGAAAGAAGGGACAGTTTTAAAGACTCTTAATGGTGTTTTTATTGGGTATATAATTGAGTGTCCTAATGGTTTATCAATAACATGAATAGATAAGTATATGTACATGTAATGTATCATGATCTCAAATATCACAGTGTTGTGCTGTTCTACATTTTAGTTCCCATAAATAGTTCTTTGTTTTTTTTGATTGGGGCAAATCTCTCATAAAATTTCAAGACTCTAGTCCTTTATCCTTTTATATTTTTTTATATAAGCAGGCTTTTGAGTTGTCCTAAACATAAAAAGCAGACTTTCCTTGTAGAAAAGCTTAATTTTTTGCTGCCTTCTTAAAGAAAAAGAAAGTCCCTCCATTGGAAGGGAAAGAAATGTCTTGAGGTTCGTCTGTGAAATCTTAAGACCCTTTATATGCTTAATGGGGCCTAAAATGAATTCATATTTTAAATTATGAGTATCCATCACACTAGGAGTCTACTTTTCCCTACCCATCTGAGTTGATGAGTCTGTTGCCTGCAGTATTGCTGGCACTGATGTAATTTGGGACTTTTTTGTACCTTGAATCATTGAAATCAGTGGGTTTTCTTTCTCATGGAATGAGAATTTATTGTAGCATTGGATACTGGATTAAGTACACAAGGTTATTGGCTTACCCCTTATATCTGTATTGTTTCATTAAACAGATGTTACTAAAAATCATGGGTTTTAGTTTCTTGGAGCCAAATACCTTGAAAAAATCCTTTCCCAGGTAAACTATACGCTTTCGTATAGGTTTTAAATAGATGCAGCTGCTTAACATATTTCAGTAACAGAATTTAAATTTCTGATCTGAGTGGCTTTGTATAGCTTACTTATATTCCAGATCATATGCATTCATTATGTCATAATGGGCCTTGTTATTAAAAGTAGTTGCTTCTGCAAAACCTCTAGGATAGTGGTTGCTGAGGTATGACCAGCAAAGGAGGACTTCTAGGTTCTTCATGACAGTGCATGTTATTGTGAACCCTTGGACACTACAGCTGCACCATATTAAAAATATTCTGAATTATATTCTACAAATAAGTCTGGGTTGGGGAAGGGTTGGGAAACTGTATAGAAGGGTTACTCTGACTTGAAAAATATACATCTTACTAACAATCTTGTGATCTAGCTGTCTGTCATTCTTTTGTTATTGTGGCAGTAGCAGGATTGCCTTTGTCTGTTTTTTCCATTGTTTCATCCATTACACTAGCACTGTACTTTGTAAGTACAGCTAGTGATAACTTAGCTTTGAGATCAAAAATGTGGCCAGTGTTACAGCTTTTAATCAGTTGACTGAATTGATGATAGTGATGGATATTTTTATGCCATAATGACTAGGGCATAGAAGCAATACCAAAAATCAAGCCTTGAAAAAGTGGGCCAGACACCTTTTAAAAAAAAATTGGCAAAGCGGTTACCAGTTTGTGCTAGTTTTACCAGTAGACTAATGTATTGGTAGAACTTGTGAACCTAAGAAATAAGCTTCATGCGTGTTGCATTTGCCTAATATGTGAATACACTAATAAAAGTTTTAATTCTCATGATGATTGTTCTCTTTATTAATTACTGTATGTATTTTTCTGTTGAAGATTAGGAATTGTTCTAACCAACCCAAACAAATGGCACAAGTGTCCTGCATGTTGTGGCTGGAAAGATATAGTTTAGATGTTAAAATCACTTCTTAAACAGCTATTGTGGAGGTTCTGGGTCTGTGTGTGCTTAGTGATACAGGCTTTTACTCCAGACAGAGTTTATTAAACCAATTACTCTCCTCTTCCACAATCAAATTACATCCTGCTAGCTCAGATGTTAACTTTCACCTGTGAAACAGTTAGATAAACGTGACTTGTCTAGGTGAAAGACTCCATTACATTTATGAGCAGGCTGTGACTTGAATCAGTTGGGTGACCTAATTCTGTAGTCTCCTTACTGAGGATTTCTGTACATGTTCTTTTAGTTATGGCAATATTACTTTGTCTTGAACATTGTAATAGCCTTGACTGTACCCTTTTTTGGTGTGCATTTCCAAGTAGCGTAAAAGGACACTGCAGATGTTATCTGTGAACCTGTGGCTCTACCTACGTGCAAGGCCATCTCAACTGTGTAGAAGTCGCCTTTTTTTGACTTCCGTTAGTACCACTAAAATATTCTGTCCTGCCGTTACTGTTTCAGCTGCAGTTTAGTGGGACAAGAGAACTTATCTGGATTCAAATGTTTGCTTGCCTGTATTTCATTTAAATGCCTTTGGCAGTTCTTGAGTAACTTTAACCTACTCATGTTTCTTAATCAGTGCCTCTCTGAATTATCCCACTGCTGTTCTGTTCTTCCTCAAAATCTGCCCAGTGCCTGCTCAAGCATCTTAATGTGGAATGCCTGTGGTATGTAGGGAATGTGACTTCATTCCTCTTCTGCCAAAGTACTGATGTCCAAAGAACAAATTAAAAGTGAATATTTTTTTTTCAATGAAGCTATTTTGTTACATAGAATGTATTTAACATCTAAAGCTGTAGTAAGGCATTGTAAAAAATTTATGTATGCCTCATGAATTAATTGAGCTTATGAGTAATGTGTACCTGAGGCTGCCAGTTTTTGCCTAGCAGGGAGTACTCAACTGGAGATACTTTAGGTATAGGTATCCAGCTGCTTATCTGTATTGTGAAGCTGGAAAAACTATATAAGTGTAGCCTTAAGTTTGGACTGGTATTCCATGTGCCTGGGTTCTGATCTCTCTTGTCACTAGCCCTATCTGAGCTTGATGTTTTGCAGTACAGCTGAACTACTGCCAAAGCCAAAGTATAAAAAATCAGGTAGTTGATGTAAACACCTAAGACTAAAAATTGCTTTTGTGTTGCCTTTTATCAGCTTGGATGCACTGAGCTGACATTTCAGAACCCTTCCCCCTCCAAAGAAAAACCCAATTTCATTTAGAAGTTGTTCTAGGCCTGAGGCTTTGAGAACATTGTCAAATGCCTGGACTCTTGGACCTTTGCACTGTGAGAATTGATTAGTAAAGCATCATTTCTGTGTATTTCCCCCTTCCTTTTGTGTGTGTTTCCTATCTAGGTGGTAAGCTCTCTGCAACAGGAATTCTGTGCTGCTACTTGAGCATCTTGCACAGAGTCCTTTAGTTTCCAGGTGCTGTTACACAAATCTAGAACATGGTGAGAGCTGTGGTGTTTTTTTGTTCTTATTCAGAACATTGCGCTTAATCAGAACTTAACCTCCTTGAGACTGCAGGCAAGCAGCAAAGTAGTTTAATGTTAGACACCCTGTATCTAGCAGGGAGGGGCAAAGTCTGAATGTGGGGCTCTGAATTGCTCCCTGGTAGAGGGCCTAGGCTGTGGGCTGAGGTGCCTGATTTAAACGCATAAAGTATGAATATCTGCCTTAAAATGTTCTTGGGTGCTATCAAAGTAGTCAGCTTGGATGTTCAGGAATAATAGCTTTAAACTGTATCACACAGTAAAAACTATGAATCACAACTACTGTCCTGAATGTCACTGAGCATTTTATTTTCATGTGTCCAACTTGACTTTTCATGTTGAAGTGGGAGGGTGTGAATTTTGGGGGTTTGATAATCATCTGCAGCTCCAAATTGTTGGCACAGTGAACTGTGTTTTGTTTTAACCTTCAAACTTGTCATACTCCGTTGTGGTTACAGCTTTTTTTTATCATTGTAAACTAAAATTTTACTGCAGCTGGGTTTTGAGTTAAAATATTGTGAAATACAGGATTTCACTGTACTCCACCCACACAGTGTTTTACTTCAGTATGAAGCAGTGTTCCTTTTACCAAAACAAGTTTGACTCTAAGCTAATTTTGGGGACACTGGAGCTTCAATATTAGCTCTGAAGAGTCAGTGAGGTACTGTCTTCATTAGAAAAGATTGTGAGTATAGCAAATAACATGCCAGCTGTATTAGAAAGTGCTTTGAGAAGGACCTGCTCATGGAAATAAATTGCAGCTGATCTGAAAGTTTGTTGCTATTAAGAAAATATTACTGAAATGTCTGTTTTTTCCTGACCACTTAAGCCTAGCTAGTAAATAACCATCACAGGCTGTATCAGGCCATTTAAATGGGCCATGTAACGCCATTTAAAAATAACCTTTGGTCAAGTCGGTCCTCTTTTCCCATCTCTGTCTTCTGTAACAGTTTCTCCCAGTAAGGTTGCTGTTTGTTCTCTTGGGAAAGCACAGTTTGCATGGTAAGTTTCTGGTACGAGTTTGTCACAGCTACAAAAGCTAGAATCAGGGCTTCAAAGCTGAGAACACTCTTTGATGTTACATTAGCTGTTGTTTCATTAACTGTAATCAGGATTAAATCAGTTATTTGGGAGAAGAAAAATGGATGGCAAATAATGGATATGTAAAGTTGTCTGGATCCTTTTCCCTCGTGTCAAAGATTGGTATGGATTCAGTAAAGCCCACTTGCTTGTCCTGTTCATTTTAGAATAGGATCCAAAGTGGCAATGGGCATACATGCTCCAGTCCTAATTTTCTTTTAATTTGCAACACTGAAAGTTGAAACAAGGCTTCTTGTCACTCTTGATTTTTCTGTTAACAGCATCTAGCTGTTTGCTCATCTAAAGCTGTAGTAAGGTGTTGTAAAAAATTTATGTATGCTTCATGAATTAATTGAGCTTATGAGTAATGTGTACCTGAGGCTGCCAGTTCCGTTTCATTTTTAAAACTTATCTTTGCTTTAAAGTCTGTCTTACTTGCCTTTTAATTTCAAAATGAAAGTCCAAGAACAACTGTTGTGGCACCAAACATAGATAATTATTAAACTTAGGTTGCCAACAGTTGCAGTTTATTGTCAGGTGAAGGGATGGGTGCTGTCCATCAGTTCTTATTTAATCTTTAAAAGAAGTTGTCTAGGCAGTTGGTCACCTTTGATCACAGAGTGAGAAGACAGGGGGGCTGGAGCCTCAAGCATGCAGCTATTTTATAAGGAAGCTGGAATAAAGGGAGGTCTAACTGTAGAGCCACGCTCTGGAACAGGGAGTTGCAGACTCCACAGGGTTAAGTGTCATATGCTGCACACTCTTAAGAGATACAAAACAATTGGACAGGGAATACTACACAGGTACGCTTAGCTGGTCTAGATGCATGAATTACTTTGAAATAAAACTAGTGCATAAGGAATTTAGAAATACTTCAGAAGCCCTGTGTCTTCTGTTTGTGTTGCATCTCCTTGAGTTGATCTGTAGGATTCAAGATGTGTTTAATTTGTTGAGATCTGGATGGGGCTTATTCAGCATGGACTCCTCAGGGGTTTTACAGCTGGGTGTTGGTGTATTTTTTTTCCTTTGGAATCACTGGTGGAGCCTATGGTTAAAAAAAAAAAAAAGCCTCAGACAGCAGAAGCAGGTTTGATCCTACTGAAGCTCTGAGAAGAGCAAAATTTATCTTGCCATGAAACAGTGGCAGGCAGTACTGAGATCCACAAGGAGATGTGTACTGTCGGAGATGTTAGTTCAGGTACAGGTACTAGTGAAACGTCATATGAACCTGAGTCAAGTTGCGCTCCGCTTCCTTACATGCTTGGTTCCAAAGTTACCAAAGACAGATGAAGCTTGGACTTGTCTCTGCTGCCAGTGTAGGGGGTAAGAACTCAATAGGGTCCACTTGAGCATTGGTTCTCTACCCAGACTGCTGTCTAAGAGTGGAGAAAGGACTTCAGAATCAGTTGCCATGTATTTTTGCAAGTAGTCTGCTGAATACCAAAGAGTGTTGAGTTTTGGTAAAGGAGGATCTGGAAATAACTAGATTTGTTGTGGGAAACAAAAGTAGTTCTTTTGGATGAGAACTGTCGTGCATCTGAGGAGCTAAGCAACCTCAGAAGTATGGGTGGACTGCTGAGCGCTGAGTCAGGCTGTGGGTTGGGAGGGACTGCAGTTGCTCTGGAGAGAGCTGCTCTAGGCTGGACATACCTTACAGGGTCCTGGTTTGCAGAAGAGATGCGTATACAGCACTGAAGTGTACATTCATGCGCCAACATAAACCTCCTCTTTTTGTAGTTAAACCTTGTAAATTCTGATGTTAATTTAGGAACAATAACCCCCTTCTAGACAAGTATACTTCTGCAGCTTCAGAAGTCTGAGAGTCCAATGGGAGGGAAAACCACAGCTATTAGCAATGCTGATGTTAGTACTGATGTGAGGGGAAAATATCTTCATAATGTACTCAGGCTTTGAGGTTTGTGCAGCGTATTAAATTAAAATGGGCAAAGAGCCAGCGGTGAGAAATACTGAGGTTTAGTAGAACAGGAAAAGTGGTAGAGCTGGGGAAAAAAAAAAAAGCAAGGTCGCTGATGCTCAGCTTCAGCAGTGACGTGCGGTCACAAAAGCACCCTTACTAGTTTTTGGGAGAGGGTATATTTTTTTTTACGGACTTAGAGCATGTAACTTACAGAAACTCTGCAAGACTACTTTGTCACCTGATTTCATTCTAAAACCACTTAAATCCAAAGTCAGTGAATTTTTGCATGACAAACAGCAGCTGTGCTTGTTAAACATGGAGAAAACACTATGCTCTTTTGAGGCCTTCAGGAAGAATATTAAAGAGGATTTTTTTTCCAAAATGCTTAATTGCCAGTAGCAGGAAGTCATGCTAGAAGGGTGGAGGAAAAAACAGCTTCGAAGTTATCTACTTAAAAAGAGAGGGGGAGGTAGGAATTAGTGTGCAAGTAACAGTCTAAATATTTTAATTGTGTTTGGATTGAGAGCACTGGGTTGAAGCTTGCCTGGCTGATGGACCAAAGCCTGGTTGAGGTTACGCTCAAAGAGGTTTAATTTCAAGTGCAGAACTCTTGATCACAAATGTATCTTAGATTAGTTTACTGTGTCAGTGGACACTGTTATTTTGTGTACTTTTATTTGACTGACAAACAGCATGGCAAAGGTGTTCTGTCTCTGGTGAAGACACTTCAAAACAGGTCAGCTGTCAGTTGAATTATTGATTTTGTTTGATGTAAGAGTGAACTTGGTGCATCTGGGAAGGCAGTTCTGATTTTAGGGCCATCCCAAGGGCACAAACTAAAGCTCAGTAGTCCCATTCCTCATACCTTTCATAAGGTGCTTTCTCAGAACCTTATTTCTGGTCATCCAGTTGAAAACAAGAATGACTAACAGAAGAATTTGCTGCTGCTGCTGTATTAATACCATAATTACGTGATAATGACCATAATTTGTGTTTTCTTTCTGAGCTCTACCTGCTGTCAGTAGAGCTGTGGCCAGTTTACACTTGAGCGGATGCTACTTGGAGTCACAACCCTTGAGTGTTGTCTTTGTTAAGAAACTGGAAGGTGACTGTAAAGTTGTGGAGGTCTGCACCTAGTGATTCCCCTGGACGTGCTCTGAGAGTTGAGATGCTTAAATGAGCAGAAAGAATTATTTGTCATGACACTGGGAGGATGAGCGGGATTTTGGGAAGCTTAATCTCTGAGCTAGGGTTAGCAAAGATGCTCTTTCCCCTACTTTCCCTTGACCCCCCCACATCTGGTGCTGTCAAAAGATCTGGGTACATTTAGAAGAACTAATGTGCTGTTAATTAGCACTGCAGCGGGTAGCACTGGCCACGCTAATTGCTGGACTGTTTTTGTCCAACTGGGTGGCTAAAAAAAAAGAGACAGATGACAATGGATCAACTGACTTTTTGGACTGTGGTTCAGATGCTGGCTTGAAGAGCTCCAGTCTGCTTGCAGAAGCTGCTGGTAGGCTAAATTTTCTAGGACTCTGTCAAAAGCCAGCTTAATGAGTTAGGTATTGAAAACCATTTGTATTTCTTTAATATTATGCCCAATCATTGAAAAACATCTAGTTAAGAGGACATGTAGCTGGATTAAGACAAGAAGTGAGCAGGGAGGAATTGGTGGACTTCTTCCCATTTCATTCCAGTTCAACCCAAAATTCATGTATCAGATGCTAATATTGCCATGTCTGCAGCCGTGGAGCTCTGGCTGTGGTTCTTTCCCTAGCTGTGATTGAGCTAATTACAAAACTAATAATTTCTAAGATGTGCCTTTTGACATGTACAGGAGCTATTCCATTGCTTTTGATATTCTTAGATGTCCTGTGCTCTAGCTGGCATTGATGAAGTCTAGCCTTTCACTGAGCAGTCTGGGATCTTGTTTGCATTTTGTGTTCTTATTATCCACGTGGTCAAGGCAATGTCAACTCTATCACAAGCCAAATCCCTTAGAGCCTCTTTCCCACAGAAAAGACCTAATTAAGTGTGAAGATTAAAAAGGGATGAAATACTGATATTAAATATGATAGAGGTAACATGATAATAATTTCAGGAAAAAAAAAAAAATCTCTTTTCTCAGCCTCGCTCCCCTAAAAGGTGCTTGCATTGCTTGCTTTGTACAGCAGAGACATCAGATTCTCTCAACACTGGTGTCAAACCTCCACAGCTACGGAGGAGTAAGGGGAAAATGATCTGTTAAAAGTTTGTGTGAAGGAGTGCTAAGGGAGACAGAGTATGATAAACGGCATCTATGTGCAGATGGAGAGCAGATAAGCACAGTCGGTGGGTAGTATTTTATGCCTGTGTTTTGTTGGAGTCCTCAGGTGCCTCTGGTGTCCATCAAACCTATGTACTTTCAAATAAGTTTAAGCTCTTTGGGAGTTTCTTGCTTGCTGTTACCCATTGATGCAGCAGTAGAGCCAGCATTAAAACACACATCTTTCAGCCTCGTGCTGATTTCACTAAGCCACAATATTTTTTTGTCAGCGTGCCACTGTTGGCAGCCCATAGCTCCAAGTCATGGAAACTTTGAAATGACTTGTATATGACTACAGACATAGCTTTTGCTTTGTGTCCCACTTCCTTTGGCTTGTTGGAATTCATTTGGTTTCAGCCCAGTGAGACCCATCAGGGCAGCTCCCTTGTCATTATTTAATGAGGCAGTGGTGGAGGTACTGTGACCAGACTGTAACTAAAGATGGGATTGGCCTTCTGACCAGCTGAAATAGGAAAGTATCTTCTTCAAAGAAGCAAAATAATGAGAAACAGGTGGTGATATTTATGAAACTAGTTGCACCTCAGTTAATGGACTATTTATGTTCTTGGTCATCTTGGAATTTGCAGATGTTGACACTACTGTGAGCCACACTTGCTCATTGTA
Organism: Podargus strigoides; assembly: GCA_028020825.1. Taxonomy (NCBI): domain Eukaryota; kingdom Metazoa; phylum Chordata; class Aves; order Caprimulgiformes; family Podargidae; genus Podargus; species Podargus strigoides. The sequence continues at coordinate 18,804,531 of CM051663.1, forward strand.
AGGGTAAAGCTGCTTTGCACAAGGCCTGATGACCCTCACTGACCTTGATTTCTTACGTAAGACAGGCTAATTTGACCTTGGGCGTCAACCTAATGCATGTCTTCAAAGCAATCTGATAAACAATCTGTGCTCTTCTCACCTCACAGAGAAGGTGGGTGAGAATGACCAGTGACACATACTGTTTCACAGCTAGTAGGGTTTTAAATATAACTTGATGCTTATACCAGTGAAGAAGTTTGGAAGAACAAAAAGCAAGTTAGAATCATAGAACTATAGAATGGTTTGGGTTGGAAGGGACCTTAAAGATCATCTTGTTCTAACCCCCCTGCCATGGGCAGGGACACCTCCCTAGACCAGGTTGCTCAAGCTCTCAGCCTGGCTTTAGTATTGCATTGAGAATAACTCAATCATTTGAAAATTACTACTCTTACAAAATTTTTAAAAAAAATAAAAAATAGAGGGGTACCTTTGTTTATTACAATGCTTTAAGGAACTTGAAATATCAAGAAAGACTTTGTTGCACAGAGTTATGTGGTAGTTTTCATCCTGTCTGCATAAGAGGTCACCAAATTTTTTTAGCTTTGGATTATTATTGCTTTTTTTGTGAAAAGAGCCAGGCACTTCTGACAGAGCTGACATGTTACATGGAAAAGTGTTGATGCAAAACCCATGGTCTCAGAAAGCCTGGGACAGATAGAATCTGGAAAAAAAGGCCACAAACCCATGTTTTGAAGACATCCTACAGTGGTTACAAGTAAGACCTTGTGGTTTCAGTAGGTGCCAAGCTTGACTGGACTCCAATAGTATTGTGAGAATGGAGTTTGTTAGAGCACCTTGTGACTCCCCAGCAAGACAACTTTGACTTCCTATGTATGTGCAAGGTTTCCACTACACTGAACTTGATTCTGTAGTTGACATCCCAGCCAACCACCATGGTCAGATGGTGTCTGTCGCTCTTGGGCGTATGGTCTTTGTTCTTCACATGAGGTTTCATATATAAGCTTTGCTTCAGGTGTTCCCAGATGGAGCTACATTCTCTACTTCCCTGCCAGACTTTCCCACAACCGCCTGGTCACCATTTGTGCTGTGGCAAGACTTGTTTGGTGACTGGGAACAAAAGCCTGTCTCCTCAGGTTAGTGTTAGCAAACACCATCTTTTCTGGTTGGAGTAGCTCATACAGGCAACTTCAGTAGCCTTGGTATAGTCCTGGTAGACACAGAAATTTCACATTCATGCCCTAAAGCTCTGGCCTGGTTTAAAAGACATTCATGCAAAGCTTTCTGGTCTGTCAACCACAGTTTGCTATATCAAAAAGATTACCTTTTCCTCTGTCAAGCAGTCCCCATTTCCCTATGGGTTTGGTGTAAAGACAAGATTTGTTTGTCTCAGCAGCTCTCCTCCTGCTTGTCCTTCACTTTAGGAGATGAATGGAGTGGAGTTTTGCTTTTTTCCCCCAGGTGGGAGCTCTTATTTGGGAATTATTTTGAGAACATTTGATGTGGGGTTAGCCTAATGTAAATAAACCCAGCCTGCTTATTTACCATGTGCCTGGGAAACATCAATGCTTCTGCTTTTGAGGAGGTTCATGCCCAGGGTCTTTCTGAGATCACAGAATCACAGAATTGCCTTGGTTGGAAAAGACCTCTAAGATCACCCAGTCCAACCATTAACCTAGCACTGCCCAGTCACCACTACCCCATGTCCCTCAGCACCACGTCGACACGGCTCTGAAATCCCTCCAGGGATGGGGACTCCCCCACTGCCCTGGGAAGCCTGTGCCAGTGCTGGGGAACCCTTCCAGTGAAGAAATTTTCCCCGATATCCAATCTACACCTCTCCTGGCACAATGTGAGGCCATCACCCCTCGTCCTGTCACTGTTACCTGGGAGAAGAGACCGACCCCCCTTGCTACCCCCTCATTTCAGGGAGCTGTGGAGAGCAATGAGGTCTCCCCTCAGCCTCCTCTTCTCCAGACTAAAGCCTCCAGTTCCCTCAGCTGCTCCCCATCACATTTGTGCTCCAGACCCTTCCCCAGCTCTATTGCCCTTCTTTGAGCACAGTCCAGCAACTCAATGTCCTTCTTGCAGATGTTTCAGATGGCATGGCTAAACATTCCTAAGCTTCGCTGTTTCTCTGTGAAGCTCTGAGGAAGATGCTCTGATGATTCTGGTCAGTGAGGCAGTTCGGAGGCAGTCTTCATATCACAGTCTGGTAAAGACTGTTGAGGTCCCCAAAATCCATTTGGGTCAATTCCTGATCTCCCCAGCCAGTGATGTGCCCACTTGATTAATCCCAGATCTAACATGCTGTTCCTCAGTGCTAGGATGTCTTACAGGTCTCCTTGCTTGCTAACTCCTCTTTCCCCTGGAGTACCAGAGATCAGAGATAGGGAAGCAAGGTCTCCCAGGAGTAGCTTTCCCCTCTTTCTGTTAGAGCTTCTGTCCATTGTGGTATACCCAGTGGGGTAGCAGCCTGGGTTTCCCCCTTGGCTCCATTAACATCCATTTTGTCCCCATTGCCTGGTTGTGATTGAGGCATCTGTTTCCTTCATCTGCTTTCTTAGCCTGTGGTAAGAAGATGGAGGAAAACTGACTCCTCATGGCTGACACAGCTCTCAGTGTAAGAGCATACCTTCAGAGTCTACCTGTGGTTTTCTCTAAGACTGTGTCTAATTCAGCCAAGAGATTAATCTTGTTTCCTTCCCCAAGCCTCACACCTCTAAGGCTGTGTCTTCCACACCCTTCAGGTCAGGAAAGTTCTCCCATTTGAAGGTCTTCCTGGTGGGTCGCTGGCAACTGTTCCTACAAGGTAAGAGTTTGGAAATTCCAAGCAAAGGGGAGGAGGGTGTGTTGAACCTTGCTGCCGTATTGCTGAGATGCCTTCACTGCCAGGCTTGGCTGCCACATCCTCTCATGCAAGTTGAAGGAGCCAAGGTGCTTCCTTATGCATCATGGGTCATCTTCCATATCTTCTCCAAGCAGCATCCCATCTCTGAGGTCCTGAGGGCAGCTGCAATGCTGGGCTGAGCAGCTTCGTGTTTGCATTTTAGTGTGGAGGACTGACCCTCTGCCCTTTGAATTAACGACATTGGGAAATAGCTGGGATTAGGTGAGGATTGTCACTTGAAGATGAGATCCAGCGTGAGTGAAAAGCAACTGTACACAGGAAACATGCTGCTTAGCCTGTTCCCCCCTGCTCGCGTGGAGTCCACTGGAGCTGTACTTCTGTATCTGAGAGGAAAATGAAAGAGGTGCGATGGACCTTCATCCATGCATGCACTGAGTTGTGGGTAGCTCTGGTGCTGGTCCAGGCTCTGCAGAAGTCACCGTCCCATTTTCATGTCTCCAGAGCTGCACTGGGGCAGCTGCAAGGAGGCACAGAGCTTGTGACGCAAACCCTCTGCACAGACCATGGATAAATCTATAAAATACTACAAAGCACATAATTTTTCTCATGCAATGACATGAGGCAATTCAGCCCAACAGTAACGGGGTAGGGGAAAACACTTTCTAATTACGAAGTACTAAAGGCCACCACACACACCAGGAATTTATGGAAATGATGCACACCAAAAAAAACCTCTATAAAAGGGATCTGGGTCATGTTTGGTTGTTTTATTATGATTATGGCCAACTGTTCTTGGTATTTAAATCACATTTAATGGGGAGAAAAAATTGTGGTAGCCTCAAGCTATGAAAATTCAGATTTTATTTTTAAAAGAAGAAAGTAGACAGCAAAACTTGAAATGAAAAAGCTAATGAAACCCATATCCTGCAGAGCTCTTGCACTGAAGCTTTATAAACATGAAAGAAAATGTTCCTAAGTAAGCTAATACTCATTGAATGTGAAGGACTTTCTATTACCCACTCTAGTAGGGTTTGAACCACACTCTATTTCAGGCAGTCAGGAAGATAATGAGATTTTTATGTCCAATGATATTTTTCATATGTATTACTTAGAGCAATTCATTCCAGACATTGAAAGGCCAGTTGCTTAGGTGCTGCCTTGGTTTTATACTAGCTGTAGGGATCTGGCTTCCAAATTTTTCCAGGGTTTGGGTTTGTTAGTTTGGGGTTTTTTGGCACAGATAAATGTTAGTCTAACAGGTAGAGCTTTCATTGCAAGTGGAATGGTAAATATGTGAAGGTTTCCTGGGAAATTTACTATGCTGATAAAAAAAAAAGATGAAACCTTGAAACGCATGAGCATTATCAGTGTAATGCTATGGATGGGAGAAGCCATCATACATTGGCTAAATGCTAGTTGGGAGAGGTAATTTTTAAAATTCTTGTCAGGTGGGACAAAGTTATGCCTAAACTCCCCATGGCCTTGACAAGCCGTAACAGCCCGCGGAAAAACGTGCACATGGCAGAGCGCATCAAAACTCTCCGGCTCTGATGGCAGGGAAAGTAAATTAAAGGAACAGGTTTGATCATAAACCTCCTGGAAAAATATGAGGATATCAAAGCTGGCTGGATAATTAGCATAATTACATCATAGCAAATGCAAAGGAGATCATCTGAAGGGATATGGTATTGTGGGAGCTCGGCTTCGACTGGTAGTGCGTGTTGAATGACAGGCTAATAGATTGCTCCAGGGAATGGAGCAGTAAAATCTTGTTATGAATTTGTTTATCAAGAATGCAGAGATAGGAAGGAAAAACGATGACAGTTAACTGGCTGAATTATTGCTTTTTTAACCTTGCTTTATGCTGATAATCTTTTCGTTGACACCTGAGCATCCTATTTACTTCAGGGGCAGAAGAGCTGGCAGAAGACTTTAAGGCCACGAGCCCTCCATATACCCAGAAAGTGGGTGTCGGTTTCCCTGGCTGCTTCTCTTTTTCTCTGTCCTGCTGCCTTTGCCATGCTCTGCTTGTGTCTCAGCAGAGGTCTTGCTGGTGCTTCGAGAAGTGGTGGTGACTCTTGGGGCTGGTTCCTGCACCATGGCCTCTGTCCTGCCTCCTCGTTCTACCCAGAATGGAAGAGAAGTGCTTGACGACTCATACATGAGCAAAATCTACTGGGAAAAATTAAGACACCTTCAATACCCTGATTTTCTGCTTTGTATTCTTTCTGCCTAACTTGAAAACATCTCCTGTGGTTTTTCAGTTTGCACAATTGCTCCTGCACTGTTGTCAGTCCAGTCTCTCTTCCTGTGGCCTTTTGAACCTACTCACCAGTTTAGGTCACATCCAAAAGAGAATGATGGGTCTTGCAGGATTTTCTAGGGTCACCTAGAAAGAAGATCCACACCACTATCATGCTGCAAAGTGGGTTTGGTATTTTTCTCCTGTTTGGTCCACTGTTGGTGAACCAGTACCTACTGGCCAGCCAGGAGCAAGTGTGCTTCAGGGCAAGAGTGGGAAAACAGGAAGCGGTCAGAAAACTCTCCTTGAGGACTTCCTCTGCAATAGAAGGGGTTAAAATGCAATGAATGATCCAGGAATAAAGCATCAGAGGTGAATGCTCAGAGGTGATGGGGAAGCAGCACATCCAGCACTTGTTTTGTATAGCCCTGCACAAGGTTAGTGAATGAGTTGGCATTGCTATTGCTAACTACTGTACAAAAATAACACATTGTCCCAGGTTATAGGTGATACTTCATATGCACATCATACTGCATCAGCACCAAACATCATGGTGGCATCTTGGTGTGGCTGACATGCTGGAGGGAAGGGATGGCATCCAGAGGGACCTGGACAGGCTGGAGAGGTGGGCCACGCCAACTTCATGAAGTTCAACAAGGCCAAGTGCAAGGTCCTGCCCCTGAGTCAGGGCAATCCCAAGCACAAGTACAGCCTGGGCAGAGAATGGATAGAGAACAGCTCTGAGGAGAAGGACTTGGAGGTGTCTGTTGATGAAAAACAACATGAGCTGTCAATGTGCGCTTGCAGCACAGAAAGCCAACCATGTCCTGGGCTGCATCAAAAGAAGCATGACCAGCAGGTTGGAGGAGGGGATTCTCCCCCTTTACTCTGCTCTGGTGAGACCCCACCTAGAGTAGTGTCCAGTTCTGGGGCCCCGAATACAAAAAGGGCATCGAGCTGTTGGAGCGGGTCCAGACGAGGCCACAAAGATGATCAAAGGTCTGGAGCACATCTGAACATGAGGTAATGGCTTTAAACTGGAAGAGGGGAGATTTAGACTAGATATTAAGAAGAAATTCTTTCCTGTGAGGGGTGTGAGGCACTGACCCAGGTTGCCCAAAGAAGCTGTGGCTGTCCCCTCCCTGGCAGTGTTCCAGGCCAGGTTGGATGGGGCTTGGAGCAACCTGGTCTGGTGGGAGGTGTCCCTGCCCATGGCAGGGGGTTGGAATGAGATGAGCTTTGAGATCCCTGCCAACCCAAACCGCACTATGGCTCTATGATTCTATGATCCTGCATCTCAGCAGGATCAGATTGATTCCTCCATCAAACTGCCAAAGTTTTTCTGCACAAGCCTGCTACCTGTCCAAATCTCAGCACTGAGGCAATACCCTGGGCTTTTGGTGCTGCTCCTGTGGCATGGAAATAGTGATTTTCACCTTTTAAATTAGATACTCCTTTCCACAGGAAGTGCAAAACAGCTCCAAAAACCTTTACAAATGCTGCAGTTTGAAGAAGTTTTGTGGCATGTCATGAAGAAGATGCGTTTGAGGTATTAGATAGGAACCATCCTTGCTGGGGATAGCTTTTGGCTGCTGAATGGTTATCTGAGCAAAGCTGACTGGGAAATTAAGACATGCATTGCTTTTTTTTACTCTGCCAGCAACTTCACTTCCAGTGCATTCAGCACCAGAAGATCTCCAAAATACTGTGGTACCCTGCTTAACATGAACCCTGCCCTGTGTTGTCTTGGGCATCTGTGCTGGAGACCGCTGACTTCTGAACTAAGCATGTGCAGGAAATCTCCTGGTCCTGGGGTCATGCCAAAGTGGGTGCTAGTGCTAAATCCTGCCACTGCTTAATGTCTTGCTCCTCTTGCAGTGGGATTTCCAAGGGAGATACTGGTCAAGGCAAGCAACAAATAATGCAGGTCAACCAGGTGGGATTGGCTCCAGACCACTGAGAGACAAGATCCGGTGCTGCTTTTTGGGTCTTGCCAGCTCTCTGTAGTGTCCAAAATCTGCTTGTTCTTGTGGCGGGGCAGAATATCAGGGATCTTTCCATATCTTCAGGCTCCCGTGGCATTGCCTGTGTGACCAAAGGCCAGGGAATCTACTGTCCATGGCCAAGATAGTCAAATCCAGGGAAAGCACAGTGAGATTCTGTAGTTTTAACTTGAATAAAATAAAACATCCACCTGATGGCAGCAGAGAACAGGGAATGGGGATAGTCCGGGCTGGGTGAGCAGTGGTCAGCCCGGCTGTCTGTCCAGTGCCCAGGGATTTCTGATATACTGAGCATGATTTGGTGATGTGGCCTTCCCATGGTGGAAGCCGATGTCCTCTGTCCTGGGTAGAGCTTGTCAACAGTATCTCTATGTCCTCCTGGAGAGGAAAAGGCTACACAAGGTTCAGGTACCAATTGTGGGGATGCCACGATGCGATGAGCAGTGTGAAGTGCCCAGAATGCTTGGAGGATCATAGAATCATAGACTGGCTTGGACTGGAAGTGAGCTCACAGCTCATCTCATTCCAACCCTCCTACCATGGGCAGGGACACCTCCCACCAGACCAGGTTGCTCCAAATCCCATCCAACCTGGTCTGGAACACTGCCAGGTTGGGGGCAGCCACAGCTTCTCTGGGCAACCTGGGCCAGGGATTCCAGAATCTCTTCTGCCAAGCATAAGCATCTCTGAAAACTGGGCAGCGACAGCTATGATGGTATGGCTGCAGGTTGGGTGCCCATGTTTGTTCCTATGAGTAGTGCTGGATCTTACCACGGTCCCTTCAGCCATGGGCACTGCTCAAGGTGGTGGCCAGAGGTGTCAGGAGGAGAGTGAGAATGGGCCGTGGATGGATGTAGTGGGGAATTTGGGAGCTTACCATGGGGTGTTCAAGTGTGAGAGCTCCTGAAAGAAAACTGGGGAGCTGTTTTACAAGGGACAGAAGTACTCAACAGCAGGAGAATCTTGGACTGCATCTCTGGCAAAGGGGTGAGACCCACCAGTGACCACAATTTAACTCAAACTTTTTGCTGCTGTAGCCCCAGTTACATTTAATTGCCAGCGAATGGAAAAATCTGCTGCACATCTGTGGTGATTACTGTTGTTGCTGGGGCCTTGTGATGTATTCGACACTGAGCAAATAGATATTGTGGCAAGAAATGAGATGAAGTTAGGTGAAAAAGGAAGGTGAGGGGAGCACAGAAAGTGTTTTGCTTCAATTAACTTTTCTCTCTTCTTACCCTGTGCAGATCCCACATGCAGAAATGGCATCAAAGCAGCAACGAGGAAGTTGGAGCTTTTTCTAGCATAGCAAGAGGTGCCTGGGGCAGGGGCTGCCCCCCAAGCCTGCTCTGCCTGGCTCCTCCCCACCCGACTTCTCTCACAACATGCTATGACAACAGCAGGAGGTCTCAAATGCAAGTTGACAGCATCTCCACCAACCTATTATATAGAACAGTCTTCTCTAAGTGCCTTAAACTCATAAATGACTGTGCAGAGAAATAAGGAAGGTAAAAAACACCCACTGGGTGCCACACTGCTCAGTGTGGAGCCCCTTCTGCCCCTTCCCTTCCCAAATCCCTTTAGGATGTCTCCACTCTTGCTATCAGCTCAGGTCACCAGTCAGGCGAGAGGATGCTTTGAGCCATGGTTGTGAAAACAGCATGCCACTTTGACCCAAAGACCCTCCCAAAACCAAACAGAGGGTGGAAGCTTGTTATCATCCCAAAGGCAGATGCAGTGTCACAGAATCACAGAATGTTAGGGATTGGAAGGGACCTCAAAAGAACATCTAGTCCAATCCCCCTGCCAGAGCAGGAACACCTACGTCAGGTCACACAGGAACGCATCCAGGCAGGTTTTGAATGTCTCCAGAGAAGGAGACTCCACGACCTCTCTGGGCAGCCTGTGCCAGTGCTCCATCACCCTCACTGTGAAGAAGTTCTTCCTTGTATTTATGCGGAACCTTGTATGTTCCAGCTTGCAACCCTTGTCCCTTGTCCTATCATGGATCACTGAGAAGAGCCTGATTCCATCCTCATGACACTCACCCTTTACATATTTATAAACATTAATAAGGTCACCCCTCAGTCTCCTCTTCTCCAAGCTAAAGAGACCCAGCTCCCTCAGCCTTTCCTCATAAGGGAGATGTTCCACTCCCTTCATCATCTTTGTGGCTCTACGCTGGACTCTCTCAAGCAGTTCCTTGTCCTTCTTGAACTGGGGGGCCCAGAACTGGACACAATATTCCAGATGCAGCCTCACCAGGGCAGAGCAGACGGAGAGGAGAACCTCTCCCGATCTCCTAACCACACCCCTTCTAATACACCCCAGGATGCCATTGGCCTTCTTGGCCACAAGGGCACATTGCTGGCTCATGGGCATCCTGCTGTCCACCAGGACCCCCAGGTCCCTTTCCCCTGTGCTGCTCTCCAACAGGTCAGTCCCCAACTTATACTGGCACATGGGGTTGTTCTTCCCCAGATGCAAGACTCTACACTTGCCCTTGTTATATTTCATTAAATTTCTCCCCGCCCAACTCTCCAGCCTGTCTAGGTCTCTCTGAATGGCAACACAGCCTTCTGGTGTGTCAGCCACTCCTCCCAGTTTTGTGTCATCAGGAAGTTTGTTAACAGAGCACTCTATTCCCTCATCCAAATCATTGATGAATATATTGAATAGTACTGGTCCCAGTACTGACCCTTGAGGGACTCTGCTAGATACAGGCCTCCACACCCTGATTCCTGGGCTTTCTTTCTGGCATCTTTCAAAGGACCAAAGGAAAAAAATAAGAAGGAAAATAACCAAAAATAATATTTTGAAAAATGCTGCATGCTGGTAGAGTAACACAGATGTTATATAAACTTAAAAAACTAAATTTGGATGGTGATTGCTGCTGTTGTTAGCTTTAAAGAGTGGGCTGGTCTTTGCAGGATTACTGGCCCATTTATCAGAATAATTCAAAAACAGTATTTATATCCATATGACCTTTCAGTGACCAAGTAATCAGAGCAACAGCACGTCAATGATTTGGTGTCAGGTGAAAAGCTGCTGACACCAATAGGCAAATGCTCAGGGAATGCAGCAGCGATGGCAGGAGGGCAACCTTGTTTGAAGACCAAGAAAAGCTGAACAAGCTGATTTCAAAGATAACCTCATTCTGCATTCACAGCAAACCTTTAGCTACTAATATTAAATGCTAACAAAGGAGACTATGGTCAGTTACGAGTAATAAACTATTAATTAGAGCTTTGTCATAAACGACTCTCGACCTTTGAGCCAAGACAATAAGCAATTGGGGATCCTTTGTTTCCATGCTCTTGACTCCAGCAGTGTCAAATGTTGGATACAGGTGAGTTATGTTGTTCTCCCCCTTTGGGAAAGGTGATGCCTGGTAATTTGAGGATATTCGGCAACTTAGAAACTAATTAGTTTAAAATTAAATTTTCCACTCTGCCAGACCAAACACAATAAGACAGATCTTAAGACACAAGAGACCACTTTAGAAAGGGGTAAAGGGTGAATGGGCACATGAAAGAGATGGCACGCGTTTCAGGCAGATCTGGCCACCCTAATTAGGTGGAACACAAAACCATCCCCCGGCTCCTGCAGACCTGAGCTGCTGCCAGGGGGTCTCACAGCCTTGAATGCTGCCAGGGTCAGGGGAGGTCCCTGCAGTCCCTCTGGTGTCTCCATATCCCCCCTGGCCACCTCCTCACCATGGGATGGTCTCTGCCCAACTATGGTTGGGTCCAACTTCTGGTTCCTTTTCAGCCTTCTCCTTTTTGCTGAGACTCAATATGCTCTGCAGTTGGGAAGGACAAAATAAGCTCAACTACCCAACTGAAGACCATTTAAAAATTTTTTAAATCAATTAAATTAATCATGGGCTGAAGTGATGAGTTTGTAAGGCACCACTGCGCCCATTACATCCAATTGCTGATCTAGCTAAAATCTGTCTTTGGAGGGTAGTGGCCCAAATCCCACCTCTTCCCTGGTGTTGGGATTTATTTCTTTGTGCCTCTTGCCTGCAAAGAGGAACTCCTTGGTATAACTCTTTGGTTTAACTTTTTGTTGCTCCCCATGTCCAAGGTCTCAGTGCAGCTCTGGTTTGCTGGGAGGGCATTTGTAGGCTCCTTCCCACCCTGTGGCCATCTCAGGACTAAGGACAGCTGAGAATCAGTCTGCTTGCCACAGGTGCCAGGACTGCATCTTCCTTCCTTGGCCAAGCATGTGGTCATCATGGGACATGCTTCAATATGCATGCCTGGACACACAGTGTCTGCAATGAGGAATGTGAGGTTGGCTCACAGGATATGCTTCATTGCCTAGAGCCTGACTGCAGCACAAAAACTCTAAAAGTATTTGCAGGACTGGGCTCCAGTTGAGTAAATCCTACCAAGGAGGAATCTCCTCTTGAGTGTGATCAGGTTACAATTAATTTGAGTTCCTACAGAAAGTTCTTTTTGAAAGAAACAAAAAAAACCCTTCTGAAAGTCCTCAAATATTTTTTTTAAATTCATAAAACCAGAAAGGGTTATGTTAATATTGCTAAAAGCCCTTCCCCACACCCTCAAAAGCCCCAGGCCCCTACTCCAAGCTAGCTCTGCACTGTAGTCCTCTTCCTTGTGGTTAGCACCACGCTGGAGAAACTGTAATTGTTCATAAGCAAAGTAGCACTTCCCAAAGTACAGTATTTGTTTAATGGATCATTAAACCAATATAAATAATGGTGAAGCATGCATGGAAGCAATGAGGATTTAAACGTAATTACACAGGGAAACCTGGAGCTCTTTCTGCAGACTCTTTCTGAGTCTGCAGTGCAGCATGAGCAGCATCACCAAAGCAAGGGGATTAAACAAAGTTCGGGTGGGGTGTGACTCTCCAAGGCACTGCTTTAGGTTTCTGTATTTCTTTTCTGCTTAAAAGGAAAATTTGAGGACAGGCTCTAAATGCCTTTCTTTTTTCCTGGAATAACTTCCTCTGTAATGATCCCATCAAAATCATAGAATCACAGAATCACAGATTGGTTTGGGTTGGAAGAGATCTCAAAGCTCATCTCATTCCAACCCCCTGCCATTGGCAGGGACACCTCCCACCAGACCAGGTTGCTCCAAGTCCCATCCAACCTGGCCTGGAACACTGCCAGGTTGGGGGCAGCCACAGCTTCTTTGGGCAGCCTGGGCCAGTGTCTCACCACCCTCATCAATGAAATCAATGAAATAAATTTAAAAAACCCCAATCACCTCTTCTACAGCTATGAGAGCTGCTGAAATTGAAGTGAACAAAGATATTATACCATTTGGGGCCAGTTTTGGAGAACATTTTGGATTGTCCTTTTACATCTACCATCTGTAGATATAAGTTCTGAAGGGGAACTCAAGGACCATTTCAGCTGACATTCCCAGGTCTTCGCTGTGCCATCCCTGCCACTAGCCCAGAAAACACCAACCTTGAGGACATCCACCTATCTTTTGATTTATCAAGGACTTTGCATCATGCAAAGCTGGTGCAGATTGTTTAGTAAAGCTGCTCAAACCATGAAATAATGGAATATTAAAAAATTATATATTAAAAGCCAAATTCTGCTGCAAGGAAGGGATGTGCAATATGAGAGAAGTGTCTACAGGAGCACAGCACTATGTGTGGCCTTTGCAATGCAAAATGCATATTTAGATCACAGCCAGCAGAGAATAAGTTTTCAGGGCTATTATCCCATGTATTCACCGGACTGGCAATGATGAGCATGAATTTGGTGTTGGACTGGTTTTGGCTTACCCTGTCTCGAAGCTGTCTCATGGTCACTTGGGGATGGGGTGTCCTGATCTTACAGTCATCAACATGGCACTGAGAAAGGCAAAGCTCCCAGGTGAAGGTCACAGAATGCTCAAAGAGGTGAATATTTCATCAGCTAATAGCTGCATGTCACTGGGTTACAGTCTAAGTATTGTTGGATTGAATTAATCTGTGCTATTAAAGCAGGTGAGGCCAGGGAGGAGGCACCATAGGATGCTGATGGGATTATTTGTCTTCAAAGCACCTATGTAAGGATGGTTTTGACTTGTGCAGATTGCTAACTAACTGAAGGGCTTCTCAGTCTGAAGCTGATTTAAAGTTTTTTGGAGAAGGAAGAGCTTAGCATCACAGCTGGAGGAAACCAGTGATGTTGAGCTAAAGACCCAGCTGTATGCTGTCCTTCTCCAGTCAGTCTGAGCTTGTCTTTTAACTTCTTGTTGCACAGGGAGGTAATTTACTACTCTGAAAACACTGGTTATCAACCCTAGTGCAACCTCACTGGCTGGTACAGACACACAATCAATGAAAGTTTGTTATTCTCTTCATTATTACTTAAGTTAGCTTAAACAAATCTGCCAATAATAAAAAATAGTGCACAGGAGAGCGTTGTTGCACTAATAATTTTGATACTCTGCATACAGCACAAGGGGGGCTTATAATGTCCAAAATCTAACTGTAATTTGAAATGTGAAGAAAACAGCGTCTTCAATATCTGCATCTTCCTAACCATGAGTTTTAAAATAGAACCCTGGGAGTCCCCTGCAGAGGAAGGGCTGATTCAGTCCTCGCATGCCTGCTGAGTGCACCACAAGGACATGAGCTCTTCATGCACCTCTCCTCCAGGCACCCTATGCATTGAAGAGGATTTAATATTCCTGGTTTTACATTGACAGTTGAGCTCTGGCCTCTCCACTGTGTTTTGGTATCTAAGAGCTGTGGGTTTTATCCCGTCTGTGCTTCTGTGTGTCTGTGGGTCTCCTTGTCTTGTCAACGAGATGTGGGGAGAAGGTGGCCCCAAGGAGTGATGCTGCACTCCAGCTCTTGCTCCAAGCCCCATGTTGTGTTTTGGCCTGCAGCCCTACAACACTATAAGCCCTGGCCTGTTTAATGTGTCCAGACCACTAAGCATTATCATTTCTATTTGAGCAGATAAACAACTATCTGGATGTCCAGAGGGACCTACCAACCCTCCTTGCATCTCCTCAACCACCCCCATCTCTAGAGCCCAGTGCTGTGTTTTCTATAGCCGGTGACATCCAGGTGATGCTGCCAGGGACCCCAGGATGAGCACAGGCAGGTTGGGCCTTCCAAAGGTGCTCAGGGTGTGGGATTTCTCCCTGTCTTTCCCTGGGATGTGAGACGCGACAGTTCTTCCACCTTCCTGGACCTGGAGAGGGCAGCAGAGAAAAGCAGAGCATCCTTGACTGCCAGTGCCGGGATGGAGCAGGAGCAGCTGCGTTTCAGTATCCAAACACACTTCTCTGTGAGAAGGGTAATTTAGAGCAATTACACCGATTATTATTGCTTTTCTAATTAGTGCTTTTCCTACAGAATTAGCTGAGTGTTTATTAGGAGCCGCTTGTTGCCAATAGCTTAACTGCTTCAGTACCAGTTTTTATCAAACATTAGAGGGGCTTAATTTTTTTTATTTTTTTTTCCTGTGTGTAACTGGATTTGTTATCTGGTTTCACATAAAAGCCCCAATTAAATATTCATTTTGCTTTGTTACATATGGCATTACATTTTCATGAGCTGTATTTTCTTGAAATTTGGAGGGGGGGAGGAGGATAGGGGCAAAGTAACCAGGACTCTTTTAAAGGCAGGGGTGCACGCACTTGTGTTTGCTTTAGTGATGGGGAGGGAACTGGGGGGGGGAAAGGGAACAAAAAAGAAAGAAGAGAACAACAGAAAAAGCCTTTTCTCATATACTGTAGAGATCCAGCTTTGAACCCACTAGTGGAGGGAGAAAAATTGCATGGCAGGTGGAGTTTCGGTCCCTGCCCTCTTGCATTGCAACACAAGGCTGCGGCATCAAGGCTGGAGGAAAAAAGGTTTCCTTGGGGGCTGAGAAGATGATTATTGCTCTCAGCCCTTTTTTCCAGCTTCCTAATTGCCTTTGAGCAAGTTTTGTGGGTCCGTAGCCCGTGCAAACCTTCCTCGGTGCAGTCAGTGTGTAAACTTGTATTCCTGGGCAGAGGTTACCTTTTAATAATGCTGATGGAAAATGTTGGGATCAATGGTAGCTCGATCAGGGAATTAAAAAAAAATTAGCAACAAAATTAGTACCAGTTAAATCCTTACCCTCCTCTCTGGCACAGGGTAAGGATGTAAAGAGCTTGAATTTCCCTTCCCCGTTGCATGGAATTTTAATTTATCAGTGTTTGATTTCTACCCTGCAGATGTAGGGCCAGCTCACCTGCTGCCATCCCTGTTTATAAGGGCTTTTTTTCACGTGGGGTTAGCTGACCTGCAGTGAGAGCAGAGCTTTGGGGGTTGTATTGAGGACAAGATCCAGCAAAGCAAGTGGTCATGTCCCTCTGAGGTTTCACAGCATCCCAGCAGGCAGAGGCGGGCAGCTGCCAGAGAGGCTTGAGATACCCCATTTTTCCCCCCAGCTTCCCCCTGGGGATGCCCGGAATATATTTCATGGAGGAATAGCAAAAAAAGTTTATAGTGAAAATACAAGTTTCTAAATATTCCATTGTACTGCAACGTGAAAACAGAGAAAGAACCTGCAAAATTCTGACTTTCTTAATTTTTCAAGCCAGGAAATTTAAATTATAACAGCAAAGGCAAGTATTTGAAGCAAATATCTTTCAATATATCCTATAAAAATCCAGTTAAATACTTTCCCTGAAAATACAACTTGTTCTTAAGACACCTTAGAGGTCTGGAGGTTTTTTTGACAAGGGGAAAGTATGTTCTTGGTTAATTTTTTTATCAATTCTCTTTGGTCAATTCTCACATAGTGTCATGACTTTGATAGAAATCAAGCACCCTCCTCTTTATCCACAGAAAACAACAATGCTTCCCACATGTATTTGAAAATTTAAAGGGAAACAAAATATGAAAAATGAAGAAAAACTATTATTTTCAATTCTTTTTCCCCTTTACCTACTTTCAGAGGTCAGATGGGGCTGGCGGGACACAGACAGTCAGGAAAGAGCTGTCACCTTTTTCAACCGCCTCCTCCCCTCAAGACAAGAGAAAATAATCTAGTTCTTTCCAAAAAGCTTGTAGTAAGAATATTTCTGAGGACTTTTAATAGTAATATATTAGGTTTTACCACAAGATACAGAGGAATTCCCATGTCCCATCACCTGCAGCAGGTGAAGGGATGAGCGTGTGAACTCCAGCTTTCTAGCAGAGGGATGGAAATTATCATTCATAACAAAAAAGTTTCTAACTGGCAGCATTTCTGCCGATTCGGGGTGGCATAGTCATGCCTGGTTGCCTGCTGTGAGCAAAAAGAGCTGTCTCGAACAAGGGAATGCATTTGTGCCTATTTTAGGGTAAAACAAGCTGAAAGTGCTTGTCCAGCATATATAGGCAAACCCAATGTCCTGTGTGTTCCTGGATGTTTGTATTTTTACATCTTTATAATATAAATAAATTTATTTTTTTTTAAAGGACATTTTTCTCCACCATATCAGGGCTTGCAGAATAACTACTTGACAAAACATTGACCAGAACATCAAATCCTCCGAATGATGTCCTACTTATGGGTTTCCAAAAGCAAGCTTTAGAATAAATTCCTGAGGATAAGTAGGATGGGAAACACACAGGCTAATATGTGTACACGCATCATGAGCGACGCTGTTGCAACTGCTCAAACTGAGGATGGTGATAAGATAAATGAAATTCATAGTCAATAGATCATTTCTTATCCCCCTCTTGGGGCAAGGGGTTCAGGTTTTGTTTGATTTGGATTTTTTTTGTTGCCTGTATGCAGCAGTGACTTCTCTGCAGCTATCCCTGAATGTGAGGGTAGGAGTAAGGGGACTTTGGGGTACCCGGTGGGACCACACCAACCTTCCTAGGGTCTCTGGGCACATCCATACTGCTTGGAGATGGGCTCATCTGAGGTACCAAAATTCTTATTTTGGGATAATGTCATAAATCTTAATTTTATGTGTGCTTTTCTTTTTTTTTGTTAACAATGTGAATTACTCATTCTCTGTTTGAAATGGCAAATTTTAAAATGAGCTCAACTGAAAGGGAACTACAGAGTGTTTTCAGAGGTGAATGAAAGCTGGAGTTGGGGGCAAAACAAATCATTCCCATGTCAAAAGCTGGACTTTGAGGTGAAGAAAACTGTCACAAAATGGCATAGAATTAAACACATTTTGTCAGGAGGGGTAAAAAAAAAAGTGTTCCAAAAATTTAGAGGTAAATCACCATTACATGTTAGTCTGAATGTGGTATTTACATTTTTTAAAAGTATTTTGAGCCTATCTAAGACAGTTTGAAAATGGGAATCCTTTGCGCTCACTGCTGTCTTGGTAAAAATTTGAATCTAAGTAAAACCATTAGGGTCAAATTAAACATTCTTTTCATCTAAAATAAAAGTTCTTAACTTTAAGAAATAAAATTAAATAACTTGGATTATGGGTCAGACAATCTGTTTTTCTGCAAAATTTTGCAGGGGTCAGAAAATAAGAAGGAACAGTTCAACTCAATCCATGGCACAGTGGATAGCTGGTGGGGAGGACGCGGGGTGCTCTGGGCAGGATGAGCACCGGGATGTCTCTGATCTGCAACAGCATCTATGGAAAAGGGGTTTTGCCGCTCTGATTTTCTCTCCCCATTGGTTTAAATACAGCTTTTTATGGGGTACAAGCACAGATCCACTGCACTTGGAGGATTCATCCAGGTTTGGCATTTTTATTTTTC
This sequence comes from Podargus strigoides, assembly GCA_028020825.1. Classification (NCBI taxonomy): domain Eukaryota; kingdom Metazoa; phylum Chordata; class Aves; order Caprimulgiformes; family Podargidae; genus Podargus; species Podargus strigoides. Next base: position 18,822,310 of record CM051663.1, read on the forward strand.
TCTTATATGGCACACATCCACTTTTAACTTAATTCTCAGTAGGTTATCCTAAAGTCATCCTCACCTTTCCAAGCCTGTTTTGATTAAAAGGTGATAGATCTTTTCTGGACAAGTCATTTTCCAGGGCAATTTCTGCAGCCCTGCCAGGTTTTCCTCGAGAAGGTGAGAGAAATGGGACTGTAGCACTACAAAAAGGCATGCGAGGTGACTGATTCTCTGAAACAAAGGGATATTCATCGATAACTGACTTTTTTGAGTGGGGAAAAGCTAACAGCCCATTTTCTACCTCTTCTCGATATTATTTAGGTCTTTTCAGAGTTTTGTTTCCGATAGGGGAAAGCACAAACCCCATTTGCAGGTGAGTTCATCGCTCTGTGAAAAGCTGGTCATCACCGTTTGTTTTAATGGGTTGCATCCAATTAGGTGAGTAACAATTTGAAAACTATTTCTGGCACTTTGTCATGCAAATGGCTTCAGCTTTTCCACCGCTGTTGCAAATATGGGGACCGGGGTCTGCTCAGCCCAAGAGAGCTGCCAGCCTGCAGTGTTGCCCATCCCACTTTGCCCCTGGCACCTTTCAGAACCACCCACAGAGTCAAGGCTTTGAATTTTGTGTTTTTCCCATTGATTTTCATTCCCCTGAAGTCCTTTATCTCATATCTTGTCTTCCTGTGATTTTAAAGATGGAGAGAAAAGGGGACGAAAAGATTATATTTGCCTGGGCAAAGGAAAAACCCCACAACTCCATTTCATCCATTAAAAGGTTTTATTTATTATTAAAACTTAAAAAATTAAAATATCATTGATTAAAGGAAAAAAAATATTTTCAATCAACCAAATTCTGCACATCTAACCAAAATTTTTTGAAGTTACAAATTCAAGGGAAGGCTTGTGGTTTAGACCAAACCTTGAAAAACATAAGCACGCCTAGGTCTGTGCCCTGTATTCCCAGCAAATTCATCTCTTTCCTCAGCACTAACGTGAGCAGGCAATCACTGCCGTTCAGCTGCTCCTCTGCGCCAAGCGGGAGCTGGCATCACTGAACCACAAAGCGCGGCCGTGCAGTCTGTGAAGCTGCAGCGTACATAGGGGTCTCCAAAAGTAAATTCCTAGTAAATTCCTAGGGATAAGTGGGATCGAAAAATGCACAGGCTAATACGTGTACACACAGAAAAGCTGTTCTCCTAACAGTTTAAATAGTGCAAGGCAGCCAGGGGTGAATTTCGATCACTGCAGTTCATCTTCATCCACAATGCTCTGGTGCCGTGCCTTGCTGCTGCTGGGAGGACCAGGTCCAGGGTGCTTCCGTCAGCCAAACAACAGGTACCAAGGAGGGGTTTACTACTGGGCTGGTGGGATAAACCAGCCCAGCAAAGCGGTGCTGGGACAGTGCTGGTGAGAGAGGGAATAGGTAATGAGGGCTATGCCTTGTTTGGGAAATGAACATGTGGAAATTGTGGCTTTTTGGAGGAAGCAACCAATTTGGGATAGATATCACTGATTCCCAGCTGCAAACCAGTAGTGGAAGTAATAACTTGCAAATAGCACCTTGCGTGCATGACTCTAAACTTCCTGGGCCAAATTTAAGTGGGGAGAAATTAATTACATATTCAGGTCAGCCCCATCTTCTTGCCAGAGCTGATGAGGGCTGTCCACTGGATCTCCTTTTCTTGCTTTCCCCAAAATGACTTTCCCCACAAGGAAATGCAGCCCTCACTCAGGAAGAGCCGTGACACTTTCTTTCCCTGCGGTGACACCCACCTTGCAGGGATGTGAGGCATGAGGAGCACCTTATCCCTTGGAAAACCCCACTTTTGGAGACTGGTGTGCAATTACCCAAACTGGAAAGCAGCCAGGGATAGTGAGGCATCCCTAAAAACCAGCATGGGCCACCTCTGAACCATCTCAGACCTTCTAGGGAGAGACAACCCCAGCAAGGCAAGGACACAGGACCCTGATCCTCTGGCATGAAGATCAGACTGGGTCTCTGCAGGGTCGAGCTGAGTTTCCTGGCCTGTGGCTCGATGGCATGGAAACAGAAACGCCCCAGCAGGTTAAGAACAGGCTCTTCCACCTAAAGGATGAAAAGAAGGGGGGGAAAAAAGAGAGAGAAAGAGCTGCTGCCATTGAATAATTGATGAGTTTCAGACCAATCAATGTGACAGCAGAGCAGGGCTAATTAAAGGTTTCTAAGGAATCCCTGTAGTAATTTACTTGAATGTAAGAAGTTCATTCTCTCTGTTCTTTTTTTCCCCCTCTCTGTTCCCAGGAATTCCAGTTTTAGGCTTCGGCGGTCTCTAACCACCGCTCACTTTTCCCCTCCAGGGGGGTGTTTGCTATGGAAATATGCAATTAATATTGCAGCCATCGTAATTGCTAATTATTAAAACAATGCTACCCCCTTTTTCATGGCCTACTTTCTTGCTCAAAATCATTTAAATAACAGGGAAAAGAAAAAAAAAAAAAAGCAGAGACAAGGTGGCTGGGGCTCATCTGAACCTGGATTAAGCACTGGGTTTGGCTGTAATTTGGTGCATTCCCACCACATCTGCCTGAAAATTTAGGACAAGATGCTGCTGGTGGTGGGAGCCCCTTGTTGTAACCTTGATCCAGGCTGAAAAAATGCCCTGTGGTGCCAGAGCAACCCTAACCCTTTTAGTGACCAGGCTCTCTGGATGGTCTGCCTGCATTTCTGAAGCAGCTGTCACGGTGGTGTCCCTGTGCTGACTGCCTCTATGAAATATTAATAGTCGGTGACGAGGAATTAACTGTCAGAGGTGTAGGCTGTCAAGGGAAAGGTGAATCACGCAGGGGAGAGGAGCTCAGTGCCAGGGACCTGACGTGAGGAGGGGGCACAATTCCATCCTGCACCTGGTCAGGACCTGCCATCCCACTAAAGAAGTATGGGGCTTTTGGGCAGCCCTGATGTTGGGATCCTGGGGGAGCCAAAGAGAACACAGCCACCTCATGGTGCTTCCTGCTTGAGTTAAACCCCCAAGGTCATTGATGGACAAGAGCCAAAGTGTTTCAGGGCTGAGTTGGGAGAGGAACGCTAGTGCTGTCTCTGGTTGTTTCCCATGCTGTATATCCCAACCCTTTCCTGGCCCACTACTTGAGTCACATCACAGGTGAACTGGATGAGGCTGGAATGGGATGTAAGGAGCACACACATGGGGTCATATGAGATTGCATGGATTTGAGCATGAGCAAGAGGCTGCGGTAAGAGCTGCTGGTGCAGGGAGCTCTCATGAAGCTCCTTAGAGGACATCCTCCATGACTTGGTAGCTGCTGCAACTGTGAAGGTAGGGGACTGAAATAACAGACTGCACTTAAAACCAGCACAAGTTTAAAAGAGCACTAGTGTGGTTTCATCACCCAGGTGAACGTGGAGCAAGAAAGGATGAAAATCCTGTTCCCAAGGGTGCTGGCAGTGTGCCACAGGCAGCCTTACGTGCACGGAGCATCAGACTGCAGGAATCCGGAGGGGATCTGCTGGGGGTTTGTGGAAGAAATGTATGTGGAAATAAGGCTAAAAAAGTCCCCTTGTGTGTCGAGGCGAGCAAAGCAGCCATTTTCTCCAGCACATAAATGAAAGCAAAAATTGGCAGGGTTATAATAAAACATGAAAGGCTTATGTGTAAGCTAGGAAACAAGGCTTTGAATGGGTTCCTGCTGGTCTCAGGTGGTTGAAGGTGTAGCTATAATACATCAAGCAATTAGAAACAGGTTTTCTATTAACTGGCTTACTTTGCTAGCTGCTTTGACGGAGCTGACCTTTCCCTTCCAGCCCGTCCTGGAGCAGGCGACAGGTTGGAGGCTGCCTGGCCCTCACCCCTCCATGTTAAGCACAGGGTTTGGTCCCACATATCTTTTCCTGCTAGAGATTTTCTATCTGTAGAGGTGGTGGTGTGATGGCTGAGTCTTGGCTTTAATCGCAGAATGTAGGCAGTGCAAACCTGCGATCAGGAATGCAGGAGGAAGGTACTGGGCTCCCCTTCAGTCCTGCAAGAGCAAAAAAATACCTGGTGGGTCTGGGATGATTTTAGGAACCTTTTTTTCTTTCTCTTGTTGCAGTGGATGCTTCACCTCTAAAAATCCCTATTTATTTCATAACGCTGCCAAAGGTTCATTACAAGTGTTACCAGCTGATTTGCTTGGAATTGCTCCCCTTTACCCCAGGAGTGAATAGAGAACTCTGTTAAGAGACAGAAATTTTCCTGATTTGCTGAGTTTTTAAATTTTGAAAGAACTTGAACTAAGTAATTTTTTCCTGCTGCTCACACAGCTGCCTGGAACATACCTGGTCTAGTTTCAGACCCACCACTGATACTGCTGGGATTTGAACCAGTAATTTGAAGAAAAGCTCTCTGCTGCTTTTCTTAGGCGTGCTCTGCTTTCCACCACCAGCCTTCTTGTAGGGTCACTCATGATGAACAGGCAGAGCAGTCAGGTGGTGGTTAGCTTCAGCAGAGGGAGAAAGGAAATTGTTCCCAGCTGCTGTTTGTAGGGGCAAGTTGGTTTTAGACTGGGCATGGCAAAGGTGGAAGAGCTGCCTCTGTTACAGCTCCAGCTGTGTGGTTCCTGCCTCCGTGGTGATGTTCACCACACCTGAAACTGCATTTTTGTGGCCTGAATAAATGCAAAATACAGATGCAGAAGCAACTTCCAGGAGTCACTCGAAGCTGCTGAGAAGCCAGGCAGGTAACTGAGTCTGCTTCAGATCTTTTTAACCTCATTCCAGTCAGACATTTGACAAACACAACATCCAAATCTGTTCTCCTCGCTTGGTGTCTTCCCCATCTCCATCACACCATCACACCAACAACACCTCAGTTTCAGCTCTCTCCATCTGCAGCTTCGGGGAAGGTCCATAGTCAATTATTTAAAATAGTTCCCGTTGTTGGTGGTTTCAGGCTTGAGCAGCCCTCTGAAATGCTGTCAAGAAGATCCACACCAGGCTGCAAGTGCTCTGTCCAATTCGTCTGCTTCACAAGCCAAACCATTACATCTTCACCCAGAGCTGGTAGGTGAGGAGTTCAGAGCTGCCCCTGACCTCTGAGGGTCTCAGAGCCCATTGCTGGTTTTCTGGAGGAAACCAAAGCATGGGAGAGCCCACCCTCAATTCAGTGCGGGACGACAGGCTGATGGGACCATGTGTGCCAGGAACCAACTCTGCTCTTGGAGAGCAGCAGATGGTCGAACAAACTAGACTGTTAATCCAGACAAATTATGGCAACAGATGTTTGAAGATGTTTGCCTTCAAATTCAAACTGTTCACCCTCTTGGATGAAGTAGGCAGGATGAGGGTGTTTGTTAATTAAAAGGTGGGGAGAAGGAAAAACAAAACAAAACCCCCAAAATGGTGGTTGTGTCAAAATGCCAGAAGGTTTTTTGCCACCTGTAATCAGGTGTAAAGGCAGGAGTGATGGACCTTACATGGTGAAAGAGGAGCCCATGCAACCCTCCTGGGATGAATGGAGCATCCCCGAAGGAGAAGAACTAGTTAAAACTGCCATTCCTGTGTAGCAGCAGGATCTGCTGCGTGAGCGGTGAAAGATTGGTGGGCTGTAATGATGCGCGCGGGCTGTATGGAAATGCCCACCAGCCCTCGGCAGCAGCGGCCGTGGCGCAGACGGGGGACGTGGCACCGAGAGGCAGAGGGAGCATTATTGATGCACTCGCCTCAGGGAGGGAAGCAGATAATGGATGTGGAATGTTGGCCATGCTTTGTCATCAAACGAGGGGCCTGAAAGATGGTACGCTGGAATATTATCAGTCATTCCTTGATCAAGATGTAATGCTCTTGGGGTCCTTCTCTTTTTCTCTTTCTCCCCCACTGCACTGGCAAACACTTTTATTTCTCACTCTTTGACCCTATTGCTCCAGCGTTAGGGATGCTCGGATCCGTTCCTCTTTTAACCAAGAGCACGCCACCCTCTCCTATCTTCTTCCCTCCCTTCCCCCAAGCCTGAAGAAACCGGTGTGAACTCAAGGAAATCATATTTCCCGATCTGCGTGGTGTCATCTTGAAAAGACCTCTTGCTTTTTATTCTCCCCCACCATAGCATTAATAGATTATATCTATGCATATACATACTTAAGTTTTATTTCTACGGTACTATAGATAAGAATAGTGTTTCACAGACAAATAAAAAGGTCAGTCCCTGCTTCGAGATTGTCATAACACAGCAAGGGATGGCAAATAAGGGGTTTTATTGCATCTCACCTGTATTTAGGCAAATCAAACAATTGCATTTTTTACAGCCCTGTGTAATGGCCTGATGCAACCAAATGAGACCTCTCTCTGGGGGGGTTTAAGCAGCATATTAGCTTTATCACTTGATGACCCATAAAATGGTTGTGCACCCCTTAGTGATTACCTGACTTAGCACAGCTCTGTAGGGAGGATATTTAAACATTTTTTGCATTATCAATTTCATAATGTCATAGCTCTAGTCAGCCTTTTAAAGGCAGTGGCTTTCCTTTTCGTCTTTGCACGGGGTTTCTCCATATCTTGGAGGTGGAACTAGAATTTAGGGTATCTCCTCTTCAAATCTGTCTCATCTGATGGCATTTCATTGCGTGAGAAATTTGGTAGTCATGAAACTAACAGTGGTGATGGACAGGATAAATGGAGAAATCTTCCCTCCCATGGGATGTAGCAGAGCATCAGTGTGTGTTGCAGACTGATGTTAAAAAGCAGAAGAAACAAAGCAGTGAGAGTGAACCCTGCATGTCATCTCTGTAGGCTGCATGTGGCAGGAGAGCCCCTGCTCATGGGCTGGTCTTCTGGGCTGTGGAGCACTCCACCCTCCTTCATGCTCTCCAGACAAGTTTCATGAGTTTATCATCATCTCTTCACAAATTTCCTGTAAGCACAAGATGAACACCACCTTGTTCACTTGTCTCAGTAGCTTGGCCAGGGTTTGATTGCAGAAATGCCAGTTTAGAGGCTGCTCCCAAGTAAAGGCTGTCTACAACTGGATCAGATGCTGAGCAAACTCTCACCAGCATCCCATTCATTCACCTCTTATAAACAAGAAGTGTCACTTTTCTGTGGCCAACGGATAAATTTGTAATTAGAGAAACTCCCTGGATTGACACTAGAAGGAGCATTTCAAAACACTTATGGCCAAACATCTCCTCCATTCCATTTGGGGTCTTTTCTCATCTCTTGAGCAGAACTTGCACTCTGAATATTCCTGAATAATGTGCATAAGTGATGAGAGCACCAGTATTTGTCCGCAGCTGAATTCTCCTAAGCTAGAGCTGGAAATGTAGGGAGAAGTGATGCAAAGGAAATGTGCTGCAGAACAGCTTTTGAGAGAACAACAATAAACAGGGAGGAATGAGATCCCAAAACAACATTTTGGGACAAGAATTTCTAATGACAATGGTTTGGAGCATCTCAGTTTTGGGGAGCAAATTTGAGTGAGAAGCAGGTTGAAGAAAAGATCTTTTTTTTCATCTTGTTAAAAACTTCAAGGTTTCAAAGTTCACATTGTACCAAATTTGGATGAAAAGATTATATTTTGATACCCTTTTGAAATTAGATTTTGGGGGAAATGCAGTCTGACAACTATTTCATTGAAAAAAAGCTAAATTTAAATTAGAGGTTTTTGTCCTCCTGAAAAGATGACACGAAGTAAAGTATGCCTCAAGATGAAATGAAAGTGTTTGGAAAATAACTAAAATGAGACACTTCAGTCTTCTAAAAAGTTTTTCCATTTCTTTATAAAAATCTTACAATTGATATAGACATGAGAAACTCTTTGGTATTGCCAAAAGTGCATTGCTTTTGGGAAATGTCTTCTAATGAAAAACTTATAAACTCTGCTTTTTAGGTAGGCACTGTAGGCCCTCTTCCTGACCCTTCTCTCTAATTCAGGTATCCCAAAATTTCACCCATCATTTTTGGAAAACAAGATCTTTGCTTTAGGGACTGATTGCATATAAAAGAGATCATAGAATCATAGAATCATTTTTGTTGGAAAAGACCTTTAAGATCATCAAGTGCAACCATTAACCCAGCACTGGTATCTTATCCTTTTAAGCACAATGAACTTCAGCCTGGATGAAACTATGAACCTGGAGACTTGTTGCTGGGCTAGAAGGAGCAGTTATTTGGGAGTGGAAAAAGCACTCACTTTCACACATTGCAATTGTTTTCCACTCTCACCATAGATGTTGCCAATTTCCATGCTCCAGCTTTATCCAGATATTACAGTTTCACTGGGAATTTTTCCACACACACACACACCACTTTGTACTTGCAGGGTGAATCTCAACAGGGTGTTAATTCCTCTGGCATGGGCTTCTCAAAGGTAAACTCCACCAATTCTGTGGCCAAGGAGTGTCTCTGGTTAGTCCCAGTCACTGTATTTGTGTGAGCAAGGACTGCACTATGATCTGCAGGGTCTGGACTTTAATTTGGATGAAAACCCAAGTGTTCACTTACATCTGAGGTGCCTAAATGCACCCAACATGATCATCATCTGCTGTACAAGGCATGCTTCCTGGAGGTCATGTCTTCAATCTGCCATTCCCTTAGAGATGTTTGGGATAGCCTTATGGCATCTGACACTGGATATCTGTATTTGGGAACTCATTCCCACATCCTTTGCAGTTTGCTCAAGAGAGGCTGTCCAACATCCCTTGACTGGAAGATGCAGTAAGATCCAATGAGACTCCATCCATCTGACCTTCATCATTGTAGCATGGATGAGATGTATGAGCACCAAAGCTCCTGCAACATGTTTCCAATGGGCCCAAATGTCACTAAACTTGAAGTTGAGTCCAAAATCATACCGCCATTGGGCTGCAAAGGAGGTAAATAGTGTCAGCACAGCAGCTACCTCTGCCCGCAGTTTGAGAATCACCAAATGCCAGATATGAAGTGTAATCTTCCGATCTTTGTGGAAATTTTTGAAGGGATAGGGTGAGCTATCTTTTCTTAAATAATTCTGGAACTGCACAGACCTTCCTATTTTTACTCATTCTCTTTCATCAATCACACCGAAACTTCATATGTCTCTGTGGGAATTCAGTAACTAGATATCACAAAGGTTTTTCATGGCACAGTGATAGATCATCTACCCTGAAGTATGCACACTGAGCATATCAACAGTAAGATTTACTCCCAAGATCAGCCCCCAGAGATAGATCTCAGGCCTTAGTTAAAGACCACTGTCTATATCCATTATCTTGTCACTGGTTCCAGCATTGGTTTCATCTACAGATGGCTGTACAGGGAGCAGAGCTTAATAACTGGAGGAGGAGAGCACTTTGGGGTTCTGTCACTGACTAGTCACCTTGGGCAAATCACTTGCCCCTAGATCGTCAAATATACTTCCAACTTGTTGATGTTGATGGGAGATTGTGGGGTTTTTGAGGATGTGGACCCCTTGCTTGTGTTGTGTTAGTCAGTGTGTACTTCTCTTTCAGCTTCTGAGGTTCAGTCCACGAGAGATGGAGGAAGTGGAAAGGCTACAGGGTCTCACACAGGAGTTGTAAGAGAAGGTGTCGTGTCACTCGGTGGAATCTAGAACAACTTTGGGATACTGCTGTCCATTGGAACAATGTGCCTTGAGGCAGTTATAGGGAAGGGTTTTGTAGGAAAGAGGACTTGGAAAATATGTGCTGTGGCTCCTATTTTACTTAGAGATTTCCTGCAGGTGAGGAGGAGGGGAGATGTTAGTTACTACTTCAATTTTTAATGACTGTTTTCTCAAAAATCTCTGTGAGGCATAAGGCAGTCATCTTCGCAGTCTTGATTTGGGAGGCAGTAGGAATAGATGATCATTGTGGATCTCTTCTAACTGAACTATGTGATTATTTTTAGATTTGATGCTATCCATCATTTTTATAACTGTTAAATTCATGGTAAACAAACAACCCATCTTAATTTTTCCTTCCCTGGAAGAACTTCAAAGGGCTGAAGACTGCTATCTGTAAGTCACCAACTGGAAAATCCTCAGGTGAGTAACAGAAAAACAGAGGTAGGTGGCACTGACCCCTTTCCAATTTTCTCACAATAACACATATTCTCTTTCCATCTGCACCAAAGACTGAAGCTTCCTTGCCTTTTTCCATTTATTGCTGCTCCACCAGAAGTGCTTATCACCTTAGAAATTACTCACGTGATTTTCCAGTTTGCTTTTGGATGTCAAACCAAATTAAAATCCAGGCTTCCAAGATAAATGTGTCTTTTTAAGCAACTTTTTTCGGTTACTCTTTATAATAGAACTTCACCCAAATGCTACCTAAACCGGGACTCTGCTTTGGCTTTGGCAATTTCTTGGTGATTTCTGAGACTTACAGTGAATAACGCAGCTGGCTGGTGGGGGTCTGCTCTGGGCGTTAGTTTGTGAAAACAAATTCCTAACTATTTTGGTCTATAAATCCTGAGCTTAATGCCATGAGACTTGCATTAGTGAGTTCATTCTCGACGTAGTGGCATTTTAAGTTTTGACAATCCCATTTAACCATACTATATTGATTGCAGGTTTGAGTATATACAAAGGAACCTTTTCAGGGGGAACGTGAATTACATTCGAGTAGAAGGAAAGCCTCAGATCACTTCAACGCACTTTGATACTTAATTTGCAATCCTGGGATAGTATAACTTCAATTAAAGTGAAGTCATCCCACATATCTGTCTACTGACCTGAGTTCCTGCCTGAACATGACAATGTTCAGCAATGAGCAAGGAGAGCACACAGTAAAACAACCCAAGGTATCAAGTCTCCTTAAGGCACCCTTTCATTTTTTTTGTTCACCTTTTTTTTTAATTTTTTTTTTCCTCCTGTAGTGGCTTTACCCACCTGTAATTGCAATAGAAAGAAGGAGCCAGCAGATATTTCTTTGCAGATGAGACAGTGGTTGTGTTATTATGGTGTATTATGTTACTTTCCATTAGACCAAAAACTTTTCATCTCTAACCCTAGGAGGTGACCTACAGTAAATACAGTGTCGTATTTAGCTTTTGTAAATAGCTTAGCTCTCATTAATGTTTTATAGTGGGGTAAATATCACGTTCTCTCCACTTATTTACATCCGCACAGCATCACAGAAGACTTGTTGGTATTAAATATTAATTTTAAGCTTCAGTGAATCTATGCTTTTGTCAAGAGTGCACTGGGCTACACATCTTTTTTGGCCTCACACATTGAGAAACCACATGATCTTCCAAAGAAAGAACAGGAAGTGCATTATCAGTGTTTTTAACCAAACTGCCCCTCAGCTTGATGGCTGCAGCTTCTATTGCTTTCACCTAGCTGGGAGGAGGGAAAGACGTCATGGATAAAGATGTACATGGCTGACCCAACGCTTTGACCTTAGTCTATATATCTTTTGTCTTGTAGGGCAAGTCCCTGTGGAAGGATTTCAGAGATTTATGAAGGCCAGAATGGAACAGCCAGTCTGGCTTGCTCAGTGTCTTGGTCCAGTGACCCCCTCGATTGAGCCAAGAATTTGTGTCTGCCTGAAGTATATCTTCCAGGGAAGCAACCATGCTTTTGGCTGGAAGACATCAATCAATGAGGAATCCACCATATCACTTGTTGCACTGCTATTACTTGATGCATGGTTAATTAATTTTAGAATTACCAAAGATTTCTAATGCCATGCTATGATTTTCCTGGCTTTCACTTCCAGCCATGCATTTTTGTTGTGCCTTTCCTGGTAGGTTTGAAGATCTTGCCTTGTGCCTTGTAGTTTCTCCCTGGGAAGGGCAGGTTCTTGATCTCATGAAGTAGGGTACCAATTTGTCTCTTTGTTTTTATATGCAAAATGTATTGAGCTCTTGTTCTCTATTCAAAGTTTCATCCAGTCACAAATTGCCCATGACACTTTTTTGTATCTTGGTCGATTTTTGCATCTCAACTTTTTTAAAGCTGGGGGCTGTACTTAGTACTCCAGGATCAGTCTCTCCTTGGTGCATGAAATGCATTCCTCTGAGGAGTTCGAGGTTGCTTTTTCAGTATTGCGTCTTGCTCCAGAGTGATGATGACTCATTACAAGTTTGGGTTACAAAGAATTGTCTTTTTTTTTTTTTTAAAAATCAAATCCATAGTTTTCCATAGATAAATTTTTGACAAACTGCTCCAGAGTGATACCCAGCTTTGGATATGAATGGGACTCTGAGAGGTGCTATTATTATTGCCTATGAATACAGCTTAGGTTTCCCCTCAAATTTCATAATAGCTTTTCTCACGCAATGAACATGGATTATTGATGATCCACATGCTCTATACACCCAAATAACTTTGCACCAAGGTGTCATTTCAGACTTATAAGTAGGGATGCACAGAGCTGTGAGAATCTGTGGTGTTGGTTGACTTTGGTGGCTTCTCACTGATGTAACATTCATTGATTTCATGTTCACCCATATTGGTACATCTCTGTTGTCTTCCTTCAAGTGTCTGCTGAATTACACAAATGCAGAGCATAGAAAATAGACAAATTGGGCAGAAGAGGTTGAAGAGCAACTCTTGGTGGAGGGGACAAAGACCTTATGCCTTTGAGGTATTAATTTTTAAATGATTCTCCAGAATGCTCCATCTGAAAAGATGTTGCTGGTGCCAGTTGGGGTCACTGTTTATACTCTGGCTAGTATCAGAAAAGTGGTTACTTAGGCATGGAGGAAAGCTAGTGTAATAGAGTTTAACAGCATTGATTTTACACGGAAGGCTCATTCTGCACTTAAACCCCTCCTTTCCCCATGAATACCTTATTTAAATGGTTGGTGTATAATTTTTTAATGAGATGTTCCCTCATCCATCTGACCAAAGACTAGGAAGACTACGACTATACATGAGGGACAAAAAGCTTCTGGTTTTGTTAACTGTCTGATTTTCTGATTCATTGACTTTGGTGGCCTTTATTTGGCAAGAAATGCCTTTTCTGTCCCACCTGACCCCAACCCACTAAAATGACTGCAGAAACCAGAGCAGCCGCTGGTACATGCTGGAGTTTGTCAAGTGACTCTTAGCCCAGAGTAGCAGCCTGGGTATTTTTAATCAATGCAAATCAAGTTTTGAAGCATCCATTATGTCCTGGTTCAGGGACAAACTAAACTACATTACAAAACACTTAAGCCCTGTAAAATTTCCTGACCTCTGAAATCTCTTATGACCTAGTTGCAGCTTCACAATGTCTAGCAGTAATCTCTCCATTAAAGCCTTTTCACCTATTTCCTAAACTGCTGCACAATGTACGTATTTAGACAAAAGCAGCAGCTTTTGGAGCCATTAAAGGCTCAAGCTAAAAGTAAAGATGATTTTCTTACAGCTGAGAATGTCTGACAGCCCAGGGGGGTTGGACAACTCTATGTTCTTCAGCTAACCCTTATTTAAGATAACCTGTGAGTGTCAGGATTATGATGCTAAGATTACTGTGGTATTTAAATATTATGTTATTAGTCAAATACTGGCACGTATAAACCCCAGATATTTGGGGGAGGGGGGGGAGGAATTGGAGAAGGGGGAAATTCACTGTCAAGGCTCAGATTTAAGCTGGTAGATTCAGCTCACAACTGAGTCTTTAAAATACATTTCTTCCCTTTTATAAACTGCTGTTTATATTTATGGCAACAAATGAAATCTTTCATCTCAAGTTTGGTGACCCTGACATGCTTTCTTTTCATTTACTCATCATCAAGTGACCTTTCAAATTAAATCAAGTGTGTTCCATTTGTGGGAGGATGTGTTAAATCTGCCTCTTCACTTGGAGGGAAGGAGAACCTCAAATCTGTGTTATTCTCCCCAGGTTTTTAAATTCTGGAAATTCAAAGGACTCTTACAAAAGACAGCCAAGAAAACCTAAGGACTTTTGTCTTCCAAGAAAGAGACCAGCTGCCAGCCGAGCAGAGAGTTAGCTTTGCTGAGAAGAGGTCAGAAGAAAACCCACATTAAGGGTCCCTTCGATTCTCATCCTGATCCTTCAGCCTTTACACAGGAAGAGCAAGGACTGATATGAGGTCAGAAGAGTCCCCCTTATCCATCTGTTTTTCTTCACTGAATGGACAGAGTGATTGGTTCAGCTTTTAGCAGCACAGTCATCAGTGTCTGAAGGTATGTGAGAGGATTTCCACCTTGGACCACAGAGATCACCTGCTTTGCAAAATACCTTTGCAAGAAAACACAATCCCATTTGTCCTACAGGTTCACGAGTTAATGAGCCCATGGGCACATGGGGTCTGCTGGGTCTGCACCACCTTCCCCCATGGAGAAGTAGGACCTCTCCAATCCCCTCAGAATTTTGCAAACTGCATTTTAGCTTCTTTTAGCTTTGACGGCATCCTTGGGGTGACTCTAGTTTAGGTGCCTCATTTGTAGGAGCCTTAGGTTCCTTCTCTGTAACATGGGGATGGTTGCAAAGCCCCTCAAGACTTACTGGTGCAAGACACGAAAGACACGAAGACTGGAGCAAGTTATTTTGGAGCAGCAGACACAGGGAGGCGTGGCAAACAGAAGGGAGTTTCCCACAGGAAGCCACTGGCATTGCCTGCGCAGCCTGAGGTTGTGTCATTCACCTTCCCTTAATCTCCTGCTTTTTATTGGAGTTTTTGCAGTTGTCATTCTTCACAGCGCTGTGGTCTCAGGATCCAGTTAAGCAAACCCCACATTATCCGCAGTACCTAACAGTGTGACATCTGTGAATGGCTTTCTAATTACTCAAATAAATCAGCATGATTGGAAATTCTTGAGATTTTATTGGGAAGGAAATTTATAGTAATTAAACCCAATTAATTTTGGATTTCTGTTAATCCAAAGAAGGTTTCGGAAGCTTTGGGTTAGACCTACATTGTCTCCAGGAAGTGATGTGGGTGAAAGAATGAGAATTAATTGATTTTGGACAATACGATGGTAATAGGAGAATTTTTAAAATGAGTATGTTATGCATGTTGCATCAGTTGCAGAGTCTCTTCTCTGGCATCTAAAAATATCATTCAGGGCTTTTACTAAAGATTGAAACAGACTGAAAGGAATCTTTTTTAATCAAAATAAAGAACCCTTTTTAATTACTCAGACTCCTTCACAGTTGGAGGTAATAATTGTCTTACGTTCTTAAGTAGTGCTGTTATTAGCCTGCCCTGGGGCTCTTCTATTTTCCAGAAGTTAGCATCGCTCTCTGTTGAATGCCAGGATAAAGCATGTGTCAGCTTAAATATTTCTGCATCTTTGATGCTAGGAATGACGTGGATTGAACCCAGCCTCTTCCTTTAGTACTACCATTCCCAAAACATCTGTACACACAAACAGGAGCCTGGGGGAAGTGGTCCACACCAAGGGATGGGAATACCATGTTCTACAGAGACACATGTTTCCAGATCCACCTATAAGAACATTGCCTTATGTGTTTTCTTAAGCATTTTTAAGTTTTGGATTAGGGTGTGGTTTTTTTGACAAATAAGTGCCAACCAAATGAGTAAATAGTTTCCCTCTCCTTTTTTTGCTAATAATTAAAACCTTCCCTCCCACACTGATGGAGTGGGAAGGAGAGCATCCAGGCAGTGTCATGGCCCTCCTCTGCAGCAGCACAGGTAGAAATTTGCAGGCTGTGCTGCTGGGTTATCAGGATGGAAGTAAACATTTTAGGGTGGGGAAAAAGAATTTATGGGACCAGAGATTGCTATTCTCTATGAAGACCTGCTAGATACCCACTAAAAATCTGTCTTTAAAAACTGACATCAACTTAACAGCTCCTGATTGGGGAAGAGTATTGCAGGCCCTGAGAAAGGCTTTTGAACATTCATGAAGGTGTTTGTCTCTTTATCACATCTTTGGCATAGGATATCGCTAATATATGAGTTTTCAACAGATATTTTGGTGTCCATGTTTTCTGTGGCGTCTTCCAATGCTGAGCAGCATCAAGCTGCTCTTGATTGCAATTGAAGTCTGTGAGAAGAGAACTAGCCAGCAAGCCTTTACACCTACCATGCAGTGAACCCATAAAATAGGTATAATATAGGTGGATTTGGATTTTGCCACTTCAGCAGCCGCGACCTGTTTTTTCACCAGTATTCCTAATTAAGCAGTCTTGCCCCTTCCTCTGTAGGTGAAAACATGAGATGAAATAAAATGAGGCTCACTCCAAACTGCTCAGAGAAGAGTTTGGATGCAGAATCAAGGCATCCTGTCCCCTGTGTTACTGCTGTGAACCAATTAGCTGTCCAGCTCAGCATCTCCTGGCCCATGCAGTCTGTTTCCCATAGATTGCCTTAAAATTAAAGAGTAATTCTGGTTGGAAGGAACAAAATGTGTTTCATAGCAATGAGGAGGGAAGCACCCAAGACTGTCAAGGAAAATAAGTAATCCATCATATACAGCAAGATACGTAGACTATATGAAGGTCTACTGAGAGAGGGAAAGGAAGAAGAAAGAAAAGTAAACTGACCATGCAGTTGCTCCCACTGTAACTGCAGAAGTGATGTGTTTGGCTCAGTTATTCAGCAAGTGAGTGTACTAAAGAGCAATAAATCAGCTGTATCAGACCATCTTCTGAGACTGTGGCACTCATCAGCTCAGGGATGGGTTTGGTGGAAGAGTTCCTATGTCTCTGAATTAACACTTGCCAACCACCTTTGGTTGGGAGTTAGTTGCATGCCCAGTTACAGTGTCAGGCTTAACAGTGATGTTTCCACATTTCCCACTAAATGCCAAGAAAAGCCTTGTGTCATATTACTGGGAAGAAGAAACTGGTTTGGAAGACATCCCAAACTTCACGTGCACTAGCAACTGGTGTACCTGCTGCATTGCCGGTCCTCGTTACAGTCAAGCAAAGACCTTCCACTGAGGCAGCTGCACAGGGCTTGAAACACTGAATTTTCAGTGTCTCTGGCAAAGTCTGGGTGAAGACCCAGGAGGCAAAGAGTTAAGCTGCCTTCATGTTCCAGGTACTTCCTGCTAAAGAAGCCCCATATCAGAGGGTTGTATCTTTCTGAAAGTGAGTTTAGACTGCTTTTGTGTTAATGCATTTATATTGTGATTGTGAAAAGCTTTTTTTAAAGAGGAAGATAAATCTTACCCAAATCTGATAATAATTTTTAAAAATCTCTGCTCTGAGATTTATGTTGCTTTATTTTCCCTCTCCCCTGGAAAAAAAAAAAAAAAAAAAAAAAAAAGGAAAAACGACTACCCTACTGCATCAAAGACAGAAATAATGGCTTGTAAGTACTTAAAAGCTTATGGATAGGAAACTTAAAAAACTGGTCAGATTCAAACCAAATCCTATCAGATTTTCTTGGTTCTCATAAACCTTTAATCAGATCCCATGGGGCATTTTTGCTAACCATAAAACATGTGATTAGAAGACACATGAACTACTGGAATTATGATGACAGCGAGATGGGCTTTGACCTTAGTCCAACTTAAGAATGGGAATTTAAGAAGCCGTTGCAGCGATAGCTGTTGGTGGCCGCCCTGGGAGGGAGCACAGCACACCACTGCTTCTGTCATGAGAAGTCAAACTAGTGACGAGACCCTCATTCACCATGTCTCAACCCTCCTAGGGGTTTTCAGAGTCCAGGCATCCTCCTTGGTGAAACTCTGGTGCATTCACCGTGGGATGCGTGTTGCAAGGCACTGGTCCCTGATAACCTACTGCTGTTCATGGGGTACGGGAACAGGACAACCCAAAAGGGAAAACAGCACAGTATTTTCAGCAGAGGACTGGGATGAACCTAATGGCAGAGGCAACATGGCACTTTTCAACCACCCTTTCTAGGAGGTGATGTCTGGCTCACAAGGGTAGATTATGGCCTGGGGTGCCTGGTAGCATCCTGCCCCATCCACACCCTGGTACTTGCTCCAATATCAGCCTAGGAACTTGACTCAGCTGCTTTCCATCTCAGGGCTTTGTTGCTTTAAAATACCAGTTTTCTGGAGCATGAATCCTCTCTTATGAGACAAGGATGTGGAGCTGAATGCAATTCAGTCAGGATCTCCATGTGATTTTGCCATATAAATAATATCTGTTGGGGCACAGTCACTGAGTCTACTACAAGAAGAGATTCTGAATTAGGCTGGAAATGGCTCCTTGGTCCCTTTATGGGGAAGACAGATATTTCGTAATCTATGTATAAAGGTCCCAGATATAGAATCATAGACTCATAGAATGGTTTGGGTTGGAAGGGACCTCAAAGCTCATCTCATTCCAACTCCCCTGCCATGGGCAGGGACACCTCCCACCAGACCAGGTTGCTCCAAGTCCCATCCAACCTGGCCTGGAACACTGCCAGGTTGGGGGCAGCCACAGCTTCTCTGGGCAACCTGGGCCAGTGTTTCAGCACCCTCACGATCAAGAATTTATTCTTAATATCTCATCTAAATCTACCCTCTTTCAGTTTAAAACTGTTACCATCAACAGCACAGAAATATGTGGTAAGTAGCATAGAAATTGCCAGGAATCTAGACATAGGCTAGCATTTCCCAGTGTTAGATGTCACTGACAAATGTGTGATTTATGTGAGAATTTGTATTTCTGTCATTCAAAATATGCTTTATTTGGAAAACACAGTGGCTAGATAGAGATAAATGGGTCTTTGTAGGACACTGCAGGTTTTCCATGGGGGTCCATGAGATGAGGGACCATTTTGAGAGTCTTTACTCTTTAGAAACTAGTTGTGAAGTCTCCATGAGGTAGCTACAACTGGAGCAGGGCAGGTTTGGGTTATAGTGGCCCAAAATCCCGCAGGTGTATCACCAAACTGCCCACTGAGCCTATTCTGAAAGGACTCTCATTGTTTTAGAAGATGCATTATTCACTCTTGAAGGGCATTACATATCTGGTTTGTCAGCTGGGAAAATTCTATTTTGGGGTCCCCACCCAATCACAGAATCACAGAATCACAGAATGTTAGGGATTGGAAGGGACCTCAAAAGAACATCTAGTCCAATCCCCCTGCCAGAGCAGGAACACCTAGGTCAGATCACACAGGAACGCATCCAGGTGGGTTTTGAATGTCTCCAGAGAAGGAGACTCCACAACCTCTCTGGGCAGCCTGTGCCAGTGCTCTGTTACCCTCACTGTGAAGAAGTTCTTCCTCACATTTATGTGGAACCTCCTATGTTCCAGCTTGCATCCCTTGTCCCTTGTCCTATCATTGGATGTCACTGAGAAGAGCCTGGCTCCATCCTCATGACACTCACCCTTTACATATTTATAAACATTAATAAGGTCACCCCTCAGTCTCCTCTTCTCCAAGCTAAAGAGACCCAGCTCCCTCAGCCTTTCCTCATAAGGGAGATGTTCCACTCCCTTCATCATCTTTGTGGCTCTACGCTGGACTCTCTCAAGCAGTTCCCTGTCCTTGTTGAACTGGGGGGCCCAGAACTGGACACAATACTCCAGATGTGGCCTCACCAAGGCAGAGTAGAGGGGGAGGAGAACCTCTCTTGACCTACTAACCACTCCCTTTCTAATGCACCCCAGGATGCCATTGGCCTTCTTGACCACAAGGGCACATTGCTGGCTCATGGTCATCCTGCTGTCCACCAGGACCCCCAGGTCCCTTTCCCCTACACTGCTTACCAGCAGGTCAGCCCCCAACCTGTACTGGCACATGGGGTTGTTCTTCCCCAGATGCAAAACTCTACACTTGCCCTCATTGAATTTCATTAAGTTTCTCCCCGCCCAACTCTCCAGCCTATCAAGGTCTCGTTGAATGGCAGCACAACCCTCTGGTGTGTCAGCCAGTCCTCCCAGTTTGGTGTCATCAGCAAACTTGCTGAGGATACATTCTGTACCCTCATCCAGGTCGTTGATGAAGATACTGAACAACAACGGTCCCAGTACCGACCCCTGAGGGACTCCACTAGTCACAGGCCTCCAACTAGACTCCGTCCCATTGACCACAACTCTCTGGCTTCTTTCTTTCAGCCAGTTCACAATCCACCTCACTACCTGATCACCAAGCCCATACTTTATCAGCTTATCTACGAGGATGCTGTGGGAGACAGTGTCAAATGCTTTACTGAAATCAAGATAAACCACATCTACCGCTCTACCGTCATCTATCCACCTAGTTATTTCCTCAATGATATGGGATGATGCCATGTGGACACTCAGCCACAGAGGAATATATGTTCCTTGCAGGCATCAAGGGTCTACAAGTCTGGGGACATGCAGCAGCTCTTGTGCACCTCTCTCTCCCATGGCAACTACTGCAGGCAGCTGTATGACTTGCATGGGAAAAGGGAGCTTTATCCTGGGTCCTCTTGCTTTGACATGAAGCTACAGAGTCCTCAGATGATGACCCTGCATGGGCACCAGAAAGCACGGGGCAATGTTGCAACCTCTGATATAAGTGGAAGGTGGCAACCAGCCTGAACTGATCACACAGGGCAGATACTGGAAGAGGAGCTGCTGGCAGATATTTCCATGAAGGACATTTTTTTTTATAATTCACTTTGTTGGTTCTGAAATTATATCATTCCTCTTACTATTAAGGCAATGTTGCATGCCCTGTCTTTTTAGCTAGGTGAATACTCAAGACTGGTATTTTAAAGGACAAATGGGTTTAGTACACACAGATCTGTACATCTGGTTGGGTAATTTCAGATTAGGGAAAACTGCTGATCTTTTAACTGATACCATTGCAATTTAAAAATTACCTCGCAAAGCACATTTATTCTTTGTATGTGTGTATGATAAAAATTCCACTTCAATAAAAAGAGACAACACAGTATCTCTGCTAGGATCCCAGCAAATAACTTGAGTCTATTACCAAAACCTAACTTTATACCATCATTTTAGTACACTGTGTTAAAATAATTTTAGATAATTCTGAGTATATATACACTACTTTACCCATCTGTGAGGACACTGCACAAATAACTTAGTTCATCAGCTTTCCAAATTCTGCAGGAACTTTCCTGAGTGTATCTGGGAGGATTATATAGGTTTATGTTACACAAGCTTCTGCAACACTCTTTACTATAAGATAAATTTCTAATTCCTAATGCTGCAATGTCCGCCGGAGGATTATTTCGTGTTAATATGATTGGATTGTATACTAGCTGGAACAACATAGAAATTATAGAAGAGCCTGATACTGTGAGTTACAAAATATGGAATTACTGTTACAAGTGAACTACTGAAAAAATACAAAGCTCTGCAAGCATCATTTAGAGCAAAGGTAAAACTGGAAGCACAAGGTTCATACCCAGGTCAAGGTCCAGGTCAAATGCTTCCCTCTATTGGATATTTGACCTTAGAAGCTAGATTTGGCCAGGCAGAAGAGGCATTGTGGCCATTGGCTGGGTGTAGCTGCCCAGAGAGATGGGAGATGCCCCATCCCTGGAAACATTCCAGGTCAGGTTGGACGGGGCTCTGAGCAACCTGATCCAGTTGAAGATGTCCCTGCTCACAGCAGGGGCACTGGACTGGGTGGCCTTTAAAGGTCCCTTCCAACCCAAACCATTTGATGATTCTGGGGGATGGACAATGTTTGGGTGCTGCTGAGACTGTTCCCATGATGGGACTCTTTGCGGTGCTGGGATAGGTTGGTGTGCAGCCTTCTTGAGACAAAAGTGGGACTGCAATTTAAAGAACAGTCCTCTGCAATGTGCCCCCCCTTTTGCATGCAAAGGGAAAATGCATTGCCCCTCACCAGTCCTTCACACCATGTGGCTCTGCTTTCAGCATGGAGGGATAGAGGGCATAAAACTAAGTGGTTTTGCAAGACCTTGTGTCAATTCTCAGCCTTTTTCCTTGCTCCCTGCCTCCCCACCCCCCAAGGGTTTGCTCTCATTTCTCTGATTTTGCAAGCAGTACTGATCTCTTTTCACCAGATAGTAAACAGCTAAGGAGACTGCAGCAGTGAGCATCGTTTTACCATATAGGTTACCAGAGCACATGCCATTCTCTGTTCAGGGTAAGTGATCACCTTCCAGTCTGGCATCACTTTGGAATGCCACAGTCAGTGGCTAGAGCAAGACGAGCTGCTAGGACGTGGTCCCTCTGCTCCAAGTGGGTAGGTTAGTGGGGAGCACCACTGCCAGCATCCTCCGTGGAGGTGCTGGGGCCAGGCTGGCGCATCACCATACAGGCACCATACTCCACGTATGTTTTGGGGGAGGGGCTGTGTCAGTGTGCCCTGTTATTCCCAATGCATGGGAAATGTGGGGGGTGCCCAGAAAATGCAGTCCAGCTGCGCAGCACCCTCCCAGGTAAGAAACAGGTCCTCCATTGGGAGCCCAAAATGAAGGCGCACAGGCATTTTCTGGGAAATCGGAGGGGAAAACCCCATCTCATTGTATTTTCATGCAGCCACCCCGCGACTGCTCACGTGGAAATGCTTAGGTCACTTGGTCTGGAGTCTTCAACTAGCAATGACTTTTAACAGGCAACATCTGACAGTACCAAAGCCCTTTGCAGCCCTGGGTGAAATTATGATAACAAGAGAAAAAAGCTATTACTGCCACCATGCTTTCATTATGCAAATGATATTAAGATAGGCTGTGCAGATCGCCTGTGGCTATGCTATAATCTCCATGCAGTGATTATAATGTGTCAAACTTAGTCATTTTGATTATGACATGTTAATTACATGCCATCCTCATGCAGACATGAATATTACTCGCAGTCAAACAAAACACAAATTGGGGGCATTGGTTGTTTTTTTGTTGTTGTTGTTTCATTTTTTGTTTGTTTGTTTGAAATTTTGTTGATTAAATGGATTAAAAGATAAAGAGATACGTAACATTTTAAACTCATTAAACACTGGCCAAGTTGTCTCTGGCTTGGGCTTTGGGTGTAGAAAGGGGCTTAAGTCACAAAACCAGTCTGCAGCGTTATTGTTATTTCTTTTGTCCCAGCAGGGGCGACTTTTTAAAAAATATGTATTTTATAAACTGGAGAGCTATGTGGGGTTGAAGAGCATTTGGTCTTTTAACTCTTTCTGGTGTTTATCAGAAGAGAGTGCAGAAAGTCAGAATATCCCCATCTCCATCATAGTGCAGCACCCATGAGTCACCCTGCTGTGGATGTTTCCCATCAACATCCCCAGCTTCAGGTACCTTAATTTCAGAGGTTGGGTTTTTTTAAAAGAAAATTAAATAATATTCCAAAGTTTTCCAAGGACAAGCTCTTTTTCCTGCTGCCGCACCCTCTTCCTATGGCAAATCCCGCTTAATCCTCCTGGAAGAATGGAAATAAGGCTTGCTGAAAGTGTTTTGCAAATTCATCAGTTTTCCTGACTTCTTTAGCCCCCCTAATATTAAAAATAAAATATTAGCATTGAAGCTAAGACTGTGTTTTAGGTAATTAAATGCTTGGAATTGCTCGTTCATTAACAGGGATCTCTCCTAGCATTGTCTCCTCTGAGTTAAAAGAAAAAAAAATAATAAAAAAAGAAAAAGAGATGATGATGATCAAACAAGAACATGCATGGTGGACCATTTGCATCTAAAATTTGCATGGCACCAGGTGGGACCAGAGTGAGATGAGGTAAGGTGCTGAAGGATATCCAAATATCAAGGGGGAAGCTGAAAATCTATAACCACTCCACCCAAATAGCAAACTCCGTCTGACTTCCTTGGAGAAAAGTCATAGCAAAACTGTCCCTCCTGCTTCCATTGCACAGGGGTTTGGGGGTACCGGCATCACCAGAGAGACCTGTTTCACTGGTGTGATGAGCACAGCAGGGCTGAGCTTGCTCTTGAGTCGACTTTTGGGCATGTGGGGTGCAGACTGAACTTTCCCATGATTGCTGATTTTCAATACCACAGTCACCACTTTGGCAACTCATAGGTGAGTTGGCTGTTTAGTTTTTAATGTGCAAAATAATTGTTAAATAAAATAAAAGGCATTCCCTTAAACATTGTGTTTTTACAGAGGGACATTTTGAGGCAAGTTTTACACAGGTTCAGCCCAGAGGGAAATTAAATTCTACATGTAAATGGGGATTACACACAAAGGAATCCATTACTTTCAATATTTCTCAGCAGGAGGGTTCAGAGTTATTTAAATAAGTTTAGATATTAAACCTAAAGTAGCCATTAAAGGAATGAAGATTTGTTTGCCTAGTTTTTATAGAAACCTTTTTTCTTTTTCCAGCTGACTGAAAAATCCATTGCTTGCATGATGGTGAATATTTTTAATGCATAAAAAAATCAAAGAACTTTCAATATAATACTTCCTTTGAATTTTTAAACACCAAATTACAGAATACTTATTATAGCAAAATGTCTTCTTTAGGAGAGACTAAACTGCAAACATCTTCCTTACTTTTTTTCCCTTTTCCATCTATTCTTTAGAAGACAGCTAATATAAACACTGACATTAAACCATATTGGCTATGTAAGGTACTTTGATTGTCATTGAGATTATTTTAAAAGTTATTTAGGTCCCCGTGTTACATCTTTGTAACTGCATGGAAAATGTTTCACCATGTTTCTCTTTGCAACATTTCTTTGGGGATTCATAAATATTGATTGTACCGTAAAAAATTGATGGAATCTTGAAACAGACTGCAGTCTTGGTAGCTGGGGAATTTACTCAATTTTTCTCAATAGCTGCAGTCTATAAAAAGAGGAGATTTT
Source organism: Podargus strigoides (assembly GCA_028020825.1). Lineage (NCBI taxonomy): Eukaryota > Metazoa > Chordata > Aves > Caprimulgiformes > Podargidae > Podargus > Podargus strigoides. Next base: position 18,846,855 of record CM051663.1, read on the forward strand.
GCAAATTGTTTCTCACCTTGTCTTTTTAGTATTTAATAGCTCTCAATTCTGTAGCCTTCTGAACCATGCACAGGGTGTGTTTTCCATCAAAACTGTATCAGGCCTATTCAAAGGGAATTAAAAGGCGAGGTGTCACCAAGGGGTTAAACTACCTTCCTGGCTAGCAAGCCTTACTTTTCTTACTGGTGGCAGTGTAGAGCCATCCTGGTGCTTGTGTTAAAACTTTCCTTAGAAAGAATTATCCTTAAATGTCAACGAGTGTATGCAGAAATGGAGGGGGAAAAAACCCAGATCTTTCTATCTCTTGGTTTTAAAAAAATATATTAAAAAAAAAAAAACCAAGAAAAAAAAAGTAATTTCCTTGGATGCCAAGGAATCCCTCAGCATCTTAGTTTTAAGAACAGGATATTCTCCTTTTGAGGTGGAGAAGTTTTAACTCCCTTCACTCGGGATTAGCCGCAAAGGCGATGTCTGTGGCAAAGCCCCAGGATGGAGCCTGCAACCAAACTCTGACCTCCCTCATCCCAAACCTTTGCACCAGATCCGGGCCATCCTTGCTGGAGTCCCCTCAGCTGATATTTGGGATATTTCCTTAAATGGTATAAAAGGGACCTGTTATTTCCCTCTCAGGCCTGTGGTGGGACTTTCTGTGCTCCTCTGCAACCCGTGAGCACAGCTGAGCTTGGAGGCAGTGGCAGCTTCTGATCAGATTGTTCTTGGCTGTGCATGTGCAACAACAGAAATTCCCTCTTCCTCAGCTGCAAATACAGTCTTCCCTTTGGATTATTAAGCTCTCCTAAGGAAAACACCAGCATACACTACTGGACAGGCAGGGCTGTGCACAGGTAGCAGTGCCTTGCTTTGCTCCTGATTTAATTAATGAGCATCCCATGAATAAACATGAATAAAAGGGGCAATGGAGGATTTCTATGATGCTGGTGAGCTTTACTTTCATTCATTCAGGCTGGGTGCCACCCTGGGATATTTTGTGAAGAGATGCCTTGTTTTGCTGGAAAGTTAGTCCAAGGCTCTGCTCCAGGGTCAGCTTTTTGCAAAGGCACCAACGAAGGGGCTCAATTGCAGGTCCAGGAGCCATCCTGCTCTCTCCTATCACTCCATTAGATCAAACCTAAAATCAATGTGAAGATCTGAAAAACAGACCACTCAAGTAGAGCAACAAACACTCAGCAGTGGACAAGAAAGGAGTGAAAATAACCAGCGCGTTGTGTTGGGAGAAATAACTTAGAAAAGCATTTCACGTGCTACCACCTCTGCCACATGCTTCCAGCACTGAGGGTCTCATGTTTAATTTGGCTCCCATACATCATCCAACACTAAGTAACTGTGCTGCTGCTAGGAGAAAGCACTTTAGTTATTCGAGAAGCCCATGATAGTCTCTTTTTAAGTAGGGATCGATAAGTCCAGAAGAAAGATCCAGAAGACATCCATCAGAGGTCCATCAAAGAAGTGCCCACAAGAAAGGTTCACAAGATTTCTACCAGGGGTCCAGCCAGGTGTCCATATAGAGTCATAGAATCCTAGAATGGTTTGGGTTGCAAGGGACCTCACAGCTCGTCTCGTTCCAAACCCCCTGCCATGGGCAGGGACACCTCCCACCAGACCAGGTTGCTCCAAGCCCCATTCAACCTGGCCTGGAACACTGCCAGCGAGGGGGCAGCCACAGCTTCCCTGGGCAACCTGGGCCAGTGTCTCAACTGCTGCCCTGGTGGTAAAGAATTCCTTTTTAATGTCTAATCTAAATCTACTTTCTTCCAGTTTAAAGCCAGAAAGTATCTGCTCAATAGCTGATGGATTTTCACGTGCCAGATTTCCACTTCACTACCTGTTATACACTGCAATGTGCATCAGATATTGAGCCAGTGCAATAATACAAACATTGTCCATCTGACAATGGATGTTCTTCCTGTTGGCTTTGAAACCCACTCACTGCAATTAGAAAGGTCTGAGGAGTATTCAGTAACCTTAGGCCAGGACAGGATCTGTAATGAAAGCAGCAATGCTATAGAGGCTGCCGTTCCTCAGGGCCTTTGCTGTCACTCTTGGGAGTGTAGCACCCATTAACATTAACATTAATGGTAGTTCAGTGTGCATACAAGCTATGGAAAAAACCTGCATAAAAGTTGGGCATGCTGCAGTAATGGGTTGTGAGGCCTGTTTTATGTACTCCATACCTTAAAGTTTTATTTTTACAAATTGCAGTAGGAAACCCAATGATTGGAACCTAACAGTGGAGATGTGCTACTGCTGACTTCAACATGAGTAAGGCTGGCAATGGGGCTGTAATTACAGGGGTTAAGCTGGGCTTGTGATGGACCACCATATGCATGTGGCCAGTATTTGCATACTTGTGCTAGGGCTTGGTGGCACACAACTGGACTGCTTTCCCCTCCACAGCTCACCTCTTCCTGGGCTGGGACTCAATGCACGTTCTTCTTGCAAAACCATATGTAGGAACATCTTCACAAGAACTTGTGTCATTGGAAGCACTCATGTTCCACTGTTGTGCTTTAAAAGGGCAAAAGCAACTGAAAGTCTGAAATTTAAAGGCCAGGAATTTGATGTAATGAAGCAGTGAAGAAACAGTGTTAGTGAAGGAAGGTGGGACAAGAGAGAGAGGCTGCTACTGCAGGGCTGTATAGTCCCCACGTTTGATGACAAGAAATATAGAGGCAAAGTTTCCTTAGGGGCAAGTGAGTAGAGCAACATACCTGTGCTGGGGAGTAGCCCTGGATTGCTCTGGTGGTCATGCTAGGTAAGAGGACAGGGAAACAGCCCTCCAAGCTGCCAGGCTAGCCGCAAGGCATGGGGCAAATGAACCAGCCCTGCCAGCCAAGACAGCCTCAACACCAAGTTCAACCACAGAGCCACTGCCCTGTGCTTTGGGGACTACATTTTTTAAATGAGGATGTTCATCCATCATTGAGTCCTGGTTTTGGCTGTGGCAGAGGCATCTGTGGTGGACAGGCACGGTCCCAAGTTCCAGATAGCCCAGGCAGGGGGTAGCCCATCAATGTGCGGGTTGGTGACTGTCTGCTGTGTGTGGGTAGCATGCAGGCAGAGGGACAAGTGACTGAAACTGTGGGTGTTCATGAGAAAACACATCAGAGAGTGTCCAATAGCAGTGCATTAACACTAGTGCTTCCTTGGCTCCAAATCTGACAGCACCCAACTTCTCAGGACCAGGTGCTTTGCCAGCAAACTGCAGGTGCAATGACCAGGTCAAATCGTGCCCAAAAGACATTCTCATCCGATAAGAAATGAAGAAGACAGTATCACAAAATGATGCAGAGCAGGGACACACAAGGAATCAGAGAACTGTGAACTGGTCACACACAGTTACCTTTAAGGATCAACACAAACTCTAGGAGAAATTGCTAAAATACCATATTATTTTTGTAACTCCTGGTTTTCTTCAGAAATATTTGTCTCCTACTCTGTCAGGGTAAAGGCTTGAGCATGGACATCCCTAAACCCTCCAGCTCCTGAGCCTGCACATGATTATGAGCCATCATATCTTTTTGGGGGGATGACATCTGTGAATGATAAACATTTTTGCTGCATCCCTTTCCAGTCATTGAATCAAGGCTGGGACTGGTGGTTTGAAAGGCTATGGTAATGTGTACTGTGTTCAGTTTTTGGCCCCTCACTACAAAAAAGACACTGAGCTGCTGAAGCATGTCCAAAGAAGGGCAACGAAGCTGTGGAAGGGTCTCGAGCAAAAGTCTTGTGAGGACCAGCTGAGGGAACTGGGGGTATTTAGTTTAGAGAAGAGAAGGCTGAGGGGAGACCTCATTGTCCTCTACAACTCCCTGAAAGAAGGGGGTAGCAAGGGGGAGATGAGTCTCTTTAACCAAGTAACAAGAGATAGGACAAGAGGTGATGGCCTCAAGCTGCACAAGGGGTGGTTTAGACTGGATATTAGGAAGAATTTCTTCACAGAACGAGTTGTCAGACATCGGAACAGGCTGCCCAGGGCAGTGGTGGAGTCCCCATCCCTGGAGGTGTTTAAGAGTCGTGTTGACATAGTGCTCAGGGATATGGTGTCATTGAGGGCTGTCAGTGTTAGGTTAATGGTTGAACTCAATGACCTTCAAGATCTTTTCCAACCTAGGTGTTTCTGTGATAACACGCAAGGCCAGTCTTGCACAGATCCAGCCGTGGTTCCCAGCCATTCTTTTCATTGCCACCAAATCAGGACAATCTGATGGCATAACTTAGCAAAGCTTCCTCTGGTTTGAATTTGGGTAATTGTTCCTTCTTCAGTTCCTTCTTCAGTTACTGCAGTGAAGAGTGGGGTTTTTATTTTCTTCAAGACCCAAATCTCTGTTTAGGGACTGAATTGCATCCTGATTTAATTTTTTCCTAGAGACAGCAGAAATGTGTTCCTCAAAAAACACTTGGATTTTCTTTGTCCAATCTACCAGTCACTGCTGATGCTACATGATTTTGTCAGCTTTCCTCAGGCTGCTTTACCCAAGTAAAACAGCTCCAACGTTTATATATTGCCTGCCAAGACCCAGACTGAGTTTTCTCATTACTTAGTCTCCTCTTGCTGCACTTTCTTGAAAGAGAAATGGAGAAGATAAGGAAAGCCCATCTTTTACAGTGAAACAGGTTATGGCAGATGTGGTTTGAGCTTGGGGAGACAGCAGCCACGCCACTGAGATCAGTGAAAAATTAATTTTCTTGACCACTGCAGAACTTCAGATAATCTTAACTGGTAGTGAAGCTTCACATGTTGTCTGAGGAACTGGTAAGCAGGCTGACATAGAAGAGCCTGAAGGGTAAGAAATACTTGGTTGCTATTTAGCCTGAATTTCTCTGGATTTAAAATTATTCTGAAAGTCCAGATATTTTGGATTTTTTGGCATTGCTCCATGGAAAACGAGGCCCTGAACTCCCAGACTTCAGCATGAAAAAGTCATACTGCTAAAACAACTGCAAGATTATGGGAATCACAGGAGTGATGCTGTTATTGGGTCAGCTCACCTGAATGTAGCAGATGGAGAGATGGGAAAGAAATCCACAAGAACATGGGAATTAGAGGAGGAAATGATTTATTGCAGGTCCTATAGGAATCCCCCTCAAGTATAGTTTAAACAATTTTATTCTGGGGAATGGGAACATCCCAGCAACTTGTGAAGGCACTAATGCAACGTGAAACATGAAGAGTGAAGTGCAGGTGTGATAGTCCCCAGAGCAGAACCCAAGTTCGGTGCTCCAGCCTTCCCATCCAGACACCAGTCTCCTCCCAACCACTTGTCAAAGCTCAGACCTTTGCTTCCCTCTCTCTTCTGATGGGATTGGAGAAAAGATGGTCTTTTTTGCATGTCCGAGCAGTGCGCTTTGATCCCTCAGTGTATGATGATAGGCAAACGGATGGTCTCTCTCTCCATCGGCTTCCCTGCCTCCCAAGCTCAGTGGACAGCCCTCAACATTTAACATTATGCTAATCCCTGCCTTGCTTGGAACCTGGCCAGTTTGTTTTCATGCTACGCTGCTCATTTCCACCTTCTAACACAGTTTTAAAGTTGCATTAAATACAGAATGGATGTAAAAGTCAAATTAATTACTGGACACTCCATGCTGCTTAATTTTAAGGCTCCCATTCCACCACTATTTCTTGTAAGCACAACAAGCTGTGTAGTGCCAGGATGGCTGTATTGCTCTTAAACATGTTGATTAGAGACAAATATAAAATGGGGATAAGTGTTGGAGCATTGATTTGTAATATTGTTTGGAGCCATTATTTGCACTCTCCCGTTTCCTTCCACAAGTTACATAAAGATCTGCAACCTTAGGTAGCACACAGAAACTGAGCCTCTCCATTTATTACCCCAGAAAGGGGACCTCTGCAAGCTGAGTTTGCCACCACAGCAGAGTCTGTACCGCTGCTTTAGCCCATCCACATCATTTTATATCTCATCTGACAATCAGAAGGAAAGACTAATTTTTAAAGAGTGAAATGGTTTATGTGATGTTCTTCATCTAAAATCTTTCAGGCAGACCCTGATAAATTCTTTCCTTTGGGGGAGACAGTTCAAAGCATGGAAGAAGACATGCTAAATATATGCACCTCTATGCTTGTTAAGAGGCAAGAAAAAAAAGTTTTGGGTACAGGTGATGAGATTCAAAACACAATTTACATTAAACTTAGGGGTTTCTCTGATTGCTGTGTTGGGATGAACTATATTATTCAAGCTCCTTTAGAGAGAAAGATGTTCTAATTTATTTTTGTCAAGAACTTGTGGCACTTTAAAATAATCTTTTTTCTTTATGTGTTTAATCACTACAAAATTCCAGTATTGTATCTTTACAGGTAGACAGATGCCCAAATTTGCTGAAAAGATGGGTTTGTTTCACTACATGTATAATTTTCAAGGATGGATGTATCTTTCTGGTGGGAAAATTGTCATAGATAACATTGCATGCCAAGTCATAGCCTTTTTCCTTCCACTCATCTCAGATCTGTAGCTAAAACCTGTTCTACAGGGACACCCTCCCTTCTCTTACAGAGCACCTTGGTTTTTGCATTTTCTATTTGAGTTAATTTAACTCTTGCACTCCTATTTGTGAATTCTATTTTAATTTTTTTTTTTAATATTGCTGGGTTTGTGCCCCTGCTGGGTGCTGAGGGTCTTTCTGCAGACCCTGATGCCCATAGATGACAGCTGCAAAAGGCCTGTCTTCTGCACATAGATATTTTTCTGTTTCCCTGGGCTTTTCCTGCTTTACCGGGTGTGGAGGGACTGATCTTGCACTCGAACCCTCCTGTGAATGAGAAGCAGAGGGATAATCTCAATACATCCTCTCTTACGAACACTGGGCAGGGGGAGAATGCTTCAGTATTTCAAATGAATCTGGCAGCAGAGCAGTCAACCAGGGCCTCTGAAACCAATGCAAGTTTATTTTTGTTATCACATTATTATTTTATTATTTTTAAAAATGTATAATTTATTTTTGTTATCCTTGGAAGAAGGGAAAGGATAGAGGCTTTAAATTCTGATGGTAAAAATAGATGAAGCAATGGCACAGAAGGGGTTACAACTGCACAGCCATTCTTCACAGTGCAACTTCTTCCAGGACCCACAGAAAAACTTATTAAGCATCTGCCTGTCACCTCTCCTTAATAAATAAGAATCTCTTTTCAGCCTCTTTGTCTCCTTCACCTCTGGGGCCGGCGTCCTGTAAACACACTGCCAATTAAACCTCACGTCTAGCAAGGCCACAACTAATGAAAAGCAATAGAGAATTCACTGCCTTTTAATGAGGAAAACATTGCTTTTTACAGGGAACAATTTATTGGGCCAATTCCCCCCGTCCATCACCCTGGGGAACTGCTGCCTTTTTTACCCCCTGTTTGTTACTTTGTCAAGTGCGTGTAAAATTGCACGCTGAACACAGAGGTGAAGGCTCTGACTCAATTTATGGCGTGACATCTCTGATCTTACTCCCTGGATCAGTAAGTGATCCTGGCAATGATATGCATGGAAATTAATTACTGTGCCTGCCAGCAATACAGCAGGCCCCTGCCGTTGATAATAGATCAGTTTGCAGGAGTTTGTTAAGAGGGGCGGTCGTGTCTGCTTCTGTTTGCTCACATGCAGACAATGTCAGTTAAGTGCAAACCACCAACATCATCGTGATGCGCAGCCGTGGGAGGGGAGAGAGCTCTTGCAAGCGAGTACAAGAGCTGCCAGAGTACCCTTGGAAAAGACAAAACAGAAAAATGAGAGGAATGCAGTGATTTTTAATTTGGGTTTTTTTTTTTAAGAGCCAGAAGGCAGTGTTACACTGTAAGAGAAGCATATTATTTAAGCAAGGGAAACTTTTACCAAGCCTAGACTATTAACGTGATGTATGTTTGAATGAAAAATGGATGCAGAGGTCAAATTGCAAATAAAAAAGTCTGGGAATAAATTCTGGATACATACCTCCAGGATCATATCATCTACAGGTATAATATGGGTTAGCTCTGTTAGCTTTACAGCCCTTTTTTTCCTGGCCTTTGCAGTTTAAAATGCATTCCTAAGCTCTTGGCTATGGTATTTTGTCTGTTTCCCAAGCAGCACGTTTTTTTGCTGGTGGATGCAGTAAGTTTTACTCAGATTAACTCATCTGTGGTTCAGAACATAAAGGGATGCTTGGCACATCTAGGGGATGGCCAGGATGTGTCAGCCTGCTGAGCTACTTTTGGGGAGATAAGGGAATTGCCCCAGAGCAACTGAAGGAAACCCCTCGTCATTGAACTCTTGGACAGTGCAGTCCATGAGCATCCTTGCATCCCCTCCCAGGTCACCCCTCCATATGGTGAGTGGTGAAACCAGCCCCTTGCTTGGGGGGGGTGGATGGATGGTGAGCAAGGGTTCCCTGTTCCATCACACCTCTGCTGCCCATGGCACTGCCATTTTCTGCACTGTGGAGACCCAGCGGGTTAGCAGGATGCCAGGAAAGCCAGCTCTGTCAACCTCTTGGTTGTCTTATCTTTAGTACTGCAGTGGCCACTGCTTCACCAGCCTGCTTTAGTTTTTTTTATTTCCTTGTAACCAGTTACCTTCAGACATTCTAACATTCAGAAAATGTTAGGATTTCCTTTATTTCTCACCACTTCCTTCACATTTTTGTACACTTTGGGGCCCATGAGGGCTCCATGTTGTTTTTGAGTCCAGACAAATAAGTCATGATACCCAGCTCAAACTCCAGCTCTGGGGTACCACAGCAAAGAGGAGTAATGACACACTTGGTCTAAACATGGGAGGATTACCCCAGAAAGTAAATGTTCCCAAAAGAACAGAGGACCACAGCTCCAGCCTGTGACTTCAGGGTCCCTACTCACAACCCAGGATATCTCCTAGTCATAGTATTTATTTTTTTTCTTGAATACTTCCTATGGGCACTGTTTTCCACCTCACCCTCTTTGAAACAGCCAAAAGAGTCTTTTGTGACAAGACAGGCACTTTAAAAATGTGTTTGTAAAGAAAGTGGAAAACCAACAGAAGTGGGTAAAAATGAATATCGCAGAAAATGAGGTAGATGGAGAGGAAACAGGGATACCCTTTAGCGGGCTTTCAATGCCTTGAGTGACAGCAGTGTTTGTTGCTTCCATATCCCCACAGTTCTCCTGTTGTGATCCTCAAGCCGCCGCCACTTTGCATTTGGTAGGGGAACTTTTCAGAAAACAGTGAGTGAATAAAAGAATAAATCACGGTTTTGGATTTACCTAGGTATCTTCTTTGACCCAGTTTTCATATGCATCAAAGAGCAAAATTTGGCTCTTCCTATTTACCCCGTTAGTGAAATATAGAAACTGCCTCATATATATGAAAAGCCCAAGATTATTTCAAAGCTTTGGAAAAAAAAAAGGAGGGGAGGGAGAGCTGTGAAAGATCATTTCTTTCCTAATGCAACTGTTAGATTTGGCTGCTTTAGCAATTAAACTTTTCCTTTATTTGTTACCCCTACAGACCCCTGGTTAGAATAGGATCCTGAAGTTGAGTCCGCCAGAGCATTGGGCTTACATGATTCAATTAACCTTTAAGGTAGCTCTGGAAGTTGGTACTCTAGGAGATCCTTTTGTTAATTGGCAGCCTGACACAGACAATTAAGTTTGATCAGATGAAGAGGGCATCAGGGACATCATTAGCATACTGTACTGAAGACTACGTGGTGTGTAAAAGTTGTTTAATTTCTGCCAAGGAAGAAAGCGGGGGGCTGGGGGAGCCCTCCTTGCACATGCAGCATTTTGCTTATTAAATATTTCATTTCCCTTGCCATAAGATGTGAATGTTCCCATTTTTTACCCCTCCTTTTTGGTTTCTTCCCACTGCAGTGAAATCCACTGAACGATCGTTCCTCTCTTATTAAAACTTCTGCATTTCACTTGAGGTATTGCACTTAAAAGAAATAAAATCAACCAACCAAAATACCAACAAAACAGAGACCAACAGAGAGATTTTCTTCAGAAATGGTCACAAAGCCGATGATGAATGGAGTAGGAGTAGGGCACGGCTCAGCAGTTAAAGCCAGAGCCAGTCTGGGTGGGCTTTCAGTGTGTCCTTTGATCAGCAGGGAGCTACACAAAAATATACCTGTGGCTCTCACACACAATAGGTCTTATAATAGAGGTGCCTGTATGGCTCTGGGTTGTAGGGGGGAGATGCTGAAGATGAGGGTGAGACATACTGCATGGCCATGCACATCTTTGCAGAGTGAAGAAGAGCAGATGCAGGAGCCCACCAACAAGGTGCTTCCCCTGTACTGGTGTTGTGAGCTTGGGTTTGTGTTTGAGAGGTGTTTTCTCTGAGTTTCTCTTGCCTGGTAGTAGCAACAGTCACACTGTTGAGACTTTAGGAATGTACTTTGTGTTTTCAGGCACCATTTCACGGCAAAACAGAGGTGAGCCAAGTTACAGTCATCTGCCAGTTTTATCTGACACTACCCTGTTAGTGAATAGGAGACATCTTGGATTCAGATCCTCTTGGTAAATGAGTAGTGCTTTGCTTTTCCAGCTTCCCATATATAACACAGATAGCAGCCCAACTGAGACCGTCTGCACAGCTGCTGACCAAAGACAAACATCTGTGCAGGGCTGAGCATCCTGCTGCGGGGAGGATCTTGCTGTTGATCTGACTGCCACGACTCCACTCCTCACCAAGGTTTGCAGCCACAGCATCCAGGTGAGTTCAATCCATCATCACAAGAAGAAGCATCTTTTGCAGCTAAACTCAATGCATGAGCTAGGCATCAGCCCTGTCTCATTTTTCATGGCTTTTGGAGAACCTCATGAGACTGTTGTCCCTCCCCAGCTCTCCCATGTCCATCCTACATGCCTCAGCTGACTGCTGAGCCAAATGCAGCTCAGAAAGAAATTCCCCAAGCCAAAACAGGACTACAGGGCAACAGACAAAATCAAACCACATTTCCTCAAATATGGAGCATTTCTCCCACCTCTGCCCACTTTTGCAGGTAACATCTTAGGGAGAATTAGCTGCAGGAGAGACCCATGCAGAAGCACATTTGCAGCAGATATACAATTCCTTGCTCCCACCTACTGCTATGCTGTCTTGTTTGCTCACTCCCCTTCCTCCAGCCCTTTTTCTGGGAACAAGAGAGAAGCCACCTGGAAAGGAAACGAGGCACGTAAAGGCTCGTAGGCCCATGGTATCAGGATTTTCCATCTTTGTATCACATAGGCAGACTCTCTGTTTTCTCATTAGCCTTACACAATTGCTTCAGCAATTATGATATATATTGCATAATTCTTATAGCATTAGCCTTGCTACATAAGTCTTTAATATGCTAAGTTAGTGATAGAAGCAAATGTAGACTCTTGTGTTATGTGATGCTAATAATATCTATGAGATTTTAGTCCTAGTCCAGCGAGACGTTTTTAGCCCTCTACTGCCATAGCATCGTGTAATGGAAAATTAATGGGAAGTTGCAAGTGCAGAATGAGCATGTTTTGCTGTCTCGCTGACTGTATGTTTTGCTGGTAAGGGTGTAGTGCAAGAACAAAAGAGCACAGACTAAAGATGAGTCCAGACCACTGTCCAACAGTGACCAACACTCAGTGCCTTAGGGAGGATATAGGAACAGGGTAAACAAGCAGCGATTACTCCCCAGGATACTCCCCCAGCCTCCAAAACCTTTTGGCTCTGCATCCTCCCTTGCTATAGGTCCAGCCTTTGCATTCAATAGATCTCAATGTATTTTTCTTCTATAATCTTTTCTGGGCTCTTTTGAACTCACATAAACTTCTATTTCAATGCCTCAGCTGGTAAATAACAAAAGCAGGTAGTAAGTGTCCATAGCCCTCCCATGGCAACTTGTAGGTGGCTTTAAGATGGTGATAAGCGTTAAATAAGTAAGAATGCTGAGGTTTTTGGTGTACTCATAAATCTGTGGTAATAAAACCCATTACTTTAGGCACTTGGTGAAAGACCCAAGGCACTTTGTGGAAGACTTCAGGGCAACACTGAGCTTGGTGAGACTGAGTCGCTCTCTCTAGGTGTCTTTCTGTCAAGGAGAGATGGAGCTCGGGCAGCCACGCTCCAAAGCGAATTGTCTCCTGTAAGCACCTCCTTTTAGGTGGGATGAATCCAGGCAAGTATGTTTCCTACGTGGTGGCCAAGTTAGCCATGTGCAGATGGGCTCAATCTGTCCATTTTCCTTCCTGGAAGTCAAGGATTCCCCTTTATGCTCTGCCATGTTTTCCACTTCCTCTTCCTATGGAGACCTCCCCTCAAAACGGGAAATGCAAGATTTTCAGTTGACCAAACTCTAAGCAGGGAAGCAAGCAAAGATGAAAGCCTCCTTGGTCTGGCATGGTCCTCATGTAAGGACCAAGGTCTGGGGAGAACCAGGCAAATGGCAAAACTTCCAGCCCCTTACTCCAGGCATCCCTCACCTCAATGTTGGAGAGGTTTTCTTAGGTACTCAGTGATATGGTAGGAAACACAGCAGAGTAAACTTTACTGAGAAAGACACATAAACCATTAAAAATCTATGCAGTTTTGGTAGATTCGGGATGAAGAAAGAAAGAAATTTCATAACATTGCTGAGCATTTATTTGGATGTCATAGAGATATTGAGAAAAAGCATTTCACCAAAAAGTGATGGTGAAAATTTTTGAAAGCCAAAATCTGTGACTCTGCAGGTCTTTACAGAGAGAGAAGGGAGAGGCAAGGAAAGGAACAGAAATGGCTGTAAGTCGTGAGCTTTTACCAATGGACGTGAGTCTTCAGCTCACTAATACCAGTGGGAGGGAATGTCAGAACATAAATGGTGGAAAAAACACTTCTGCCAAGAGATGGAAACTGTGCCCAGTTCCTCTCCAAAAGTCACCTCTGGAGTGAGACTTTGCTGCTGCCCTGTGTGAGTCACAGGCAAGTCCTGATGCAAACTCAAATGGATGTTTTCATGTGCAGTCTCCCAAACTAGGAGCATAAGAAAAGGGGAAAATGGGATTTGTAAAGGAAAAAACTGCATCAAAGGCAAGTCACTCCTTAGTGGGCTGTGCTGGCCATAGGACATCATTTCTGCAAGTCCGCTAGCAGGCGTGCCCCTTGCACCAGGACTGAGGTTGGCTTGATTCTGCACAGCTGCAGCAAAGGATGATTTGAACCGTAAAGGAATAATGCTTGAGATGTATTGGCTGTACAGTTTCATTAAGATGACATAACATCTTGGATAGATTATAATTTTATAATACCTTTGCATGCCACTGCTATTACTACTATGCTGTTTTATGACAATGTTAATATACAGATGTTGCTTTAATCTGTTTTTTAATTTACCTTGTATATCCCCTACGTACATTTTGTTGTAAGGTAGTTTATTTTGTAGCAGCTCATTTATTTTAAAAGTTTGAGGGTTTTTTATGTTACTCCTAGCATGCTAATGACATTTATACATGTGTTCTCTTTAATCTCTCCCCTAGTTACCTAGTACAGAGCACAGATATTATCATTTCTCTGATTTTTCTAAATGCTGAAAATTGTTTCATTAGGGGTTTTATTTTAATGTTTAATTTTTTATTTTGATGTTTACTAAGTACAGCTCTGCAGTACTGTAGTCTGCTGTGATATGCCTTCCTTGTGTTTTCACCGAGACTTTCACTATGTGATAAGTGCTATTACTGCAGGTTTGGGCATGTTGCCCTCCATCTGAGCATTTGATACTCCCTAGGAAGCTCTTGAGAAAAGGTGTTTTGGGGGGCCATGCACTCCTTCAAGCTAGGAGCAAGACAAAGAGCACAGCAAACCTGAACAGGACCTGGTTTTTTAAAAAATTCTGATTCCTCTAACAAGCCAAACCTAAGCCCAAAGACAAGGATGTTCCCATACTTGGCTGTAGGTACTATCAGCAGACCGAAGAGCGAATTGTCCCAGCTGGGTTAAGGTTGAGCAGGACTTTGTATCTAGGGTTGTAGCAGTAGAGAAAGTAGGTTAAATTTGGGAATAAGGATTCAACAACTGGAGGCTTGCACAAAAAGAGGAAGAGGCACATCTTGGATTTCTGGACTCGGCTGAATAACTGCTCCAGATTGTCGGTGTGCATTTAGTTGCAATGGTGATGTGAAGTCCCATTTCAGAAGGGGCTTTGTGCACTGCAAAGAGATGCTATGGAGGGGATGCGCTTGTTGGAGGGAGAAGACAGAGACAACAGCATGTTCCTGAGCAGCTTCCCATGCTGGACTTCTCAAATTATGTCTAATTAAGTCTGTTGCCCAGAATGTCATCAAATTAGCAAGTGAACAAATTGCACTGACTTTGGCGGGACAACTCCTTCACGTTATCCTGCCCCACAGCATGACCACTCTGTCTACAGCTCTTCCTCACTGAATTCCTTGCGAAACCCCTCCCAAAACAAAGCAAAATGAGCATCTGCCCCTCTCTGCAAGCTGTGACTGCACTGCCCCTCTGTAATATCCTGCCAGAGCTCTCCAGCCTCCTTGGGGAGACCTCCTTGCTTCCCCTAAAAAATTAACATTGGGAGAGGACTGAATATTTTTCCCATGACTTGGTGGGATGGAGCTTGAGAAATACTGCTGTGGATGGTTTCATGTTGCCAAAATGTACTTGCTATTTGATGATGTAGGCTTCCGAAGGCCTGCTGTTCCCAATTGTCCATTGCATATTAAGGATGGTTATAGCCAAGAAGATTTTTCTATTTATTTACTCCCTTTTCACTGTGACTTTATTATGCATGAGCAGCTTGACTGTGATACTTCTTTTGTTTTACATTTTGCATTCATTAAAAACCAGTCATCTGCATATTTTGTGAACCCTCAGGGGTCTCTTCTCCCCTTGATGCATGTGTGCCAGTCCCATTAGCATGGATGGGAATTAGGAACTCATACTGAAGGAAAAGCACAGGCACCCCTCCCCCTGTTTCTCCCCATACCACTCAACTAGGGTATTTAAAAAAAAAAAAAATAATCATTATTGACGATATTCACTTTGGGATAAAAATAAAAAAATAAAAAAAGGAAGGAAGGAAGGAAGGAAGGAAGGAAGGAAGGAAGGAAGGAAGGAAGGAAGGAAGGAAGGAAGGAAGGAAGGAAGGAAGGAAGGAAGGAAGGAAGGAAGGGAGGAAGGAAGGAAGGAAGGAAGGAAGGGAGGAAGGAAGGAAGGGAGGAAGGAAGGGAGGAAGGAAGGAAGGGAGGAAGGGAGGAAGGAAGGAAGGAAGGAAGGAAGGAAGGAAGGAAGGAAGGAAGGAAGGAAGGAAGGAAGGAAGGAAGGAAGGAAGGAAGGAAGGAAGGAAGGAAGGAAGGAAGGAAGGAAGGAAGGAAGGAAGGAAGGAAGGAAGGAAGGAAGGAAGGAAGGAAGGAAGGAAGGAAAACTTGACCATGTACCTCAGGATATTCTTCTTATAGCTCAGAGCTTAGAGGCCACATAGACAGAGAGTGTAAGTCATTTTAGCATCACTGAGCCATTATGGCTGTGTCTTTAGAGTAAGTAAAGTGAGCCAGACTTGCTCACCAGCACACAGAGAAAGAGGTGCAGTATGGCATGTGTTCACACCAGTGACTTCTTCCTTCTCCAGTCTTCTAACACAAAAGTGAGGTGTGTACTTTCTGGCTGTATTTTGGTTACTAAAAGTCACTAATAAGGGTTGATCCCATTTCTATCACCCCCAAAATTGCTGCAGGCTGCACTGTGGTCCTCAGCGGCCTCCTGATGATGCTAAGGATGTGCATGAAGAAGTCACAGTGGTTTCCCAAAAGCAGGCACTGGGAGATCTTGTGGGGTCCTTGCTGACTCCCCCAAGGCTGGTTCTTGCCATATCACCAAGCTGAGGGATTACAGCACCCAGTGATGCTCCTATGGTGGATGGTGGGGGCTGGTCCTGCCATTATCCTTGAACAGTTTGAAGGGGACCGCCATCCTCCCTCCCCTGCTCCTGCTGAGCAAGGGTTCAGACTCTATATTTTTGCTCCCTGCCAACAAAGAAGTGATTTAATTTTTTTTTTTTCCTATTTCTGTTAAAACTACTGGTGCATGGTGGCCTCTGGAACAGGGATTCCCTATTCTCTCTGCTTCATCTCTGAAGATTTGAGCAATTGTGTTTTTCCACCCAAACAGAAGTTTTGTATGAAACCTCCCCTGCTCCTCTGTGTTTCAAGTTTACCAGCTCCCCCTTTCACCAGTGTGTGCATGGGAAGACTCACACAGAGATATGAATTTATTTTCTGCATTGTTAAAGCTTCAGCATTGCCCTCAAATCATCCTGACACAAAGGCAATGCAGCTCGGTTCACCAACCAGCACATTTTGCCCTGAGCAAAGACACTTTCCCATGCATGGAATGATCTCCCACTGTTTCGCATAAGAGCACTGGGCTGGCTGGAGAAATGGAATCAAAAGCTTTCCAAGACAACAACCCACCTGAAACAACTTGAAATAAATAAGGACTTGGGCTGTGGCTGGACAGTGCTGGTTGAAGGCAGGAGGGATTAGAGAATAACCCCATTTTGTTGATGCCGCCATGGCTGGAGCATCCTGTGCTACCCTGAGCATCCACCTTGTCTTAGCAGCATGCTGTTTGCTATGAGGACCAGGTGTCTCTGCCAGCATGTCTACATACTTGTCCATGAGTTGTGCATCATGGATACCAGCAGGTTTAGGCACAACGGGTGCTTTAGCAATGCAACCATATAGACAGAGCTTGTCATCTTGTCTGGCCAATGGTGGGTGGAGGGGGAAGGAGAAATGGGTTTGGACAGTGAGGCATTCCATGCAGCTTGGCTTCCTGGCTGTTCAGCCTCTGTTTGCAGTCCAGATGCTCTCTCCAAATTAAAGTGCCAGTTCAAGTGTTAGAGTAGGTGTTTGACCAGAGAAGCCTGATTGCCAAATGTTTCTCAGCTATCCATCTCTCCACTTTCTTCCTGCATATTCACAAGTAGAGCGATTACTTAGCAGGGACTCAAAGAAAAAGGGGATAATTTTCCAGGGTAAAAGATGTCACTCAGCACTTGTTCAGGACCTGTCTCATAATTCAGGCTGCTTGGAGACCGCCTACAAGTAGTGGAACAAAATAACAGCCTCCCAGTTCCTGTTTTACTCACTCCTTTGGCCTATTGATGTCCATTTACTGGCCAACTGTTTTATCAGCTGAAGCCTGGAACAAATAAACATTAGCATAATAATGACAAGTTAGGAAGCCATAAGCTGTCTTTAGGTCAGTGCCCAGTTCTGGAGCCTGGAGACTTCTGGCTTTCTTTGCATTAAGGTATGGACAATTACTGCCTGTCTACTTTGCACATCTTACCAGTGTGGGATCTGTATTCATACCTTGACTTATTGCAGCACAGCTGGTTACTCATAGCCTGTATCTACTCCTGGATAACGTCGCTTAAGCACCTTCCATTTGATGTCTGGTCCATGTGCCTTTTTCACTTAGGTTCAGAGTTTCTGGTTATATCTCACTGTAATTGCACCTCAGCTCTGAATGACAACTCCATTTCAGAATCAAGTCAGAAAACTCAGATCCAGCACCACTGGCTCCCTCTTACTCCACTAAAATAAAAAAAAAGCAAAAACAAACGGGATGGGACATTATTTTACTGGAGCAGCATCAGCATCTCCATTTGTGAATCAGTTTGTTAAGAGAACAAGGCTCCATTTAGCTAAAAGGTGCTAGCTAAATTGCATGACTGGCCTTCACATCTACAGTCCTCTGTGTACCAGCTTTAACCCAGCAGTCTGCAAGAGTAAATCATTAATGGTCCCATAAGAAGGGAAAGCTAGTTCACAACAGGAGTTTGAAATGGGGAAAGGAGATGGGCAGAAGAACAGACTTTCCATTCCCAAAATAAAGCATCACAGTCATCTTGAATACACGAAGAGTACACAGAAGGCCGGAGGCTTTCCCTTTGTTAAATATTTACCATGCAAGTATTATTTCACAGAACATTTCTAGGACTTTATCTAAGCAGGATAGAGTAAGTGAAACATTTGGATGGGTCAATAGGACTATTTCCCAGAGTGGCTTGTTCTTAAATGGGAATCAAAAGCCAATCAGAGAGACCTCTGTAATGTTTGACTACTAAAAGCATTGCTCACAAAAGTGCAGCACTGTGCTGGCTCCAGGAGACGACCAAACAGCTTGTCTCACTGACATCACCGCGGCAGGGCTTCCTCTTCATTACCGAATACTCCTGGATGTGAGCAGGGCAAGGGGATGAGCTCCTGTTGGCTTGGTAGAAACCTGAGCGTGCAGAGGAAGGGATCAATGAGGATGTGCACAGTGTTCCCCTGAAATCACATTTACTGCTCGTAGAAATGACCTGTGTATGGAATAGGTTTAACCCACCACAGGTCCTATCATCCTCCTTGCAAAAAACATGGCTCAGGTCCAGCAACACCTGGATGACATTTTAACCTGCTCCCAAGCACTTCAGACTTGACTCATGAATTAATATAATTAAATTACAAATAACTCAGAGCCAACTAAGTATGCAAAGCCACCAGGAACAGGCAGAAGATTGTCTTACTAATACTTGTGAGGGCACTGCAGAAATTGCCACTTTGTAGATGCAAAAACAAAGTAAAGACATCATTCTGTGAAATTAAAATAAAAAAGGGGAAAACATGGTTATTCTAGGTTTCACCTAAAAATAGATGAGGTTTCCTTTTCTCCCCAGATATTTTTGAGGAAATTTTTACAGGATTAACTGCAAGGTAAATTAACACCACAGCAGAGAGGTACGGAAACTCACAGGTCAATGGGTCTGAGTCCACCTTTCATCTTTAAAATGTCAATGTATATTAAAGTTAATTCAGTATATGTGGTGTTTCCTCTGAACTTTTTCCCACCTCCCCAAAACGTCCAATTTCTGTGCAACCTGAGCTAAATACAGTTGCTCTCTGCAAATTACCTCCTTTCCATGAGCTCATCTATTTCCCCATGAGCTCAGGCAGACTTTGAATATCCAGTGTGATTTAAGGAAGCCAGGCGTGACAAATAAGGACAAGTTGGATTTTTTGAGGTTTTTTTTTTTTTTTTTTAATTTATAAAGTGCAAAACACATAGGCAGCTAATTCTGATTCACAAATACACTGGAGAAACTTGTAACCTAGGAACGCTTTGTAAGTGGGAAGAAGAGCACAAAATTTGTCATGCCTGAGGAACCACTCAGCTCCTTTGCACTTCCAAAATTTACATCACGCTGGGCAGGTATGCGATACAGCCCAAGTTCAGGGAATCCAGCCCTTGCTGGGGAATTGCTGCACTGCTACCTACCACTTTGACTGAAGTCACTTCAGTTGTCTGAGTAGCATCCAAAAATTGAAAATGCCATGAAGCTTTTTTTGAGATCTGTCTCCATTCAGTGAATTTTGAAAACCAGTCCCTCATCTTGTATGAAATATTGTTGGCGTTTATATCCTATATGAACATCAGGCAAGCTGCGCAAGTTCCATGTTGCTATAAGCAACGTTTGATGAAAGATTTCCATTTTTATTTGTGATTTCTTGGGTTTAACTTAACCTAGTTCTCGAGCAGCAGGACTTCTGAAACCTTTTTTCCCAAAATTTACTTTCCTAATGTTTCTCTTCTCTGTCTAACAGTAAGTTGAGCTCATCTTGGGCCTTTCTTCCAGGAGAACAAGAACATAATTTGGTGCCGCCCTTTTTTTTTGAATGGCTATATTTTTATTTTTTTTTCCCCCAGCAAGTTTACAAGAACTTATTTGACATATTTGATATATTTGTGATTGTTACCCTTTTGTCATATTTGGTTGAAAGAGTTTAACAGCTTCAGAAATTATCAGCCTCATTTCCTTAAACAGCATAGTTAAAAATATTACCATGAAAGCATGGCATATTTTTCCTTTAACCTGGTGGCAGGTAATGATTGGCAAAGATACAGTCTAATCTCTGTTCTTCTATATTTCTCCTGATATTTTATCTTCACTTTTGTTTTCTCTTTAGCCGTTTGTATTTCTGACTACCTTTCTCTTCACAACAGGCAACAGCAAGTGCAGTACCAGGCAAGAGAAGAATCTGGTGACCCTTTTCATTTGGTCCTTGGAATGCCTCTCAGTTTGCTGCTATCTGCAAAATTAAGACTTACACTGTTTTTCATAATACAAGAATGGCCATATTGGCTCAGACCAAGGCTGGGCTAGCTGAGGATCCAGTCCCCAATCAGATCTTGTTCTGAGATACATCAGAAAAGAAATTATATTTATTGGGTTGAATCTATTAATGTTTTGTGATGTTTTTAGCCTGGATTCTTGAAGAAATGAGACACTTCTGCAAATGGACCATTCATCCTGCCGTAATAGCTTTTGGATCTGTTTCTTACCTTTGACCACTGGCTTCTACAAGTTTTGTTAAAATATTCAGGTAGAGCTGAAAATGCTCCAAAGAATCTGTGCAGAAGAACAAAATTAGAAATATCTTAATCCCAGGAAATGGGATTCCAGAAACAGGTTTCCAGGCTGCTTATCTGCTGTACAACTGTTTAATGAGTTTTGTACAGAAAAGACAAATTTTTGCTAACCTGTCATTCTGATGTGCCTCTGCAATTACCTCCATCAACCCGTCAGGCAGTCTCAACAAAGAGCAGAGGGATTTTTTTGGAGTGCTGTTTCTATAAAATCACATGTTGAACTAACACATCTCCTTACTTGGCTGATTTTTCACTATCCACATTCCTGGTTGTCCAAACACAAATATCCTACTGTCCACTAGATAAATGACAAATATCTGCTTTCTAAATTTTCAGCAGAGGGCTTCAGAAAAGACTTTCATTTCTGAGAGCCGTGTTGAGGGACCTGTGGAGCTGATGGAATGACAGAGGGCAGTGATTTTAGGGAAGCATATGCATAACTGGGGGCTGGTTTCGTGTCTGTGCAGCTGGCAGCTCGTGCTGTTAGTAATGAAAGAAGATCAAAATGTAGGGGACAAGGACAGTTAAGGAGGAGGTCCCCACCACTGCTGGCATTCACTCTCATTTATCTTACAGGATACAGTGATTTGGCCTTTGATACCAGCTTTTACTACATGACAAAAGAGGCTGAGGATGAGAGGAAGAGTGTATCCAAGTGGCACACATGCTCTACAGTCCAACCAGCAGCAAAACTCTGTGATGCGCAGAGAGGTGGGTCTCAATACCCATACCCTTTGCTTGCAATCTATGTCAAGTGCCCTTTGAGCCCCCACACCTCCTTGGGGTGCAATGTGGATGGAGAAGGAAGGATTGAATTAGATCCTGCATTCAGAGGAAGCTCTTACAGAGGTGTAGATGGTAGCAGGTGTATATTCTCGTTAACACGACAGGTTTGTTCAGCCTGGATTATTTGCCAACTATAATTACACAGCACAGAGATGACTTCAGATGCGGGACCCCTCACTTGCTCTGCTGTAGCCTGGGTAGGCAGGAAGCACATTAGGAAATTGCTCAGAAAATGTTAAAGAGGATGGATTTGTGATTATGGTGTTTTGACCCACCTGGTAGTCTGCCCTTGGAGCTCTACTTAACAGATCTTCCCTGTGTCTTTTCAAGCAGTTAATTTTGTGGCCAAGTCCCTGAACTCACTTCCCATTCCTTTTTCACGTGTAGGGCTGTTTGCTTCTCTGCCATCCAGTCATCTTGTGGATGCTTGCTCAAGGACACTGTGGAAGATTTGTGCTAATAATGAAAAGCTTGAAGGGGGTGAGAGATTTTGCCCAGGAAAAATAATGTCGATCAACTCTGTTGTGCCTCTGTCCCATTGAGAAGAGGGAGCTAGTAACAAAAAGGTTAGCTAACGGCTGGCTTTCAGGGTTTCTGGCCATGTGAATTAATGTGTTATATTTGTCTAAGCAAACTTCTCAGCTACCTTGTAGATATGTATGTTTTTAGAATATTTGCTTCTCCTGTTTATGTATTTTTAATTTACAAAGAGATTTTTCCAGTCTTGACATTTCTTTCTATTATCACAGACCGATAACCAGGAAAATAGAGAAGGATTTTTCTGCACCGCTTCTTTGCTTAATATTGGGATATTTTCAGCAGTCAACGGGGAATATATTTCTAGGTTTGGGGGTCGAGGCTGTCTTTTTGTTTGTGTGTTTGTTTCTCTTTGCACCACAAACGGTACGATGGGGCTGGGAGGATTGTGCATTACATAAGAGTGGCCCTCCGTGTTTTAATGTGGGTCTGCGCCATGCCATGCAGCGAACATAATGTGTCCTCCCAGGGACAATTTGCATAAAGGATAAATAAGAGAATCACAATGTGAAGTTTATTCATTTTTAAATCCTGCAGCGTTTGTGATTGAAGGCCCAAGCTCAGATGTTTTCCTGATGTGTACCATTAAGAGTCAGGGCTCTGCCTAATGTCTCTTCTGTTACTGCAGGGCAATGTAATGTGCAGTATTTCTCCACACTGGAGTATCATTTTCAGTGTATACCACTCATCTAGGGAGTGAGGAACTGCAGGCTGCATTATCTTGTACCAGGCCCACTCTCCTTAATTTGCTGTAACCGAGCCAGCACATAAAATACAAAACATATTGATGTTCTCTGAGAACCCTTGAGGGTCTTTACCCTTCCTTGTCAAAGGAACTGTGCAATCCAGGAGGAAAGTAAAAAGGCATTTTGCCACGGTGAAAACAGTTGCGCTGCTGGCATGCCATGGCTGACATAACGCTGCACTTCCATTTACTTCACTTAGAGGGGAAACTCATAACAAAAGCCATTTTATCTCCTAACTCTAGAGCAGGGTCAGTGAAGAGAGGTGATCTGAACCCCAGCTCAGGTGATGTTAGTAGTAAAGGCATTATACCCCACACTAAAGGATTTGCTGAAGTCATAGAATCATAGAATGTTTTAGGACGGAAAAGACCCTTAAGATCAAGTTCAACCATTACCCTGACACTGCCAGTTCCACCACTACACCATGTCCTCTCTGATGATCACACAGTTGAAATCTGGTGGTGAAAGGGTCTGGTCCTGCCTGGGCATCACAGACAGGAACCAGTACAGGACATTCTAGCGATCCTTTGATAAAGGTTAGTAGACTTGTGGCAGTGTGATGACTCACGTTCAGGTCTGATTTGGATTGTCCTGGTTAAGGACTAAGTTTCTTTTTGGGTCTGCTGCCAAATAAAAAAAAAAATTCAATGCAAGTCATCAGTGAGAACAAAAGCAAGAACGTACACATCCTGCCAGACCTGTTTGTGTCCCGTCACCAGTAAGAGATAAAACAGAGGTACCCCAGCATCCCAATGTCCCACATCAGCTTGCAAGCTCTAGCACTGTATGTCTGCAGATGGATGCCCTGCGTTGTCCAAAGTGGGTTTTGTGGGTTTGGGGACCACAATTTTAGTGCAAAGCCTTCCATACTTTAACAGTTAACATTTGAAACTCTAACAACTGATTCTTATCACCACTGAGTTTGGGCTTTCCATCTTCAGATCTGAAATCTCTCTGTTTAGAATCAAGTTGTTCTTCTCCTGTGTCTTCTGAAGGTGATTTACAGCAACTATCTCATTGGCACCAGAACTGATGAAATGTGGTGGTTTGTGGATTTGCCTCCTGTGATTGACAGTATTTAGTACCTAAGAGGGAATGAACTCAGCTGAAAGATTTTCTGCATTTGAAGGAATTTGTATAGTCTCTCGGGGGATTGGACTAGATGATCTTTGAGGTCTCTTCCAATCCCTAACATTCTGTGATGTTGGCTCTCTTGAGGTCCTCCGAGAAATGAATTTCAGCCTTCCCATATTCAGGTCTCTGCCCTCAGCCTGCTTGTGCTCACGTAATTTGTAAAGACTGGGTGATCTTGGAGATTTCTATCTTATTATCAAATTTTGATGAAACAAGAAATACAACAAAAAATTTATCAAGGAAACACTCGGACACACATACACACACGGATAGTAATGTAACAGAGGCTTCCTTAAGAAATCAAGAGACTGTGGCGATGTAGAAGTAATTCTATGAAGTTTCTCTGAAAATTATGTATAGTGCACATCTATTTACTGGTTATTCAATTTGCTGGGTAAATTCACCGGGTATTCATTTTTACTCTAAATTATGCACTTTTTGTTACATTAGCTGAGAGATAGCATATATCTTGGGCTCTGAAAGTTAAACCCAGAAGTGAGGTTTTGACACTGTACCTTACCATGCCTTTGAGAAGGGAGTTTAGACTGAGTGTGTTGTGTACATTTATCCAGGAACAGCAGCCCAGAGGTTCCAGTTGTTCAGTCCCAGTGATTTCAGATGACAAAACTTCAGCAAATCCTGCAAGTTCCAGCTTAAAACACAGGATAGATCACGCTGCCACAAATCCAGCCGTGAATGTATTTTCTTTTAGAGCACAACAAAACCTATAACGAGCACAATTTACAAATGTACCACTTCAAAGGGAAGCAAAAACCAAAGCAAACCCAAGGCAGCTGTTCTAAGCTTGATACATTGGGTTTTTTGCTTTTCCTACTGAAAGCTCATGTCTGGCTCATTAAGTTACACGATATTTGCCATGGGTAATGTTTATTCCAAACCATTTTATGCAGCTCTAACCACAATCCTTTGGTTTCTTTGCAATCATTTGTTGTCTTTAGTGTTAGAAAGCCTTTGTGTAGCTCGAGAATACTAATTGCCTCTACAGCCATCGGTTGTAGAGGGCTCTTGGCGCTGCATACATTGACATTTTTCTTTTGTACGCTTTTCAGTAAAGACAGAAAGATTTTATATAAGTCAGAAAGTATGTTGTAAAATACGATTAAAGGGGTACAAAAGAAATGTCTTAGGTGAGAAAATGCTTAGGTGAAATTGCTATCGTATACAATCAGTGGTAAGGAGCCATGTAGCAATTCTTAGACTTGATTAGTTAAAAGAATCTGCGATTGATCCAACATGGCCCATTCCTTAACATGGATTAGGAAGACCCATTTTCCACCTAGCAATGATGGGCTAATTCACTGTCTGGTGCAAATGGTAGAGCCCTCTTGAAGATAATGCATGTCATGAAGGAAACCAGAAGAAGTAAGCAGGAAATAAATGCATACAGGCAAGATACTTACTTTGTGGATTTGGGCTTTGTTGTTTATTCTGTGGCCTTTCAAAAAGCAATTTTTTTGGTTTATGATCTTTGTTTTTACAGCGCTTGATGATGCCTAAGTGGCAGATTGACTTGGTGGATATTCTCCTATTCTATAGATGAGTCCATATTGGACATATCTACATATTGGTGGATTTGTCCCAGCTGGGTCCCACATCCTCCCACTCCAGCTCCTTCCTGCCCTGCATCGCCTCCAGTTTTCCCCAATCACTCCGCACCCCTGGTGGATATCCAGCCCTTGCACTATCCCTTACCAGGCAGCAGTTCCCTATGAACACTGTGGGACCCCAAAACCTCTCCAGAGGTGTCATGAGTTTGCTCTGTGTTGGGAGTGTACAAGAACAGGACATCAGTGGGGAGACCTACCCCATAACAGCAGTAACACCTGAGCTGTGACCTGTGGCCTCTGGAGAGGCTCTTCCATGCTCAATAATTATCCCAGTAGAGCAGCCAAACACCATCTAGAGTCCACACCAGTTTTTTATCTGATAGAGGTATTTAGTTTTAATATTGATTAATGAACATCCTGAAGAAGGTAGCACATTGTTGTGAACTTCTTGTGCTGTGACACAACATAACTTTCACTGACACCTCCAAAAAACCCACTTTTCTTAAAATTCTTCTTTTTGCTTTCCCTGTGAGCTCTGTGGGGCAAAGTCATCTCCAGGCTGTGTGTCTGCACAGCATCTGGCACCACAGAGGACCTGAGTCCAGGGATTCCAGGCAATGCTGGGAGGGAATTGCAAGAAATACTTTAAGGTCAACATTGTTTTTTTTCCCTTGTAGAGTAAATGCAACAGAAACTTATTATATGAACCATCTCAGTCAGGGGAGATTTCTTGTTACTCATAGTAGAATTCATCTGTGGGAATTTCACAAGTTCTCTTGCAACATGGGAAGTAGCAACACTTTATTAACTCAGGCAATGAGATCCCTTATCAATGAGGATGCTGGTTTTGAATCTCTGATGGCACCAAAATACAGGGAAGATAACATGCTCCCACTGAGATGAACCTCAGAACGCCTCACGAATGAGCAGAACCATGATGTTAGGACAGCTGGCCGTCAAGGCAAGGTTCACTATGTACACTTTCTTCTACACTTTGCAAACCTTCTGTCACATTGAACCCCTTCCCCAGCGTCACCTCACCCCACAGTCCCCTCCCAGAGCCACCAGCCCCAGTGTCTACTCCAGGGGACGGGACCCACACAACGCTTGCCTGAGGAAGCAAATACGAAAAAGATCGGCGGAGAGCTCCAATGTAGTCTTAAAATTTGAGTGGGCAATTCATCCATATCTTCCCTGCAAAATACGCCCCAAGCTCAGCCTCTGTCTCTGCTTTCTCCCTTCCCAAGCTCCCAGCAAAGCCCTAATACTCATGGTTTAGTCCTGTCTAGGGGAGCGTGCACGCATGTGTGTGTGTGTGTGTGTGTGTGTATTTTTTTTTTCTCGAGTGACTTGTTTGTGCTGTCATCAGCCATTGTTTTGGTAAATGGTGAGTTAAACAGATATATCCAAGCGTAAAATCTAAAAAATGTTCCCTGTGGGTGCCTGGGGGGTGTTGTTTGAAATCAACTACATATCAATTGAGCGGCGGCGAGCGGATCCGATGATAAATTCCAGTCCACAGACGCCTTATAAATTACATTTTTTTGTTCACGATCTAGCCTCATCTCAGCTCCCCAGAGGCCCTTAGACTGAGAACTATGATTGTGTTGGAGAAACGTTTGCTCAGCTTGAGCGATGCCATTAGCGTTACATGTGCCAGGCCGCTTTCACCAGCACCCCCCACTTCCATCCCTCCATCCCCCCAATCCCAATCCGATTCCTCCCCCTTCTTCTTCCCTTCAACAAAATGCAATATGTGCCTGGTAATTTTTCTGTTCATTATCTCATTGTTTTCTGTAAGTACAAGGTTAGATTGAATTACTGCAGGCTCTATTGTCTATTTGTAATTCTCCTTCCATGCCGCGCTACTAATGAATGGGCAATTTAGTCAATTCTTTGTAACAGCTTCTTCTGTGCGTCAGCCACTTAATTACTCTGAGCTTTTCTCACTGCTGCTTTATTGCATGGAAACTCAGGCTGCTTCCAGGTCTTTGCTAGGGGATCTCCAGCTCCAAAATTAAAAAAAAAAAAAATATCATGACAATAGCCAGCCTGAATCATCTTGATTTCTTGGTGTAACAGCATCCTCAGCACACAGGACTTTCCCCTCCCATATGGTTTATTTACTCTATAGTTAGTGATTTTGTTATTGTCATGTGCACAGAGGAAACTGTCACCGTGTAAATTAGGCAAAGTACATCTAAGGTGAAGGCAGGTTAGACCCTTTCACGTGATGGGAGCTGGAAAAAAAAGCAAATGAAATAAATGCATAGGACCTCGTATGGAATATGCCCCACTCCATCCAACTCTACTAAACCCAAGATGCCAATCTCAATCTCTTTTGGGAATGCCAAAATCTGAATTTAGTTTGATTTTGGTACTGGGGGGGGTGTGTGTGTTTGGTTATTTGCAAAAAGAATATGTTCATTTTTGTATTTAATGTCTAATCTTTCAATCTGCAAGTGAGGGGCAGGGCATGGGAATAAACAAGTTTTAAAATCCATTTAATAAAATTAAGCACCATCATTTATAACTAGCATTTGGATAGATATGTGTAGGAAGCTTTAAAACAGCTCCTTTACATGATAAATACTTTTTCTTTTCTTTAGTAATAGGATACAAAGAATGGACATAAAAGGAAATAGAGGAGTTAAAAAGAGAATGCTGTGAATTATAAACAAGATCTCCATACATGATCTGACTCACCTAATTAAATTCCTAAAGAGACTCTGCTCCTTTCTTCAGCAACTGCAATACTTAAAGGCTGATGTAGTGCAGGATTGGGCCCAGAATCATGGGTAAGTGGACTCCATGTGTATTTGAACTCCTCTTTGGCTACGTGTTTAAAGTGGACACCAATGTCTTATATCAACCACATTTTTAGCACACTGCACTGCCTCTTTATGACGTTAGTGAATTTATGCTTTTCACTTCTGAACCAGGTTTGTTGTCTTCAGTGAGGAAGTGCTCCAACAATCTTTCTCTGATCCTGTTCCAATTTATATCCATATGTTGTTGTGTGAAAGCCAAACCTTTTGTTGTACTGTTTTGTCACGTTTCTCAGTTTTTAACCCAAAATTGAAACTTTGAATTTGTTCAATGATTCATTAACTTCTGTGAAATTGACCTTTTACAGAAGATTTCCTATCCATGTGACAGACAGCTATAGACTTCACATTTGTTTTGCACAGAGGGTCTGCATGCTCAGTGATCTAAACAGATATTTAATATACAAACACTAAAAGCAACAATATTTATTGTTGGTTGGATTTATTTTCCAGCTCCCATGACTGGAAAAGAGATTAAAATTATCTTCTGCAGGATTTCCAGGGAAAGAGTTTATCCCTCAGAACTCTTACAAATTGATGGGAAAGATCTTGCGAGATTTATAAGAATACAAAAAGGCTGATAATAAATTACTGTAATTATTAATGATTATAGAGGTCTTTCAAAAGACTTTTCAAAGTATTTTCTTATAGTGGAGTTTCTTAACACCCAGAGACAGACTGCTGAAGAAAGCTGCAAGCTGAAACCCAACACAAAGACATTGCAGACTTTTGAGAGATTTTGACTAATGCTGATGCTCATCCATGACCCTACAATTCAAAATCTTCACTGGTACAGGAGCAGGAAGCAGGTGGAGAGGGGCTACATCTCCCCTCCACGTGCCACTGGAAAGGAGCGGGATGGTGTGTGTGTCTGGGGCAATCTGCAGTGTCCATCCCACGAGCTTCTGGCTGCTTTCTTGTCCCTTGGCTGTCCCTTTACCAGCTCTCATGGTGAGACTTCAATTGAGCTTCAAGATAGACATGTGTAGCTTTAGTCCCCTCTCTTCCCCAGATCAGACCATAAAGGTAGCGGCCATCCAATGCCTATTGGACACAGCAGGAGTTGGGGTCCAACTTACTTTGGGGATCTCCTCCTACAAGATAAAGTTCTTAGAATTCAGTAGAAATCAAAAGTATTTACATGATTACACACAGGATTCACTGCATGTATACCACAGATTTTGACCAGAAGACAAATGTGAACCTCTGTGCCAACCTCCAAAGCAAATCCTTTTTTCAGTAAATGTGCATTTTAACCACAGCAACGGTATCAAGTCAGGCTGACCGTAAATTCGATATGTTATTTTCCTCTTCAGGTCCACGGAAGTGTGCTGAGCTGAATGCGACCCGAACACCACCCCAACATGCCAGTCCTCCTGCCCTGTCCCCATGTGCATGTGTGCTCCCCTGGCAGTTCTCACCATGCTCCATTCTCTCCTCATGCACAGGGGTGATCTTCGTGTCCACCTTGGAGATGCTGCAAACAGCCAGATCCTGCGCAGGAATTTGAATTCCACCCTGGATGCCACCGAGAAGGAAACTTGCACAGCTACGGCATTGCATGGCCATGCCAGAAGGGGTTGCCCAGGTCTCACTGGACCAGTGGCTGTGTGACGGGCTCTGCTGCTGTGCTTGGTGTGGAGGAATAAGGGGATGGTGTCCGCGTCAGTGAGTGCTGGATTTCTAACCACCCCTCCTTGTGCCACTTGCAGAACTGAAAACACCACGTGCCTTCAGAAACACATATCATTAAATAGCAGCTTATTTCTATTTGTCTTTACAAAATAGCTGAAGACAGGAAGAGAGGCAGCCTGAGAGCAAGCTGGTGCCTCGTAGACCAGATAGGCTCTTTGCCTGCTTCGTTATAATACTTCATTGGAGCTGACACATTGATAGCCACAGTTTTTCTGGGAAGTGACCTTCATGCTGCCCATTGATTCCCAGTGGCCATCAACTCCTTGCAATTGGAATGACAGGCCAGGTTAAAGGTCAGTCCTTAAATAAAGCTTCTGGATTACCAAACACCTGAAGTTCAAATGAAAATGGAAATCTGCACCTCATTTTATGTGACATGTTACTGCTAATGACACTTCGGGATCTTAAACGGCTCCTGCTCTTTAACTCATGTGTGTGTTTCACTTGATCACCCCTTAAACCAGCTCCTCTCCCTGCTGCTGCTATACCCTTACAGGACAGGCAGCAAGGGAAAGCAATCTCCCTGGGATATATGGCCTCTGGAAAAAAAAAGCTTTCACAGGAAAAGACATCAGAACCAATTAAAACATTTGCTTATCAAGCAATGGCCAGAAACAATCATTCCCTTAATTAAGATTCGCAGTAAAAGGATTTTATTTACATGAGCTGTGGCATTAAAAAGGCCCCACTAGTGCAGCCGTGCTGGGAAGTTGCATGTGTTTTGTTTGCCTGTGCATGGTGGGGCAGTGTCGGACCCTGCGGCTGTGCCTGGCTGTGGGGTATTTTTATGGGGAAGAGGAGAGGGTTGCTGTCTCCCCACACCTTATTGAGCCGCTGCTCCTACCAGCCTTGGTCCCAGAGCCAGGAACCCTCAGCATCACTGGGATCCAGTTCACTATCTGGGAAGCAGCCTGGGTCCCCTGGGGCTCCCAGCACCTTCCCCTGTCCCACAGGACCTCTAGGCCACCTGAGGGTGGTGGGCTCAAATTTACCCCTTTTTTACCCCTTTTTTACCCCTTTATCTTCTCCTCTGATTTTTTATTAATCTTCTGTATATTGACTTGAGTGGGGAATGTTGGTAGAGAAGACCATAAACTTGTCAGTGCAACTTGAAGAGTGTTTATACTTATTCTGTAGCTTTTGTAAAAAATACTTTGACAGATTCTGCTAATTTACTTCTATGCTATTATAACATCTCTAGTTGCCAGCTGGTGTAGTGGGAGGTGTCCCTGCCCATGGCAGGGCAGTTGGAACTGGATGATCTTTGAGGTCCCTTCCAACCCAAACCCTTCTATGATTAGTGTACCCTGGGGCCAGAGGCAGTGTATACTCCCTGGAAGATATAGTACCTGTCCCCAGAATCACATTGAATAGACAATAGCATTACGATATTTGACCCAGGGTCGGTTCATCTTCTGTGATGTGTCAGGACAGCAGGTGCCAGAACCTAGTGAACATGGCAGCATGCTCATATTTCTTAATTCAAAGTCCCCAGTGTTTAATAAATGACCATACAATAAATTAAACCTGGCTAGAGCTGCTCACTGGCACTGCCACCAACTGGCATGGAGTGTCCTGCATCCACACTCTTGATCTCATCATCCAAATCAGGGCTGCCATGTCCAAAACACTTGCTTGGAGGGATCTCTGGACCACCATAAGTCTCAAGTCATGCCTGGAAATTGGCAGAGCACTAGTTACTTGGCCAAAAACAGGACCAGGATCCGTTCTGAAAGTCTGAAGTGCAGTGGCCAAGCTCCATGTATGGGGATGTCCCTTCTCTTTAATTTGTCACATAATATTTATCATTAAATTTCCAAATACAATCATATGGATGTGCATCAAACACAGGATTTCCATTTGTGCTAGGTGATGCTTTCCTTGCTTTGGAGAGTCAGCATGGGGGAAAATGACTATATGAGGAGGGAAGAAACATAATTAATCCTAAAATTTCACAGGTCCTGTATAGCCCCTGCTGCATGCATCATTACATCACCTAGATGAAGGATGTTTTGGAAAACAGGCTTCTGAAATATGGACTGACTCCTTTTGGTTAGAAATAATGCCACAGCATTATAATTCCATAGGCAGTGGGATACTCTTAATACCAGATCCTTAGCAGTGAAGATTGCATGGATCAGTGGCAGAAGATGCAGTAGGTTACGATTACTTCCACTTCAGGGTCAACGCTGGCTCTGCTACTGCTCTATCAGAACCCTGCAGGACTTCCCAGTGGTCATTTTTGGGGGGTTTCTGGTGGATTCTGTAGCAGGAATATTTTAATTGCTGTCCACACTAGTATGCCTCACCAAGGGGCTGGTGGCTGGGTGGACACAGGGTTGAATTATGCTCTTGTTGCTCAGTATTGTGCCTCCAGGCAGCAGCTGTGGGAAGAGAGAGCTGCTGTGTTGTAACCGTCCAGGTGATGAATTGTCTCTCATCCCCGCCGCTGTCAGCCTGGCACCACTCACCAGCACTAGATTAATCTAAACAACAATGTGTACCATGGATGCTGCTAGGGTTTGCTAATGCCTGGCTAATAAAGTAGCAATAGCAGAGTTGCTGAGCACAGTTTCATAAAGTGCTTTAAATGCATGTTAACCTAACAGAGTGTGGTGTAATGGGCTGGGAACACTTATGCCAAAACGCATGTTTGCTGATGATGTGCTTTAAATGTCGGTTAGTTTTGGTTGTACATCTTAATGTAAGTCCTGATGATTTTGGTAGAAAAAACAAATTTCTAAGGGAATATTTTAATTTGACTCAAGATATAACTTAAAAAAAATGAGGTGTTCTCTCAAAATAACCCTTTTTTTCTGTTCATTTAAAAAAAATAATTCTAGCATCACCTAGTAAAATCTAAGGAAGACTTCTGTGTAATGTCAGTATAATAGAACTTGTTTCAAAGAAGCTTTCAAAAAATGTTTGAAACGTTTCCCCTGGACAGAGACCTTACACTGAATTTCAGCCAGCAGCAAATTTTTTGCAGCCAGTGTTATAAATCAAAACTGGGTTTCTAATGAAAGTGCTGACGCAACTTTAACTGTAACAGTACTTTCAGGTAAAACTGTAAAGAAATTAAAGTCCTACATTCAGTATGCTGGTGTCACATCCAGAAGTGCTTTTTTTTCAATCTTTCTCTAGAGTGCTTCTCTGTATCAGAGCAACACTGAGAGTTAGTGTAATCCTCATTTAATGCATAATGTAGATATCTGCTGTCCCTAGTTAAGTTCTGCAATATAAACACTTTTGTTAGAAATATTAAGAGACCAAATGATTTTTAATGAGTTATCTATGAAATAATAGCTCTGCATGTGAGCATTCAATGTCACATTTGGTCCCTGACTGGATAACTAACATCTTTAAAATACTAGAAGAAGAGTAACCAACGGTCATCAAATTGTTCTTGGTTCAATATCTAGGTATAGCAACCATTTCCTCCAAATTTCTTCAGGAAAACTGTAAACACTTCCATGAATATCTGACAATTGTCTACTGGAAACATATGACTCCTTTGAGACAGAAAGACTGGCCTGGGTCCTGCTCCAGCAAAACAGGTAAGTGATAAAATTTTAGGAACACCAGTGGTCCCACGAAAAGCACTTGTGCATTAAATGTTGCACAAGTACAAAGATGTTTCAAATTACATTGGCCATTGGAGCTGTGTGAGCCTTGCCTCTTCCATCACCTGGGATGTTATGGCACTTCAAAATGCGTTTGTTTGGAAATAGAATGAAAATTAACATTCTGGTGAAAATTTGAAGCCTCTCAAAAATCACTGATTTGGGAACTGTGAGAAGCATTCTGCTCAAAGCTATCCCCATCAGAAGGGGTCTGGAAATTTCAGAGCGACAATTAAAAAAACCTGTCTAATTCTTCTAAGCAGGAATATTTCTCAGAGAACAAGTTCATTTTCAGTGAAATTCCACTGAAACACAAGGTTTTCCATTGGAAACTTGCCTGGTTCTCTACCAGTTCACCACCATGTTTCAGAGTCTATAGTAGGAGAACATGAGGATTTCAAAGTCTCTTCCTGAGTATAGTCAAAGGAAGGCTTTTGAAACCAATTTTCCAACCTATTCCCCAAGAATTTTGGTCAAAGTCCAATGAAAAGACAGAACACCATACTTCTTCAAATCCAGAAACTGGGAAAATGCTTTAAAATAGCCTAAAGACTTTGTTAACCTTTTTCGTGGTGATCAAATCCTTTCTTCCCTTACGGAGTTTCTGGATTAAAGGCATCCAAGGCACAGAGGACAATTGTTAGGACAATGCAGGGCCACTTTTAAAAATGTCAGATCATTTACAGGTATTAAAACTAACAGTCTAATCACTGATCCTGCAATGCAGTGTCCCACAGGGAGGATAGAAGCTCTTTTTTCTTGCTTTTCTCAACCACAACATGTCATTAACATTATCACATATCAACTGTGTTCTGAGCTGCATCAGAAAAAGCATGGTCAGCAGGTCAAGGGAGGGCATTCTCCCCCTCTACTCCTCTCTCATGAGTGCTGTGTTCAGCTCTGGAGCCCCCAACATCAGGAGGACATGGACCTGTTGGAGCGAGTCCAGAGGAGACCATGAAGGGGCTGGAGCACCTCTGCTTTGGGGACAGGCTGAGTTGGGGTTGTTCACCCTGGAGAAGAGAAGGCTCCAGGGAGACCTTAGAGCACCTTCCAGTGCCTGAAGGGGCTACAGAAAAAACAGAGAGGGACTTTTGACAAGGGCATGGAGTGATAGGACGAGGGGTAATGGCTGTAAACTGGAAGAGGGGAGATTTAGGTTAGACATTAGAAAGAAATTCTTGACTGTGAGGGTGGTGAGACACTGAAACAGGTTGCCCAGAGAAGCTGTGGCTGCCCCATCCCTGAAAGTGTTCAAGGCCAGGCTGGATGGGGCTTGGAGCAACCTGGTCTGGTGGGAGGTGTCCATGCCCATGGTAGGGGGTTGGAAAGAGATGAACTTTGAGGTCCCTTCCAACCCAGACCATTCTGTGATTCTATGATTGTTGCACACAGAGTGGTGCATCTGAATTTTCTCTGCAAGGTTGAATTACTTCAGTTAATGGTTTTATGTGACTCTTTCTCTGTAGGATATGAGGTAGAATGGAATCTCACTTGCTTTCCTAGGGCAATATGGTTTCTGTAGTGGTTACAGAGGTGAAAATAAGTTTGTCCCTCCTAATATAATTCCAACATGTTTGGATTAAAATTCAATGCTTTTCAAGAATGGACATCTCTGAGGACCACCTCAGAGGTCTCTAAGGCCTGCAGTAAAGACTGTGGTTCCAAATCTTGGCAGCTGCAGGTGGGCAGGCCTGAAATCTATGTCACTGCCCAACTGAGGTCTTAAAGAGGGCTTGCCTGGTACCTACTTGTGCTCAGTCTTTTTGCCTCCTGAAAACTGTTGTTGAGTAAAATAGTGTCAGTTGTCCCTTTACTGACAGGCACCACAATTTTAAAAGACGATCATAAAATGAATGCAGGAATAACTAACAAGAAATAGCTTGAAGGAACAAAATAATTCAGAGATGGTTTTGTGAATAACTGATTTTTGACTCAACTGTTACAAGGAAATAATTAATTCATAGGAGTATAAATCATATCCTGAGCATTTCAGAATATTCAGTGGCTTGGAAATGATAGGTTTTTGGGGAAAATTAGACTTTTCAAGGACTCAAACAAAATGTCTCTCTTCTTTGGAAGATTCTCTAACAAAAGCAAAGTAAATGTTTAAGTGGACATGGCATCTGAAGCCAAGAGGTCCATACCCTAACTAACAGGCTGTAAGTCATCTGTCCTCCTATATGCTCATTTATACCCATTGTGAACCTACCTGGAGAAACCCTTTTTGTTTGAGACACTGTGGTGTGAATGATTTTGAGACTTTCCAATTAGATGAGAGCACTATATTGATTCTGAATTTCAAAAAAGCTTTGGTTTACCCAAACATGCATTTCTTCACAAATAGACCCTTTTTCTTAAGAAAGCAAAACCCCGCAAAAATTACTAAAATTGCTTCACTACGTATTAAGACACTTACTGTCCTTGCTTCAGTGTTTATAAACTAGCATATGAGTGATATTCTGATTAAATTCTGACGTTTTGTGTAATGACTTCAGACAAGTAAGTTAGTTTCCGAGTCCTGAGGCCAGGGACCTTTCGTGCTTGGTATGCTGATGCTAACTCTTCCACAACAAAGCAGAGCAAGAAAGAGGCAAGTGGTCCAAGCACCCTCTTACGACTATGTCCAGTATCAGTAGTAAATGCCAAAGCCAAAGCGGTTGATAAGAGGCAGTTTTTAGTAGATATTTTTTGGACAAAACCCTATGTTTCTGCTTTATAAGATCTCACAAAGACCTCTGGGCTTTCCGGAGATCTATGTCCAGGGTCCATTCTTTGGCTTTCAGTCTGCTATCAAAACTTGCAGTTTTATTTCTGTTACATTGACAGGAAAGAAATTTTGATACAGTACCAAGTATTTACTTTATCTGCTTGTCTTTGCAAATCACTGTACAATTCAAGGGTTTGGTGTGAGACAGAGAGGGAGTGAGCAAGAAGTAGTATTTATAGTAAAACATGGATAGTCAATAGCATGTGGGAAAACAACTGAAACTGAAAATGGTCCCAAAGGTAATTTGCAAATCTGCTGAAATCCCGAACAAGCTTTGATTTAACTGAAGCTTGAAATGGCTTTTATTTACTGTCTATTGTGGAATAAATGACATCTCATAAACAGGCTTTATCCATTACCACAGAATGGAGATCACTGTGTTAGGGACATTTTATCCTCTTGATATAAAACAAGATATGCTATAGTGTGTTATTACAAATAGAAAAATCAATGCTGAGACACACACCTCTGAAATTTCATTTTTGCAGAACCCCATTTTCAAAAATGTATTCTCTAATAAAAATGTCTCCATAACCAGGGGGATTTACAAAACACTGAGCAACAAAGAACAATAACAAACAATGAATAAAGTGGCTCCATCCTGAGTCTTTTTGCTGTACATTAGTCACACACTTGCATACATTTCTGAGCACTGAGCAGAGCTCCCACTAGGCAGGAAAGTAAAACATCTGAATTACCTTCTCTTTTAAGCGCTTTGTAGAGAACATACCCTGCATGCCAAGTTGTGCTGGAGAGGAAAACTTTGTAGTACAAAGAGCCTGATCCAAGGATGGAGGCATCAAAGGAAAGACTCCTGTTATTTTCTCCAAGTTCTGGATCCAAAAAAAAGTGGTTAAAAACTAGTTAAAACTTGGCTGGTGCTGATGTTTGCAATTACTTTTCATTTGCATCAGGTCTGATATATTTGCCCCTTTCACTCTTCATTACTTAATGCTGATTCATAGGATACAGTTTCTCTGATAAATTTTCACCTGGAAATGCCTAGAAAGTGGTTTTCCTCCAGTCAGTCAGTTATGAATTGTTCAGAGTGACTGCTCCCTCTGTACAGTACATAATTGGTCCCCAAAATACGGTAGTGTAACTGGAATCTGTCTGGATGCCTGCAAAAGTAAAATCACACAAAATAGTGAATGGCAAATGACAAACAATGACTGCATTGATCTTTTTTTTTTTCCTAATGCATGATTATTTGTCTCTGAAATTTATGATTCTTCTGAGATTTTGAGACTCATCAATCAAGTAAGTGAAACAGGGAGTGAGTCTGCCCCAATACCATAGTATAGGCACTATAAATAATTGTGGAGTGACTTCCCTGAACCCTCCTGAAAATGCAGATAAATTGCTTTTGAATTATTTAGTTGCCAGAAATCAAGACTGGATAGTCATCTTCAGTGGGTCAGCAGTATCCCAGGGATGTGGACCTGAACTAGGAAAGAGTGTCGCCTGCTCACACAGCATCAGACATCCCGTGAAAAGCCCTATTTCCCATAGCAATGGAGAAGTCACCATCAAACTCCAGCTGGCAAGAGATACATCCCTGTGCTCATACATTAAGGAGCATCTACTTCCGTAAAGTGGTTTCTGCCATTTTAGTTTGTAGCCTGATCTGGTTATTGCTTTAATCTACATGACTTAGTGCACATAGATTAGTTCCTTAATTACTTCTAATAGCCCCTGTCCACAATTATCTCATGACATTGAGTTCCACGGCTGAGCATACGCGATGGGTAGGATTTTCCCAGGCTGTGTGAAGGCAGATGTCAAAGACCAGATTTGTGGCTGCTTTGCAGGATGTATGACTCTCTCCTCCTCAGGCAGATAAGTAAATTTAATAGTATGACTTGCAAAGTACAGTGATCCTTAATGTGAGCAATCATGATGAGGTCACATTAACATTGAAAATGATCTCATAACCTCTGGGGTTTTGTACCCAGCGCTGGGAAATAGTCCTTCTCTCTTGCTGTCCAGACTAGGGAAGCTGCAAGAGCTCTGAAACAGAGCCTCGGCAGAAGTTCCACGGGGAGGTGAAGAGCTCTTTAGGCTTTCTCTCTGATGCAGTCAAAACTTGCTGGGGCCAAAGGGCCGGCTGCAATTCCCTACAGGAGACACCGCCCTAGGGAAATGAGGTCTGCCAGCTGCATTCACGTAGATGTTTGCTTGCTGCAGACACAAATAGAAGTGTGCAGCGATGCTTTCAGGATGCAATTAAGAAGATTTCTTTGGACTAGAGAAGTCCTTTCTCTCTGTTGCTTTTTGCCCTGTGACATGTTTTGCCTCTCCTGTGCCAAGGACAACATCCTTAGTCAGTGCAATCACATTGACATCAAAACTCCCAAGTCAGTGTTTTTTAAATGTAAAAAAATAGAAGAAAAAAAAGGGATATGAGGGCAGTAGCATACTCTCAAAATAAGGCCAATGTGGAGAATTATAGCTGTCCTGCCCTTGGGAAGGGGATGAGACTTCAGGCTGAGGGTTGGAAAGATGCAAATAAATACCATGCATCAGTGAAACCTTTGTGACAAATGCAATTTCTGTTCAAAAACACACAAATAGCTACTTTGACACAGAATTGAAGAACCTTCTTATTGTTATCACTGCACAAAAAAAAAATATGCAGTGGTTTATGGTCCAAATTCCTCCAGTTGCAAGGACTTACCTGCTGCCTGTGTTAGGGACTAGTTAATGACAAGAGGTGTTTCACAACAACGGATGAACACCTCTGACTGCTGCATCTGGGTGCTGCATTCCAGGTGACATAGTGGGTTCTTCAAGTCCATTAAATCAATAAATTCAATAAGGCCAAGTGCCGGATGCTGCACTTGGGTCACAACAACCCCACGGAATGCTACAGGCTTGGGGAAGAATGGCTGGAAAGCTGCCTGATGGAAAAGGACCTGGGGGTGCTGGTCGACAGCAGCTGAACATGAGCCAGCAGTGTGCCCAGGTGGCCAAGAAGACCAACAGCATCCTGGCCTGTATCAGAAATGGTGTGACCAGCAGGAGTAGGGAGGTGATTGTGCCCCTGTACTCAGCTCTGGTGAGGCTGCACCTCGAATACTGTGTTCAGTTTTGGGCCCCTCACTACAAGAGGGGCACTCAGGTGCTGGAGCGTGTCCAGAGAAGGGCACTGGAGCTGGGGAAGGGTCTGGAGCACAAGTATGATGGGGAGCAGCTGAGGGAACTGGGGGGGGTTCAATCTGGAGAAGAGGAGGCTGAGGGGAGACCTCACTGCTCTCTACAGCTCCCTGAAAGGAGGGGGTAGTGAGAGGGGGTCGGTCTCTTCTCCCAGGTAACAGTGACAGGACGAGGGGTAATGGCCTCAAGTTGTGCCAGGGGA
Source organism: Podargus strigoides (assembly GCA_028020825.1). Lineage (NCBI taxonomy): Eukaryota > Metazoa > Chordata > Aves > Caprimulgiformes > Podargidae > Podargus > Podargus strigoides. The sequence continues at coordinate 18,886,317 of CM051663.1, forward strand.
GGTTTAGACTGGTATGAGGAACAATTTCTTCACTGGAAAAAGGGTTCCCCAGCACTGGCACAGGCTGCCCAAGGCAGTGGAGGAGTCCCCATCCCTGGAGGGATTTCAGAGCCGTGTAGATGAGGTGCTGAGGAACACAGTGTAGTGGTGACTTGGCAGTGCTGAGTTAATGGTTGGACTGGATGATCTTAGAGGTTTCTTCCAACCAAGGCGGTTCTGTGATCCTGTGATCAAGACACCACAAGTGACCAAAGCAATTGAAAGAATATGGAATAATCTGATTTTTCCCTTGCCATGCCAAAGGAAATGGCTGAATTTATGTGTCTCTGCACACATGGCCCCACTCATAATGCCCAAAAACTTCTGGGATACAGTGATCTTGGCAATACATATGGACCAGGACCTTATAAAGCTGCTTTGACAGCCCACACTGTTGTCAGCCTACAAATATTTAGCCATTTGCATGGTGATTCAGTTGCATAAACCCCTTTCACAGCCTTGGAGACCCTAACAGAGGCTTCATTTCTCCTCCAATATGGCTGAAGCAATGCCCATCCCTCTGTATATACTTGCTTTTGAAGCTGCTTCCAGGGGCAATAGTCTCAAAGTAAAGGGGGAAAAAAACCCTCTTTGGCTCTGCAGAGGTTCACAGGTTGATGGAGGAAATGACAAACAGACATATTTGGCCTCAGTTGTGTCCTTGTTTTGCTGCCTCTCAATCTAGCTCACCTTATTCCAAAGGTATTTTGTTCCATTTGATGCTCATGAACAATCCGCAGCATGTTTTCACCAAGTGCTGTCTCCTCTCCTATGCTTACCGGACCACAGTGAGTGCAAATGAGATGCAGATCTGCAGATTGCATCTCTTGCTAGAGATCCATCATGCATATGGATCAGGCTGCCTCCTCAGGTGGGGAAGAGCTCTGTGCACAGAGAATATTTAAGGAGTAGGCGCTTAATGGAAAACTTTGAAAAACAGTCTACTTAGAAACAGTTCTGCTTGCACCACCAATATGCTGGATATTGCTCTTCATTTCTTTGTTATCACTAAGGACATTTGCATGAAAATAGAATCGTTGTTTTTTAAACATTCATCTGTTCCTGCTGCTTGCTGCTGGCTTGGAGACTTAACACTTGCAAATTCCCAAGCCATGGCTGTACGGGAAATGAGTGGGTCATTACAAAAAAAAAAAAAAAGAAGGTCAGGGATGGGAAGGGGAGACCTGGAGAAACATAATGGTTAGGTTTGTGGTTTGCTGTCTGACTCGTCAGGCAGATTATATTGTGGTAATGTGCCAGAAGAAGACAAGGAAAATCTATCAAGCTTGAATCTTTGAACTTTTTGAACTTTGAACACCAGTACTGTATAATATCTTCATCAATGACACAGACAGTGGGATCGAATGCACCCTCAGCAAGTTTGGAGACGACATCAACTAGAGCAGTGTGACTGACACATCTGAGGGACAGGTTGCCATCCAGAGAGACCTGGACAAGCTTGAGAAGTGGGACCCTCATGAGGTTCAACAAGGCCAAGTGCAAGGTCCTGTACATGGGTCAGGGCAATCTCAACCACAAATACAGGCAGGGCAATGAAGGGATTGAGAGCAGCACTGCGGAGAAGGGCCTGGGGGTACTGATGAGCTCAACATGAGCCAGCAGTGTGTGCTCACAGCCCAGAAAGCCAACTATGTCCTGGGATGCATCAAAAGGAGCATGGACAGCAGGTTGAGGGTGAGGGAGATTCTGCCCCTCTACTCAGCTCACATGACACCCCACTTGGAATCCTGTGTCCAGCTCTGGAGCCCTCAGTACAAGAAAAACATGGAGCTGTCGAAGCGAGTCCAGAGGAGGGCCACAAAGATGATCCTAGGGCTGGAGCACCTCTGCTATGGGGACAGGCTGAGAGAGTTGGGGGTCTTCAGCCTGGAGAAGAGAAGGCTGTGGAGAGAACTTAGAGCACCTGCCAATACTTAAAGGGGGCTTATGAGAAAGATGGAGACAGACTTCTTAGCAAGGCCTGTAGTGATAGGACAAGGGGTGATGGTTTTAAACTGAGAGGGTAGATTTAGACTAGATATAAGGAAGAAATCTTTTACCCTGAGGGTGGTGAACCACTGGCCCAGGTCGCCCAGAGAGGTGGGAGATGCCCCATCCTGGAAACATTCCAGGTCAGGCTGGACAGGGCTCTGAGCAACCTCATCGAGTTGAAGATGTCCCTGCTCACTGCAGGGGGATTGGACTGGATGACCTTGAAAGGTCCCTTCCAACAGAAAATATTAAATGATTCTATGAACTTCTGTGGGTACCTATATATAAACATAACAACATCACATAAGCCTCTCTTGGCCCAAAATCCTATCTCCAATGGTGGCCAGCAACAGCCCCAAAGGAAAGCCTACCTTTGCTCCCTTAAACAGCTTATGACTCAGAAGTTTCTTAGAAAGAGCTGATGTCTGGCAGTCGTAACTTCACATAGGAGCCCACAAGGGATATTTACATCCATATTTTGCTGCTATACATGTGTGCACTGTAAGAAATAATCTGCATGAGGGAGTTTCCCAGAGGATCTGTGTGGGTTGTTGGGGCTTACAGTGCTGAGGTGGGAAGAGTGGATGGCCTCTTTCCTTTTTATCCAGTCCTCTCCTCCAGGAAAAGTCTTTATAAGGATACTGGACTTGTCAGATACTGAAAGCAGACAAAAAGCACATAGACAATTTCAAAAAATCCAGTCTTAAAAGAGGATTCAGATCACTCAGATCACACTTCAGAACAGAACTCTGATTAGATTTTGGTCTAAACAGTGTGGAATCTAGTTCAAAATAAGTTGAAACAGCAAACTCAAGCCACCCCTTGGTGTTCAGATTTGTGTTTGAACCATAGTAAAGGCTTTGAACAGAGTATCTTCACTGACATTATAGGACAGGTTTCTCTCCACACCTAAAAAGTCCTCCTGTGGGTGAAGAGGGGTCAGCCCTCCAGTAATATTTCTGAACTGGTGGTCCTCTTTCTCATCAGGTCAACATGTAAGGAAGAGTCAGCAGTAGCTGACAGACCCCTGCAGTTGAGGAATAAATGCAGATTTCTTTGGCAATAATGATGAGAGGAATAACAGCAAATGATTACAGGCTGTAAGTTTTTGCTGTGACACAGGGAAACCCACTTATTTAAAAATCACATTTAGCCATTTACTGTGAAAGATCAAGCTTTTGACTTATAAATTGGGAACTGACATGAGATAACTTTGTGCTTTTTTTATGACCTACCCTTAATCTCAGTGCCTACCAACACTGCAGGAAAACTTTTTGCTGCAAAACAGTAAGCTCATCCTCAGCTATATATCATTAGGCTTCAGAGATAGCACTAAGTTGCGATAACTGGGGTGTGGGATGGGAGAGGTGTAGTTTTCACACTGCTTCATAGCTGTAGCTTCAGTTGGGATTTTAAAAGACCCATACACACATCAGATGACTGTTTTAGGACTGGAGGGATTAGGACAAGGGACGGCCCTGTCCTGCCTCTCAACCTATTCTGGATCATGAGCCAGGCACAGCAACTTGAGCTCGCAAAGACACCTCCTCCAAATCTTGGCAGCCAAAAGATCATTGCTTCATTATAATAATAATATTGTGGTTATGGATAAATCAAGGCCAAAGCTCCCAGCAGTCCATGGAGGAAGAGGATAAGTAAGAAAGGATGTTTGTCCTATTTTACAACCAAAGCTGTGCTACCTTCTTAGGGCACTATCTAATGGTGCAACTGAATGGTCTATAAAAGCTAATTAACTGGTGAGACAGGTTTATACCATGTTTCAGATAAGCATCCATGGACAGTCTTAGCATGCACTGCAGTTTTGTCAGGAGGGGAAACGAAAAATAAATAAAGCCCCTTTCATCACCAGTTGCCTCAGCTGGTCTCATCTTTAGTATCATTGTGGCAAGGATCCTTCTCACTGGCTGGCTGTATATTGCACAACTTGCTTCTTTTAAGCTGCTTACCACAGAAAAATGTTTAAGTAGGATTCAGATAACCCTCGGCAAAGGGAGAGAGAAAAAGAAAAAGTGAAGGGAAAAAAAAAAAGCCTTGCAAAATATAAAAAAAAGAAGCTGCTGAAGGCAAAGATGCCTTTGAGCGGTCTCAAGCTAAGACTTTCCATTTCCATGTAAAAATATCTGTTGAAAGGGCAAGCTACATTTACAATGAGCAAAGTTTTATAGCTTACGCAGGCATGTGCACCTGCTAGGAAGATGGGGAAAAGATTCAATTTACCTTTGGGTTGCAATGCTCAGATTCCCATTTAAAAGTCTAGGACTCCTGATTATTTATTGATGTCTTTCTCTTCATAGCTGTCTGCATCTTTACTGGTTTGCAAGATGCAACAGTATGGCCTAAAGGATTTTTTGAATTAAGTTCTTTCAAGTCATTTTTCCCCTTCAGATGTTTAGCCAACGAGCTGAAGTTTGACAGGCCTCCTCTGCATTCAGGGGGGTTGATATATTTATATATTTATTGGCCAACAGTCAAATTAACTGCGCCTGATCCATCATTAAATGCTAGGTTACAATGGGGTTACTGGATTTTCTACTTTTTTACTTACAGGAGGGAGGAAAGGCAGAGACAGTGGGAGTAACATACTAAAGCAACCCGCATTTTAAGTGAATATGTTTCAAGTTCCCATAAGGCAGCGACAGAGAGAATTTAATAGCAAAGTCTCTACCAATGTCCCTTCCCCTCTCCCAGAAAGCATAAAAGTGGCAGCTTGTACATTTACTTTAACTTACAGGAGCCAAGGAGACTTTTACTGAAGACATCTAAAAAAAATTACAAGGCACCTCTGGCAATGGAGTGAGTATTCCCTTATTTCAGCAAGAAGAATAGAAAGTCTGACTCTCCTTCCTTCACAACAATAAGAGTCATGGTAAAAGAAAAAACCAAAACTGGTATTGCAATTAATTTGATTGCTGATAGCACCCTGGAAAGTGAAACCTGCCATCCTATGGAAAAGCAGAGGACCAAACACTAACCCAAGATGTGACTTACTTTATTTGTTTAGTTTTCTGGAAGAAAAGCAGTAAAAAAGGGTAAGCTCAAAAGTCAAAGAAAAGCAAAGAAACTCCACCTTCCTGCATCTACTTTCAGTTAACAAAGGTGATAGCGGCTACCCCAAATTACTAGAAGTGGTGTTTGACTGTAAAATGATATGTAGGGACTGGACTCAATTCAACAGTTTACTCCAGGGAGAGAATCACTAAGGGACTACATGCACCAAAATAGGGATTTTATTAGGCAAGAAACGAGAGCAGGTGATGACATGGTCTTCCCCAGTGACAAAGTAGCCTCTGAGGGCAGATGAAGTGTTGGTGATGGCCACCAGGAGCTACTGAGGATGTGTATTCAGCTGGAGATGAGTCCTCGTCTTCTTGACACTGCCCTTTTCTGGCATGCTGGAAATCCACCTGGGCCCTCCGAAGCTGAAGATATTCAATGTTCATGTGGAAAGGACAGACATCTTTAACTGCATAGCTTCAGGATCTAGCTCTGCAGTGGATCTCCACAAGTCAAGGTTGAGGTTTGGTCTGCACCATTACCCCATCCCTGAGCAGCTAGTGCAGGGATGGAACCTGAAATGAGGAATGGGCTGGAGATGTCAATATTAATGACAGTACTCAAAGGGCTTGTTTATGGGACTTACCTCACTTAAATTTCCCCACCCCAGGCTAGTTACCTTAGGTGCCCTTTTAGTCAATGGAAAGAGGCTCTCAGGGCATGACTCTGACCTGTCGTGGACATCTTCAGGGAGTGAATCACAGCTGTAAAGTGTCTGTCCTTCCTTTGACTAAAGGTAATTTATGGTAACTGCTCAAGTGTCTCCTGCTCCTGAAGTTACAGCACGGTTGTAGTGAACCTCTCCACTGGAGGACAACCGAACAAGGCTGCAAGCCAGCCCCATGCAGGTTCTTCTCCCTTACAGAAGTAAAACCCTTCCAGCTCTGCTCCATGTAATCCTCTTTGGTGATAGCAAGCAGCCTGCAGAGGTTTTGATTAGACTGTAATGGAGATGTGCTTGGATTTTCCATGGGCAAAGAGGTCTCTGGAATTACAAGACCTCAGTCGCGTTCCCTGGTTCATCTAGCACAACCAGGGCTTTCTGACACATGGACAAGGGGCTTGAGGCACCTGTTGACAGTGACTGAATATTGCTGCTGCAGCTGTCAAATAACATTCCAGCAAGGGATATTTATGGGTCCCAATGTGAAATTAAGTAACTGTCCAATCCATTTATCAGCATGCTCACAATTACAAAATGAGGGAAGAAATAATAATATCACAGTAAAATTTATTATCATCGTAACAGTTTTGGTAAGTCACAGTTAAGAAAAGATGGTGTATTGTTGTTGTAATCCGTTATTTGGTGGAAATGGGCATTTCTGAAAAGGAAATTGAGTCTTCTCAAGGGCTCATGAGTATGGTACAAATACAGGACAAAAAGCTTACCCCACTCTGGTGTCCTTCCAGTCTGCTCTCCACCAGATCTGGACAAGGACTTCTGTGCATGCCCAAGCCAAAGGAAGCCCCCTGGGACAAGGTGAGTCACCACCTGATGTGCTCAGCCCCACTCTAACCCTTTTCTGCTGGAGGGGGAATGGGTCTGGTATATCCTCCCACCACTCTCAGCATCTCCGGCAGGCAGCGCAGCAGCTGTCCCAGTAATGATGGGGGAGGCAGATGTGTGACAAGATTGAGTAACGTGAACCCATGTTTGCAAAAATTATTTTTAAAAGAGGGTTCTACATACAGGGTAGATCCCAGGCCCCCCCAGTGCTGCTCGGCTGCTTTCTTCCCTAGATGAGAGGTTAATAGGTATATGCATTAATGTAATGACCTCTTTATTGACACACTTTCATTTCACTTCTCTTTAACCACCACGAGAGTAAAACCCAGAAGAACCGTTCAGAGAAGAGTGACTACATTTAGAAAAGTAAAACAAATACCATTACACGGAGTGCACTAAAACCAAGTAATTAGTAAAATGATGTCATGGACTCTATTATTAATAGATGCATGCATGACTTATGTTGTTCTCTTACAGATTATTTTCAAGAGGTGTTTACAATCCGAACTGAATCTGAGTGTCTTTTTCTCTCCTTATAAGACATATATACTACAGATATCTTTATATCTAAATACACATTTCACTTGCGAATACGTATCAGAACCAACTGAGATCGTAAAGATCTCTGTATATACATAGAAACTACATTAATGCATCCCAGTTATATGAGAAGGGCATTTGCTAGTATAATAAAAGTGGGCTTTGAAAAAAATCTGACTTGAGAAATGCATATATGTCAGAGGTTTATAAAAGACATCCTTCAGCCTGTTTCTACAGCACAGACTTACCTATAGACTACATGAAATATTTCATGGCTGAGGATATTTTTGGTGAATATTTTTCCTAGATGACTTCTTATTGCTTTTTAAAAATGAGCTGTGCCAAGCAGGAGAAAGGAGAGAAATCTGTGTTGTTAGATATTGTGTGATTCAGCTGGATTTTGGCTGAATTGTTTTCTCTGAATGAAAGTGCCAAGTTTATTCACTAGATTACAAACCCTTAAACGGTTCCATTTTCCTGCCCTCGTGATCATTGCTATTGATTACTGTGTTCTTGAATCTATTTTGTGCAGCCCTTGTTTAATATTTAAGAGACATAAGGAGCAGTGTATTGTAATATTTAGGAGGTTAACTTATTGCAGAGAGATAAAGAAAAGACATGGTTCCAAATGAGGTGGAACTTCGGCCCATTCTATTGACGTGCTACACTCTACATTTAGGGATGTACACTGTACTGTAATATAGATCCTTGTTTTACAACATGGTAAAATAATGGTTATATCTGAGACCTTCTATCTTTAGAAGAGGTAGTATCAAGGTGACTGGGGAGGTGATGGCAATCAGAGCTGGCATGTCAAGCTGTGTGTCCTCCTATGTGGAGCACAGCCACAAGTTTCGCATCGTGGGTACCACACTGTTTGTGTTTGTGTGTCTAATTCAGAGTCTGGGATAACAAATCAGCAAAAATCTGGCTCGATGGCAAATAATGTGTCCTGATTCAGCACTGACTGTGCAACAATTTGGCTTACACCATCCTAACCTGCATATGCATGTTGAACCAGCATATCTGCCAATAGGTACCTGTATTTGACACGGCTACATAAGCTTTCTGTAAGTTGAAAGGAGGTGCCAGGGTCGAAGGGCTGGTGCTAATGCTTGGAATAGAGGAATTTTGTGCATGTTAATTCATGATTCATGACTGTGCTACTTTGCAAGGCCACTAGAAATGCTTGGACATGACATGGGACAAGCCAACTTGATGTACCACCTGGTATCTACATGCCTGCCATGTCTGTTTGCACATACAAACATTTAGTACAGACAAGGCAAATGCTAATTAAAGATTTTCATCACTTTTAAAATGTGGTGGGGTTTAGCTGTCCCTCTGTGGGCTGCTCATGCCCTCCATCACTTGAGTGGGGGGCTGACTAATGCATTTATTCATGTTACTCTTTGGGAATTTGGGGAAAGCAATGACTGTCATTTGACTGAGAAGCAACCAAGTAGCTTGAGGACAGATTTTAAATGGTATTTAAGAGATCTGCTTAGTTTTCTATTGAACTCAGAGGTAATTAGGCACCTCAGATTTAAGAAATCTGGTCCTTGGTGGCTCGAGTGAGGTCTGGATTAATGCAGGGAACTGAACTTGTATTTCCCATGGCAAAAGCAGGTGCTTCAACCATGGGACAGACTGTCCCGTTCCTTGACTGTGCTGTGTAGGAGTAAGTCACATTTTTTAATGAGATTTATAATGATGTTTTATCCCCTTTTTGGGACTAGAGCACGTTAAGCATCAACAGAAGTAAGCAGGTATCCTGATCCAGTGCCTGATACTGGCCACTAATTTCCACAGTTGGTCAGTAAATACTCTTTATTTCATCTTTTTCCTGCCAAAACACTGGGCATAAGTTGCCATGGAGTAGTGTTAGGTAATTAGCATGTGATTAAGGGTAACCAACGTGGAACTATACTTAGGTTTATCACAGGAAACTGTGATGCTTAGCTTAAAGGCCCTTAATAGGACTACTAAGAGGATCAGAAACAGAAAAAAAAAATCCTGATCCATGTTTGTGCCACTGTAATAAACTAGATATCCTTACAAGTGAGTGCAACATATCTTCTTCTAGAGGAAAAAAGAAAGACTTGGGGGTTGATATAAGGTTGTATGTCATGGGATGCAACTAATTCTAGGAAAAGTGGCAGAAAAGAATAAATCCATGCAGATGTTTTCATTTAGAGATGTGGTCCACTGGGTGAAGTTTGCCACCTGAGTTTTGTTGGTAGCCAGTGAGTGCTGGAGGTGTTGGGTGCAGCAGCCATAGCTGAAGAAGACCTCACCACATCCCAGGCCAGCACCTGGCCTTGCATGCAATGCCCAGATATGCTGCACAAATTTGGTGTGGGAATGGCAGGCTGGAAATCACACCAAATTTTCTTTTCAGATCCTCAAACCACCTCCTCCCTTTCCCTGGGCAAATTAGTTCAATCTGCTTGGTGTGCGGTACAGTAGGTGCATTTAAATTCCATGTCATCCAGGGATAGCCAGTGTCCCACAGGAGTAAAAGAGATTTGCAGTTAGATAGATCCATGCCTCGTGAGTTATTACCACTCCTTATGGCTACAAGATCACTTACAAGATGAAAAGTCCATCTCATAAAATGCGTGGATGTGCCTTTAGTGCCACACCTTCCTTCCACGGGCAACGTGAGCCAAGACCGTTATAACTACTGTGCCGATGTGCTGATACATCCTTGCTGTGTATAGGATTATGTAAATGCTCTCCTTTGCTGGACTCGGCCTGCAAACCCCAGGGCAGTGGAGATTTGCAGCCATTTCTTCTGCAATCAAGCACCAATATGAATTGTGTCACTCCCGCTCCTAAGCAAGGTTTGAGGTAGGTTCAGTGCCTCCCATTATTTCCTCACTCTCCCACAGATGAAGAAACACCAGAGCACTTTAATGAAATCATTTGTCCTTATTAAGCTGAAAATGGAAATACACTTTTCCCTGGCTGGAGCCATAACCAGAATGGCACAAGGCTGCCGAGTTTTATTATCTTGGTCTCAACTTAAAGTACTAAGAGGCACTTTAAGAAAGTTTAAGAGAAGTTCTATAAACCATGTCTATATATAATCCCTTTTGTAAGCATCTAGGAAACTGCAGGACGGAAAGGTTGCCTGCCAGACCTCAGAAAGCAAATACTAATTCAGCAGTCTAGTCACTCTGTCAAACATTTAGTGTATCAGGGTTGATTGTTCCCTGGTAGGTATAGCTCTGGTATATCCGCCAGGCCTTTTGTCATGTTAACTGCAACCGATCAATGGATTGAGGTCAGGACTTCTGATGTAGGTGCAAGCTTAGAGGGAAAAAAGTCTCAAAGATTCATTTTTTCTCGTCTGGTAGCACTCCGGTCACTTATTTTTTCTCAGTTAGCCTCTGCTGCTCTAAAGTGGATATTGATCAGTGCTTTAATGCAAACCTGTCAAATTAATTTTGCAGAGCTGGGATATGACTGGCCTAAAATTGCTTCTGCATCTGTTCTCTGCAGCAAGCCTATGAATTTTAATCATGACCAGAATGGGCTGTTGGCTTTTTTTGTTAGAAACTTGAATAGGAAAGGTTTAAACTGTAAATGCCATGAAATGATGTTGTTTTGTTCTTTTCAGAAACTCATGTGGCTGAGGTCAAAGAAATTATTATGTCTGTGCATTCTTGTCAGATGCTTGGGGAGCTGTGCAGGGTTTTCTTCTTTTGCAAAGCAAAGCAAAGGTATGTAGTGAGCTTGTTAAACATTCCCAGGCCAATGAGGGAACAGCAGGCTTCGTGTCTCCTGCAATGCCAAATGCATTAGTATTAATGTACAATTTCCTCCCAAGCCTTCACTCTATGATCTGATTATTCCTGATAACTTTATCTCACAGGGTGGAGAGGCAGTCAAATTGGGGGGACAGCATTTTTTTTCTTAAGTACAAATTAAAAAGAAATATATTCAGTGCATCCCACACACCATTACAGGGTTGGTGTGGCTGCCACTGAAGAGCAGCGTCCTTAAGGACCAGGAGAAATGCAGATGGTTACAGAGGCATTCATCACACAAAACAAGCTATTCTTCTGCTCTTCATCAATGGAGAATGAAGAACAGGTCTCTGTTGTGATGTCAACATTGTACAAAGTAAATAATGACTTTTAAGCTTTGCTCCACACAGACAAAAAGACTTACTCATACAAAAAAAAAAACGTGTAAAGTCTAATCTGCTCTGGAAAATCTGCATCAGGCAGGAACCATCCTTCAACACCCAAAGAGTGGCAATGACTGTAACAGATTTTGTGCTGGCTCTTTTGTCAGATGATTTGAAAGCATTTGGAGTATTAATTATGAAGTGCCGCTTGATCTCTAGGAGGTAGTGAAGAATTATGAAACTCTCATTTTAGAGCTGGGAAAGCTGACACTTGAGGCAGGATTTGGAGCAAACCCACACAGTGCTGGAGCAGCCCAGGAGTGCTCCCAAGGCCAGGTCCTGGATCTCAGTTGAAGGAATAGCATCAAACAGCTGAATTCTGAGACCTTACAACTCTCCAGCTATTCAAGATGACAATTTGTAACTACTGCCAGAAAGGTCAGCCAACAAAAAGATCTATGCTTTTCCCTGGTGAAATAACTGGCAAAACTTGTATGAGCTGTGTTATGAACATAGTTGTTCAGAAGAGTAGTACAGAAGAGCTGATCTGGGAAACTTCTGGCTTGATCTCCTGCCCTGTCCAGCTGCTCCCTGGCATCCAGCAGTGCCTGAAACTGTACCTTGTAAGAGTTCGCTGGTGGCCAAGTCAATGCAGTTCTCAGGAAGGATGGTTTCATGAAGGCTGTCAGTTGTTGGGTTCAGTTATTCTGTCATCCCTTATCCCTTTTACAGTTAATTTAATTAAATCATTGTGGTTTTACCTGCAGCATTACAACACTCCAGGTCTGTGGCCAGGTCCAGGGCTGAAAAGGGGTATCTGAAGAGCAAAGGTGATGGTGGGGAGAGGGATGATTCTTGGCATCCTCATCTGAAAAGTATTTATGAGCAGTCTCCAGGAACAAATCTCAGTACTGAGCACCTTGGGTGAGCCAGGCCAGTCCCAGCACAGCCCAGTGCTGGCATAGCCACACCATTTTTGATGTCTGAGCAGACTTCTGCTCGTATAAGTTCGTGTGTCTCTGCAATCCCCTGCAGGCTGGGGACATACATGAGGTTCAGAAGTGAGGGTTTTCACTAACTGAGTGGCAAACAGTTCTTGCCCGTGAGGGTGGTGAGAGACTGGCCCAGGTTGCCCACAGCAGTTGTGGCTGCCCCTTCCCTGGAAGTGTTCCAGGCCAGGTTGGATGGGGCTTGGAGTAACCTGGTGGGAGGCGTCCCTGCCATAGCAGGGGGATTGGAACAAGATGAGCTTTGAGGTCCCTTCCAACTCAAACCAGTCTGTGATTCTATGAAAGAGATTTTTCCTTTAGAGACCTTTATCGTCTCCTACTTCCATGAACAGGAAACCAAGACCTCTGCCACTACACAATGTGCTTGCTTTCCCTCTTCACACTGCTTTTACAAACATTAATTTAATTAAAAACTCTGATTACCATCATAAAAACTAAAGACCTTTTATTCTTTAGGTTTGCCACTATTATTCTAGAATCACTCTTTCGCTTAAAGTATTTGGGTTGCACTGTCTCAAGGCTTCCAGCGACCTGGTTACAAGCATTGGGCAACAAATGTCTACAATATTTAAGGATACAGAAGACATGAGGCTTAATTTATCACCTTTTGTAAGCTCTGAGATGCTCCGAATAAAGACACTGGAAGCGCTTATATTTAGGATCATTCTAATGAGTATCCAGAGCTAAAAAAATCTCTGCTTATTCAATGCTGGAACTCGAGCTGTGTATGTGATAATACCATTGTGTCTTTCCAGATACTTGACTCACATGAAACTTCTAAATGTTTCATTAGCTTTGACTTAAAGTCTAGTTTGAACATGGACCTCCAGAGATGAGCCCACACTAAGCCACACAGATAAAAAGGTGGACGGGAGATGCTAACGGACTCCCCCAACTCAATGGAGGGCCCATCTCGTTGGGGAGTCTATAGGGAAAACTAAGTGCTTTGAAAGATATGAAAAGATTTTTGTACATCAAAGAGGAAGATTAAAGGCTGCGCTGATGTCCTGGCTCCTCCGATGCCAGTGGCACATTTTCGATGAGTTTCCCCGGAGGTAAATTTTCAACCCCAGATTTCAACTTGTTACGGCTAAATAGAGACTGTGACTCACTGCCCAGCATACATCTATCTTCCCTGACTGGTTGAGAAAACTAGAACAAACAATGGGGTCAGAGTTTTTGCCTAGGACAACTATTGGAGAAACTTCTGTCCAGGCCAAACCCAAGGAAATTTTTTCCATTGTTTGAATTAAATGGAAGAAATGAAATGTTATAGGTCAAGTCAAGACTGAATATTTTTGTTAATATAAAAAGAGATATTTATTTCAGAAGTTATTTAATCTTCATGATATCTTTAGGGTTTTGTTGAGAAAGAGACTTAAAATTTGATTTTAAAATGAAAAATTAAATAGTTTTTTTCAAATAGATTATCTGGGCTTTTTCTTTTTCTTTGTTGTGTGGTATGGTTTTTCCTGACATCATGAATAATTTTGGTCCCTTAAGTAACCACAGAATCACAGAATCACAGAATGTTAGGGATGGGAAGGGACCTCAAAAGATCATCTAGTCCAATCCCCCTGCCAGAGCAGGAATACCTAGATCAGGTCACACAGGAACATGTCCAGGCAGGTTTTGAATGTCTCCAGAGAAGGAGACTCCACAACCTCTCTGGGCAGCCTGTTCCAGTGCTCTGGCACCCTCACTGTGAAGAAGTTCTTCCTCACATTTATGTGGAACCTCCTATGTTCCAGCTTGCATCCGTAAGTAAAATTATGTTTTGTCAAATATGTCTATCCCAGCTATAGATTTCACTTATTTCCAATTAGAAAAAAATTGTTTTCTTAGTCCCAGAAGATTTAACTTCCTTCCTCTGACAGCTTCAGAAACAGGAAGGATTTAAAACGGCAGTTGGTTCCAGAAGTGATAAAGGTGAGAATTGCTTAATATTTTTGTCATTGGATCTCAAAGGAGTGTGTTGGAGTTTCCTGTAACAAAGAGATCGACAGACTATATTTATTTTAGGAAACAAACCTTTAATTCTATAAAGATACACTTTATTTTAAGTTCTCTGTCCTTGGCATGTGTCTTCAACTATCACATTTGCAGACTTCTGTTGGCTTCTACTGCCTGGTTACATATTAAGCCCCGGAAACTCAAAGGTTCTTGAGTTAAACATCTAGTATGCAGAGCCCAAGTGCAGTGACACTATCAACACTGTTATCTGAAGCCACAGAAGCAAAGGGCTCTTCTCCCAGATTGACAGATGCCAGAAGTGATGTGCTGGGGTAGACAGACTTTGCCAGGAAAAGGTGACAAACATGTGACCACCTGCAGGTGCCAAGGGTACTCCATCAGAGTGGGGTTGAAGAAAGATGTGGAGTGGATAGAAGATGTCAGTGTGAGCCTCCAAAATCCATCTTAGGCTACTAGAGTAAGAGGGAGTTCCAAGGATAAGTTTATGTTTCTGAACAAAAGTCATTGCCCTTTTCTGTAGGACAGGAAAGACATTAGAGGAGCAGATGCTACTTCCCAGTCAGAAGTGATTTTCCTGTAGCTAGAGGAGGCTTTAAGAGAAACAGCAAATTATTTCTTTAGGAACAGCCCAGTTCTGTTCCACAGCCAAAAAGAAAAATGGGTGATACTCTCTGCAAGCAAACACAAAGTTAGCCATTGCCCTTCAAACCCCAGTGATTTCATCTGGTCACAGCACTCTAAAATGCAGCAGAGCTAAGGCATGGCTCACGCTGCTCCCTCTGTGGCATGCTGCACGCACAGTGGCACTGATGGATTCAGCTTCTTAGGGGCCAGATCCACATATTAATTGGCATCAGAACCGCATTGGAGGCTGTCAGCAGCCCCAGTTACCAGCTCGAAGGATATAATTGTATTGTAAATGCCGAGTGTGCGGGTGATGGATAAGCACATCTCTGCAGTCTGACTGCTAGGATGTACAGGGCAAGCCATTCTCTAATTTGCCACCAAGAGGGTCTCTTATACTAAACAGCCTCTCTTAAATCAAAGCATTCAATCCCAGAGAAGGTGGAAGTTGCGAGGAGAGAGCTGGAAAAAACAAAGTAAGACAACAAAAAAATCAATAGTGCTTCCCTATAAAACAGATCGAGATTTGCAGAATTCACTTCCACTTGACGTCAGAGATGCCAATTCAGCAAATTCATTTAGGGCCAAATTGAAAACTTATCTTGTAGTCTGGTTTGCTGGACTGTAGTGTGGTCCACTCAAGGGGGCTTTGATCATTATTGTATGTAAAACACTTTGAAGTATCTCACTGTAAGTGCCACAAACAGCAACTCCAACTTTCACCTTGTGTCATGGTGGTGAGCACACCGTGTTGCATCCTCCGTTGCACAGATGACTGCTGGCAGTGCTATGAGGTAGTGAAACACAACCATGCTCCTGCTGACCTTGCTTTGCTTCTCTCCACACCCAAAGGCCAACATTGGCCAGTATCGTGTACTTATCTCCTTGGAAGAAGTTGGATGGTGACCATGCTAGACCTTGTATCCAGGAGGAGCTCCCAGAGGACCAGTCTTCTGTGCTCTTGGAAGGGGTCTGTAAGCCCTGACCTGCTGGCTGTTTTCCAAGGAGGGTTGCAAAACTGCAGCCTTAGCCATTGTGGGTTTTCTACCCTTAGCCCTCAACAATACCCTTGTCTTATGAGGAAGATACATGCATGAATGGACATGGGACTCCATCAATCCTACAACATATTCAGGGTCTCTGCATTTCATGCATTCAAAAACAAAGCCTCTGATGGGCTAAGGTTGTACTCAGTCGGGTCAGTGGACATGAGCTTCCACTGCCCTGCACAGGGCAAGTGTATGTGAAAGGTTACTAAATAACTATGGTCCCATTTAACACAGGGAAATTATTTGCAGTATATAATTTCATTATCAACAATTTAAACAAAATATAAAATTTTTGTGTAATGTCTTCCCCATCACTTGAGAACAGATTTTAATTCATGGATGTTTAAAGTTAGGACTTTAGAAATCCACCTGAGACAAAAAGAACTGGTCAGCCCCTTCCCTTCAAGTGAAAAATTTCATCTTCCTTCAGTGCTCCTTCTAGTGCACAAGTCATGCTGCTTATCAGGCCACATATATTTTGCACACAGATTTGTATCTTCAACCTTTTTCCACAAAATCAGATCTTCTCCAGTAGCACATCAGAGGTGTATGTCCACAGTGAACCACTAATCCTTTACTTCTGTTTTCATAGCATTTGTAGTAGAGATTATTCTGCTAGCTCATTAAATATGCCAAAGTTTCAAGCTCCAGTTTTGCTCTCTTTATACATGAAGAAAAAAAATAAATAATAAGTTATTGATTGCTAGGTTGAAAGGGAAGAGCAAATTTCCTTGTTCTATGAATGTAGCTGTCGGTTGCCACAAAAAGAGAAGTCTATCTACTCTAGGATCCTGCTCTAGCAGCAGTGTTGGACTAGATGATGTTCGGAGGTCCCTCCCAAACCCTACCATTCTGTGATTCTGTGATTCTGTGATTCTGTGATTCAGGATTAGCACTTGCACCATCTGAATGCTAAGAAGAGCATCATTGTACCACATGTCTTGCACCATCCACAACAGCATAGAAGTTTTGCCTTTTATGGTCAGCTCTAGGATGTCATTTTACTGGAGAGAGAGGAAAATGCTGCCACCCTCAGAGTGACCCTGCCCATGACCTTATCCTTCCTCAGAGCTGGAGCAGAAAACCCATGCAATGGCACAGTGTAGGCTCTCAGGGAGGCAGACAGAGTCAAAGAGAGCATAAGGATGTGCTGTCATTGAGTTAAGGCTATGAGCAGAGCCAGTCAGCACAAATCAAAGCTCAAAGCCACTATTTGGGTACTGCTATCAGCATGTGGTTATTGTGGCTTGGTATCAGGTGCTCTCATAGTCATGGTACTAATGTAGTGCTGGTCTATGACCCATCATTATACAGACAATGACCCTGCTGCAGAATGGGGTTTGTTCTCTGTGACCTGGGGAAAGTGAAGGAAAGGAATGTGAAATTCCTCCATTATATTTTTTTTATCTTGTAGGACAATAGAGAGTGTTTATTGAAGTTTCTCTCTGTGGCCCTACTGGGAAGGTGTTGAAGAATTTGCATTCTCCACAGAAGACAGAAAAATTTATAGCCTCTCTAGCTGCACGTTCCTTGAAAATTTTCAAATGCTGAGGGCCTTTGCAAGAAACCCCAGAAACTGTGATCATTGGTGTCAAAGAAGAACTCAGAGATTAAAAAAAGGTAAGGGGCTGGCTTGTGGCTCATGCATGTATTTTTCTGTCTAAGGAGGGAGAGGGTGTGAAGTGTTTCATCTCTCAGATTATGTCTACATTAATAAAGAAAAAAAAGACTCAGGCACTGACCTCAGATTTTCTACACTGCTTAATTGCAGTAGGGGTCCCAAAAAGTAGAAAACCTTTCCCTAACCAAGAACCACTGCCCCACCAGGTACAGTGCACAGAAAAGCACCAAGGACAGTGTGGAGAAGAGTCTGCAGGTCTCCATCACAGTGCTAGTGTTAAGCCCTATCTGGGACTTGATGGGGACCATGTGGGGTTGAGATTAATATGAGGGGTAAGATTTATGTTTCTGTAACCCAGTGGGTATCTCCTAGAAATCCTTCTTCTTCAGCTCCTGGGCTTTTAACTATGGAGAGTCAGTAGGAAAGAAAGAGAAAGCTTAAATTTGCTTGTTGATATCATGAAACCACATGAAAAGTGTCTAATCTTGAAGGTATGCTGCAAAACCACCTTCTTCAGCATACTCACTGTAGAGATGCTAGGTATTTAATGAATTGCAGATGGATATGATTTTGGTTATAAATGTCACTGAGACTGTGAGAGGGAGGCTTAGGGGCAAATTACCACCTTAGTAACAGGTAAAATCTCTGTCATGTCTACAAGAGAGTTAACTGTGGCTCGTGTGTCTCAGTCATTTCAGTGTTGAGAGTGAATCTCAATTTGACTTCCTGAAATTGAATATTCACTTTAGTCTAGATTTACAAAGCTATTTGTTAATGCGTGCATACAGGGCTGTTTTCTCCAGGGTTTTAAAGAAAAAACTCATTTCAATGTAAAATTCACAGGATCAAATTGAAACGTATTTTGAGAAGAGTTAACATTACTGATTTTCAGGCTCAGACAATCACTTCCATGTCAGATTGTAATTACACCTTTTTGTGCATCAGCTGCATGCATGGTATGGAAAAAAATGTAAGACGATGCTGTTTCTTTCAGCTACAGAAAGGACCTTTGTACTGTCCTTCCCTGGAAATTCCCCACTCTCAAAGAGGAAAAAAAAGTGGTTTATTTCAATCAGTCTACCAGTATGAGCTAGCACATTAATTGCATAAAGATATTTGTCTTTTACCCAAAGTTTTGTTTGATTTTTGCTCATTTTTAATTGTCTGCTAGGTGTCTATATAGCATTTTCTTTTCCCTGCAGCAGTTTTCACTGCCATAAAAATCTTGCTTCTGTTAAATAGCAACATTAAAATATTGCAGTGCTGACCTTAATGGTTTACAACATTCAGCTAAGGAGCTCAAGTCTCTAAAACAGGGGTAAAACACACAGTAAAATCTATCTAAGGAGAATTAAAGTCTCAGAAGAAGACTGACAACTGTGATGTAATTTCAGCCCTGTTTCGTATCTCCATGAGATCCTATCCAGTCACACAGCGGGTCAGAGGACTGCAAGACCCCAGTACAGTCATGTAGGACTGCGGCAGGCAGAGATTTGGCCTCAGAGAAGATTCTATCACTGACCAATCACAACAGGCTATGAAAATGCAGGTTGATTTCACACTGGTGGAGCACCTCTATGCTTCTGTGCAGAGCTGAGAGCAAAGCATTACTGAATCAGGAAGGGCGATGTCTTCAGCTCACTTTGCCCCGGTGTATGAGGCTATGTAAGTTGCAGGAAAATAGGAAACTGAACATCATAGTTTAATGTTATTTAATATTTTATTAGGTTAAATGGACACACATTTTGTACTTTGTAAAATACTCAGCAGAGACTAGCTATTTTGATACAGCATTTAAAGGAGTAAACAGTGGAGCTTGTATCAAGATTTTGCCAACTGCAAGGTATTCCCAGTAATCAAGAGGTTTTTTCTTTTTTTGTTTGGTTGGTTTTTTCTTTTCTTTTTTTTTTTTTTGGTCAAGGAATACCAGCAATAGTGGGAGGAAATAGATGGTCAGTGAACCCTACTGTCATTTTGGTGGTACAGACCCAAGAAGGATGCTCACCCCTCTGCTTCCCTAAAATCTGGCAGGAGACTGAACTGTCCAGCTTCATGGACCAATTTGTGAAGTGATCAAGTATTCAGTGTGTGGACAGAGAGCTCAGGATCCCATCAGAGAATACTGGGGAGAAAAAATACCAAGTGATTATATGGCCATGAGTGTGCTAGGAAAGATATGTGAACCCACATCCCAGGGGGCTGAAATCCCCCAAACACTGGTGAATCCCTGCTGCAGTGATTGTTAGAAATAGTACCAAATCAGCTGTGGGGTTGGACTAGATGACCTTTAAAGGTCACCTCCAACCCAAACTATTCTTTGATTCTATGATTTAGGCAAGTCTTGGTGATATTTACTGTGAATTCAAAAGGAGACGATCCACAGTGCTGTTCAAAAACACTCCTGACAGCACAGAAAATTTGGCCCACTGGCCATTGGAAAGATGGGAAAGCTTATAGAAACCTGGAGGATCTTGGGAACAGAAAAACTGCTATGTTGAATGTCACTTCTCTTTACAAGACCTCATTTTAATATTAGCACAGCAGGCCAAGGAGTCAACAAGTGTTAATTCTTCCTTCTAACAAATTAAATCTTAAGAGCTGTCATTTTTATCAAGCAACAGAGATCCAATGTCATCGTATGGACAAATTCTGTTCCTTCAGCTTCTGCAGTGGCTGAGCATCAAAAAAATCCAATAGAGCTTAATGCCAGGACAGCTCAGTCAACAGGACTCTTTCCAGTGGATCCACAGGGTTTGGGTAGAGATATGCAATTACAACCCCAACCCAACTCCCACTGAAATCAATGGGAAAATGTTCCAAGTGGGTTTTCTATCTCCTCCAGAAAGCCTTTCGCAAGATGGCAATGGTGACTAATGCTGCTTCCCTTTGCTATAGCACCTTTAGAGAGTAGCCTGTAATTCATGATGAAAAACAACAATAGTATTGCTTTACATAGGAATATAAAAGCCTTCCCTTGCAGCAATGAAACTCAGATGTCTTGAGCAATGTGTGCAGCTTAAGGGGTTTTTTTTGACAGTGCAATATTGTATATAATAACAATTACCAATGACCTCTATTAGGTTGTCCAGTCTCATTAAGGCCAATGCATTTCGTACCTGCCACTGCCAATTTGCCTCAGCAGAGGTTTTATTCAGTGGATATGATAGAGCTGTAAAGCAATCTTTTTTCATTTAAATAGTTTAATTGAGGAATGCTATCAGATGTTTCAAAATTTAATGTATACAACAATTTCCCTCCCCTATCTCTTTTCAGAGTTTAGTTTGGAGAAAATGACATCTGATTCTTATAGAAAGAAAGCAATTACATTTTGGAGCCTGCCTGCCCGTATTGCATATGTTTTTAAACATAAAAAGAAATTCTTAATATGTAATTGTCAGGTAATAAAAAGGAAAATATTTTACTTTGCATTTATGAAGTAATTTTTCAAAAGCATAAGGGAATTGCATGTTAACGTTTTTCGTTTATTACCACACTCCTAATGCTGCACTGTTTTCACAAGTTTATATTAAAAAAAACCAGATCTGATGTTCACGTATTAGTATGATAATATCCTATAAAGTAATTAGGACAGAGGAAACCACAAAGGTTCGTCGGTTCTGATAAGCATATGCCTGCTCCAGGGCATCATCAGAAACCCACTGGGAGTTTCTCCATTGAATTCTATGGGCCCCAACTCTTAACTTAATCTTCTGAGAAACTTCAATCCCAGCTCATCCATCTCATAACCTGTTTTCCCCACCTTTTTTCCGACTTCACATGGAGTACAAGCCTTGCAGGCCAATGCAGTGCCTTGAAATTTGGCTGTCTTTTGCAGACGGGATAAGGCAGCTCCATGCCTGTGTCTCTACGTGGACTGGAGT
Organism: Podargus strigoides; assembly: GCA_028020825.1. Lineage (NCBI taxonomy): Eukaryota > Metazoa > Chordata > Aves > Caprimulgiformes > Podargidae > Podargus > Podargus strigoides. Next base: position 18,907,767 of record CM051663.1, read on the forward strand.
GATGCCTCAATAATGTTCACACTCCTTTGGCCATGGACCATTTGTACCCCTAACTTCAAGTTGGACCATTTGGTCCAATGTACTGCAGCAGATACTCTGATCAGCAACTGATCAGTGAAAAAAGGCACTTCTTTTCCCCAGGAATTAGCCTCAAAGCTCCTACACTGCAGCACCAGAAACTTTCAGCTGTGAGTAAAATACCATGGAACTCTCCTTACGTTTGTTGTTCTGTTTTCATTTTATAGAGCTGACCTTGCTTCTTTGAAATGCACTTGTTCTCCACAAAGCCAGTAAATACCACCCAGTTGTCTTAAAGTAAATCACATGTGTATGAAGGGCTGGAGAGCAGTTTCATTAAATACTCACTTATATTTAAGTTATTCTTGCCTCATAAAAACAAAAGCTTGAAGATAATCCCAGTTAGTAAAGGACTGAACTTCATTAGGGATTGGTAAATCCCTCTTCTCTTCCTCCCATGGCTTCTTGGTTGGAAGAAATCCATCTTTAAATCTCTGTCAACTTTGGCGCACAATCTCAGCTAGAAAAATACAAACCCAAGTGTTAAAAATACCAAAGTATTTCTTTCATCTTTGGATTTGGTTGTTTGCAATGTTTCCAGTGGGAAGGGAAGGGAAGGGGAAGGGGAAGGGGAAGGGGAAGGGGAAGGGGAAGGGGAAGGGGAAGGGGAAGGGGAAGGGGAAGGGGAAGGGAAAGGGGAAGGGGAAGGGGAAGGGAAAGGGGAAGGGGAAGGGGAAGAGGAAGGGGAAGGGGAAGGGAAGGGAAGGGACTCCCATTTTTGCCTTTAGCCAGCCCATGTGGGCTCAGGGACCCTGTGGAGCACGAGGCATCTCCCACTGCTCTCAGCTCTTGTCCCATGTATGGTAGTGCCAGCCATGCCATGAGCTCTCGTGTGCTACTATAGTCAAAGACTTGACAAAGAGGAATGAGGGAGTCTGAGCTGGCAGTGCTAAAAATAAAGAAACTTGTTTTCCACGGAGCTGATATGGGCAGTAACCACTAAAATAATCTGCTCTGTCCCTGTTCTTCCCTGTAGGTCAGCCTTTGCCCATCAGTAGCATCACAAGACCATAAAAACCCTTCAGAAAACCCTATGAACCTTAATCAGAACTGCACATGCAAATCTTTTATCTCTCCCCAAAGCCAGATCAGCAAAAACCAGGACTGAGTGTGGTGGGATTGGGAAATCCCAGCTGAACTGATCAGATGCCTAAGTCATCCCCAGACTCTCTGAGGAGTGAAAGGGTCTCCACCTGAAAAGACTGTCAAAGCCCTGGAGCAGATTGCCTAGAAAGCTGATAGATCTCCAGCAGTGGTTAACAAATACCTCACAGGCATGGTTTGGGTCTAGCTCATCTCACATTAGGTCAAGGGCATGCATTAAATGACTTTCTAGGGTCCTTTCCAGCCTTATTTGCTGCACTTCTATAACTTGAAGCAGGATAAACAAGACAGCAGCCAGGGGAGGTATCAGCTTGGGTAGACACAGAGCCAGCAGCATCAGATGGGCTGTTTTATAGACTTGCTGGTACCTCCTGACTTAGTGCCACTTAGTGCGAGATTAATGCCATGTGAATGCAGCTTGTGTCCCCAGCTGGGATTTCCTACAACCTACTGCTGATGCTTTGCTGGCAGCAAGAGCAACAAGCTTTCAGTTTACCATTGGAGGTCAAGGTAAAGTGATTTCAATTAGAAGAGGATCACGTAGGTCTCAATCCAATGCAGGCAGGTTGTGTAACACTGGCAGCGTGAAGAGGAGAGTCATTTATTCATTTCTTAGCTGCATAGTTTGGGATTTCATTTTGCCTCTCTGTTTTTACAGTCTTCCTTGTCCCTTCTACCATCCAAAGGGTAATGCAAAAAAGGTGTTAGGGTTCTTTATTTCCTTTGCTTTCATCAGGCAGTTGTTTGCTCTGCCCCAGTCACCCCAGTAATTAGCAGTAAGGAACTAGAGGAGAAGGGAGGAAGCAAAGATGGAAAACAAATATTCAGCTGACCAGTTTCTTCCCCCTGTGATATTTGCTCTATGTCATGCAGCTGCATTTCAAACCCCCCCACATATTTACCTGCCTCTAAGAGGAAGGGTGTGTGTTTGTTGCCCTGTTCAAAACCGATCACGTATTTACATGCTTTGCTGAATTGGGGCCATATACCCTTCTTTTTCCTTGACACCGCAGGCAACCCTTTGTTTCTGCTGGTCAAACAAAACAGAACACAAAAACAAAAAAAAAGGAGACTAGGGAAAGAAAATGTATTTATTAAATGGTTCTATAAATAAAGGAGCTGGGAAGATACAGGAGGCTCTGATCTCTGAGGGGTGATGGCAAAGTGCTACTGATAAAGTGGCTACGATTCAGATCAATAGCAAACAAGACAGGCAGGCGAATTTCCCCTTTGATCTTCATTCCCCACACAGCCCGAGTCAGTCTGACTGTGCCACACAAATTACTGCTTTGTGTAGGGGAAAAGCAGTTTGCTCGGCTCTTTGCTTATTGCACAAATGGATTGGATGGCAAATGATAAGTGTCACTTGTTATCATTTCAAAAAGCCACTGGAAAATGGTGGCTCCAGCACTTCAACTTGATGTGTCAACATTTTTTGTGTCAGCAGGGTATTATAGGGTTGATACATATAGATCAGTGCTAAATGGTCTTAATAAAAAAAGATTAAATCTGGAAGAAGGAAATAAAGCTTAGGGCAGAGTTCATCTGTAAAGCGATAAATATACAGTAGGAAAATTTAAGGGGGCAAAGTAGTGATGATGGAAGATGATGCTTTGCAAGCCAGAACTGTTATTTTGGCCTCAAAATCTGCTCTTGCTCTGCCCTACCTGACTTAGGGAAAAACACATCAGCTTTGTGACTTGTCTTCTCCAGCAAGCAAGCAGGCATGGATGAGAAGAGCTTTGCAAACTTAACAAGGGAGGTGACTTTTGACCCTCAGTGCCTGGAAGTCAGCAGTGTGGAGGGAGACTGGTTGGCTGCATCAAAGCTAGATCTCAAGCTGGAAGCCACTTTTCTGAAACTCTCAGGTGATAAATATACTGAAGAGTTTTGAGCTTTTCAAAGAAAATAGGTGACATTGTTTCTGTAAAGAGCTGGTGACTGGTTTTCACCTTCAGTTTTTCCCCTCAGTGACAAGGGCAGGAGGGACACTTAGCAGGTCTGGCCTTACTTCATGCTTGCAGGTTCCCTATGGGAACCAACCAATAAATCAGATTTCAGATTGTATGCAATGTATGCAGGGTAGGATGCCCACCTGAGCCCTTGAAACCTGGACAGGGAGTTGCATCAGCACAATACCAAGAGAGGACGGTTGCAGTGTGGGTTGCGAGGTGCTGCCCAGAGGTGTGCCATTTCTGCAGCACAAAACTGGGGGTGCACTCATCTCAGACAATGAAGCCATTAGGGATGGGGAGAGGGTTACAAGCCATATGGACCACTTTCCACACAGTAGATCCATCACTGTGGTCCACAGAACAAGGTGAGCCTCATTGGGTATTTGTTATTCCTGAACTGGAGTGGATGGGGCCTCATCCACAAGGCAAAGCTATTAAACCATAAAATACTGTCTTCCTATATGTTCTCATTTTTATCAAAACAGTCTGTTGCAGGCAGAACTTCCCTCTGACAAGACTGATAGTTTCTTAAAAAAATAAATAATAATCTTGCAGCTTCTATGCTCTCTACTGCTGTTCAACTTCCCAACCAGCTGTTTTAATTGTTTTAAAATTAAGTGTACACCATGGAGATCTGTGGGTAGTTGAAACTTGGAATGTGCTTTTGACTGGGGCTAATGAGTCAGTGATATCCAGTCAGACATATGCAACCCTACGGGTTTCTGAGCAATCATGGGACATTCTCCCATTTGGTTTCACATAATTTTTGAGCTGGTTGTGGCTTCTTTCATTTTTAAATACTGAGTATCCCAGGGATTCTTACAGGTCTATAAGTAGCTTTTCAATAGAGGAACAAGTATGATTAATGGAAAACAAATCAAATTTCCCAGATATTGTGTGCTGCACATGAACACAGCTGACATTCTTTCATCATCAAATCATGAGTCTTTAATATCAATTCTTTCCTTGTCATATTTCCTGCACTTACATCTGGTGGCCACGGCAACTGGGCTTTTCACATTTGTGTTTCATAGAATTTAGTACAAAACTAATTAATTGACTGATAAAATTTTTAAGCAAGAGACCAAGCAGATCACTCAAGTGACTTCCCGCTGGCAACACTAAAGAGAGCAGGAAACTTTGCAGGGAACAAAATCCAGACAGGGAACTAGTGAAAGAATGAACTCCTCTTTTCCTCCCTGGAGCAACCAGCCCCATCTTGCAGGGTGAAATCCAGACATAACTAAAGTAGCCCAAAACCCCAACAGGGAATGATGTTTCTATGTGGTACATGAACCATCTTAAGAAAACTGTTATCTTGTTCCACACAATCTCTTCCAGGGGTTTCTAAGTCACTTTTCTGTGTTGATGGGAAGAGAAATTAAAATGGTGAATCTGGCGCAACTCAGATCTTCAGAGAACTGGCAACAACAGCTGTGAGAGTTTCCCCACCTGAGATAATATGATGCTGCAGGAAACTGGGGGCTATAGTCATTGCTGCTGGAGGAGTGCAAGAGCTGAGGACACTGGCACACTTAGCTTTACCCTTTGTGGTGTCTAGGAACTAGTTGAAGAGCAGTCTCCCTTTGTTTTCAGCAAGGATACAGGTTTTCCTCATGACATCCATCATAGTTTGAGGCTGGGCTGGCCACTAAACAGACGGCAGATGCTCTCTGTTAACCCCTCTGCCCATGGTGGTCCATTTGGTCAGGTGACATTCCATACCTTCCTTAAAAGGATATCTGGTCCTCAGACTTTGGCTGGGCTGGAGGAATCCAAGTCATGGGCCCATCTTTTTCCACTGCCAGCTGAGGAATCATGGTCTGACTCAATTTCTAGCTGGAGCTCTTCAATTTGGTCTTGAACATGCAATGGTGTAATGCTAGGCCATTGCACCAGCATATGTGAGCAAGGCAGAAGTCCTTGAAGAGTTCAGAGAGCTCCAAGAGGTTGTGTGGGAGATAGCATGAAGTGAGGCTGCAGATGGAGGGGTCCTGGGACAGGTTTTAACATCAATGAAGAAGTTGTCCTCACGCACTCAGACTCTGCAGAGAGGAATTATATTGTGTACCTCTTTGCAGCAGTGATGAAGAAGATATGGCCAACACAGGGTTCATTACCTAGCTTAGGAAAGGTTGCTTGGAAGCAGCTTGGACTGTGAGTAGCAAACCGATGCACTTATGGAGAAATATTGGTTTACTTGAAACCTATGGGGATTTTGCCATACAAGGACATGACTGCAAGGTCCTTGCAATTTGTGTTCTCCACAACAAGAATCTACTTCTGTGTTACTTGCTGGTGGTAAGGTACAGGGAAATGGAGCTACAGTTACTTGGTATCACCATAAAAAAGGGAGTTGATGCTGGAACTTTAACATTGCGTCAGTGGAAAGCTGAATTTTAATTGACATTTCTGAATACGTATATTACAGATAGAGTGCTACATAAATGATACCTCTATTATATGGTGTGCAGTGCCAGCCTACAGGAGTAAAAATGGAAGGAGCTTTCTATTCAGTTCATTTTTAATTAAATTCTACAGAGCAGCATTTCTATGGCCTATTTAAAATTTAAACAAAGGCAGAATAGCTCCCTCTATATCTGTACCCTCTTACTGTTGTCGCAAGAAAAGAACAAGTAAAAGCTCAAAGAAGCCTTTACAATCCCATTGACACTGGCCAGATGCAATCTGTACAGATATTTTAACCTCACTAAATAACTGTTTGAAATGTCTTTGCCTTCTATTTTGGGGTTCTAAAGAGCCTGATGAAATGATACCTGGAGAAAGTGCTCAGTCCTATTGTTTGTGAGATATCTCTGTGGATTCTTAATAGCAATTTTGAATACTAAGCAGTTGCCCTGGTGCCTGTTGTGAGATTCTCAAAAATCTGCTCCAAAGTGAAAGAGACAAAAGAGAATGAATGAAATCAAATTGAGTTGTAGCAGGGGACAGATGGGACCCACTCACTAATGTAACCTGGCCTATTCATGATATTCTCTTCCATGCAGAGCAAGGTTCTAGTACTTGGAACTAAGATGGAAATTATATATAGCTCCCAAGATCTGCTTTACACTGACGTTTGGACTCTACAAGGGATGTGTTTAAATGGAAAAGTTGAGTAGTTTAATATTTTTTGAAATTATTCTTTTTTTCTGGTGAAATCTGGTAACTCAAACTCCAAGTTTGTCATAGAATTTGGGCTGTTCTTTTCAGTGGCAAAGTTTTCTTGGATGTACTCAGAGGTGGAGTTATGAAGATACTATGTGCCTCCACAGTGTGGGAAGCACAGAAGTGAAAAGCAGTAAGCTGCCTTTTGGACTGTAGCCTTGGAGAGAAGGATGCTCGGATGTGGGACACAACCAGGATCTAGAGCCGTACTTCTGCTTTACAGCTAATTTCCAGTGCCACCTGGGTAAGTCATGACTGCAGTCACAGCTTTCACAGTTTGTTTCTCAAGGATAGAGAAAGCTTCAAAAGCTACAGGGGAAAGCTTGAGAGCTATTTATTATATTCTTCTGAAAAATTTATAGTTCTTAATTGTCATAGATCCTGAGCTCTGTATAGCTGTGTAACAGTATTAGTTTAAGTAAACAGTTTTCACAAAGAACTTAATTAAATTTCTGAACTTGTTTCCCCAGGATATTTTGGAGGGTAAAAGTTCAAATGGATTTAAAAATAAAGTAAATAAATTAACAGAAGGAAAGTACCTCTGTGGTTACTATATCAGTATACCAGATGCACCCTCAACTCAAGGAGTCCCTTGACAGCTGCTTGCCAGAAGCTTGAAGGAGACACCAAAGGAAGAAACACTCTCTAGACCTCCTCTTCTGGATTTCTTCTCTAAGCATCCATTATTGCCCACTGGCAAAGAGAAAATACAGAACTAACTGGATTTCTGAATGCTGCCAGATAAGCCTTGGGCACTTCTGAAAATTGCCACTTCAAAAGTCAGTATCTAACAAGGTTATAAGTAACTGAAAACTGGATCTGACTGAGCCCTCTCTACACGTTGTGTAATGTCAGACCTTCTGTTTATTCATGTAAGATAGAAGTCAAAAAGTTAAAAGCTGATGGCTGATCCCATTGACATAAACAAACACCTGAATGGTCAGTAGTTAATTTGGTGTGTGGAAAATCTTTGCCCTTTTCCAAGGCATATGCTACTTGTTAGCTGATTTTTGCTGCTGTGTAAGTTAGCTTTTTTTAACAGTACCAACCATTGACATGCAAAATCTAAGCTTTCCCTTCTCAGCTATGGTCTTCAAGACTGCAGTTTGTGGCCAGCAGTAAAATGGATGCCATTAGCGAAAGTCTTTGTTTTCAGCCATATTGCCCCTACAAAGTGCATGGGGATGTGATTGTACTTTGTCCTAAGATTCTTCTCATGTTACCAGTCGACAGGTCTATGCAAAGTGAGGAGTTCACCAAGAATTAGTTTCAGCAGATCTTGCCTTTTATCTTGAGAGAATAAGTAGCTGGAATGACCCATGTCTCCAGCTTCACCCGCCTGCAAGCACAGGCCACTTGGAACAGACGTTCAGGCAAAGAAGCTATGGAAACGTCAGCTTTCCATGCCGCTACCCTGCCTGCCACACGCTTCCCAGCAGACCAGATCCAGTTAAACACCAGTGGATCAAACCAGAAGGTGATTTGATGGCAATTAGGACTCTGTACACTCCCTGCTGCTACCATCAAAGTGAGGGGATATACTCAAAGAGAAAGATGCATATAGTCCCTCAGTGTGCAATATGATTTTAAGTTACGTTCAGGCTCATATAGACTTTTATATAAATCCCAATTAATGCATTAATAGTGGAGCTTGATAGGAAAGAATTTTTACATCCAGTTCCCATTTTCCCAACAGAGTGGAAAGATATGGCCTTTCACTGGGGTCCTCTGAACTCACTTCAGTGCAGCTTGTATTCACCCAGGCTATGAATTAGCTATGAGTTTCTGAGGTCTGGAGACTACATGGAGACATGTAGAACAGCACCTGCCGGAAAGCATGGGGAAATCTTCCCATCCCCATGCCGGGGATCTGTGCCCATGCAGTCCCTGTGGTGGGCACATGGTACTGCCCCAGCAGATCCCAAGCAGGTACACCGTGCTCTGCCTGGCACACAGGAATGACATTGAAGGTTATTCTTGACATAACAAAGCCAGAAGACCTGGCAAACCTGCGGAAATAAGTATCAGTGCACCAGCAGGCTCCATCAGGACAACCATTCAGCAGCTATCTGGAGCAAAAACAGGATCTAGGAAATGAACAAAGAGAATTTTACGTCAACTTGAATTGCAGAACATCTCCTTGTCAGCCATGCATCGTTTGCGATGCTCTGTTGCCCTTGGGCCTCGTATTTAGTAGAGAAATCAAACTGCTGGCTGCTGTTGGATGGCTGTAGAAGAAAGAATTTCAATTTCAAAACAGCCTGATTTTTCCATTTCCTGATGACCCTCCCAGAGAAAAAAACCCCACAAACCCACACAACATATTGTATTTAATCAAACTTATGCAGTACAGAGTGGGTTTGTTTGTTTCATTTCATACTTCCATATTCCACCCATGGAGAAATCTTGCTGATAGGAGGATAAACAAACAACCAACCAAACAACCCAACCACTGGGCCTCTAGGAGCCGTTGTTATTTATTTCCACAATTAGCAGTCGAGTTCTGGTGCTGTGCCCAGAGAACTCCTCTCATTTTTCAATGTGTCACTCTGTGTACAATATGCTTTTAGGAATTGAGGATTAAGGCGGCTGATTGTGGGTGGTTTATGAAACTTTTTATGGGAAGCCATATAGCCAAACCTTTAGAGAATCAGACCATCATTTTAATGGGCTTATGCTGTGTACAAGACTGTTCAGTAAGATTTTCACACAGTACAGAGCGTCTTGATAGAGAACGTGGATTAATCAGGGATGCTGTTGCCAGTTGATGTTGTGGGGTTGTTTTCTGAATTAGCAAGAAGCTATGAGTGGTGCTGAGAACAGCCTGGAGGCGGCTGCCCTTACTCCTTAAATATGCTGAAATGGTCGGATTCCAGCAGGGAAACATCTACAGATCTGTTTGTGAAACAAACTTAATAGAGGTTCTCTTTGACAAGACACTGGAATATAGAACTAGAGCAGAGAAGGCAACTCTGCTCATCAGAGATGGTCTCTCTGAAGTCCTGTGCCACGGGGATAGTTGACAGGAGAGTGCCGGGAAGAAGTCATCAGTCACAAAATCTGTTTGCATTGTATTTGTCCCTATGAAAAGCACACACATGTATTTACTAGCAGGAAAACAGAGATTTCAGAGAGTGCAGACACCTCCTGAAAACTCCAGATGCTCAGCACCTTCCAGGATTCAGTCAAATACTTCAGCTGTGACAGAGGGATGAGTGTTTAAGGCTTGAATCTACAGTGTAACATTCAGATTTACCAGAGATGTCATCCTTTCCCAGGGTTGTTAAAGGTATTGATTAATTGCCTATTGTTAAAGTTATATTGATTGATGAAGATGCAATATAAATACTGACAACATCAGTTACTCCATACTCAAATGTTTTATCGCTTTTTGTATTTGTAAATCAAGGGAGTTTCATGCCAAATTCCCACTATGCCCTGACCCTCAATTCCTAATTATTCTTTTAGGTGTAAGACCACTGTAAGCATAATTTTGCATTAAGGAATCCACGATGAAATCTCATCTCTGTACTGTGCTGCAGGTACTGGGACCATCTTGATGTCCAGTTTCCCTTTCAGGTAGTACTGGAGCTTGTTGGATATCAGCTTTTAATGTTTAACCAGAAAATCACCATCTACCTTTCAGGTTAAGTAAAGAGCAGAAGAGGAAAACCAGGAGTCATCTTCCCAGGATGACCAAAGAAGCCAGTTTTCTGGATGGTGCTGAGCCTTCAAATACACCTAGGACCTGAAGATCTGACGAATCCTGCTATAAATCGTATAAAGAAACATTAATTTTTATTGAGTGCTGCCTGCTTTCAACAACTTTATTGATACATTTGAAAGGAATCCTGAAACACATTTCCCAGAGCCTTCAAGGTCAATCCACCATCATCATTATCAAAGTGTTGCAAGACACTCCAGGTTGATTAACTGCCATCATATTTAATTAGTGCTCGAGTGGCACTTCATCCTGCTTATTGTCAGAAATCCCTTTATCTTGCTATTTGCATTGCGGAGTTTTTAATTAGGATATGTGTAGGGAATCTCTTAATGATCTCATGTCTGAATAACCATCCAGGCTGTGCAGAGGGTTGCTCAGTTGTCTCTGTCTCTCCAGAGGGTGCTTTGCCACCATGGGAGGAGAGAAACCTGGATTTCCTTAGCTGAGGCATTGTGAGTGTGGGGATGCTTTGAGATCAGCTCAACCTGTCAGAGATGTCTCTAAGTGGGATAAATCCAACAGCTTGGGCACTGCTGCACAAGGCTTCTCCTTTTTCCTAGGAAATACCTTTTTCCTACTATGCAACCCAGAACCTCCCCAGATGCAACTTGTTTCCCCATTCATCATTATCCACAACTCTTTGTGATAACCTTTTCAAGTAGCCTTAATCTTCAGCTTGATTTCCCCTTTAAATTCTTCTTTGCTGATCTAAATAAATTCATTTTCTCAAAGCTCTACTTGCAGCCCTGTGCCTTAGGCTGACCTTATTGGGGACCTTTCACAGAATCATCTAGGTTAGAAAAGACCTTGAAGATCACTGAGTATAACCATCAACATAACACTGGCAGTCCTCAACTATACCATATCCCTGAGCACTTTCAGTCAACTGACTTCTCCACATCTGTCTTGAAGTTCACTACAGACAGGAAACTTTAGTTACAGAGATGCAGTGATTGAAAAATAATTGTAGGAAAGTGATCCTTTGTTATCAACAAACAGGAGAGTCCTCACCTGGCCTTAGCCACCTCTGCCAGTAAACATGGTTATTTAGATTTCTCTCCCAGACAGTGAAGAGAGGAAACCTCCTTGGAAATCTGTTCCTCCCTTCATCTTAAACATACTCTTCAATGGGACGAATCACACTCTAAATCAGTCTGCTTGCAGTAGAAGCTGTGATGGCTAGATCCTGGATCACGAGTGGGTTTTAGGACCCACCAAACTGCAAAGAGTGAATAGAAAACAAAATGCATTTCTGGAGAGAACAGAGACATGCAAAGGCATCAACAGAAGGAAGAAGGCAACCCTCCATTTCCCAACCAGACTTAATGACACTCCCGAAGAGCAGTAAACTCGGACCAACACAGCTGACAATATCTTTAAAACAGCATGTGCTGATCTCCTAGATACACATGTTGTTTTGGCATCAGAGACTACTCCATCCAGCTCATAGCTCAATAGCCAGAGATGAAACCAAGACTGCCCTCATACACCCAGCTGGAATACTGAACTACACAGAGATTAAATGATTAGATCCCAGCCATGCCAGAGAGCTGTATGAGAGCACTGTTAAGAGGAGAAAAATCCTTTTTGTTGGCATCAATAAGCTCTTCCTTCTTCTTCTTGGATTCCTGTGCTGACCACCTAGAGTTGTTAAGGCTTGTAAAGATGAAAAAGAATTCCTGGAAGGCCCTACCAAATTATAATTGGGAAGTTCAGTGGCAGATGAGAAACATAGGCAGTGTGTAGATAATGCACACTGGAAGGAAAACAGTTTAAACTACTTGTACATGCTGATGGATTCTGAATTAGTCGTAACTCACAGGGACAAGATTTAGGCATTGCCACTGACAGCTCAATGTGCAGCAGAGGTCAAAAAAAGTAAATAAGGCATTAGGCTGTGTTAGAAGGGGAGAGAGAATAAAGAGCAAATATAAGACTCTGGCTGTGCTGCAAGCACAACTGATGGAGCCTGTGCTTTAAATGCTTTTCATTTCTTTGCCAGTCGACTCAAAATTGTGGCTGTCCAAGGCACGGCAAGGAAGAGAAACTGTCAACGTGATGGGGATCTCAGGAATGAGGGGATCTCAAAGGAAATGGCAGTGTCAACCAAAGGGTGAGATTAGCACATATAGGTCAGAGTAAATAGCTGATGGTCCTTGCCCAGAGAGTGCCCCACATACAGACCACAGGTTCTGTGTGCAGAAGTTTCTGCCTCAAGGTAACAGGGGAAAATGAAGAAGTAATCTGGACTCTGAAGTCAGGGGCTCCTTGTTTTGCTGGAAAAATCCCTCCACATCCTCAGACAAGTGGTCCGGGATCTCCATCTGCTTACAAAATGAAAAGGAGATGGGGGAGCTTTAAACACCCAGGAAAATAATTTTTCTTTTGTCTGTTCAAGGGGCCATTGCATTCCTTTAGGTATTGATAGAAAGCAGTAAGAAACCTGTAACTACTAAATATTCTAAATAAATTGTCAAGTTTCCTCTCTGTGCTTTGAGTTTCATTGGTATGGAACAAGACATGGAGTCCACAGCACTGTTCACTCTTTAGTGAACAAAAGAGTTCACTGAGAAAGAAGACGAAAGGGTCGAATTTTTGTGTGTTCATTTTTCTTCATCACATAAATGAAAACAAAAATAGAGTGATGAGCCTGTACAAATAAAACAGGAGCTTTCACTGATGAGTTCTAGTCATTCATATTTTATTTATGAACCAAAACGTGCTTGGAACTGTACAGGAACCACAACATATTTGAAAGCAAAGCTCCTGCCCAAGGATTTTCGCTCTTCATGGAAGAAATTATTCTTCAAAACCAACTGTGGGTCTGGGGTTGTCCAGAAAAGAAAGTGCAGAGGTAAGTATTACCAAATTATTTCAGCCTTTTAACCTAAAATTTGTTCTGTTTCAACCACAGGCTTGGGAGCAACCATAGATTTTGTGAATTACTCTGGATTATTTCTTCCTCCTTTTCCCTGGGTATGGTTTAATTTTTTCCCACTGCAAATCACAATTGCTTCTACTGAAGTCAGAAGTTAAGAGCTCCAACAAGCCTGGAGTTTGCTTTGCCTCTGCAGAGCATCTGGGCAGGTTTTGGTCCTTTTGGCTGAGCAATGCCTAAATGAAATTGAATTCATGGTTTGAGAATAGTAGGAAGAGCACCATAATTGCCATTGCCTCCCAGTTCCCTGAAATCTGGCAGAGGTTTGCTGCCTGCATCATGCAAGCATCCTCCCTACCTCACTCAACTAATCACCTTCAGCTGCCTCCTTCCTGCACCACTTTATTGTCCTCCTTTGTGCTCAGGCTGCATGATGTGACTGCAGGGTGTAAATTCACTGGACATGGGCTTAGTATCATACTTGTCTTTGGAGAAAAGGACGAAACAACCCACTGGCACTTCTCTGAGCTGCAAGCAGGTGCACCTGGATCAATACTGTAATGCTACACCAGTCCTGGATGGGGTTCAGCCTGGCCACCCCATTTGCCAGCTCCCTTGATCCCCATCAGGGCTGATGAGTTGCCATAACCAGGGCTCTTGTGGAGAATCGAAATTCATTGTCGAGAAGTGGAGTGGATCCCAAGTAATTAAATGTATAAATTAATTCTCCCCTTAAGATACGTTCCTCTCCCATTATTAGGTTTGTCTCAGAGAAAATCCTTGGAGGATTTTCATAAAAGTACCACTACTTCAAATATTGTCTTTCTAAATCTTTCCAAAGCTTTTCTTTCTTCTTTTTTTTTTTTTTTTTTTTTTTTTTTTTCTTTTAGGCTTGATGCCTGCAGCCTGCAATTAAAACAAGTGACATGAAGGTGTCTTTAAAATAGAGATCTATGGAAAACGAAAAGATTGTTTGTCAAAGGGTGAGAAATGAAAAATAGCCGTCTCAGATCTCTGAATGGATGAGTGGGGAAAATTCCTGTCTGTCCTAGTACCCAAAGGGATAAAACCCAATGATAGCTTCTCAACTGCTTAGCAGATAATGCATGTGCTGTTTTGATGCTAGTAATGTGTTTTTTACTTCTTTCTATCTGGGAGGAACGAATCAAATATGAGAAGTGCTGGGACATGATTTTCAACCCATTGCCTTTGATTAAGTGCTTTAACATGTGAGTCCAGAGACTTGCAATAATATTAATGGGGCATAAAGCACTATAAAGAGGATGGGCCTACTTTTGTCCAAATGCCATTATCCTGGAATAAAAAAGAACAGCAAATGTAATATGTCCACAGCTAACCCTTTTCTGACAGGAAATTTTCTCTCCTACGTGCACGCCATATATTATGCTGCATTTTGCCAGAACCATGAGCGATTGCTTAATTTCAAACGAAGGACTGTTTGTTAAGCTTGAACCACTTAGCTCAGTCCAATATTTAGCTGTGAAAATATGATGGTGTGAAGCAAAACATGGATGTGAATGGCAGGCTGGCTGGGCTGAAATCAAATTTATTTTTACATCAGGTTTGGGAAATGGTGGTAAAGACCCGTCAATAAATATTGCAGCCAGTTGGTTGTTGTTCAGTGATTTTAAATACAGTGAAAAAGACGACTGGAAATCTAAACCACCTATTTACCCAGACAAGATAGGGGAGATTGGAAGCTTTGCCTAAGTTTGGTGTTTTAAAGACTTTGAGGAGTGTCTCCTGGAGACATTCTCCGGTGCGGGCAGAGCAAGACCTGCTGCCACATCAGTCTGGCAGGATGCTTCAGTGCAGCTCTCTGAGCCCAGCTCCATGTCTCTTCAAACTTTGTGCTGCTTTTTATTGCTCTCAGCAAGTTGCAGATTGTCCAACTGTTCTGTCATTTATTGTAAACGGTTGCGAAAAGAAAAAAAAAAAAGGAAGAAGAAGGGCAAAAAAAAATTCCATGACTCTATAACGTAGTCCTTGGTGTAAATCAAACATTCCCTGTCATGTTGATAGCTTGTGTTAGTCTAATGTATTTTATATTACTCAAAAGCATTGAAACCCTGCAGCTTTCTTCATATAGGCCATTATGCGGTTATCATTAAATTGTCTTGCAAAGAACATTATCGGTAATTATAGCAGACACTAAAATCAAATGATCAGACTGGGACCTTTAACACCAAGAGGAACCATTAGAAGTTAATCAAATAAAAGGATGAGAATAATTATGTTAGGATTAAGCAGTAATATGCCAGAAGTTATATACTTTGCTGACTATATATCTTTACTCTCTGCTTCCTGCCTCTCCTCTTGTTTGATGCTTTTTATGTAAAACTTTGGCACAGAATGTAAATGACAGTATTTTTGTGTGTCACAAATGGGAATTTAGGGTTCAAATGAGGTTCATGTCTAAATGGCACAAAAAGCAGCACTATGTAATGATGAAGATAAAAATAATAGTTGCCTATGTGTACGTAAGGACAACATATACAAAAGTGCAAAGCTGAAAAATAAAAATCCATTGGTCAATGAAGCATAAAGCGGTGATAAAAATAGTTGCAACAGGAGGTGAAACCACATGGCTGTTGGTTTGCTACTTGACATTGCTTTGCTGTTTTTGAGTGACAGTCTCTCTGTCATTTGTCTTTCAACAAACCACAAGAAATCCCTTGCATAGACAAAAATTGCTCCTGTTGTCCTTAACATTATTCTCTAGGGAAAGATCTCCATACCAAATTCACTTTTGGTGTTTGCATGAGCCTAGAAGTGGTAACAGCATTGAAGATGACAAGAAAACACAGGAAAGGGGCTGAGGAGGTTGAGCCAAGAAAAATAGGCCAATTTTGGCTACAGCAGATGAAGTCAAGATTAAGATCCTTGTAAATTTTTTTTGCAAGGGAATGCTAATCATAGAATCATAGAATCATAGAATAATTATGGTTGAAAGGGACCTCCAGGGTCATCAAGTCCAACTTTTATCCCATCATATTCCTAACCATCAGACCACAAGACCATGGTCTCAAGTGCCTCATCAACCAGTTTTTTGAACACCTCAGGGATGACGACTCCACCACCTCCCTGGGCAGCCTGTTCCAATGTCTAACCACCCTCTCAGTAAAGAACTTTTCCCTAATACCCAACCTAAACCTCCCCTGACATAACTTGAGGCCATTTCCTCTCATCCTATCATTAGTAATTTGGAAGAAGAGACCAACACCAGCCTCACTGCAACCTCTTTTTAGGTAGTTGTAGAGGGCAATGAGGTCTCCTCTCAGTCTCCTCTTCTCCAGGCTAAACAACCCCAGTTCCTTCAGCCGATCTTCATAAGCCCTGTTTTCCAGACCTCTCACCAGCCTCATTGCCCTTCTCTGGACTCACTCCAGCACCTCAATGTCCTTCTTATCTTGTGGTGCCCAGGACTGGACACAGTACTCAAGGTGTGATCTCACGAGTGCCGAGTACAGGGGCACGATCACCTCCCTACTCCTGCTGGTCACACCATTTCTGATACAGGCCAGGATGCCATTGGCCTTCTTGGCCACCTGGGCACACTGCTGGCTCGTGTTCAGTCGGCTGTAGACCAACACCTCCAGGTCCTTTTCTGCCAGGCAGCTTTCCAGCCACTCTTCCCCAAGCCTGGAGCGCTGCATGGGGTTGTTGTGGCCAAAGTGCATGACCCAGCACTTACCCTTGTTAAACCTCATACAATTGGCCTCAGCCCATCGCTCCAGCCTGTCCAAATCCCACTGCAGAACCTCCCTACCCTCAGGCAGATCAACACTCCCACTTAATTTCGTGTCATATGCAGAGTTACTGAGGGTTCATTCGATCCCCTCATTCAGGTCTTTGATAAAGACATTAAACAAGACTGGCCCCAAGACCGAGCCCTGAGGGACACCGCTTGTGACCGGTCTCCATCTATTTAACTCCATTCACCACAACTCTCTGGGCTCAGCCATCCAGCCAGTTTTTAACCCAGCAAAGAGTCCACCTGTCTAGACCATGAGCTGCCAGCTTCTGCAGCAGAATGCTGTGGGGGACAGTGTCAAATGCCTTACTGAAGCCCACGTAGACAACATCCACTGCTTTTCCCTCATCCACTAGGTGGGTCACCTGATCATAGAAGGAGATCAGGTTGGTTAAACAGGACTTGCCCTTCATGAACCCATGCTGGGTGGACCTGATCCCCCTGTTGTCCTGCACTTGCCATGTGATCTCCCCCAAGATGAACCTTTCCATAATCTTCCCTGGCACCGAGGTCAGGCTGACAGGCCTGTAGTTCCCCGGATCCTCCTTCCTGCCCTTCTTGTAGATGGATGTCACATTGGCAAGTTTCCAATCATCCGGGACCTCACCCGATAACCAGGACTGCTGATAGATGATGGAGAGCAGCTTGGCAAGTTCCTCCGCCAGCTCCCTCAGCACTCTCGGGTGGATCTCATCCGGCCCCATAGACTTATGGGTGTCTAATTGACTTAGCAGGTCCTTCACTACTATTTCCTGGATTATGAGGGGTTTATTCTGATCTCCATCCCAATCTTCCAGCTCAGGGGACTGAATACCATGAGGATAACCGGCCTGACTGTTAAAGACAGAGGCAAAGGTGTTAAGTACCTCAGCCTTTTCCTCATCCTTGGTAACAATGTTCCCCCTCACATCCAATAAGGGCTGGAGATTCTCCCTGCATCTTTTTTTATTGTTAATATATTTGTAAAAACTCTTCTTATTATCTCTTGCAGCAGTGGCCAGGCTGAGTTCAAGCTGGGCTTTCGTCTCCCTAATGTTCTTTCTACACAACCTAACTAAATCCCTATACTCCTCCTGAGTAGCCTGCCCCTTCTTCTAGAGGTGGTAGACTCTCTTCTTTCTCCTAAGTCCCAGCAGGAGCTCCCTGTTCAGCCAAGCTGGTCGCTTTCCCTGCCAGTTTGTCTTACGACACCTGAGGACAGCCTGCTCCTGCATCTCTAACAGTTTCTTCTTGAAAAGAGTCCATCCTTCCTGAACCCCTTTGCCCTGAATGAATCTGGTACTGATGGAATATGAGTGTAAACCTGTCACCTATGGTAGGGATCTGAGGTAGGGTTTCCCTGCTCATTCCTTTATTAACAGGAGAAGGTAAGTATAGCACCAGGTTCCTTGTGTACTGTTAACTGTCCCTGCAGAGCCCAGGATCCTGGTGACAATACACTGGTGCCTCCTAGACCTGTCGCCAGAGATGAAAGACACAGCTGTGACAGAAAATACAGGGGGAATATGAAGTTTGGGATTTTCACTGTGTCCTCCTGACATGGAAATAAGGACTTGGCCTTAAATCCTTCTACCTCTGTTAGCAAATTTTGCATTTTGCTGCCTTTCTTTTGGATGTTGTTTTGTTGAGGATTATTAGGCTTGAAGCCTAATTGGATGAGACAGTTGGCATTGAAGCCAGAGCACCACCTCACACTTGAGGAGCTTCTAATCTAACGTTACTCATATTTAACGAGTACAGAGTAAAACCAAGTGACAGATACAGAGCTGGTTATGAAGCCTCTTGCACATGCTGAGATGGAAACCACTACCTGCAGGGTTGGAATCATGGCAGAATATGGCCTTCCCAAGGGTCCATCTGCCCCCCATGCCTTACACAGCCACAGCAAGACATAGGGCTCTGTCCATGGACCTGCAGAGTCTTAAAGTCTTAAAAAGACTAAAAACTTGATTTTTTCTATGCAATATGTGACAGTGAACTGATTGTGAACGAGACCCAAACCAAGAGTTATTTGCAGAAGTTATCTAGAAGAAGTTAAGTAATGAATCAATTTGAGAAAACTACAATCTGTTCTTGGAAAATTCAACAGCAAAAAAGATCTGAATTTGGTAAGGAAATCAGTCGTTGTAAATTATTGGCCCAGCTATACAATAATAATTCTCCAAAATTAATTAACCAGAAAACTCTTGTTATAAACAAATGATCAAACCCTCAGTCAGTGTCCTTCTAAAACACAAGGCATTTGCCTCATATCAGGCATTTGCCTAACAATGGTTGGTTTGGTGGTTTTATTAATCTGATGTGAAAATAAGAGACTAGAGCTTTCTCTGGGCATGGTGTTAGTGCAAGCATTTAGGTTTTCCACCCTGAGAAATATCCCTTTGTTACTTCAGAGCCGAAGATAGTTCAAAAAGAAATACAGAAATCTCCTCTACAACCAGGAGTTCTTAAACTCTGACCCAGCAAGCATTTACACTGTGTCTTAAATATCCAGTCAAAAGTGAAGGTGCTTAGGTGTTGTCCTGGGCAAAGTTGGCCATCAGAATCATTCTGATGATGATGAAGTATATGCTGGAAAATGAAGTAGGACCTGCACTAGGGAAGGGGAAGGGGAAGGGGAAAGGGAAGGGGAAGGGGAAGGGGAAGGGTTCACAGGTACTCAGACTCTCTCCTGTGTCATTCTAAGCCCCTTTTCTAGTGGTCACTGGACCACAATAATCTTTTCATTTTGACTTTCAGGCAACTTTTTTTTTTTTTTTTGACTTTTCAGGCAATTTTGACTTTGGCACCGTAAGGTGGATGTAATTGGCAGAGGGCCTGAAAACTCTGCAGCCAAACCGGTTCAGTGATGTAAGAAAAAATACAAGCGGTTCATGATGTATTGAGAGAGTCTCTGAATTATCTTTTATTTCTTTAATGCCCATGAAAATTGCTTCACTTGCCTCATGGCTGTATTTTGGCATCTTTGGCCAGCAAGATAACGTGCCAGTTCTGCTATTTGTCACGGAGTGAGGATGAATACATTCAAGATATGAAATCCAACATAGTTGTCACTGCTGGGACCCTACATGGGTACTTTACCCTGAATCACAGTGTTCTCTCACCGTGCAGGGCAAGAGGAAGTAAATCCTACCATCAGTGACAGAGTGAATAGAGAGTAGTGAGCAGGGAGTCCTTATGAACCTTAGGAAAACCCTAACAAAAGCTGGCTACTAACAAAGTAAGGCAAAAACATCCAGTTAAAAGAACAGCATTGCAATGAGCGTTTCTGCAACTCTAATTAAAGTGTTTCTGTCTTTAAAAGACATTGTGTTTGCAACAAGCAGTAGAGATCTGGTTGCACTCCGTAAGCTGACCCTTTAATTTACTTTTAAAAACTGAAATATCCACTTCTCTTGTTGCCTGCCAAAAAGAATGGTCATTAAAATGCTCCAAAAAAGGCATGCTAAAATGAAATTTTTCTCCAGAAGGTAGGAGAGTTTCCTAATCATGTTTCAGATGACTTTTTTATCTTGTCCAGATGGATGTCTTCTTTCAAATCCTGATGGCCAGAGAAATGAAAGGTACCTTTTACCATTAAGTAACTATTGAAGTTTTACCTCGCTAGATTATTCGTTAGTTGTAACTAACATAAAAAATGCCCTGTCAGAAAACGGCTTTTAAAAGTGTAATATTTTGTTTTATTTAGCAACTACTTGGGAAAATTTAGCACCAAGCCAGAAAGGTTGCACAGCAAGTAGCACTTCATAAATTGCTTGAGCCCTAATCAATACATATTGTCATCTAGTCAAGTCCTCTTAGCAGATTTTTCTTTGCCTTGCCTCAAAAGCTTATTTTATGAGGTTGTTACTAGCTTGTGCTGCAAGGCCTGGCCTAATGAATCTGTCACTGGCACTATTGATTGACATGCCAGTGTAAGTGAGACATGTGATTCCGATTGACTTCCTAATTACTGCTGCTGTGATGTCTCACCAACTGGTAAGGCCGGAGGTTAATAGTTTTGATGTTCAGCCATTGCTGGCTCTGGAAGCTGGAGTTAAACCAGCTCGTTGGAAGTCAATATCTGAATCAAGTTCTCAAGGCTACTTTCAAAGCTGATCAATTAAGCCCTCCTTGTTCCCCCTCTTGTTTCCTGACAAGAGTTTGATGAGTGGGGACCTCTAAAGCTGGCAGTTTAAGGTAGAGCAGAAAGGTTGGTGAGATTTAAATGCAGGCGGCAGCAGGAGTGGTGTGTCGGTGGAGGCTGTATTTCTGCCAGCAGCAAGCTGAGATCCTGCTCTTTCTTCTCCATGGGGGAAGCAGGACTCAGGTTTCCAAAAGCGTCAGGGCAAACCAAGCATACTCATCACATGGACATTGCTTGGACAGTTCCTACAAGCTGGACAATAATAGGCGGGCTCTCCTGCCCATACGTTCCTCCCCACAGCAGAGGGATGACAACTGGTCACCCTATGCAGCTGGAGAGTCCCCAGCTGTGAAATAGTCCTGGCCCAGAATTAGGCACAAGAATCTCAACCTTCATTTAAAAAATGCATTCCTAGCCTTCATTTCTAGGTAAATGACCCTGAAATAGAGCGGTGTAACTGTGATATCTGCCTGAGTGCACAGACAGCCTGGGAAGACAACTTGGGAAAGTATGAGCTGCTCCAGGTGTCTGTTCAGAGCATCTTCTGGGATGCTTTTTGAGATCTCATGAGTTTTAGGGATTTTGCTACAGTCAAAGGAGCAAAAAGAAATAGCTGCATCAATCCAAAGGACCCCATGGCCCAGTACTCCACCTCTGACAAACACTCTTGGCTTAAGCCTAGAGACAAGTATAAGAACGTGACAAATACAAATTCATTTGCATCAGATATACTCTCTGAACTTCCAGGACAGGGACTTTTCAAGGTGAAAGTGGTAGATCTGTATCAATGGCCTTCATGAATTTCTCTTCCATAAATTTGTTTCATTGCATTCTGAAATCATGTCAACTCTCTGCATCCACCACATCTGCTGGTGATAAGCTGTGGAACCCACCACGTGAATTGGGAAGGATGCAGTTCCTTTGGCTTTATACCCCTCTATCTCCACACTCACTTGTTTTTGTGGACTCTTCTGGACCTTACGTGAAGCCATTCTTCTTTTGGACAATCCTTCCCATCTTTTCCTTATGTTTCCCTTTAGAAGATGGGGAGGTCAAAAGGCATGATGCAGGTGTAGCATTGATTCATACAGTGACTGAACACTCCTGGCTTTTTCTTCATTCCTTCTTAGTAATTATCAGCAGTTCGTTTGCTTTTCTCCCCATAACCAAGCAGTGAACAGACAGCTTCTCAGAATTATCTGTTGTAACTCCAAATTCCCTTTGCCAAACATAATAGACAATTCAGAGTCCATATGTGTGCACAGCTTTGCATTTAGCAACATTGAACTTCATCTTCAATATTGTTTTCCAGTCACTCAGGGCTGCAGAGTCTTCTGCAAATCTCAGCAGTCAGCTTTTGTTTTTACTACCCTGAATAATTCAATAATATCACTGAGCTTTTTCATCTCACTACCGCCACTTCTTCCTGGGTTATTTATGAATACACTGAACAGCATGGATCTTACTACAGACACATTTGGGATCCCACTGGTGACTTGTGAAAGCTATTCCTATGTTCTGTTTCCTAGTTTTTTCACTCACCTAGTTATTAATCAATTAAAGGCCCTGCCCTTCTAGCTGCTGTACAAGCTTTCAGTGTGGGACATCATAGAAAACTTACCTATTACCAGACTGCCTTTCTCCATATGCTCTACAAGACCTTTAAAGAGCTCTAACAGATTTGTAAGCTTGGCTTCCCTTTATGAAGGATGGATTGAGTCTTCTTCATTGTACTGTATTTACTGTGTATGCCCTCATGATCTTGTTCATCATTGCATCTAATGGTTTGCTTAGTATGGACCTCAGACTTATGGGCATTGTCAGTCTGCTCTCGAGAACAGTGTTTATGGGAAGGAGCCATGTTGATCTCATGCAAGGGCACACCATGGTTAATAGTCACTGATTTCATGCCCAGATTCCTCTACAGCTCAGAGGAGAACATTATTCCACCCCAATAACTGTTGTATTCACTTTACCAAGCGTCTCTGCATCTCCTCTACTGAAGCTTCAAGTTCTGACTCATCTTCTGCTGAACCCTGCAAAACAGACGTTACAAGGACAGGATACTCACCAGTCTCCTTTGTACTCAATATAGATGTGAAAAAAACCCACTTTCTAAATATCCCTATTGTATCATGAACTTCTGAAGTCCCTGGTGAGGTCTGCTGAAAGCTATCAAGCTTCACATCCATGAAGGCTGAGAAAGGGTACTGGGAAATTGTCCCTAAATGCTCTGCTGTGCACTCCTAAACATCAGATACCAGCAGCTGCTAGAGACAGGGTATTAGGCTAGAGAAAGCTTTAGTCTGACAGTGCAATTGCTCTTTTGCTGTAATTGCCCTACAAACTCTCTGCAGGCTCTTACCTCAGATTTATCACCAATGTTTGCACCTTCAGCAATTCTTTCCTAAAAGTCTTTTCTTTTTTTTCCCTGTCCTGTTATGGTTTTAGATTTAATTTGCCATAAATTGTGTTCCTTCCTGTTTTCCTTTGGTGGACATACCTTCAGCTTTTTGAAGGACACCTTCTAACTCCTCGTGGTCTCATCTGAGCTACTGCTGACTCATGCCAGATTTGTAGGGGCGTCTTTCTAAAGTCTACTGTGATCTGGAGTAGAGATTTACTGTCAGTCTCTGAAATAATGTCTTTGAGTAACTCCTCTGCCTCTTACCAGCCTTTTACCTCTTCTTCTTGGCTCTTCTTGTCTTCATTCTTACAAGGCTGTCCCATTTTCATGTAGGCCCCCCTTTCTGAAATGGAAAAACACTGGTGCCCATGCTGAGGCTTCATGGTTGGTTTGTCAGCCTGCCCCATCCCACATCTGACCTGGCTGCCTGTTTCAAAGCACAGTATTTAAGGGGACTTTGACTTAATTTACTCTCCTCATTTTTTAGTTTTGCCAGCTTCTGCCCTACCCTTTATTTCAGTATAAGAAATGTTCCTGGCATCTTCACTCCAAGAGCATGCATCATCCTCAAGTCTGCAGTTTTCCTCCCCTGTCAGCTTTCCTTGAGTTTTAATTTTAAAAACTCTTCTATAAAAATTTGGATTTTAAGACTCAGTCCTGCCCTGGAAAGGCCTCTTATTCTCCTCCTCCTCAAAAGTTTCTCAGTACCTGAAAAAAATCTTACTCTGCATCATTTTCTCAACCCCTAATTAGAGGTGTCTCTCTCAGGAGGCTGAGCGAGTAATGTTTTCATGAAGACCGTGGTCCTTTCCTCCTAAAACAGCACTGCACCAACATCTCTCATGAGTCTATGTTGTTGGTACTGCCTAGGCTGGGACACCAGACCCACCCAAAACCAGTCCAAGAGGGGCTTTTCAGTGGTGTCCTTGAGTTGGGAGCACAATCTCCATGCTGCCCTTCATGTCTGAGAAATGAATCTTGCCCCATTACAAGCCAGTTGGCTGCAACCAGCAGGATTTCCCCTTTGAAGCCGCCATGGATGAAGCAGGGCAGATGAAGGTCCATGCAAGCTTATCTTGCTCTGTAAAGATAACATATAGAGCAAGAAATGGCCTAACTTCCCTAAGTCTCTGGGCTGGGCTGGGCTTGCACTAGTAAATGCTGAGTTTAGCCCTGATTTAAAGGCTTAGTACTAATTTTTTTCTTTAATGGGTCTGGTCTATATCGGAAGGTTTTAGTAGAAATTAGTCATGTAATCTTCATTACCTTGGGACAGACCTCTGCCATTTCACTGTAACTGAAGTTACTGAAAAAAGCTAGGCAGGATTTTTGATTGATTACACTCCATGTCATATTAGACAATATAGATCAACCTGCCAATATGAATTTCTCAGATGTCAAAAATACCAGGTAAGAAAAAAAAGATCATATGAGAAGGAAAAAAAAAATCATTAGACAATCAGGGACAGCAATAATTCACCCACATCTATTTGCTGTGTACAAAAAATGCCCAGGGGAATTAGCCATACTTATCACTTTGTCTGATGTCTGTTACCAGCTGATAGTGCTCGGTTTCTCATCCATCACTGCTTGTTTCCAGGAACATTTCTGAAAATGATGACGAACAAGAGGGTTTGAATGGAACTCTGCATCTTAAATGGTTAATTAAGGACAATCTGAATATACATGCTCTGTTACCAAATTAACTTCAAAATATATGTTTTAAATACCCTACGTAACGCTTCTCAAGGAACAGAGACTTTCTCGATAGTCTTAATTGCAATTTGAAAGACCTCTTGGCTACATTAGGGAAAGATAACGAAAGATGGATCATCTCTTGCAGATTAACTTGTCACTTCCTCCTGCAGTCTGCCATCAGAGCTGCTCCCATGATAACCCTCTTGCCCACATCCATCACGAGGTGATCTCTGTCAACATCACGAGCTCAGCAAAGAGTCATAGCTCAGAGCTTCCAGTAGGAAATGGGGACCAGCCCACAGCTTGAGCACACCAGAGGGACAGGGAACCCAGCCCTGCCTTCCTGTATGGGGCAAGGAACTCAGCTCATGTGCCCTGGCCCAGGTGACCAGTGTAGAGGAGCCCAGTAGTGGCAGGATTTAGCCTTTCTGAAAGGGAAAGAGGTCACCAATGGTTTTTTAAACCTGGCACAGGAGGGCAGCCATGGCATTGTGATTGCAGCACGCAAATCCGATTAGGGTGGCAGGACCCTAGCACTCTCCTTCCCTTCTAGACAAGGATTTGAAGCTCCTGGGGAGCACCCAGCGGCTCAAACCCACAGCCACACTTGAGGCTCTCTGTGACACAACCACTTTCAAAAAAAAAAAAAAAAGAAGAAGAAGAAAAAGAAAAAAACACTCTTTTTGAAATAAGAAACTTAATTACTTCCAAACCAATTAATTAATTAATTAATTAATTATGTTTCGTGTCACCCCTGCAAGACAGGAAGTGATTATCTTACCCATTTTACACAGAGGGAAAACCACACCAGTAGGTGATTTGCCAGAGGCAAAGTCATCAAAGGCAAAATCAGCACCCCAGTTACCGGCATCCCCAGGCCTGGCTGCAGACCAGCCCATCTTACTTGGGCACCACAGGTCCCCAGGTCCCCATCACACCGAGTGGCAACCTAAGTCCCTACTCAGATCCCCTGAGGAAAACCCCAGGGTCATTCTACCGAAGTCCAGACCGTGCCATGGTCAAGCTGGGCTTCGGTGAGTCTAATGCTGCTACATTTAGCACCCAAGGGTGATGATGGATCCCCTGAGAGATCCAGCTGCTGTGCTCCAAAGCAGGGCAGAAGTGGAGTCTCAACAGGAGAAAGAATTCTGAGTTGCAGTTATCATGCCATCCTCAGAGTTGTTTGGTCCAGGCTGAAATGGTCACTCCATAGCCACTCCTGAGTGAGGACTCAGCCCAGCATGGCTGCATCACCTGGCTCACCGGATTGGGACTGACAGCCTGCGATAGTAAATCCTGCTCTGGCATATCGCGGAAGTGCTTTATACTTTGAGGTGGTGCTGGGTTTATCATAGAATCATAGAATGGTTTTGGTTAGAAGGGACCTCAAAGCTCATCTAATTCCAACTCCCCTGCCATGGCAGGGACACCTCCCACCAGACCAGGTTACTCCAAGCCCCATACAACCTGGCCTGGAACACTGCCAGGGAGGGGGGCAACCACAGCTTCCCTGGGCAGCCTGGGCCAGTGCCTCACCACCCTCACACCCAAGAATTTCTTCCTAAGATCTCATCTAAATCTCCCCTCTTCCAGTTTAAAGTCATTGCTCCTCGTCCTATCACTCCATGCCCTTGACAAAAGTCCCTCTCCAGCTTCTTGTAGCACCCCAGGTACTGGAAAGTGTTAGAAGGTCACCCTGGAGTCTTCTCATTTCCATGCTGAAACACCCCAGCTCTCTCAGCCTGTCCGCAGAGCAGAGGTGCTCCAGCCCTCAGATCATCTTTGTGGCTTCCTCTGGACTCGCTCCAACAGCTCCGTGTCCTTCTTGGTTTTGGGGCCCCAGAGCTGAACACAGCACTGCAGGTGGGGTCTCACCAGGGTGGAGTAGCAGGGGAGAATCCCCTCCCTTGACCTGCTGGCCATGCTTCTTTTGATGCAGCCCAGGATATGGTTGGCCTTCTGGGCTGCAAGCACACATTGCCAGCTTATGTTGAGCTTTCCATCAACTTTTTTGTGGGGATAGGCAGTATCTTTTATTAGACCAACTTGTGTTGTTGGGAAAAACAGATGAGCTTGCAGGCATGTAAACCTTCCTTCCCTCTGATACAGAAACACCAAACTCAAGCCATGCACAGGAGAGGGGACAGAAGGGCTGCTGGCCATGCTGCAGGGCTGATGTCAGCCACGATGCTCAAGCCAGCTTGGTTTCACCCCATTCCAGCAAGCCCAGTCTGGACAGTCCCTACACATTTTAGAGGAGGCCATGGGCAGGGATTGTCCCAATAGATAGCAAAGGGGAGGCCACACAGCATGGAGAGGGAAGGGAGTTTAACTGCACAGAGCGAGCTGTGCTATGTACCCTAAGACCACAGAATGGCCCTCAGCCTGTTTCATTCAGCAGAGCAGATGAAGCCAAAGGGAGCAATGTGTGAGAGTTATGCCCCTTCTCCATGGTTTCCCAGAGCAGCAAACTCCAGCTCGCGCTTGCATGTGGCCATTTCCTAAGGAAACAAGTCTAACATTGAACAGTGAGCATTTTCCATTTTCCCAAGGCTCCAGAAAATGAGGAGTTAACAACAGAAAGCAAATACCAGGAATAAATCCTGGTGCTCACTCTGCACACACAGCTGGTGCCTGAGCAATGAAAAATCATACTCTTGGACCAAAAGTTTCCTCAGCTTGTGACTGATGACGATGTTCACACCTCTTAGTCATTCCCACACAACAAGGGAGCCCCAGGAAATACAACAGATGTGGTCCAGGCCAGTGGCAAGCACAAGTGCTGTGATTTAGCCCTTTGGGCAAGCAATGAAACCATGACACAGGACAGGATGGTGCTACAGGGTGACTCAGGGATGGCCACAACATCATGTTGGCCCTGAACAGGCTGGATTGATGGGCCGAGGCCAATGGTATGGGGTTCAATGAGGCCAAGTGCCAGATCCTGCACTTGGGTCACAACAACCCCATGGAACGCCCCAGGTGTGGGGAGGAGTGGCTGGAAAGCTGCCTGATGGAAAAGGACCTGGGGGTGCTGGTCGACAGCAGCTGAACATGAGCCAGCAGTGTGCCCAGGTGGCCAAGAAGGCCAACAGCATCCTGGCCTGTATCAGAAATGGTGTGGCCAGCAGGAGTAGGGAGGTGATTGTGCCCCTGTACTCAGCTCTGGTGAGGCTGCACCTCGAATACTGTGTTCAGTTTTGGGCCCCTCACTCCAAGAAGGACACTGGGCTGCTGGAGTGTGTCCAGAGAAGGGCACCGGAACTGGGCAAGGGTCTGGAGCACAAGTATGATGGGGAGCGGCTGAGGGAACTGGCGGGGTTCAGTCTGGAGAAGAGGAGGCTGAGGGAGACCTCATTGCTCTCTACAGCTCCCTGAAAGGAGGGGGTAGTGAGAGGGGGTCGGTCTCTTCTCCCAGGTGACAGTGACAGGACAAGGGGCAATGGCCTCAAGTTGTGCCAGGGGAGGGTTAGATTGGATATGAGGAACAATTTCTTCACTGGAAAAAGGGTTCCCCAGCACTGGCACAGGCTGCCCAAGGCAGTGGAGGAGTCCCCATCCCTGGAGGGATTTCAGAGCCGTGTAGATGTGGTGCTGAGAGACATGGGGTAGTGGTGACTTGGCAGTGCTGGGTTAATGATTGGACTTGTTGATCTTAGAGGTTTCTTCCAACCAAGTCTATTCTGTGATTCTGTGAACCACCGGGAGAGAAACCTGAGTCAGTGTCTCTGCTGGGGTCAGCTGCAAAGCACGTCTGGTCTCTATGAGCACCAAGGTACAGGCAGCCGTGGAGGGAGCAGACTGGGGGACGGGGCTGGATCTGTCCCTTTACAGACCCTCCCAAAGAGCAGCATCACTGTTAGTTTGACCAGCTGAGTCTTTTGACCTTCACTGCTTTATCTTGATGCCATTTACTGTGACCAGCCGAGGTCTCAAATGCTCTCCCAGATTAAGGTGCCAAGAAAACAGGCCATAAAGGCTACTCTATACAGCTAAAACCAGTCCGCCTGGACCGTTCTCTGGCACAGATATCCTTGTCTGTGCAGTTACCCAGGGCAACCAGCATCAATCATGCAGCTGTAGATGGTGTCTGGCCCAGGCTGTCACCCAGAGCATCCCTGGGAGGTGCCTGGGTGAGGGGCAGATGCCCCCGGCCAAAAGCACCTTCAGACTGGGCTCATAATTCAACTTACAGTCAAGTTCCAGTGACCAGCAGTGACACTCTCTCATTTCCAAGGCACAAGGTCCCAAAAGTTATAAAACTCAGACTTCATCTGCCTGAAATGAGGTGGAGAGACCGGGATCCCTCACTCCTCAAACCAAAACTGTGGTCACTCTCGGGAACCCATTATAATTCTACTTTAATTGTTGTGAGAGCTTTCCAGAGACAGCACTGACACTGGTTTGGATTTAAATATATCTCTCTCTCTCTTCATCTCAGGGTACTGCAGAAGTGGCATCTGCAAGACCAACATTTATAATATTCCTCCAAGGGGTGAAATGTACCTACTGTAAAATACGCTCAGTTAATTCTGGTGCATAATTTGCAGGAGAGCCATGGGGGGATCAGCGTGGGACGGACAGATTTAGATCATTTCACTCAAGTCAGGTGGTGCCTTGCTCCCAATTCCTGCCGAGTTAATTCTTACCTGGGATAATTATGCCTCTCTTCAATGTAGCCCAGCTTAACCCTTTGTATGCCATGCACCTGCTAAGAGCACACATGTGGTGATAGAGATGCTGGTTTGGGGGGCATTTGTGCCCATTGCTGGCCTCCAGTATGGATTTCCTCAATGACCTTGGGCAATTCAATTAATTAATATAGCTTGCTTGCTCCCTGTTGCTCTCTGATGGGTAAAAGCTGCCCAGTGTCTCAATTACACACTCCTGAGGAATGATCTGTCTGTTTAAGACAGACGTGCCACTTTATATCTGGTTTCTGGTGAGACTGGCCTCGTCACCACTCCTAAAGCCCCAGTGCCTTCAGAACTGGATCTTCTGAAGTGTGCTGCAACATGATGTTGATGCATCTTTGACTTGTCCTGTGCGAGAATTAGAAATAAACAAGAGGGACAGGTTTGAACTCATCCTGGAGCTCCTCTTTGAGAAGGGACCAAGGGAGTACTTGCTAAGACATTCCCATTCCTACTGATCCGTGGTGCCATGTGCCACAGCAGATGACATGAGTTCTCCTCTGAGACAGCCAAGCTGGGATTTTCACAAGCAGAAATAGGGGGTTTACATCTTGGGCCCTGTCCTGCATCAAATCATCCCCTCTTAATCCCACCAATTTTGGCAGGTTATTGCTGTTCTGCCCAGAAGCCAGGAAGAGCATCTTCAGGTTTCCCAGCTTCTTACACAGCTGCCGTACTCCAGAGTCTTTTTCTGTAGCTGAGACAAAAGAAATAACATCTTGGATTCAATAACCAATAAATTATTCTTGAAATGCCATAATTGCTCAGCTGCAGCTGCAAGAGCAACTAAGTACAGAACTTTAATAAAATATTGTTGTTCAAATCAATTTGGTGAGAGTCTGTCTTCTATTCGGTGTGGTGTGTTAAGCAGCAAACAGTAAATACTGATCACTGCTTAAATAGCAAGATAAACCTGGAACCTGACTTTTGCCATCCATTCTTTTTTCTCCTGAGCAATGACAGGGGCCAGATTCTGTTCCACATTTGCAGAGTTGCTCTTGTTTCTGCTTCAAAGCCATGGGAAGGCAGCTATTGCATATATAGGTTTACGAAGTAGCTTAGGCACTTAAGCAGATGGTACTATAGACAGATTTACAGTAGTGACTGTACATGGGGAAAAGAAGAGAAGTGCCCAATTCCCATCAAGGTGAAAAATAAATACAAATAAATCCAAACGAATGGTGCAATTGTCAGCTCTGGCAACAAGTTCAGAAAATGACCACATCTGGGCTGTTCTGGATCAAAAACTATTGAAGTCAATGAATTTTGCTCTGGATTTACAATGGTATTAACTGAGATCAGAATCTGACCCTATAAATTTACTATTACTTCTAATCCCAGTGCCTCTAGTCTTGCTGAGATATTTGCTAACTGCTGAGCAGCTTGCTTTATTGACACTGAAATAACATACCCGTGCCCTACTATTGTTAAACTCAGCTGGTTTTAAAAACCCATCATACTGTTTGTCATGACTGACCTTAACAAACTGGCCTGCTGTCCTTGGATCTATGGGCAAGAAAGTTGTCAAATGCCCCCTTTTTTTGCAGCCTTCCACCAAAAAAAAAAAAAAAAAAAAAAAAAAAAGGAGGAGAAAAAATCAATTTCAATCAACATGGAGTGTAATATTATCAAATGTCAGATGCTGAGGCCGTGTGCTTTGAAAATTATCCTTGACAGCTTCTTGTCGACTTAATTAAGTGCTCAAAAAAAAAAAAAGAAGCAAAAAAGAGGCAAAATATCTCAATTGTCAGCTCCCTCTCTTTGTGCTTCAGAGGTTCTATTGACAGCTCTGAAAAAAAAGATTGCCTTTGGGGGTTTTATTGATAGATCCTCGCCTGATATTGGAATGATTCCTGGGCAGATAAATCACATTTAGATTTGTTAGTAATTGAGGAGAATTGATTGAATAGTTAGGATGGTCCCAAAGGGAGGTACCTACTCCTCTTCCGTTCTGCAGAGGTTGTCATCAGATAAAGGACCTCTTTGGGCAGGATGGATAAAGGTCTAATTGTTTACATGATCAGGTATTGCTTCCTTTCAGTCCCCCTTCCCAGTCTTTCCCAACTTCCCTGTGGCAAATGTCAAGACGACAAAGGAGAAGGCCATAAATAAAATCAAATGTGGGTGAAGGTGAACAACCCTCTTCATGACCTGGAAAAGCACTAGCTGTTTTCAAAACATTAGTGGAATTGGGGTGTTAACAGCAATGAGATTTTATTTAAGAAAATCTGCAACATTTATTTGTCATAAATTTATTTAAACAGCTATGAACTTTGTTTAGTAGCAGATTAAGCACACCTAACACAACAGCTATTTTGAGTACCTCTTTTCAGCTGATGAGAACCATGTACAGGGCTGGGTGCTGGCACACTCGGTCCTTCTTCCTCGTTGGTTAGCTCCCTGGGAGCCCTGTGACCCATCAGCCTGGGAAAACTGCTGGTTCTTGCAACGTCCCAGAGGGGAGCAGCATTGCCTGAAGCCCAGAGCAATGTGGGGAGATGCTGGAGCAATGTGGGGAGATGCTGGAGCAATGTGGGCAGATGCTGAAGCAATGCAGAGGGACACTGGAGCAGGGCAAGTGAGTGCCAGAGTAATGTGGGAGATGCTGCAGTAATGTGGGGAGATGCTGGAGTAATGTGGATGGATGCTGGAGCCATGCAGGAGGTGCTGAAGCAATGTGAGGGCATACTGGAGCAATACAGGGGTGACAAATCGTGTGAAGGAAGTCCACAGTAATGTTGGGTGACACTGGAGCAATGCGGGGGGGTAGATGCTGTGGGGCCCCATCCTGCCCCAGCCTGAGTTTGTGGCAGTCAGCTGCATGACCTGCCCAAGGCTTTCCCATGCTGCACATCTCTTTCCATGCCTATCAGAGGGAGTGGAAAGGATGATTTTTCCAGAGAGGGTTTTTATATTGACCAGAAAATGCTCTGAGTAAGAGATAGCTATATTTTCATTACCACTACCCATTCATTTTGAAAGATATTATTTCCTTAATATGGACCAGACACATTGCAGTCAGCTTGGCATTTCAAGGCCCAACAGTTTATTTCTACTAGAGACCCTTCATGTACCCTCTCTTTTTCCTAATTTTCAAAAGCTGCTCAGGCAGGACTCTGTTTCCCATACCCTCTGTACAGCTCAGGGTGCTTGAGATGATCAACAAGGTGTACTGTGCCATGGTTCTCCTCCAGGGACGTGTTTCAGAAAAATGGGAAATATTTGAGAATAAATTTTTGAAATCCAAACTCGTTTCTGCAGGTTTCAACAAAGGGCTAGAAATTGCTTAGTCAGCATTTCTCATCCTCCTTCTTTCCGCACTGGAGAGAGGGTAGAAAATTACAATTAAAAAAATAAATCAAGGAAAAATAAACTAAAATATTTTTGTTTACTGTCTTCCAGCTTCATCAACAATGAAAGACATTGAGGGAAAAGAAGGGACAATTTCTTAGCTCAAAGTAAAAGCTGTTTTGGAACCACCAAATATTTAATCTGAGAAGTGATGAGCATCTCTGAATTCACCACCTACAGGCCTGATCCTGTGAATGTTTGAGCCTCACTCACAGACAGCAAATGCCCATTGCTCAACCCAGTCACTGGGGACTTTTGCAGATGCTGGAGGAACCCGGTTCCTCTCTGGGTCAAACCCATCACCTCCATCTACAGCTCTGCAACCCTGTCCTCCCTCTAGGAGTGGGCTATTGAAGTGCAAATGGAACTAAACTAGCCATGAATAAATTTAGGCTGGAAATAAGAAGATGCTTTCTAATTATCAGAGCTTTGAGTATCTTAAATAGCCTCCTTTTAGAAGCAGAGGAGGGAAAGACTCCACTAACCAGAGCAATGATGGTGGTGGTGGTTGTGAACATTTTGGCAGAGGCTGGTGCTATAACTCACATGGCAAATTCTTCCTATTTGCCAGTAGTGGAAATGGGATGTCCTCTTCTACACCTCCATGTGACTTTGGACAGAATCTGTAGCAATAATGAAGTCCCTAATCAACACCCTGGCCTCTCTCAAAGTTGTTTTTTCAGGGTAAACACTTTGGTTAATGTAGGATTTGGGGCTTCTAGGTTTTAACCTTTATTAACTTCCATGGTTTCAGACTCAGGTGGAGTGAGAGAGTGTCAGGGCAAGCAGAAAGCTTGCCTCTGTTTTCATTTTCCCTTTCTTTTGTTCATGTTTTTTCTGCTTCTTTCTTTCTATTGATGGATATTCTGCTCCTACATAAAGGAACTTTTTCAAATTGTGATGGAAGGTGCTTTGGTGAAATTCACGGCAATGCTCAGCCCCCAAAATGCTGGAGTAATTTCAACATCCGTGCTCTTATTACAGGCACAAGTCTGTACAAGTCAACTGCTTTGATAGCCCAGGCAAATACCTCAACTAAAGAAAAGTTGACATTAGCGTGAGAGACGCTTGTTTGTTCCTTTGACCATGGCTTTAGCTCAAATCTTCACTGTGGCTATGAAGACCTAAAATAGTTTAGATAGTCCGCAGACCCTGTACTGCCTAGGCAACATAGTGCTAAGGGAAAAGAAACGTGTATATACGTACACATTTAGACACACGATCTTATGTGTGTACACACCACACATGTACACACATACATGAACAAGGAATGGCTGCCTTGTCAGAAAGTCTGGCTGAAGTCAAGGAAGCAGGTTTGGACCTGAGATCTGTCACTGCCTGGATTTCCCAGCACCAAAACTGATGCTAGAAATATTCATAGACACACATGAATCCAGATCAAAAATCAAATTTTTTCGAGTGATACATTTCATACAAGCAAATATTTTAAGCAGGTTGCTTTCCTCCCTTTGAGCCCTCCTCCATCTAAAAGCTGTTGAATTGCCTTTTTTTTCTTTCCTTTGCTCATTTCTGTAGCAAGAGTGGAATTGAGTTTTGATACTATCCATTTTGCTTGTCACAGATTGTCTTCCACTTCCCTCTGCGCGTTGCTGAAATATCACCCACAAATGATTATTCCTATCACTGCAACCAATGCTCAGCCTGGGGCAGGGAATTCTCCCGCAGCAAAAAGTGTAATTGAAGGCAGCAACACCAGTACCTGTAGCCTGAAAATGCTAATAAACTACCAGAGGTCCCAAGAAAGTTAAATATTGGGAGGGATGTCAGAGCCGTGGTGTGATTAGTGGAACTGAACTACAAAGAGCACCCGCCTAAGGCACCAGCACAGGGAGGATCAGTCTCCCTCTGTCATCTGAACATGCCATCTGCCTCCTGGGATGGGGTTTCCACAGCGGCTTTGCTTACAGGGAGGCAATCAGAGCAGGAGGCACGTGCTCATAACGACACAGAGCTTGATTTTCTGGCAATGGATTTGGGGGCTTTAGACAGCTATGTTGATGCTATAAAGGATCTTGAGCTTTCCATTGCATGGAAGGACTTACCTTAGACTTGGCGTCAGGATTTCAGTGACAGGGTTACGCATGTACCTCATTTCTGTACCTGATGCTTAACAAATGCATATATTTTTTGGTTATTCAGATTTTACATCAGTCTGAAGATTACCAGTATATTTCAGAAACACGCAAATATACACATGTACTGTATATCTGGATAGAAAGATGGTGTATGAAAACATAATCTCATGTGCTTATGCTCATTTGTTCCTAAGAGGTAGCTAATTTGCTACCTTTATGGGTAGAATTCTTCCCACATAAAATATTCCTTATGTACATATATCAGTGACGCATGTATATATGTGTACGTAGACATGAATGCATATAATGGCTAGATTGCCATGGTGATAGTTTGGGGGGATTGCATACATATGTTGTACTATACTGTGTTATGTTCATTACATTACAGATTGACCCCTATGCAGTGTGGTAGCTTTACACGAGTGAAGACTCAAAGTCACTTACACTTTAATAAATGAATATTCTCATTCCTCCCAAATCCTTTCCTATTTATCCATTATTTAGGTCCTAATTTATCCCTAACTTGTTTCTAGCTTTGCATACGGTGTGTGTACTTGTGCATACACACATGTGCACACATGGTTATATGCATACACAGAATCTCTATGTCTATGAAGACAGGTGCTGATATATGATATACATGTGCAAACATATCTGCATGCACACATCTATACACCATTGAAATCAGTGCAGACTTCTTCTGAGTGTTGTTTTCCCATGCAAATATGTTGCAGAATAAGTCACAGCTGATTATGGCATGAAGATCTGGCCCTGGGAACAGTCCCACAAAACCTGGGCTGTGCCACAGCTTCAGAACACCTTGTAGCTGAGCATGTTCCACATCAGCCACTGCTAACCATGGGTGGTATAAATAGGTGGTCTGTTGGACTAGCCGCATTTGTGGAGCTCACGTTGGGGTTTGAAGGCCCAGGCTCTGAATCTGGCAACAGTTGCTGCCGAGATGCATGACTGAAATGCTGGTGTAAGGGACCCGTGTGAGAATGATAGGGCAAGGGTGAAGGAAGGGTACATTAATTGTGATTTCTGTATGTGCTTCCCTAGAAATTAACTCCACATTTCCTCCAGGGAAAGAGTAAGGTCCTTTCAT
Organism: Podargus strigoides; assembly: GCA_028020825.1. NCBI lineage: Eukaryota > Metazoa > Chordata > Aves > Caprimulgiformes > Podargidae > Podargus > Podargus strigoides. Next base: position 18,943,929 of record CM051663.1, read on the forward strand.
ATTATTGTGCCACCCTTTCTTGTCTTGCTTGCTTGATTCCTTTCTTTTTGTTAACAGAGTATCTCTAACATTGCCTGGTGTCATTATCATTATCTCTTATTACAATCTTTAATTACAACGTCAAAGTTGAGAAAAAAGAGCTCAGTTTTCTGGCATCCTGACACATACTGATTTTAACAGCAGCTGCCACGAGACCTTCACGTATGATGGATTGCTGTTAGACTGATGCAAAAAATCTCCACATGATAAAAATATTTACGAAAGAGAATAACCAGTGATTGTATAACTGCATTTAGGACCAACAGTGCAGGTAAGCTCAGGGAGTGATCTTAACTCATAATAATATCCTTCAGGACAAGTGTGAAGAGATTGCATTAAAGATGCTGTTTCAGGTACTTATCTCAATAACTATCCCTTGGCTTCTTGGGGTCTTCCAGCCTAAGCACAGAGCACCTGCTAGCCTTCATTGTTTTGAACATACAGCAAACAGCTATGCCCTCCTGAAGGAAAGTGGACAAAATCCCTTGGGGAGAGCAGCATCACATGTGTGCTCCGTGTGGTCACACTCCTTTGCCCTATCCTGGAGGCACCAGCTGGCAGACTGCCATAGGAGATGGTTCACCCCCATCTAATGAGGAACTGGGGAGTGCCCAGACAGTGCTGTGCGCAGCAGAAGAGGTTGGCATTCACAGCAGACCGTCAGGACTGCAAACGCAGACGAGTTGGGTTTTTTTATGAGCCCTTTCTCAGAAGCATCCACCTCACAAACATCATGTGAGTGTATTCATTCCTGTGCAGAGTCTCACTAACTTAACCCATGGGCTCATAAATGTGCAAGGTGGCAACCCAAGTTTTCCCACATGGAACAAGGTCCTTGGCCCCTTGGAAGGAGTCTGTGCTCTGTAGATTTGCTGGGTTGGGCACTGAAGCTTCTTCTGGATGACCTGATTTGAGAGTGTCTCTAAACGAGCTCTTTGAAACGCCTAGCACCTGGCAGCAGTGGGGTTTTCTGCAAGTCCACCCTTGATTGCATCTCATCAGCATTGCAGGTCCCAAGTATGTAGGCTCAAAGGCCAGATTAGAAGGATGAGAACAGCAGAAGCTGTTCCATTTAATTTTTCACACCAAAGCCATTAGCAGCAAATCTCTGGATTCAACTTTTGCATCCAAAAAAAAAAAAAAAAAGCCAGTATCAGAGAATATTGTAATTCAGTTTTTCTTTCCTATTCTTTTCTATTCTATTCTGGAGGCAACCCCAGCCAGTCCTCTCTGAATTGCACCTTTCCCATTGTTAAGTGGGACCTCCTGTTTCTTATAGGGGGTTTTGGAAATATTCCTGCTTTCTTTTCCTGTTTTCATCCATCTGCACCAGCCTGGCAACCAGCAAAAATACACATATAAAGATGTCTTAATCTTAAATATAATTAGATATAATACCTCACGCAGCGTTGTATGATTAGTAAAATATATGATCATTAGTTATTAGATTAATGTGTCTACTTGTGTAACTGAAAGCCATTTGCAAGCAGAAATGAAATAGCTCAATTTGCTGTAATTGACTTATCTCCCATAGAGATTAGTACACTTGCTGCTGGAGAAGAAGGTTCTTCAAATGTTAAAAGCAGCTGCATGTAGAAGCTGGATCCTGTTTTCTTTGGAAAGCCCCTACCCCGCTGGAGGCACAGATACCTGAGGTGAGATCTGGAGGATCAGGAGAGCCATAATTAGGACTGCTGAAATAAGAGTTACTGAGTTTAGAGGGAGGCAGTACATCACGATGCCATTTTCAGGAACCTGCTGGATCTGAATCAGGGCTGCCATTGGGTGACCATAAAAGATGCGACCACCATTTACTCCCCCTGTACACTGATCCCGTTTGTACTGGTGCTAATCAAGAGCAATTTCACAGACACCATCTATGAGCTTGGGAAAAGCAAGTAGCAACGGTTGGGTCCTTGCACACCCCAGGGAAGGGCTCCGTAATGAAAGACGAATGCATGGCAGCCCCAGTGTGGTGGCAAACCACAGCAGGGCTGAGCAGGGTATCTGCAATGCGGGTCTCTTCTGCATGCTCTCACTGGCGCAGGGAGCTCCTCCCAGGGGTGCCAATAGCAGCTCGATGGGCGAACACGCACAGAATAGGCAATCGGGAGCACGTCTTTGCTGGCTACACGGCTTTGTGCCCTTAAATTATCCGCTGACACCTCTGACATTGTGAGGTGCTGTGGGGCCCCACAAATCTCAACTTTTGCTGCTGCCTCTTCTTCTTTTTTTTTTTTAAATAGGTTTTCTTATGGTTTTCTTAATTTATTTTTTTTTAGCCACAGCAACTAAGTGAACCGTTCAAATTGAAACACTGAAATGAACCAAGCTGAACAATAAACTAAAACATGCCTAGAGCAAGTTGAGCAATAAACAGGTTTTTAATTTTTTTTTCCCTTTCCATCTCGGTGGTGTCTGCCTCTGATAGATGATGTGACAAAAGAAGAATCCTCAATAAATTCTAAATTCTGAATACTAAATCAGTGAGCAAGAGCAGACATGTGAGATGCCATCCCTGCTCACAGTGGCTTTTCTGCTGCGATAGCACGATGCTATTGCCCTGTGGGGCTGGGATGGAGGCACAGCCAGACGGAGAGAGATGCACCGTCCATCTATGTGTGATGGTTTTATCCAGCCTACACCCAGCCTGAATCCACAAGCCAGGTGTGACAGAGGTTTTTCCCACTGCATCCTGGCTGGAGTCTCAAAGAAAAAATATTATGCATAGATTTTAAGGCCAGGAGGGAATATTTTGCTCTGCTCTGACCTCCATTATAACACAGGCCAGGGAATTTCACAGAGTGATTCCTGCAGCAGGAACAAAGGAGAGTGAATGGATAGTGTGTTATTTCGCCTCATGTGAGACGTAAGAAGGCTGTGATTTCTACTAAGGGATGCCACAGAGAAGGAGGACCTGTGAGGCAGGTACTGAAGGAAATGAAAGCCCTGAGCTAAAACTGTGCTGAGAGCATCTTCGCAAACTTAATGTTGTATGCCCTTTCTTGCCTTGTCAGCATCCAGTGCTATAAGCTGTTTGTCCTTGCAAAAAATTGCAGGGTTTGGAAGACAAAAGAAACAGGGTTTTTTGAAGTATTGTCACAGTCTTTGCCTCAGAAAGACCTAAATGTGAAATAATCCGACAAGGGCTGTGATATAGTGTAAAGCAAGATGCTGGAGTGCATTGAGCCCTGGGACAGACTTGGGCATGGGACTTCAATTCGCAGCCTGCTTCAAAGAGAGCTGAGTTGTGTTTTCCTTCTTCAGCACCTTTTATCCTCTGGCTGTCCGGACTGAGTCAGGATGCAGCAGATTTTTTTCTCAGATGTGGTGCAGACTCCTTGAAATGAGCTGTACATCTCTGAACAAGACATAACATTTGGCTCTAACATTTGGTGCAGTTGCAGCACAGTCTTGTTTCTCACTACAGCTTAGCCTACCTGCACCTGTTTATTCTCCATGTGGCTCTCCATGGAACTTGTTAGTATCAAGAAGTTCTCACCTTCAGCCAGAGAAACTCTTTGGTTTAGCTGGAGAAACACGGCTGCCTAGCTGGAGTCTCACTCTGAATTGTTTTCCTTGCACCAAACGTGCAGCTCAGCTTGAAGCTGACACAGGCAAATGTGCATGAACACAGCCTGTATTTGCAATTGAATCCATCAAGCTGTGCATGGCCTTGCTGAACAACCCACAACAGAGATGAGCTCAAACTTAATAATTCAGGCATTCAGCTTCCAACTCACACTTCAGCATGGTGCTGGGCTGATCAGGCCTGGGGCTCTCATTTAACTCATGAAAAGTGAATCTCTCTGAAGTGCAGAGCCAGGTTTTTGTCTAAACTCAGCCTGTAGATCCAAATTAATCTTTGCAATCTGTCTACACGGGTAAACCAGAATGTCTAGGTTAAGCATCACTGGGGAGTTGGTGTAGAGCCCTCAAGTTGACTTGACACGGTTCGTTGGAGGAAAATAAGTTTAGCTCAGCTTGCAATCTAATGGACACATTTGTAAAACCCAGAGTGACAGCAAAGAATTTGGGCCTGTCTCCTCCAGGAATATTCACGTGGCTTACGCATATTGCCTTGGTGTGGTTAAAATGCAATGGTTAAAAGATAATGATAAACTCAACTAGGCACCATTACAAGGGTGACAAATAAGATGTGATGCCAAATGCAGATAACCTGTAGGTACTTTCAAACTACTGCTGCCATTGGTTCTGCTGTCGGGCTGTTTTCTGAGGATGACTCAGGAATTATCAGATTTATCACTTTTTCCTCCTCACTCCATTTCTCACAACCAAATGCATCAGCAATTCACCAGTTCAGTGACCATTGCAATTTATTTTTCTTTTTGACTTATTCATTTATTCTCTGAATATTTTTGCCATATTATTTTTATCTTATTTATATAACAAATATTAGTGCAGTGCTCTTCTCCCCTTATTTCACCATCATCATAAAGCAGCAAAAGAAAAAATCTCTTAGTCTATGGAACACCACTTGGAAGAACAAAATTACTCTAGTTGTTGGGAAAGCTAGGGCACAGCAAAGTGCCCCAAAAGTCCAACCTCATCTTGCCTTTCTCTCCAGATGTGTTACACTCCCAAAAGGACATGAAAATACCTCTGAAAATGAAACTGCTGTATCCCCAGGCTGTGAAATGAAAGGCAGTTCTTTTACCCGGCTGGAGGAGATGCCTTATAATAAAGTTCCCATATGCCAGTGATATCTAGCAGCGATGTCTAGCCAGTGCAAACAAGGCTATGCTGTGCTGGGTACTGAGAAGGAAATGTCCCATCAAATTAAACAGGATGAATAAGTAATATGAAAATGACAGTGTTTACAGCCCTGTTTTAAGCTGAGAGCCTGAGAAAGTGGCATTGCTGTGAAAGCAGGTCTGTGGTAGCATCAGGAGCTGAGCCCAGATGTTCCTCATCCTCCTCCTGCTCCCTCCAGCCCAGGGCTACTTCAAAGCAAAAGCCACTTCACTTTTTTCCTTTGGACAAGTGGGTGGTTCAGTAGAGCTGAGAGTCTGGAGAGAAATGGGAAAGGAGATTTTACAACTGTGGAGCTGATATAGCTGGAGATAAAGGCACGGCAAACTCTGGTGCCACAATCTTTACTGCAAGGATGGTGTATATAAAAGAAGAAACACAATATGGTTTTCAACTAGATAAAGCACAGCTTAAAAATCTGGCAGTCAGAGCAGAAATAGCTGATTCTTAACTCACAGTTGGTGAAAAGGAGGAGGTTAATAGGAAAAAAGATTTAAAAAAAAAGTAAAAGCAGATGATTTACATTAAATGAGCCTGCCTGGTAAAGGAGTAGTGTGGTGTGTTCCTGGTTAGTCTTAATTTATGTTCAAAAAAAAGCCCCAGCACTGTAAAACACAGTAAAACACCCATCAGGACAATAGAAGAGAGGGAGCAATGTGCCAGACATAGCTTGTCCTCCACTTGCCCAGATCTGATGGAGAGACATGAGAAACCACTATAATCACCGCTTTGGGACCTCTCTCAGTGATGCTGAGAAATAGGCAGTGGGTTGCCCTTTCCTCCTTGGTGTGAGGTGCATTTGCTGAGAGGACAGGAGTCCTGTGTAAAGGAATACAGAAGAACTGTGAGGAAGCTGCCTGGTCCTCTGGAAGTCAGTGCTTTTTCCATCAGAGATGAAATAAATTAAATAAACTGCCTGGCAATGGCTGGCTGAGTGTTGGCTCTGTGGGAAGCAACCCCAGTTCCTGAGCGCACCACCACGGTGCACCTCTAAGTAACCATTTGCTATTCGTTACCTCTTATCTTTATGATGCTTGCATGGAAAAGTCTTGATTAACTGCTCTCCGGGGACTACTCTCTTCTAGTAATGACTTTAAACTGGAAGAGGGTAGACTTAGGTTAGATATTAGGAAGAAATTTTTTACCACCAGAGTGATGAGGCACTGGCCCAGATTGCCCAGAGAAGTTGTGGCTGCCCCCTCCCTGGTTCAAGAGCAGGTTGGATGGGGCTTTGAGCAACTTGGTCTGGTGGGAGGTGTCCCTGCCCATGGCAGGGGGGGTTGGAATGAGATGAGCTGTGAGGTCCCTTCCAACCCAAACCAGTCTGTGATTCTATGACTACAATCATCCCTGGGCACCTTCCTACACCGTAGTCTGAGAGCAAAGCATATTTGTACTTTCTCCAAGCCATGGGCAGGTGGACCTCTGCAGCCTGCTTGTTGCAGCATGGCATATTTCTGCACTCTCATATGTGTCAATGAAGGGCCTGATAGGAGATGACCTCTCCCAGATGCTCAGGGAAATAATATGAGAAAAGGGGAATTTAGCAGATGTTTTCTGGGATGCACCTCCCAGGTCATGCCATCTGCAGGTTTGTCACATGATGAGATGCATGTGGTGTTTAATATCCATGGGGGGATCCTTCTTCAGTGCATTCACCTGATTACTTTCTTAAGCCTTTGGTTTCCAAAACCTTATTTTGCAATACCTGAAATAGCTCTTTTTGCTTCTTTTTAGCCTGCTGCCCCATAAACACACAGGTTCTTCTGAGAAGATAAATAGCCAATGACTATTTCCTATTCGTTTTCCTTGTGCCTTTCAGGAATGTCCATGTCTCTGTCAGATTCTCATTCAATTGCAACTTTTGAAGGCTGCGAAACTGCAAAGGGATCATCCGTTTGCCTATTCATAGGTAACTAGTCCTGTTTGGGCAGATTTGAGTATCCTGCTTACACTTTGAGTCTTGCTCCTGTTCTGTACCTGCCAGCCCAATGTGAATGACCAGCACAGTAAGACATCTCAGATACCTGTGATATGGAAAACTTTTTCCTACCACTAATCTGCTTAGTATTTCCTTCCACAATATCTTTTCCAGAGATGGAGCAATCAGATTGCCACTAAGGACCACCCATTCTCATCGGCTTCCCTGGAGAAGTCCAAAGAATGGGCTTCAGACATATTTTCTTCCATGGGGGATACACTTGTTTCTGTACTACAAGGATAAACAAAGATATAATTTTTTATTCTCTTTTAAATTTATATGCCCATATTTATTGCTTTTGATTTGCCAGGATTAGTCTCACACTTCACAAAATTTAAAGCATCTCTGTTAGGTACAGGAATTCAAACTATCAATACAGGAATTAAGCTGCTTAATAAAATATCCATCCCTCCAGCTGTTTGTTCCCCAATGCTAGTGGTCTTTCTCTGTGAGCTCCTCTATCCAGAACAAGACGAGGTGCCAAACTCTTTTCTTCACACAGGGCACCAGGGTCCCAGAGATAAAAATCAATGAGAATTGGAAGAACTGTGCTGAAACAGAAAAGAACAGAAAACATCACAGAGAAAGAAGTAATATTCAGACAAGAGCACTTCATGTGTGGTAAAATCAATGACAACATCCATTTTACAGTCAGACATAGAATATTTTTGGTTTTTCACTAGTGTCAAAGGTTGAGGGCAGGAGGTAAGTAGGTAAAGGCAAGGACTGGAATTTATCTCACCCAAAAAGAAGCTCTTACTGGAGACACCTGAATAAAGAAATCATTATCCTTGCTTCTTCCACAGGAGCTGGCACTTGTCAAGCTAAATCAGATCCCCTGCCAGAGGGGAATTTCTTTATTCCTCACTTAGGCAATTATATTTTTAATGTTACGTAGGCACTCAAAGACATAGCAGAAAGGTGGGAACAGATCCATGCCAACTGGGGAAGTGCTCCAGCCAAGAAACAAAGCAGGAAGAAAGAGTCAGAGCTAAGAAAAAGTATTCATCTAGAAAACTTCTGGTTTAGTTCATGAACCTCTAACTTACACAGTTTTCTCCTCTCTGTATCCTACTGATAATGACATGGGAAGCCTTACTGTGTTGCTGCAGTGGTCACTAATAATGACACCAGTAATAACCATAATAATAACAAGAAAAAATACTAGAGATACAGCACTTTCAACAGATATACATTCTTTGACTGCTTCACTAATACTCTTCTCCCTTTTCTACATCCAAGACTATCATCTCTCCTCCTTCCTTCCCCCTGTTCACAAGGGCATGTTGCAATAGGACGAGGGGTAATGACTTTAAATTAGAAAAGGGTAGACTTAGGTTAGATGTAAGGAAAAAGTTTTTCAATATGAGGGTGGTAGATCACTGGAACAGGTTGCCCAGGGAGGTAGTGGAGGCCCCATCCCTGGAGACATTCAAGGTTGGGCTTGATGGGGCTCTGAGCAGCCTGATATATGTAGTAGAGATGTCCCTGCTCTCTGCAGGGGGGCTGGACTAGATGACCCTTGAGGGTCCCTTCCGACCCAATACATTCTATGATTCTAGGATTCTATGATGAACCGTGCAAATAATGCCCAGTGCTAACTCTGGGGAGAAACTCATTGTTCATCTATCTAGAAACAGCAATGCATCTCCTTGTTTCAACTAGAATAAGGAAAGCTGCAATAGACAGTAAGAGCCATCCTAGAACAGGATCTATCTGCAGTCAAGGACAAGGTGCAGCTGAAACATAAATGAAACCAGAGGAAATACTGAGGCAGGTGAAATATAATTATCCAGGCAAAAATCCTGGACACGATGCTCCTGCACAACACTGATTTTTCTGAAATCTGAACAGCCTTTTAGATATCTAGCATAATAAATATCTTGCTTTACAGTGTCTGTTATCCACATGGGTTTAGTTCAACATCTTGTGCTTGCCTGAAATTTTTCTTCCAAGAAGGAAAACTGGATATATTTATTTTTTAAGCCTTCAAAAAGACAGATATCTACTTATTTCACTGATGATTATTATCCATGGTTAATTATTCTCATCGAGAAAAGTGTGTGTTTTGTTTCCAATTTGATATCTTACAGCTTTAGTCTCCAGTCCTTGGTTCTTCTTACGTCTTTCCCCTCTAGACTGAGGAGTCCTTTGATACCCACGAAGATATCCAGGAAGAAAATACGCTCTCTCATCAGTTCTCATCTATATCTTTCTGATAAGCTGAACAGCCCATGCACCTTCAGCTGTTCACTGTGGGACAGCTTTTACCCTTCCATTACTTTAAGCTCACATTCTTTAATAAAAGTGCCCTGAGGTCTTTAACCACTGTAAACAAGGTCATACAGTATAAGGACAGAGCTAAGAGGGGCAAAGCAGCTCATTAAAGGTGTTAAAACACCACAGCAACCTGTTTGCCTTCTGGCATCTCAGCTCTGGCATGGTAGAGAAATTCACTGAAGGCTGTTAAATATGGAAAACCATGCAGCATGGGTAGTGGTGGGGGACTAGAAAACACTACCCAAAGGATGATCATTCTGTTCCTACCCTCTTCCCCAGGTCCATAGGGAGGCTGAAAACAAGCAGGTGGACCTTTCATTTGACCCAGTGTGATTGCTTTTACATTTTCCCATCATCCCATTGCACTCATCACACCTGGTGTACCTTTCTTGATATCACACTCCCCTGCTATAATCATAATAGCACATCCACTAGCACATCGTCACCAGCATGAGACACCTACAGTGGTTTAAGAGGCGGAGGGCACATCGCTGGCACAGTTGCATTCTTAATTATTCTGAGTCCAGCTGGAAAACATCCATAAACACAGATCAGGCTCTGCTGGTGTGTTGGGGGTGCAGTACAAGGTGCTAATGCTACTAATAATTGAATTATGACTAGTGTGCAAGGAGTTGATACTGCAAAACTTTGATCCCATCGTCATGTTAATGCTCACAATGTTGCAAAAGGCAAAGCAAAGGAACAAGGCTGTAGTTTATGTTAAATCAGCTCAAACTGGCATCAGATGACTTAAATTAGTACACAAAGAGCGTATGAAACATATTCATTTTGTTAATAGAAATGCCTAGCTATATTAGCCCCTCTTTTGCCTATTATTCATAATATTTTTCTATAATACAGAAAATCAGTTTTTATTTTTAAAATGCAATCAAATTATATTTCCTATTAAAACTTTAATATCAAAACAAATTAACCAGTGCTGCAGATTACACATTAGTAATGTAGTTCTGACATAATTCATGCTCCTCTCAATTCTGTCATGAACTATCACAGTACTAAAGTGCAGCAGTTCATAACATATTCTTAAGGGGAAGTGAAATGTATTTTTTAAGGAAAAAAAAAAGTGAATTAGGCAAGATACTCCACTAATAACAAAATGTAGTTAGGCCAAACCTTCAGATAAAAGCATTCTAAGATGAAAACAAGCCCAAATCTTATCCTCCTCTACTAACCTGCTGAAACTGATGGGCTCTTCTTTTTACAGATGTAAAGATCACCATTCCAGGGTGAAAGACACAAGACCAACAGGATAGCTGCTAGAAGTTGTGTCTCTCTATTGTGCAGCAGTTTCCACTACTCCAGAGACAGCACTTGAAGCAACTCAAGCATGGAAAATCCAATTAAATGGGCCTATGAAAGGAGAAACACTTGAGCATGTTTTTGCGCAGGTGGCCTGGCAAAGTGTTGTTTTTCCAGACAGAGACAATTCCCAAAAGCAGAGTCAGTGGCATCCTAAAAATTTTCTAGGTCACTAAGCATGATTTGTCTATCATAGTCTCATCACCTCCATCCCTTTTGGAAGCAGTTGCTAGCTCACCGCTTGCCCAGCCTGGTGAAATAGTCCAACCCAGGTTCCAGTCTTGGGAGAGGCAGGTCAGCCAAGCTCTGGAAGCTCTTAAGAAAGGTTCGCCTCAATTGTCCTAGAGAGTGCAGATCACCTTGCTCAGCCATAGCCTCAACCAACCTCACGTACCTGAGGCGGTTCCCACACCACCAACAGGAGCTCAGATGGAGTCAGGACCATCACTGGGGAAAAAAAATAAAAGAATAAAAAACAAGATAAACAAGAATTTTCAGATTCGAAAAAGCTGAACCAAGCAAACAGCTGCAGTAAGGGGAGAAGCGGTCAAAATCAAACTGTGCAACCTGTTTTCAGTGTTCTTTACCAGGAAGGTTCTTCACCAGGTGACAAACAGGAGACCACATTGCCAAGTTACATCCACAAGAAGGAAAAGAAAGCAGGTTTCAGGCTGGCAGTGAGTAATGTGATCAATACAGTTGTCTGCCCCATTGGAGTCCTGCATTGAGCAGAAGGGTAAAAGTTAGACCCAGGGATGGGGAGTCTGCAAAGTGGCCCCTTGCTCAAGTATATTCTCTCTAGCCAAGACTTGGGGCTTTACAGTCCTGCTTTGCCAGCAGGCTCTGCTAACCTGTGCATCCACAAAGCCAAGATCAGATTGTCAGCCCCTTCTCTGCTCCAGATAGATGGCCTGCTTCTCCTAACCTGAACCTTATGTGCTGTTAGTTACCAGTTGATGATTGCGATGCTAATTAAAACATACTAAGAGACACACTATAAACATGCACAACACATGAAGGAAATTAGCCAAGTGAGCTTGTCTCTTTCATTGTGCTTTTATTATGATGCTCCTCGGATGATGTTTTTAAATGAATTTTGAATAGTTTTCTTAATTTGTTTTATTCTGCTTCATGGTAACAAAACTGCCAGAGCCCCACAGGAATGATTCGGAGAAGTGCAATATTATTGGAACATGTCTCCTGGTTTTCTTACTGCTTACTTATAATTAAGCTTTATTGAGGTGTAAAATGAATAACAATTAAAAAAAAAAAAAAAAAAGTTTATCGGTCCAGGTGCAAATCTACAGATATTCCAGAAAACTTCCTTTTCCATGACCTCAAAGAAACATTGCTGGTTTCTACTAACTCCCATCAGTTTCTACTAAGACACTAAGTCACCATTCTGCTCAGCCATATAAGTCAGCAGGACGTCTCTTCAGAGCCACTTACTGTTGCTCGCTGTACAGAGATGAGCAAAGAGAGTATTGCTGTTTTTCTGCATGGAATCAAGCACACACGTTAGCTGCAGCTGCTTCTCGTAGCACAAAGAGCTGGGTACCAAACCTCACCTTTCCCTGCCCTTGGTGGGAATCAAGACCCTACTGTGAAAAGCAAAGTAGGATCTGATACCTTGGCTATTTCTGTATGTGCTTCTTCAGGGGGTTGTCGTGTTGCAGATGTCTATCATAGGCATAACTGTCATCGGCACTGAAGTTTAATGAGTGGGGTGACGGAAGGAAGCAGAAATGCAGAAAAAGGAAGTAGACCTACCCAAAGTGAGAATGTTCTCATAGACATCAATTTAGCCTGATTTCAGATCTTAGTGGGATCAGTTGTGGTCATACCTCCAGCATCACTTTTAGTGCATCACTGGTTCAGGCTCTGTCTTCCCACTCTTGTCCTTTGGTAGTGTTTTGATTGGGAATATTTGTCTGCACCATTCACAGAGGTGTCTGGATTTGTTATTGTTGAGGGTTTTTGTTCTTTTTTTTTTTTAAGGAAGTTTTTCTTGGCAAGCAAATAAAACATGTTTTCATCTTCAAATGGATTTCCCAACTTGTAGCATAGTTCAAAGCTAAATCCCACAGTGGTCAGCAGGCCTTCTGCTCAATCTGGGATTTTAGCACTTACAGCATCCATTTTAGCACCGTGGTGCTCCCCCAGAACATGGCACTAATGGATTACTGTGCATTATGTCCCTCATTACTACTTAAATATTTATCAGAACATTATGTATTTAGTGACTCGGGGAAAGAGACAATCCTGCAATTCACCATGCAAAAGGGTTAATTACAGACTGGATAAATGTCCATGACTTTAAAAAATTGATAAAACAGATGCAGAGATTAACAGGAGAATGTGTTATTTACAGCTAAATAACCATTCAACTGCATAATCCTGATCTAGGATTTCCCCATAGGAAAAACCATTAAAGTCAATATTTTATATCCATGGTCCACACTTATACAGCAGCAAAACAGAGAACTCTGTTTTTTTGGTGTCTGGAAACAAACAAGCAGAGCTGGCTGCTCATCTGAGGCAGCTTCCTGGAGCTGGTGTCCTTACAAATATTTGAAGGAGTTTGTAAAGAATGGATTTGCTCTGGCCACAACCTGAGCGTGTCTGAGGCACTTGTTTCTCCACCTTGCCCCATTACCAGTGGATCTCTCTCCATCTTTTTCAACTCTGTGGGTCCTGACCTTTTTTTTTTTAGCTTATGCATCCATAAAAACCAAGCAAGATGTTTCCATGGAGCTCTATCATACCTGTATTATCTAGCATTGTTGGAGACCCACACAGGTGCACGTGCTGAAGAAGAAGTAAGAAACCAATATCAACATGAAACAAAGCAGCCTCCATTTGCACTTCATCAGGAAATAATACTCTTATGCTAACCTGTAGCCCACTGCTCTCACTTCCATCGCTGCAGTGGTCCCTGCTACACACATGTAACATGCACATCACTGTAATGACAGGCTTATTTATAATTAAAAACCTTACTTAAGTTTGGGTTCTTTAGCCGACAAAAGACACCAGAAAACCCAGTTGTTCATGGAATTCAGCCAATGTTTGTCTCATAAAATAAGTTCTTAAGGTAACTTATACTGGCACTGTGAAATATTGTTCATTATAACGGAGCAGCTGAGATAATGTTGTTTTCTAATTTCCCTTTCTCAGTCAGAAATTAAATAAAAAGTCGTGTCTAAATTACAATACTGGATTGAACGCAGACAAGGACCCCATGCGGGGAGCTTATGATATATCCTTTCCACGTTTTATAGCCATTAAAAAAGATTATAGGGTTTTCTTTCCCTTTTCTTTTAGGCCATTTACATTTGTTCTGAACTCTCACTGTGTTTTATTTGAAGCTCTTAAAAGTGCCAATGTACATAATAAGTCAATCAAGAAGTTAAATTAAGAAAAAAAACCAAAAACATATTGACTTGTCTATACAAGACATGCACTTGGAAATCTGAACTCCGCCATCTAATGACAAACTGTCTTTGCAATAAATATCACTGGGCAGAGATGGCTGGGTTGTTCTGTACAGGGAAGTATATTTATAATCTGATTAAGAGGTCTTCTAATATATCTTAGCAGAACCCCAATAACGTGGTGCTCCGAGCCCTTCCCCACCAAGGAAGCCATTAACATCCACAGAAATGCTCCGTGGGCCTGGGCTCCTTCTAACAAAGGCTGCCAGCCTCAAAATCTTCCATTTTAAGCGTGCAGATTTTTTCTTTTTCTACAGCATTTCAAAGCCAAACCTCTTCTCCCACTCTCAGTTTCAAGAGCATTTTACGTATCCTTCTTCACTTTGACAGCTGACCTCGGAGCTGGTGGCATCAAAGGAGCTTGAGGCAGGCTTCCCATGAGGCTTCATTACCCGAAGGTGAGATTTATCTCTATTTCACACCTGAATGGCACCTCAGGCCAGACCAGTCAGCCAGGCTCTCTTGCAGTCAGCAAAGGAGCAATTCCAGAGGCAGATTTACTCAACCAACTTGAGTCCCCCATCTTACAAATAAATCATGTTCCCTCTGGAAGCACCTCTTTCTTTCCATTGATTAGGAAAGCATCCTGGGCTGCCAGGTTGGTCTTGCCTATCTGACTTCAGAAACGTAGACACCTGGCCTAAGTTTTCCAACACAACATGAAGACATTCTTCTGTCGGAAGCTTGACTTCTTGGAATGACTATACATCGTGTTAGCTAAACAAAGCTCTCATAACACGATTCTTCAGCAAGGTCAAGGCACTGTGAAAATTCTGGTTAATGACATTGGATTGGATCCTTACTGACAGCTCACATCATAGACCTGATGCTTTAACTGGAATTTAACACCTTTTGCTTCCTATAGCTTGCCTATCCTTGTGAAATGATTGCCATGTTTCACTCCAGAAGTGGCTGTATTCCAGTGGAAGGTGAAGTGTTCCTGCATGCGGATTCCTGGACCTAGTTCAATCAACATAAAACTTTAATATAGTATTTGGTTTGCTGCAAATGGAAGGTGCTGTGTTACCCTAATGCAATTTCTGGGAACACAAGCCCACTGTATACCTCTGGGCTCAATTAATTAAGAAACATTAAATACAGTATAAGGTCTTCCTCTGAGCAGCTCAAACACCTGCACTTCATTGTACGACTTGTGCCTCTCCTAATAGCTGCACAAACAGCTAAGGCCTCATCCAAAACCTATTAAAGTCCATGGAAAGATTTCCATTTACTTCAGTGTGGCTTGGATCAGACACCAAGGCAACATCAGGAGGATAATCAACCTGGAAAGTAAATCACAACTAATTTGCAACTGGGAAAACTTGAAATGAGTGAATCAGTTGAGCTTCAAGCCCTAAACGTTCAATGTCCTGGTACAGTGTGAACAAAACATAGTAAAAGACTATTATGAAACTCCAGAGATGTTTTTCCTGTCTCTCAGTGAAATGTGATGGTCCATAGCTCCCATACTGTATAGTTTTGTTATTCCAAGCAGAAGATGCCCTAGTCTACAAAGGAGTTTTTTCTGATAATCCTTCATAAACACACAGATTTTCAGCTGCCTTATTCCTCTATCAACAGGTTTCAATATCCAGTAACAGAGGGAAAGATTAACTAACCTTGTTTCAAAGACCAGCAGACCAGCCAATGAGTTCTCTGGTCATCACAACACAAAATGACTATGTCTGATTAAAAGGTCAGGGAATGACTAAGATGGCACCAAAAGTAGGTGTCTGCTCCTAGCAGTGATATCGCTCGATGTTTATAGTCAGTACTGAGCTCACAGCACCATGGTGTGCAGAAAGGCTCTCGCTTATACTTCATCTGACAGAGACCAAGGGCACTGCTGAGTTCCTTCGGTGCCACCTTGGGGCCCCGTTAGCATCAGGGTGCAAAAGGGTGGCACCTGCAGGGAGGAGGGGACAGGACAGGTGACCCAAACTGACCAACACAGTGTTCCATCCCATACACATCAGGCTCAGTATAAAGCTGGGGAATCACGGGGGGCAAGTTCTCTTCTTCCATGGCCGGTGTCCTGGGAGGACTCTGTTCCTTCTTCTGTCCTCAATCCTGATTCATGTGTTCCTGAATCCAGTTCTTATCTGGGCACTGCTGCTGTGTCCAAGAGCCCAGACTGGGATCTTCCCAGAGCTGCTCTGCAGCACCAGTGGTGAAGTGGGCATCTTCAGGGGAGAGCATGTGATTTCAGGGGGTAAGCTCAATATTGAGTTTGTATATATTTGTATATATTTCATTATTTTTCTTCTCATTATTGTTATTATTATCTTTATTTTTATTGTTATCATTTTATTGAAGATGTTGTAGGGGTTTTCTAACCCGTAAGTCTTTCTTCCTTTTCTTCTTAGAGGGGTTAATAGAGAAACTTGACACTAGTCCCTCATAGTACTAATGTACAGTGGACTATAGGCAAATACATTATCCAAATTAATTCCTTCAGTCTTGTTCTTTAGCCCTTGTTTGCTACTAAATGAAAGCTATGAAACCAACAAAAGATGTAGATTAGTTTTTTCTCATGGAAACTTCGTGTATCAAAGAATCAAAACAGCAAGCATGTGGAGCTGGAGTCAGCTTCAGATCAAGGCACCCAGATTCACCTGTGTGCGTACATCTCAGCTAGGTATCCAGGCTCCCATTGTAGCCCGTGAGACCATGTGGAGAGCAATTCAGCTCACCCAAGAGCAGATCCTTCCAATGCTCTGTCAAATACATACCCCAATGTTTGCATTGACTACAATGAGGGTGCAAGCACCCAGGTCATATATGGATACTTACTTACAGTGGTCTTTATCTGGGCATGATTTCGCCTCTGGTTTGCCCTATATGGTGATTGACCAGGAGAAAGCATGACTTCAAGGTGTCAGTATATTTCAAACTGACTCTGGGTCTCAGTAAGCAGCTGTCATATTTTTCAGCAGCCTGTAGGCTGACTCAGATTATTTGGTGTATACGGCATTTGGATTTGCACATCTTGCCTCACTTGTGTTTATGCAGAAGCCACCAACTACAGGCAAGGACCTGACCAACAGGTACCTCTCCTGTAGAAACATGAAGAGATGTCTATTCTTAATAAATACAGTTATGTATGATGGCTCAATTCAGTCTTCTCACTATCATCTCCAAGATCTATGGCTGTAAGTGGCTCAAGAAATAAAGTAAAATAATTTTCATGTGTTGTTACCGTGGTATTTACATAAGGTACTGGAAACAGAGGGTAAAAATATCTCATAATCTCTGGCAGCCTTAAGGACAAATGTCAAATATGAGCTTTTTCTGCCTTACAGAATGTCTTAATAAAAGAAAAAAAAATGGACACAAGAATTTTAATTCAGTTGAGCTATTGCTGTAGTCTGTGGTTGGAATACACACTAAGTCTTGAGAGAAATTGTATTATTTCTCCAAGAAGCAGCTACAAAATACAGATTCCTATTGCTCCCCAGTGGCACAAACTTAAGAAGTCAAAATAGGAGCTAGAACAGGAAAAAAGCATCCTAGACACATAGTGAAATGGAGCAATGCAGGGTAGGAGGCTGTGGAAAACACTTAGCTCTGCGACCTTCCACCTCATTTATTTCTGTCCTACAAAATTAACTCTGCTTCTACTGAACTGATCCAGAGCTTAAAAGAAGGGAACAATTCTCACACATTTGTTTCAGTCACTATCATTTCCAGCTTTTGCTCTGATAAAAAAAGCTGGAAGAGACAAAGTCAAAGAGAAACTCCATCCAGCTTCAAAGTGGTCACCTGAGGAGCAGGTCACATTTTCAGGGAAGGCAACTACTGCCAGACCAAAGGAGACAGCTTCCTTAGTGCTTTGCTGGTTGCAAAACATTACCTTTTTTTGCAACGTTGGGAAAATAAATCCTTCATCCAACAGCACAGAGGCTGCTCTAATAGACCTATGCATCTGAGTGTGAAGGAAAAGATCACATACAAACCACAGCAAACCCTGGAGAATTTGGGGTCCACTTGGGACACTTTCCTCAAGCTGGTTCATTACACATCACTGCAGGAGGTTAGCCTGGAAAGGGGAGAAACCAGCCTCTCTGTCCTCATTCGCTCCTCCATTCTGCCTTTCCTCCTCCCTGCTATCTCTGCCTTCCTTAATTATTTTTTTATTTCTTTGTCTATGTGTCATTTTGTTAAGTGCCATTAAAAATCCATGTGCTGGAAGTCTTGCAGTTAATATGTAGGAACCAGAGCACTGTGAAAGCACAGCTCTCTCTGTGTGTGCATGTGATCTCCTCACGGGCACCTGCAATTTGCTTTGATCCTAAGAAAAATACTGAAAAATGTCAATAAATAGATGCCATTAAGATATTTCTAGTCAGTAGCTAAACAGGTCTGTACAGGAGAGAAACACTGAGAAAAAAAAAAAACAAGAGGAAGTTTTCTGCACTTTCCATCCTTTTTAAGGGCAATATATGAACCAAACTACCAACTCTATTATTACATTCTCACTAAGATATTTACTGAAGAAAACTATTCCTATTATCCATACCATTCTACAGGGAGGAACTGATACCTCATAGAGACAGGAGTGTTCATGACTGGAGCAGCCATGTAGGAGAGATGATCAGTGGTGACAACACATCTGTATCCTAATGAGAGCACCATGACTCCTTAGTAATAATTCCTCTTGTGTATACACACAGGTAATGAAAAAATAAAAGCAGAACCCTGGAATCCCATGACCTGTTTAGGTATCAAATATGGTCCATCACTGAGAAGATTTTCAACACTTAAATATTCATGTCAACCTGACAAGCTACTAAGACTGAAATGACTAAAACAGAAACATTTCTTCCTTTCTTTACAGTGTGTTCCAATATATCTTTTAATTTCAGTGTAAATTAAATTTTCCTGTATGTCAAACCCTGCTTTACTTTTTCATGTTGATTATTGTTTGCTCAGATTGTTCAGCCTCTTCTATATGGGAGCCATCTGCTGTTTATAAAGCTCTCTTACAGTCAAGTTTCCTGTAAAATACAACAGCTTTATTGGCCTTTTTGCTCTTTTTCAGAGGCCACTTCTGCTTTAGAGTCTTTAGTTTTGTTTTGAGGTTTTTTTGCATTAAAAACAAAGTCACCCAGTTTTCCTTGGACAGTATCACTTTTGTTGGAGGGAATATAAAAATCTCCATAATCACAAAAGTTCTCATCAGTGTCTAAGAACATGAATATCCTGCTGGCTATTTTGAATAGACACAGTGACATAGACACTTTAAGCAGACAAATTGAATATCATAGTTCACTGGAAAAATGTATTTTTTTCCTCTCAGGGAAGATACTAACTAAAAGTGAAGAAAATTAGTCAAAGACTAAACTTGATTAATTAAAATATTTTCATTAACAGATGAGGAAAAAATCCATCTCTGACGTTAAAATCTTTTGGTTTACGTTGTATGACCTTTATACGATCTCTGAAGTAAACATTTCTATATCCACCTCTTTTACCCAAGTAAAATCATTTCCCATGGAAACTTTTTTCCAAATCAGCCCTAGTGAAAACTGATCTGTGTCAGGCACCAACTTTAGGGAATATCTCCCAAGCATCTGCTTGAAGAGTGAGAAATAAAGCTCATTTCATTCTTAGCACTAAGATACTTGTCCTTTCTCCAAAAGACATCAAATAATTTGGTAATAATTATTTTTTTAAAAGTCCTTCCAAAAGTAAGCACCTGGAGGTTGCATTTTTAAGGAAATCATATAAATTACATAAATTATATAAATTACATAAAAGTAACTATAACAGATCTAACTGCAGCAATATTTAACTAGTTTGAATGCACTTTTCAGCTATAAACGCCACCCTTGCCTTATCATGTTTAAATCTGTCACGGATGTCAGATATTGCCTTCTTAAGTGGACTCAACTGTATTACAGGCTTCTGCGGTAATGCTGGGCTGAAGTGTATCTCCATTTTATGTTCTTAAATATTCATAAGAAGCTTTGCAACATTAATATCTTAGAAGGCTTACAAGAACACTTAAATAATGTGTCTTACCTCCCTTCGCCCCTCCTAAAATGTCCCAGTCTTTTCCAATTTGTGTAATGCATTGAGCCATTTTAATAATTGTTTGGGGATTTATTCCATGGTTCTGCAGTTCACTCATAGCCAGTGTAATTACAATCTCCGCTGGTCTTATCGCGTGCTAATCCTGTTTCTTTTACCAGCAGAGGAGACAAGATTTGAGAGCATAAGCATGAGGCAGGGGTCTTGCCCTGGAATTACACCCTGTGAGCCCCCCACTGCCTCATGTCTGTTTGAGAAAAAAAAAGATAAATAAAATTGACACCTTACTTCAGCCGAAATTTTATTTTCAGGTGAAGGAAATTAGTTTTTCTGCAATGGTAAACAAAGTTACAGGTTGTGGGAATTTAGCCATATTCACATAAAACATTGTTTTCTATAGGTCTTATTTAATCTAGCTGCTCTAAAGGATTTTTGTCAGGTCGTTATGGAGCGTGCATATATTTACATGCTTGAGTGTGTGCTCAGATCAGCCGATGCATGCAGAAGTCATAACCCTGTAGCAAATCCTGCATCAGAGAAGGTCTACATGGATCAAAGTTTGCTTCAAGATTTGGCATTCACCGAACTATTTCCCAACTATGTAACTGAATTCCCAGCTGTGAGTGAGAACAAACCCCTGAAGTTATCTCTGCATGCCTCTAGGAAAACAGTAATTCTATGGAGAAATATTTAAGCTATTCTTTTTAATGTGTACTACCTAATTTTCCTAACAATCTTGGAGGTCTTCTGCATAACAAAACTCCCGCAAATTCAGCATCGCACATGTGTACATTTCCTATACTATTCTCGCCAAATCTTCCTTTGAGCTTTCAAAATGAAGCTCACGAGGGCTATTTGCCTAACACATCATGGCCTGAGTTTGCCATGATGAGCTTACAGGATGTTAATACCCACTCTCTACTACTGCTCGTTGATGTTACCAATCTGATTCCCGCCAAGGGGCAATATTTCAATGAAAAGCAATACAGAAAATATTTTCATCACAACTTTATCATCATGCTGGTGTTCCAGGGAGCCCTCTCTCTCATTCAGCTACAAGCAGCAAATAACCCTGGCTAGCCAATGTACATGAATGTGCCTCATTCCCTTATCTCTGCTTCTTGGTGGTGTTTAGATAAATGTAACTCAAGGCTACCATTTGCAGTCCAGCCTCTCCTTGTGCTTATCCAGACCAGCATGCAAATGTATGCAGAGCACCATGCCTGCAATGGAATGGTGTAGATATAGAGAGATCAAGGGGATGGATTGAGGGAACGGCTTGGAAGTAGTGAAAGTTGGGCTTGAAAAGGGTTGGAGATGAGTTATGAGGCAAAGTTGATCTTTCCCTTCTTTTGGTGGTTTCTGTGGATTGGGTTGTGCACTTTGGCCAGCTCTGCTCAATGTGGTTCAGATTAGGACATGAGCTAGAAACAGAAGGTGCTGCAGAGCCTAAAATGCACTTCACAATAAGAAAAGCCCAGGGTCAAGCTGGATCACACATCAACCGTCCCAAGAGACACCTTGGAAATGTTGTGGGTGCCCTGTGGGATGAGCTGAACTCATCTGCCTTCAGGACCCCATAGACACTAAATGCACTTTAAACCTGAGATGTTCAGGCAGTGTCGATCAGAAGGCACCACAATGCAGATGATTCACTCTGGCAAAGCAGCAGCCCTCCCAGAGCATGAGAAAGCAAACCCCATCCTCACCTGCACTGCATTTCCTGCAAGCCAGGAAAGAAGGATGCAGGTATTACGGGTATCGTGGGTTGTGCCAGGGTCCTGCATTGGGGTGAGCAGCACTCTCCATGTTCTTTGGTGGCCTGAGTTACTCCTGGCATTTCACCCATTCATAGGGCAAACCATGACATACTGCATGCTTACACTGTCATATATTCACATAAATAATGCTAAGCTTACAAAAAACCACCATGCCACAGGCAGAAACAGGGGGCACAAATCTTTATTTCCAAGCTGGAGTGGTTGATTGAAAACCTCATACAACGTATGGCCACTATTCAAATTTTGGGGTGTTAAATCCAAATCTAAATAATCCTGCATGTTTCTTCCTTGACTAAGCACCTGAGCACTAATTACATGCCTGGTTAATTCAGTAATGTACATACATTTCTGGGCTCCCTCTGCTTGTATTGCTCTCTCTCCACTTCGGGAGATTAATGAGGTGAAGAAACAGAAGATTGTTACAAACTTGGAGCTCGCTGTACCTCCTAAGAAGATGATGGGAAATGTACCAAACATCATGTCATATTGTGAACACTGCTGTGTACAGTACATAATTATAATTTAGTGGTTATATTTCTTGCCTATTAAAATAGATAAGCAATGATCTAGGACTGCAATGAACAGCACAGCTTCGCAGAACTGTTTGTGCCCTTGTGCTGTAATAAGCCAAAATACGTATGTGAATGTAATATTTTTGGTAGGAACATTCATAGAGGGATCTCTTCTGAAAAGTATCTTTCCTTGTAAGTTTACCACCTTCAGTTTAGTTGCTTTCTCTCTGCCTTTGGGATTACTATTGCCTTTATACTGCTGAATTTTGTAAGCATAAAGCCTAGGACCTGATTCTTCATTTATCCATTTGCTTATCCAAGAGTCTATGGGAATTCTGGATGTATGATACATGCTGAATTTGCCCCTATTCTATTCAGTAGTGAGGTCCTCACTTAATATGAGTATGTGCATGCTTACTTAGTCAAGATACACTTACCTGATGTGCTGAACTAGAGACTAAATCTGCAACCGTATTCTACATGTTGCCGCTGATATCGAGGAGAGGTAGAAACTGGGTTAAAATGCCTTGGAGTGTTGCTTTAGGGGCCTGAATCCCAGCCAAGATGACTCAATATGATATGCAAAAAGTGCATCTGATGATGCTCAAGCATCAGTCTGGATTACTTTTCTTTCTCTGTGTTACGTGCTTTTGATCTGTCTTTCTCCCTCTTCCTTTTATTTAAAAAGACTCCTACAAGCAGGGCACTGATGCTGTGCAACTATCCAGTTTTCTCAATTATCTAAGTTTCATGTCTAAGTTTCATGTCTCTTAGCACTCATTACACACTTATTATATTAAAGAAAGAAATAAGTTTAATGAGCCCAATTAATAATCCAAGTAAGCCCACTAACACCAAAACAGACGAGAGGACACAACGGTGTGAAAGTAAATGCTGTTTGAAGAAACTCAAGGCAGCAATGTAGTTTGGTGGGCTGCACAAAAACTGGAAAAATCATATGTCCTGTCAATATGGTCTGCATGAACACTTAGAGTGGGACTTAGCTGTTGAAATGCAGGTGCTTGCTGCCATTTGAGATGCTCAAGTGTGTTCAAAGTACCTTCATGAGTAAAGGCGAAAAGTAGAAAACCTTTCTAATGTCCCTCTTGTCAAAAATGTAGTGGTTTCCCTTGCTCCTCTCTAACAGGTACTCAGAGGGCTCTAGCCTGGTCCTTCTGCAAGTTTTTCTCACATTTCAGATACTCGCTCAGAAACTGCTAAATTTCTTCTTCATCCAAACCAGAGCTGGAAATGGGAAATTAACATTGCATAAATATCATAGGAGAATGCTTGGATTTAAATTCAGCCCACCGCAAACCCAATGGATTTGATGTTCAGTCCAAGCTTTGAGGCAAAGCAAGAAGTAAGGACTCAAAAATACTGATTATATAGTCCAAAAAATATGGACTGAAGATTTCAATGTTTAAGACCCAGCCTAAAAGCTCGCGGCTCTTCAGAAAACAGGTTGCATCAATTTTCAGAAAAAGGTGCCTAAATATCCTCAAAATATATACCAGGCTTTGAAAAAGTCATTTCCCCTTCCTTCTCTTATTAAAAGTTTAGATGGCTTAACTGTCTCTTCCATGTTCCAATGAAAATAGGCTTATCCATACACATGCACACACAAATATGCATATGTTTACAGAGATACGGGAACAAATTCAACCTCTCTTTATACACACCTACCTCTTTTTCTTCCTTTCCCCACTAAAATTTAGGGAAACCTCTTCCCTTCTGCATAATGGTGCACGAGAAAACAACTCGATGGTAGCCCTGCAGTGTTTCCCTCATGTAACTCAGCCCCTCGGTGGGAATGAAGAGAGCTAACAACTCCCTTTGATTAACAGGGTGGGTATGCTCGACATTCACTTACCAGAATAGGGAAGATAACTTCGTAGACCACATTAATGGGGATTTACCTCTTTTGCTCATTGATGACATTGAGCCTAACCATGTGGTGTTTTAGGAGCAAAGTAATTCCATCGGCTGCCTTTGATTACATCATAAATTGACACCTTGCCAAGATATAAAAACATGGTTTTATCCTGTGGAGGCCAGGGCACTTCAGATGGTGCCCTGGGTCTTGTGCCACAACAGAGCTATAGATCACATCTGTAATCCTGTGGAGTTCATTATCTCCTAATGCTATTTGCTTTCTTAGATCATTAGAACGAAACTTGACCTGACCTGTGAACTATGAAATTGATTGTTGCCTTTAAATGGTCAACAGCCCATTTTCTAATCGATATACCGAATAATTTTATACATATTTAAATTATATATAACTTTAATGCTTGTTAAATTTATCTGCCACTTTCCTTGTATAGTTTATTTTGCATGCATCTGAAACACGGATGGTGCTTTTACTACTTGGTGGTACCATTTAGAAAAAAAGGATGAAGAAGGAGGAAGGCACAAATAAAACCTGGCCTGAAACAAAAGCTGAGCCACTGAACATGAGTGCAAGTCTTCTCTGAAGACTTTTAAAACACATCCTAGGTTGGGCTGTGGTTTCAGATTGATGCATTCCCTGATGGCTGGGAAAAAAAACAAAACAAAACAAAACAAAAAACCAGAACACAGTTTTGCTGTAATCATTCAAGTTTGAATAGAGTTTGTGGTGAATGAAGGATTTCTTTTCCCTGCCCATTGCTTTGCTGAATGAAAAATGACAAGAAATGGAGGAGGACCACAGATGTTGAGGGACGCTCAGGATGGCACTGGATTCAGCAAGAAGGAAGGTTTCTGTGATTAGTAAGGTTATTGCTGGTCCTGGGGAAACACTGCTTAATGGTTTGGGTCTGCTGGGACTTTACACAAGTTTACTAAGGGACGGGAAATATGGTCTCTGGCCACCTTACAGAACACTTAAATTTTAAGTAGATATAATAACCTTGCTTATGCTCTGATGATTTTAGGAAGTTCTCCTCTGGGCATCCTCTGGCATCCTGCCTTTGCTGTATCTTCCAAAGTAACCTTCTGTCTTCATGCACAAAATCATGTGGAGTCCCACTGGCAGCCTTGTTGGTCTGCTGTTTCGACCACTTAGTGAAACAGCCTTTGGTTGTTTGCAAATTCAGAAAAGAGGAGAAAAAAAACAAGTCTCCCAGCCTGTCCAGTTCCCTAAGCATCTCTGCATCACCAGGGAAAATTCAACCCAGTGTTGAAAGCTTCCAGTCTGGGGAAGTAACAAACTGAGGTACTCGCAGCCTCAAGTTTCTTCTTTTATCTATGTAGGAGAGACAGACGCACAAGTAAAATTCATAAAGTCTATTTATTCTGTGAGAGATGAGACCTGGCAGCACCAACACAGCGTTCAGAGGGAAATGCAGTCACAGAGTCAAGGTGGGCGTTATGATCAGTGCAGTTACTCAAGGGTTTAAAACTCATGGTTTCATAATTGTGGACAGGTCTCTCCATCACCTTCACCTTCTCCAGTTGACAAAATGGAATATTATATATATCCCTGTTGAAGGCCTCTAAGGATGAAGCAGTTTTTAACTCATTTAAAGGGGAAAAGCAGTACATGCAATTGCAAATGACAATTAATGATGCACAAAATGGTTCTTCAGTGGAAGGGTCATTTCCTACCACTTGACAAGCCAATGCCTATTGTAATGTGTGGGGTTTTCTGAACTGTTCAAATGGATTTAAAAGAAAAAAAAACCTAGGACAAAAGAGAAAACAACCTCCTGTATTCCCAAAATCACAGCCTCACTCAGGCAAATGCAGCATGGCTTTCACCCAAATGAGTTGTTGAGGGAAAGAGTGGGAGAAATGCCTCACTCTACACCCTGGCCTTGCAGAAGGAGCAGGATGCAGCCTTTCGACTGAGGATCCAGCCAATGCTGCTGTACACAACAGCATCTCTCCAACCCAATGCACCTCCAGAATGTCTCCTGGCCTTTCCCTGCTCCTCTTGAGAGTTCTGTCCCAAGAAAAGAATAAAAAACAAATTAATAAAATTAGAAAAAAACAAACAGAGAAAGAAACAAACCTCCAAACCCCCTCAAATGGCTTCCCTGGATTATTGCTAGTGAGGCAGGACTTAATCTTCTAGACATCCTCATCTTTGAGAGTAAAGAGGCATTTGGCACTTATCTAAAATTAACATGGTGAGCCGTGAAAGCCCTTGCAGGTACAGGGATCTCATTTGCATACATGTCTGCTTTGCTCCTGCTATTAGCCCCTGCTGCTCACGCAGTGACGAGCAGAGGCCGTGGGGGGAAACAGTAGCTTTTGCTGTGATACTATACCTGCCACTGCTGCATCCAGGAAACAGCACCTTTTAATACATAGCCATTTTTACTTATATTCCGATTTTACCAAAGCAATGGGGCATGCGATAGGCTGGTAAATAATTAATTTGTTTCCCAAAGACACCTAGTGGAAGAGATGACAAGCTCTGCCATTTATACTTTTATGAAACGCCAGATGAAGTGAAGGCGTCAGCGAAGGGGCAAGATGTGGGAACAAAGTGAATTAGAGAATATCTTTCCTTCAGTAAGACAAATTTGTGTTGGGTAACCATGCTTTGCTGGGGAAGCCAATTGGAAAAGAGTGATAGAGGCCTAGCTACCGAAGTTCATCAAAGTCATCTGTTTCAGGTAAGCTCATTTTTCACCAGCCAAGGGGATATTTACCTGGAGTACACCTGTAAGGTACAGCCGACAGATTGAATGGTACAGTGCTTTATTATATTTCACACCCTGATGATTCAATATGATAGGAAAGAGGGAGAGAAAAAAGGAGAGTTACAAAAAATGCCATCTCTCCTCTCTGCAGTGCATTTGTTGCAAAGCATGACTGCAGTGCTTAGGTAAACCAGAGGAAAGCAAGTAATGGTTTGTAGTGAATTACGCTTCTGAGTATTTAGCTCAAAATAACCTTTGTTTCTTTTTCTGTTCTTTTTGCAAGTGATGTCCTAGATTTCTGCATTGGGACTACACTACATTATGTATATCGTTAAGTACATCCACCCAGCCTGCCACCCTGCATGGCAGCAGGAGCTGACTCTTCCTGCTGCCTCCTGGAGAGCCCTGTGCTCTTGCTGGGAGAGCACAGATGCCTTCATCTGGGCAAAGAGGTAAAAAAAGGGACCACTTCCAAACTCACCTGTCTTTACAGTCAACCCTACAGCCACATCCTCTCAAAGTACACACCCTGCTTGCAGACCACCCCCAAGGTCCTTCCAAGGCCACTGTGTTAGAGGGTCATCACTTAGCTGTGCTGAAGACAACCTGACCTACCTAGGTTCAAGTGAGAGGTTGAACCCAACTTCTACAAGACTGGGAAAAACCATGATTCCACCTGCGCTTGCAAATCTGACTGTTACAGTCCCCGAGAACCTAAACATAGCTGTGCCTCAGAAAAGATTGTCAGGGGTTAGTTTCAAGTACTTGGTGAGGAACAAGGGGTTTTGGAGATGGAAAGTTCACTGTTTGTGCCCACTGTTTCCACTCAAAAAGAAAATGGACATTTCTCTTAGCTCCTGGAAAAGAGTATGGCTGAAGTCTTTCTTGTTTGGAGAACACAATCCAAATTTGATGTACAATTTCTTGCACATTTCTGTTTCCCAACAGACAAATATCTTTGTATCCTGGAAGTTTGTCTCTATCGCAGGAAGTTTGTTTCAGACGCCAAAGGATTACAGCGATTTCCTCTACCATCTTGCCATGAGATGGCAAAGCTGAGCTGAAAGAAGTATTTTAAACAAATTTCTAGTTCTTACAGAAATTATTGTTGTCACAGACAACAGGTAGAACTTTCTGGTGTCTGATATTACCTTCAACAATAAATTAGGGATTTCAGGTGTCTAAGCACCTGCAGATCACAGAATCACCAAATGGTAGGGGTTGGAAGGGACCTCTGAAGATCATCCAGTCCAACCCCCCTGCTAGAGCAGGATCCTAGAGCAGATCACACAGGAACACGTCCAGATGGGTTTAAAATGTCTTCAGAGACCAAGACTCCACAACCTCTCTGGGCAGCCTGTTCCAGTGCTCAGTCACCCTCACAGTAAAGAAGTGTTTTCTTATGTTAAGAGTGAACCTCCTGTGTTCTAGTTTGTGCACACTGCCCCTTGTCCTGTCACTGGGCACCATGAAGTCTGACCTGGTGGCATAACTAGCACGGCCTATGTGCCATGTAGATCCTTGAAAAAATAGTGGATTGGGTTATTTATTTATTTATTCGGGGGGTTGTTTGTTTATTTATTCTTCTAGCACAGCTATAACCACTAGCATTTGTCCTGGGACCAGATTTCAGCCTTGGGGTCACAGACAAAGGTCACATTAGCCAACCATTTGGCAGGCAGGGTCATGTGCTAGAAAAGATAACATCTGGAGATGTCAGTTCACCTCCTGCCAGATATTGTGGTGCCATGGACTAACAGAGTACTGCCAGCTTTGTCACAACAGCCCATGTGGCTCTGAAATATTTACTGTTTTGGCAAGAGCTAAAAGCTACCTGGTCGAATCTGTTCAAATAATGATGCCTCATTTTAGGCCAAACCAACACTGAAAGTTACTGCTGCTGTGAATGGGATTTTCTTGCCTAAACGAGATGGTTCTGGTGGGCAGCAGATATCAACAGGGCAGAAAGGTGACGATATAGAGGGGTCATGGGCTCTACACTTGGTGGCAGCAATGAAAATATCTACCAAAGACAGTGCAATTGTGCCAGCATTTGCCCCAAAACATGTGAATTGACTAAAACCACAGGTTTAAGTGCATAAATGTCCAGATCTGAAGGACTCTCTCTCTAGGGTCTGAGCATCTCCAGCTTCCAGACAGATCAAAGCACATTTGGGATTGTCTAGGGAATATCTTTCTATGCTAGATTTGTGCTGATATGTTTTGTCCTTATAAAGGACGTGGTTTCTCCTAAGATCTAAGGTATGCCTATTTCTCTTCCTTCTAGGAAAAAGAATCCTTCAATAAATTAACCTGCCTTTGCAATGATAATATGGACTATAAAAATTATTGTGATTCATATCAGGACACATAATGATTTAACTAATCAGTCATTAATTAAACACGTTTTTACCTGCGGGGGCTGCAAGAGTTTAATAATTTAAGCTGACTAAATGTTAGTACTACCCAGGCATAATTAGAGCTGTGGGGAAAGTTTCACAAATACAGCAAAGCTGGCTACATTTCATGCTATTTACTGAGCACAGGCAGCAGTCTGCCAGTGGAGCAGAATTTTCACATCTAAATGAGCATGTTGCCAGGAAAGAATGACCAAGAGGGGTCTGGATTAATCCTAAATTATAAAAGAGGTCCCATTCCTGTGTCAGCTTAAATATACTCTTGATGACCATCATCGCAGAAGCTGTTGCAAGGTTGACCTCTTTATTGTGAGTTTATGTGCTGAGCACATCCTTGCACAGGTCTTAGGACGTCAGGGTTCTGTGGAGCAGTTTGAGTTAACAAAACTGTGTTGCTTTATCTTGCAATAATGGAGATGAGCTTCAAGAGTTTGGTGTCTTCACGCTGGGACCTTCATGGCCACATTTTGTTCTACCTCTAAGTCCCATTTTACTTGCCTATAAACCGGTGACAGGAGCCCTCGCGTATTTTGGGATGCCTGCTTGCTGCACTCGTGCACCAACTATGTTTTGTAAACAGTGTTATTTCATTAAGTAGGGGCTGTAAGTCTGCCTTTGATCATTGGGAGTCTGTAGTGGTTCAGTAGAGAGGAGAACACTCAGAGGAGGTCACAGGTTCACACAGTTTCTGAATCCAGCTCCTCTTCTGTTGGTAACAGCAAAATAGTGATGCCCATGTATTTAATATTCAGCATCTAGAAGAGAAATGCTTTGGTCAAAGCAACACTGAGAAGATGGAATTCTTTGTTCTATGAAAGGTTAATGCACCTGGGTAGCAGCCGAGAGCGTTCGCATGCAGAGAGATCATTAATCCATGCAGTAATAATTTGTGAAATAAAAATCAATCTTGGAAAGGAGGCAAAGCCTCTAGTTCCAAAGTAATGGACTGCCTTTTGCACTGCATCTCGTTAAGCAAGACCCACATACATAATGGGCTCAATTTCCATGTAAGGCTTCTCCGCAACCCAGAAAAACTAATAGCAACCCTAAACAAAACATATCCCTATCCTGCTGCCTTTCAGGGCCTGGCATTTGCAGCTCAATTAACATGGCAGTCCTAGCCATGGCAGGATGTTTTTAAATAGCAAAAGCTGCAATATATGTTCCAGGTAAGTGGAGCTCCTGGGTGGATGGACCAGACCTGCAGATGTGCTTGGCACCATCAGCTCTTGGTGAAAGCACTTGATGGACCCAGAGCTTTAAAGGGGCTCAGAAGGAGCCCAGCTCTGCTTCACTTGGAAGGAAAAAGGGAGCATTTAAAGGGCTGCTAGGTGCCCCATGGAGATATTCCCAGAGCTCCAGACAGCAGCATCCATGCCTCTTCTGCTCCTGCTTGCTGAAGAGGGAAACAATCTGGAGCCAAACACAACAGCCAAAGAGCACTTGATATCTCTACATCAGGCAAGGCTTGGTCCAAAGGCTGCAGAAATCCCTGGTACATCCCTACAGGTAAATAAAACAAGATGAGAGACTACTGGAAGGGAAATGTGGGCTTACCTGCATAGCAGAGAGATCTTTAAAATAGTATTGTTCTTTGAAAAACAGCCCACAAGCTCCTTTAAAGAGGAGCAATGGGGTCAAATTCACTCCTTGATTCAACACACAATGAAATACATTTTTGCTTTCATCCTACTCACACAAGTTAAGGTGATACCAAAGCTGCTGTGCTGCAGATATCTAGTCTCAGCCAGGACCCCAAAAGAAAAGCCATGCATTATACTTGTTCCTCCAGTTGAAATCTCACCCTTTTCCTACTTCCCAGGGGCCTTAATTTGAATTTTCTGCTTGTGGTGGGCAGGTTTCCTGGACGCTGTCACCGGCACAGATTTCGCAAGCTCGGCAGCATCTCCAGATGACTTTGGTGAGAGGGAAGACAGGCAGGCTGACTGCCAGGCTGCAAGCCAGCCCCAAGTGTGGAGCTGTCATTCTGTAATACTGACAAAGAACAAAATCCAGTCCCAATAATCCTCTTAAGTCAGAACAGAAAATAACTGGTGTGATTGATAACCCAAAGACAATCAAAGCATTTAGGATTTAGGGAAGATACCATAAGCAAAGAATATTTTCAGAAAGAGCTACACAGTTGGAAGGACTATTTTATTTGGGGTTTTTTTTCCCCTTTTGGTATTAAAAGAGAGGAAACATAACCATTATAAACTGAAAATGCACTGAAATCAGTGACAGTTTTACCATTGATTTCAATCGGTTTTCAATCAGGCTTTTAAGGAACACAACAGAAATATCAATTAACAACAGAATAATCATTACAAGTAAACAAAGACGATAAGGAATAAATTAGAGCAACACTGGAAATCAATATCATTCAAAGGCAGAAAATCAGTTGAGTTCAGTTTGGGTCTAACAGATTCAGCAAAATTAGTGCAAAGAACTGATCATTTGGCCTTTTCCACCACACCACAGTAACACACTGTAGAGCCATGTCATCAATGGGCACAGGTGCCCCCGGTCTGTCAACTCTCCGTTTGTGCCCTGCAAAGTGTGATTCCTGTTTTCACAGCGACATTAGAGACAGTGTATCTAATTCCCACTTTAATTAATGGGAAAGTAACATCCCAGACTCCTCTCTCGGTTGTAGAGGTGCTTTTTCAAATGCACATGGTTCTTCAAAGGAGAGAAGGATATGGGGGGCAGCTGTACAGCCACAGATATAGCTGTAAAAATCTAGAATGTCTGACTGCACTGGTGGAACTTATTTCTTTCCTTTGTGCTTTGGAAATAACATGTTGTCTCACGTGATATTGCTGAGAGATGTGTTGCAACAGAGCAACACATGCTTTTCAGCCTTACCTGGAGGAATTTTTTTCTTCCGAGACTACACAAAGTATTGGTGTTATGTTAGCAACAATTTCATAATCCAAAGATTCCCAAAAAATGTGAAATAAAAAAGTCCTTGAGTTTTGACTTTCCCAGCATTCAAACTAACCCTTGGGGGCTGGACAGGGCTTTGAGCAACTTGATCTGGTGGGAGGTGTCCCTGCCCATGGCAGGGGGCTTGGAACGTGATAAGCCTTGAGGTCCCTTCCAACACAAACCATTCTGTGATTCTGTGATTCCCTCCATTGTCAGACTTGGCTTTCGTGCAAATACCTCCTGTAAGAAAACAAGCAAAAAATATATTAATCTAGGGAGGAAAAAAAAAAAAAAAGCCTCAAAACAGTAAATCCATCTCAAGATTCCTTTTGAAGAAGTGGCATAAGATCTATTTTGAAACTTTTGAACTCATTTCAGCCCCTCAGCAGCTGGCTTG
This sequence comes from Podargus strigoides, assembly GCA_028020825.1. NCBI lineage: Eukaryota > Metazoa > Chordata > Aves > Caprimulgiformes > Podargidae > Podargus > Podargus strigoides. The sequence continues at coordinate 18,976,521 of CM051663.1, forward strand.
CATCAATCTCTTCCTCCATCCCAGGCTGCCCAGTGATGATGTTTTGCTGTGAGCAAGGGGAGAAAAATATCCCACTAGAAATGCCAGGTTTCCAGAATGACCAGCCTAATCTTACATGGTAAGATGGTTCCCACTTTTTGGCTCTTTTTTAAATCATTTTCAGAAGACAAATCCTCTGGTAGGTGAATAGCCTTGTCCTTAAGCCTGGGGGCATCTGTCTGCTTGTAAACCCTGTATCTTCAGTGTACAGGGCTCTAAGGGCATCCCAGACCACTACTGAGTAAAAGAAGGGTATTCTCCCCTTTCTATCACCATAGTGGGATAAGTTTGAGATGGTTGGCAGGCAAAGGAGGAGGGTTGGCCCTTGTGACATTACACACTTGGCTCCACATCTCAGTTTTAAGTCACTTACCAGATCTGGAAATACTTTTTCCCAAAAAAGACAGACCACTAGGGTTTTCATAGAATCATAGAATGGTTTGGATTGGAAGGGACCTCAAAGCTTATCTCGTCCCAACCCCCCTGCCATGGGCAGGGACACCTCCTGCCAGACCAGGTTGCTCCAAGCCCCATCCAACCTGGCCTGCCACACTGCCAGGGAGGGGGCAGCCACAGCTTCCCTGGGCAGCCTGGGCCAGTGCCTCACCACCCTCACAGGCAGGAATTTCTTCCTAATATCTCATCTCAATCTCCCCTCTTCCAGTTTAAAACCATTAAACTTAGCTCAGGTCGCACGTTTTGTTCAGTTGGGTTTTGTCTCTTGCATGGGACACGATCCAGTTGCCTTGGCAGCAATTATCAATATCAAGAGCCTCCTGTGTTTGAAGAGGCTGCATATCCCCTGTCCTTGGGCAGTGCTCCCAAGCATGTCCTTGCCTGAGGGAGCACAAGAGCCCAAACATGGCAGCTGGGGGCAAATCTCTATATAATATATATATATATGGGGGATTTTTTTAACGTAACTACTGCGCTCATAATTCTTCATACTAATCCCATTCCTGGCACAAATCTTTTGTCTCAATCTTCCGATTTTTACCCTGTCCAAATCTTGACATCCATTAAATTCTCAGTGTGTCCAAAGCTTACCAATACGGCACACTGCTTTATCCAGTGGCGTCAGTCCATCAATAAAGCTCTACTACTGAGTTTGTCTGCTTTCTTGCATTTTCGGATTACTGTAAGTTATGTGGATGCTGGAGCCAGAGATGCTGATGTAAAAGCACCAGGCCCCAGGGTCTGCAGCTGGGCTCCCTGTGCTCCAGCAGCATCAGGGATGGGGCAGGAGTGAGGTTTTCCCGTCATTTCCATGGACTCACGAAGCCACCACTAGCAGAAAAAAGTGGTCTCTGCTACAGCTCAGCCCAGCTGGGAGGGGGTGCAAATGTGAATGGCATCTTTCTCCTTGGCTGTGGCTTTCTGCTCATCTTCTCCCTCCTTTCTCACTCAAGAATGAATGTACAATTAAAACACAATCAATCTCCATGACACTTCCAAAGTGTGCAGTCAGTGTACCCGCTTCTCTTCTAGCCTTGGCAAGAGCCCAAATTTCTCGGAAAAATAAGCTCTCGACTTTCCCCTCAGAGAAACTCAAGATTAAAGGTTGTCGAGTGGGGACAAATCAAGCATCAAATTTGTTGTCAACAAATTAATGCACTGAAGAGACTTCTCTGAGTGACTCTTTTCAGGTTTAGCAGTAAGTGGGGATGGTTATTTCTAAAGGTAGCCAGTGATCTGCATTCAATAGCCCTGTATAATGTGGGCAAATACAGCTTTTTAACAGAAGTGATTATTACACCTCCCTTTATCAAAAAAAAAGGGGGAGTTAGACGTAAGAAACCTATTAGATGAAAAGCCTCTTGTTTGTGCTAAGAGAAAAAAAAAAAAAGGTGTTCCCAGTTTATTCCATTTGTCATCTCAACACAGACAGGAAGAAAAATATTAATATTTAAGACTACCTCTAGCAATTGTGTGTTTTGTTTTCCTATTTATACACCCTCAAGGTGCATAGAGGGTTATAGCAACGCCTTAGGTCACACTCACAATAAAAGGAACCTTACCTTTTTTTTTCCCCCCGTCTCCCTTTAAAACAACTCTATTAGTATTGCGCAAGCTACCTTAAGCAGCATCTGACATATACAAACTGTTGCCTGTAGGTTGCCTTTTTGTTTGGTTTTCTGCAGTGTGAAGGTTGAGTTGAGTCATTTTGCACCCAATTACTTTGCAGTAAATTTGTCGGATGATTCTTGTCGTGCAGTATTGATCCAACGTGTCACCTTGAACTTGTTTATTGACACATCAAATTCCAAAGGCAGCCCTGTTCAATTTACCACTTCCCAATTATGGCATTTATATGATGTCACTGAAGCTTCTTGTCACGTTCGGATGAGGCCATTTTCCCCCCTCCACCACCAATCACCTGAGCAGCAGTTGCCATTTTTCTCTGACCTTTCCCGAGACAGATGGTGGTTCATAAAATACATCATTAGCACACATGTCATTTTATCTTGCCTGGATTTTTTAAGTGAAAGGTACTTTGTTCAACAAAAGATTTTTCAATTTCTTCCTCGACAACAGTGCTGCTTTTTTTTCGCAAGCATTAGAGAAGGGGATTCATCCCCAGTGGCTTCACTGGATGCCAGGAAAGTTTCATTCTGGGCCTGACAGAGGATCTGTGCCCCTGGATGGTCACGGGAGCTGCAAACATACAAACAGCTCAGGATCTATCCCAGTGCTCTGACAGGCAATAGAAGTGTGGGAAATAAGACGTTGATGCGACGTTCACCATGGGGGTGGCATGGTGCTTCTTTGATGAGCACACAGAAGCAGTGGCTATTTCCTTTGCAAAGTGTTTCAGGATTTGTTTGTGCTACCCTGAATTTACTGATCCCAGAGATGCTGAAAACAGCCGCCTTTTTTACCCTGAGGTGTTCTGTTTCTTTTCTTTAGGACAGTCAGTTTGGGGTTTTTTTAATAACTCGGGAGTTGTGCAGAGTGGGTGCAGGAAACTTGTCTGAAAATACTGCTGTTGTTGTTTTTCTCTTAAATCATGATAATATTTGATGTCAATAGCAAAAATACTAGCTGACCAACTTTGTGCCTTTGTATTGATTCAGCAACACATTTAAGCTCAGACTGAGTATGTGCTTCAGTCCAAATATTTGAATTTAAGATGTCTCTGTGGTTTCCAAGATGAGGACCTGCGAGTTCACGTAAAATAAAATTGTCCCTCCCTTCCCTCTGCAAAAACTCTGAGGTAACCCACAAGACAATCTGGATGACGAAAGATTTTGTTCCTTGAGGTTCCCCAGGACTGAGGTCAATGTTAAAGACAAGTAGAAGAGACATGCACTCTTCCACAGCATGATTTATCACTTGCCAAAATGTGCTCCAAAAAAAAAAAGCCAGGGGAGAGGGGAAAAAAGAAACTGCAGCAGAAGAAAAGATTATCTTCTTGGCAGTTCCTCAGTTATGATGCCAGTGGTGTTTTAAAGTAGCTGGAACAAAAACATTTCCGAATCCAATTTCATTAAATATAATTTCTTCTTCTTGCTTGACGCTCACTGTTTTACTTCCCCATTTCCCTGTCAGAGGACGTGATCATTTCTGCATCACCAGAACTTAGAAAACAGCAGACAGAATCTCTCTAAATTCCTGAACACCCTGGCTTGTCTCACCACCATTTCACGTCCCAGGTTTGTGCAGTACTGCTGCCATTTCATCCCATCAAGTGATGTTGCAGAGGTCTGGCACGGCAGACAGGACCCTATCTATGTGGGGAGGAAAATAAAGTCAGCAAATGCTCTCAGGTTGAGACCTTGAACATCAGGTGTCAGCCAGGAGGCAGCTCCTGATTTATAAACCCTGTGAGAAGGGTTATGGGTGGATACTGGGCACCTCCTTGCACTCACTCAGGCAGAGCTATGCTGCTGTCACCTCTTAGCAGGTGATGAGACAGTGAGATGGTTTCTTTCCTTGGTGTCATTGGAAGTTCTTGGATGATGCTCCCATCTTAGAGCTATTGCCCAAGTCTAAGTTACTGCTTTTGCAATTTGTTGTTCTTGTCTCTCCAGCACTCCTTCACAAGACTGGGACTCACTCTCTCTACCCCAAATAAATTGCCTATTTCCCTCTTCCAGCTTGCTCTATCTGCCTTCTCGTGCACAGGCTCTCGATCTGTTCTGCTTGTCTGTTATTCAGGGAAGCCACAGTTAGTCTATGAGCATTAGTTTCCTTTTCCCAAGGTTTTTTTTATTACAATACACACAGAATAACTCCAGTTCCTAGCCCTGAAAAGAAACAAAGTCTCCAAGTCCGTTGGGGATTTTCAGATTGCCAAAAAGCACTCCAGATGTTCTGGCAGTGATGGCTGTAGCACAGCCAGATGTTTGCATGTGGTTTGCAATCTGGCTTGAGACCATCGCCATCTTCTGTACCAGGGGCTTTGCAGATATTCCCCTGCATGCAGGAGGCAACAGCCAAAGCAGGTAATATCCCAGTTTCTAAAGCAGGGAGAGGAGAAAAGGAGAGGCTGCTCCTGGGACATGACAGGCCAGGAAGGTCTTCTAAACCAGAGCCAAAACCTCCTAACCAGGAACATGAAACCAGGGTCATTTCCAAGCAGCAGTATGTGCTGGCTTGCCCTGCTGCTCTGATAATTACTGATGGTTCCTCAGGTCAGCCTTGAAGTCTCTGATACCTGTGCAGGGTTTTTACACAATCCATATTTTGCCAGCCACTGTGGTTTTGGCAGTCTTTAGGAGCCCTGAGAGCATTCACAAGGTATTTTTGGCCTGTCACCAGCGCATCTAAACCTAAATTTCATCCTTTCTCCTCTGAGATGTATCACAAGGTACCGTATTGCTATAGAAACATTGTATGTCTCTTAAACATGTGTCCAAACCAAGACAACATGACTAGAGTAGATATATATTACGTCTGCATATACAAGGTAGACAAACAGATGCACAAACACATGACTTTTTTTACGTGTGTGTATATAAAAACCAGAGATTAAGAGTGAACAATGTTAGATGGAAACATCACGGATGTGAGTGTGTGTGTCTGCAGGTTCATGTACAGGAGACTACATGGACAACTAGATAGAACCCATCTCAAGGCAGAGGCACAGGTCCAGTCCTAGAATGCCTCCAATCTGCATCTCTGCTTACTCTTCCAGTCTTTGCTTTTCTGGTGCATCTGGGATGTGAGAGCTTTAGAGCACTTGGCACAGAGTTCCCAGAAATAAATGTCCAAAAGGGTTTGGTGAATCAGCCTTGAAAATAAACATTTCTACTGAAGAAGGCCCCTTGCAAAGTTTGGGGCTTAGTTGGGTTTGGATGCAATGACGCATCTCTGTTTTCATCACTGCAATTCTCTGCACATACTCACAAATAAAACGGGATGGAGAACAAACACTATGGTAGATACTGGATTTATGACATGCCAAGTTTAAATAGCACCCATAAGGCTTAAACCAGCAGCAATGGGGAATCCATTTTTCAATTGTAGCAAGCTCACAAAGCCTTCTCTTTCCCTTCTTGCTGGGTAAGCTGATGCAATTTCCCGAACTCCTCCTGCCAGGAAATCATGTCTCCACCTCCTCATGTGTGACTTAGGGTTCTTTTGTGGATTCTTTTTAAAGTCCAGAAATGTACTAAAATAGCAACCATGCTACTTAACAGTGTCAGATGACTAGAGACAGCCCTTAGATACCAATTAACCTTTGTGCCAGTTCTAGTCTGGTGTGCACACTCTCATCATGACAGCAACTCTTGAATAATTAATCCCTTAAACTAAACAAACTATTGCTGGACTGCACCCAGCTTCCTCTTCTGGTTTACACACTGATGTCTAATTTTTTCTCATTGATTGTAACCCGCTATTTAAGATTTTTTTTCTTTCTTTCTGGGAAGGGAAGGGAAAAGTTTTTCACTGTAATAGAAAAAAATATAATTTTGCCAACTAGTCGAAGAGAGTTGCATTTTGGTTACAATGAAGGCTTGGTCTGCATACTATTCTGCACAAAACTCCAAAATTAAAAATTAGTTACTCCAGGGAGTAACTTTTTATTTTTGCAAATATTAGATAGCCCATTTCCATCTTATTGAACATACTGTCACTCTCAACTGACGGCTCGTTTGTTATCCTCAGAGCATTCTAAAGATACAGAAATAATCCTATGGATAATACAAGTGGCTACAGGTTCCGTGCACACTTTGCAGGATACAAATTTGCAGTCATGGAAGAATTTACAGATACATTATTGTTTTATTTTCAAGTCAAAGAAATATAGGCTTACATTTCACGAGTAAAATTGCATGCACTGCTCTACTGCAAATACATCAATTAATAATAGAGAGCCTGATTTTGTGGTTCTTTGAGCTTTTTCAGGAAAAATTCTCCTGAGTGATCAAGAACTGCCTAAAAAAAGTTGAAACATACTTATCTTTATAAGTCATTTGATTTAATTTTGCTGTTTAAGTACCACCTATCATTTCACAGTTCTTTGAACACTCTAAGCAGAAACGGTGGGAGGTCTGAAAGCATCAAAGCCTAGTTGGCAATAACATACTTTAATCTTTTATATCAAGGATATCTCCTGTAACAGGTGTCAGTTGCCTATCAAAGACATCTCACATAAGTACCAAAGAAGCTGTCTCAGTCCGGCACTCTTCAACTGTTCATTGTACACTTTGGAAATGTTACACAAGCACCTCAGATCTGTGAGAGACATGACACCTTTGGGAAGGAACAAAGAGATGGTCAAGAACTGAAAAAGTAAAATGGGGATTGTAACCCTTGGGGTGTCTGCTCCAATGCCTGGCAAAGCCTGACTGTGGTGGGAGGTTTGCCCCCGTCAGGAGCCCAGGGACTGGGTCCCATGTACTTACTTTTCATTATTCTTAAAATCAATAAGTAGATACTGACTACTCTTAAAGTGAATATCAAGATTAATTGACCCAAGTGGTAAGTATTGAACCAGGAATGGCCAATCGATTGTCAAGGGATGATAAATCTTGAATTTTATAGGAACACGAAGCCACAGGCAGGAGCAACCCTGGGTTCGCAGTGGTGGACGATCACAGAGGGAGTTCCTATGGCAGGATGCGCTGCCAGCATCAAGCTTCACAGAGTGAAAGTACACAAATCCTCCTATTCTTTCCCCAGAAGTCCTCCTAAAATCTAAGACTTTTTCTCCCTCTTGCATTTGGCTTGTGTGAATTTGGTCACATATGCCAAAATCAGAGTGTCTAGTTATTGCAGAGGGCAGCAGAAGAGGTGTCCAGGCTGAGTCTTCCTCCAGTGTGGACTGACATGAACAGAAATATTTGGAGATCTGCTGGGATAGCAACCTTCAGAAATGCACCTGATTTCTTTGTGCACTGGAGCTTTTTTAAGCAGCACTTTAAAGAGATCTGGAGTGAAAAAGTGCTGTTCACCTGGGAGTGAATACCAGATTCCGTGGGGCAGGAAGCAGCCAGTGTGGATGAACTTTTAATAAATTAATAGGCACAACTTTACCAGGTAATGTGATTTATCAGTATTGTTCTTGATGATGGTATTACTGATCTCTCAGAGTTGCAAACACCAGAAATCAATTGGGGTTTTATCTTACTCTTTTTGGAGAAGTACAGTCAAAAAGGTCTGGTTTTGGTTTGTTTTCACATGAATTTAAGAATAAGGTTTTTGAAAAGCAAAACTAGAAAATGTTTATATTGATACTATAACAGAAGGAGTTTTCAAATCAAAGGACAGTTAGTCAGCACTCTAAAATCAAAGCTCAGGACTGTGTCCATCCAAGGGCTGCACAGAGCCCCTGCTCCACCGAGGTTATGGCCCAAAGAGCAGAGACACAGGGAAAGACTGTGACTTGCAGGCACATCTACCCCCTGCCTACGCAGAGCAACACAAAACCTAAAAGACCCAAACACCTGGGGCTTCAGGCACTGCCTTCAGGAGATTTCCTAACCATCTAGAGAAAATTTCCTTAAAAGGTTTCCTCCTTTTTTTTCCCCAGCACCATATCTGTACCTCTTTAGCCATATTCCCATTCCTATTACAGCGGTGCTACCCCTCCTGAGCATGCACGTCCATGACATTTCTTCAAAGGGAGAACCACCAGGGAACTGCCAAGCTGTATCTAGACCTCTGGGATGTGAAATATTTGTATTTTAATTGCATCCTTTGTTCTTATTTCTAATAAAGGATGATGTTATGAGGCCTGAGGGCCATATTCCTCTTTCTAGGGATTGTTACTGTGTGATGATAAGAAAAATGCTACGTGATGTGGAATATGTGTTCAACAAAAATGTCCTTCAATGTGAGGAAATATCCTATTTGCCTTCATAACCTCAGATGAAAGGGAATACAGATGAGAGCTCTTCCCTTAAGCACTGCTTCCTATGCTGCATTTACTCTTCAGTCTTATTTTCTATAGAATTCTGCGAATGACACTTGGAAGCAAGGAAGAAAAGGGAATTTTCAAAAAAGTGTGCAGAAGGCATGGGTACAAAACCAATTATTTATTAATAGGTTTTGTCCACACATCTCCTGTGCATCATTTGGAACATTTACCCTGTAGGCAGTGAAGAGCAATCAGGTGAGAAATTTGGGTTTGCATCTTGCCAGACGGGCTTGACAACTTCATGCTGAACTTTAGCTCCCCTTGAAGATCTGCCCTTGAAACACACAAGTGTGTTCAATTTGAACAAAATGCCTAGCAGAAGATTTTTTTTTCTCTCAAAATGTTGAATGTATATTCCCCAAAATGTATATAAATATATTTACATTACTAATTTATGAATACATATATGTGTATATATATATCCAATGTCTGAAGTGGCCTTGGTTTTGCACTGAAATAAGGACATCTAGTCAGTAAGAATTTGAGAGCAGCAAGAATTCCATTTTTTTTTAAAAAAAAGAAAGGATAGTTGGAAAATAACAGCTAAACAAAGGAAGATGACACTTTGAATAGATCCCTAAACATCATTTGCACCTGTAGTGATTCAAGTATTTGTCATTAATGCACAGATTTCCTAGCGTCAGTTGAACCAGAAGCGCTGGAAGACTGTTTCGACATAAGCTATAAACCTCAGGATGCCACTAAGGAAGAAGTTCCTTAACATTTCTTGCATTAATAGCACGAGGCAACAGTGTCTTCATTTCATGCAAGGCAAATTAGTGGTTAAGGGATGTGTCAGGAGTCAAGCAATGAGTCAGTTGGTAGGGTTGGAGAAAGTGCCCTTGTTGTGCACCATTATTCAATCCTACTCTGATCATCTGGTCTCTTTGGCATGGTGTCTCGAGTCAGGAAACACCTGAAGATGCTGAAATTTTTTTGACTCATTCATTATAACACAAGAAAAGTTATACAAGAAAATTCTCTGATGGTGTTTAAGTTTCTCACTCAAATGCTTCTCAGCATAGCTGTGATATCTGTGGGCTGTTGGAGTAAAGTTGCTTGGTAGCTCCTGTAGGAACTGCCATAAGTAAACACTGAGCAAGAACTCAGGACACAAACTTATGTGTACGATGCTGAGAATATCGTAGATCAGATGTGACCAGGCAAATAAGATTCTTAGTCACCTGACAAGGAAAGGAGCTCATGAAACAGAAGTGGGTACGAATTTCCGCTAATGGACTTTACCAATTCCCATTCTTCCTATACAATTTCAGCATTTAGAGACAAGGTAATCACAATGTTTGAGCTTCGGTCAATAGCATATGCTCCTCAAAATAAAAAGAGGCTTTTTTTTTCTCGTTGTCCATCAGATTGCAACGAATCTTTCAAACACAGATGCTAGACATGGGCACAAAATCTCCTGGCAGCAGCAGGACAATGAAGGTGATGGACTGTATGATCATTCAAAGGGGCTGATTTCTCATCATTTAAAATAGCAAGACAAGCTGTGATGCTAAGACCAATGCTCATCCCTTCCCAAACCTATACCTGTAAACCACACACATGAAGCACACACATGTAACTCAGGTTATGTGTAAAATATCTACTAACAACTGATAAAGCAAAAAGAGTTAATTTAACAGTAGCAGCTATCTGACTTACCTGGCAAGATTTTACTCCATTGCCTCAGGTAAATGTAGTTGTTGGACATTAAAAGCTGGCAGCAGACACTATGAGGAAGACAGTTAGCAGCAGCAAGGAAGCATCGCAGCCTGTCAGACTTTTATTGAGGCAAGTCATAAAATGCTTTTGTTCACATTTTCCAAGATTCATTGGCAGTCTTGTAATTGATGACAGAGCTAAGAGAGAAAGCGTCTTCCCCAAGCACCGTGCAAGTCTCCCCATGCCATTGATAATGACCTACTTGCATTTACAAGAAATAAGTTCCAGCATCCTTTTATTGATACAAAACTGCCCACCATTGAGGAAGTCCAAACAGCTCTGCAGAAGCTAAAGATAAATAAAGCTATTAAAACCTACTCCATTTCTCCTGAGCTGCTAAAGTCTGTGGCCTCTTAATTGCTACAAAGCTATAGACACTGTCTAAACTCATTTGAAAGAATAATCATGTACTCAATAACCAGCACATTCGAATAGCAATAATAAAATACCACAGAAAGGGAAAGATGACTAAGCAAAAAGGCATTGTTTAGTATAATTCTATTTTTAATACCTGGAAACTTTTGCCTGGGTCATGCCCTGAAGATTTGTTGTCAGAGTAATTCCCACGATAAAATCAGCTCAGAGCCAGTCAATATTTTTGAATGTGCATCCACAGCTTGATCCTTTTGTAGGGTGAAATCCTAGGGAGTTCTTTTAGCCTCAACAGTGGCTACAGCAGAGACTGAAGAGAGACTTAGTAAATTCTTCTTTATTTTGACTTGCTCTTCTTTTGCTCTTTCATTCTCTCATTCTCAGTGAGACCTCTCCTCCACAAGAACATGTTTGCAAAAGAAGACCACAGGTGTCCTCTCTGTGGACACCACCACCACAAGGGCAGGCTGAATACCTGCTCCAGGGCCACACCACAAGATGCATTGAGTACCCCTCCGTTTTGGAACCCCTAAAACAACAAGCAGGTTGCCCAAGCCCCTTTTGCTCTCCTGCTAATTGACTGGCTAGTTTGATCTTGCTCCTGAAGACTGCCCATGTTTCCTTTCAGGGTTCCTTGCAAATGCCTGGTAGCTCTACAGATTAAGACCCTATGGTGGCAGAGTAAGTCATCTAAATTAACTGATCCACCAAAATTCACACCAGCCTTTCAAAATCCACTGTACACATGGGTCAATAAACGCTACTCTGACCCACTGACTCCAATGGAGCCCTTGCAGATTTACACCAGCTGAAGAGTTGGCCAATAAGCACTACTGCAGCACTGGCATACTGCAATGATGGTGCAGAAAAGATCGTTTAAACATATTATATCCTGTTGCATCTTCCAACCTGTTCCACAGAAAACTATCATGAATTTTCAGATCTCCCCATAAGTCACCATAAAAGCATGCCATTTTTCTCTGATCTTTAATTCCTCGAGTAGCTACTTCCTTAATTGTAGTTTACAGATAATTCCAGGTGTCATTAAAACCTCATTTGTCACTCTGTAGTGACTGCCGTAACACCGTGTCTCCTACTGTAACTGGGAGGAGGCTCCACAATAATTGTACATCCCCAGGCAGTGAACACTGAGAGTTTAATGGTGCCAACTGTAACCGCAGCAGAAGAAGAGCCCAACATGCACAGTACAGAGCTTGCTAACGCAGCAAACCACTCTCTGACAGATAGTACTGAAGGGCAGGGACCCCTTTCCCAGATCCTGGGCTGCAAATTTAGTCATGGGAGTCTCTGTGGTAGGAAAAACATAGTCCGATGGGATGTGCATCTTCTGTCATTAGGGCTTGTTAGAGCCACAGGGCTCAACTCAGATGAAGCTATGCAGAAGTGCTCAGTTTGGGCAATCTCTTCCTGAAGGAAGAAGGGGTTGCCAAAGGAGCTTCAGCTACCCACGTTCTGGGGAAATGTCATTAAAAGCTTACCTTTTGCAATCAAGTGTTTGCCACTTAAAATGTAACTGCCAGGATGGTAAATGCATTAAATCAAATTAACTCCACTGGAGTGAATGGAGTGGAGAAGGAAAGAAGATAGTTTGTGTGGTTTATAACATCTGCAAGAGGAAGCAGTGGAGCAGAGAAAACTTTCACACTGCTATTTATTGCAATTACACTCAGCACTTTCCTCCTCTGCTTTAGAAACATTAACAGCTCATCAGCCATGTTCTCATCCCACCGGTGGGGAAAAAATGGTGGAGAGATTAAGTGGCCATTTTAAGGTGAAGTAGATAGCTACAGCAACCCCATGGGAGCCAGGGCCAGAGCTGAAAGAAGAAATGTAAGTTACTTTGTATGAACATTGACCTACTAGAGCACTGAAGGGGATGCACAGCTCTGCAGTTGGGCTATCTATTTTAGGGAAGTGTGTAAACACAACCAACTGCACTTAACTACAGAGCTTTGGAAGCACTGGTTGGGTCAGGCTCAAACAGGAGGGCTGGCAAAGCAAGTTTGTCGCTCGATAGAATCTGAAGTTTTCCCTTGCTCTTCATTTTCATAGAGGAAAAAAAACATTGCAGGAGTACCAGAAAACAATTTTCCAGGTGGTGGTGAGGGTTCTGAACATTTGCAAATGACCTGATGTTGATACGAATACAGGGAGAACTTTTCTTGACTTCTTCCTATGCACTGATGCTTGGCCATCCTGACATGGTTTTCTAGTAAAGGGTCAGGCAGAACAGAGCAAAGGTGACAGAGTCCTAGATATTAGAAGTGCATGAAGGAGGAAGAATTAGTAAAATTAGCATTTAATCAATGAATAAGTTTAGAATAGCTATATCCAGGTCCATGACTGTCACCTTTGTTCTGTCCAAACTCTCACTGGCTTTTGGCATCTTACTGTATCAGTCCAGCCTAGTCTGGTCCTTGGATCTATCTACAGGGGGCAAAAATTAACAAAATCCTTCCTCTGCTCATATCTTCTACTCACTGTCAACAACAGCCTCAGGGAGGAAGGCCAGATGGGTCTCACCACCAACTCCTCTCCAGGGGATGTGCTGAAGATGGCTGCACGAGGAATGCCCGCAGGTCTGCAATTGCTGCAGGGCAATGTACGCTTTGCCCCTCTCGCACAGGAGAGCTGCCATGGTTTCACAGCATCTGCGACTCTCTGCTCCCAGAGAGGCAGGAGGGCAGGAGCAGTCCCTTCATGTGAACAAGGAATAGAAATGGCAATTTACATATAACAAAAGGCATTTTGAGTCAATGCCATATCCAATGGAAAGCATGGTGGAAACAGCAATGAAATTTATAAGTGGAAAAACTCTTTAAGGCTTATTTGCCAAAAATGTTTGTTTAGATACGTGTTCACGCACAGCACTTTTGTGCAATGGTCTCCAAATGGCACTTTTAGATGAAACTACAGCATGCATAATAAATAAAAATAACAAAAGAGACCTGGAAAGCAATGAACTTGTGCCATTGCCAGGAACAGCATTGCTTGAATGCTGGTTTTAATCCTATTCTGGTTTTTATGGGCCTGAAAAAGTACCTCATTGCATCACAGGAGACTACTAAACCTCATCAACTTATTCAAAATTCTTTTATATGCCACCAAAGGGAAAAAAAAAAGAAAGAAAAAAGACAAAAAGTAACTGGTATGAGCTCCCTGCCGATAGACAGGCACACATCTGCCTTGCATCTCCCCGTTGCCCATATCGATGATCACTTTGGAAGCAGAATCCAGACAAATATGATGCTTCATGTATTGATTAAACACACATTAAGAACATGCCCAAAATGAAGTGCAACCAGGCAACTGTTTTGATGTTGGAAGTGTAAGCATAAAACCCTTGGAAAAGCCTTGGATATTATTTTGTCACTTTGGAAACAGTCAGAGGCAATATCCCAACAAACCTCCCAAGGAAAAAGAGAGACTCCAGCCAACAGGTTGGGGTTTTTTAATCCTTTCCAAGGGCCAGAAAGACCTGGAAGATTACATAGCTACATACTGCACATCTCAGACTGTATAAATGGCAAGAACTTGGTTTCTGTCTAGATCACACTTCTGGAAGGGGATCAGTCCTGGGCTGACAGTGCTGGTACTAGCTTCAAGCACAGACAAATCTTGTAGTTGCCCAGAGCAGAAAACTGACATGGATGGCAAATCATGACCACCACTGGGAGAAACCCAGTGAGTTTCAAAAACTGCGCTATTACAGAATATCAACTTCACCAGGCAATACTCTGTCCGTATGCCTGGAGATGGAGTGAGCTCTTCGGCCATGGGTGACCATGGGCCCACTGGCTGTGTGGGAGAAATAACTGCTAGTTGGGTGCAACTTATCCAACCTGCTCTTGGCACCTGCGCAAGGAAAAACAAATTTCTTGCTTCTCTCCACAGACCAACAATGATTTAGACTTGAGGCATCCCAAAAAAGTCAGGTGTTCACCAGAAAGAAGTTACCCTTAGGGCAGAAGATGCAGATCTTAAATAATGCTTAGCAATTTAAAGATTCCACCTCTCTCTGCAGGTCCTGTAATTTGGCAATACTTACCTTCAGTAAGGTACTTTCCAAGGGTTTCCTGTCCCACTTACCCTATTGTGCATTTCAGTATGATGTAGATGAAGTTCTGAAGGACATGGTCTAGTGGTGATTTTGCAGCTCTGGGTTAACGGTTGGACTCGGTGGTCTCAGAGGCCTTTTCCAGCCAACGCTATTCTATGATTCCATGATTCTATGATTCTATAATTCAAGTGAAGCCCAAACCTTTGGCAGGATATGTAGGGGACTGGATGGCTGCATTTTATGCCTCTGTCATACCAGGGACTTTATTGGAAAAGCACTGAAATCTCTTTCTCTCTTGCCCGAACTAAAAAAATCAACTTGGACCCAAGACTAGGTAAAAAATGTTTATAGCAGAAATTTTCAGAATCTGATTTTGAAAAAAGCAGCTCATAGGAACTTCAGGTGCTGAGTCCTGCAAACATCAGATCTCTTCAGGAAGATGTCTAGCCTGATCCTTCCAAAATTTGGTCACTTATCTGGGTTCTAGGGGGAAATTATTAAATCATATAATCATAGAATAGCCTTGGTTGGAAGAGACCTCTAAGGTCATTTAGTCCAACCAAGTAAAGAATTTTTTAAAAACGTAGCCCTATAAGTAATTACTCTTCAAGGTGTGTGCTTGGTGATAGCATTTCAAAGACCTCAAATGTAAATTGCAAGATAATGGGAAAAATTATGGGCCTTCAATTTTTGATACAAACAGCTTTTATTTACATGATCTACTAGTTAACTCCACCTTATCAAAGCTGACAGACTGTCCAAGTTACTTTAGTCCTTAATTACTGAAATGAAGCAAGCACCTCTGTTGAATGATGTGTATTTTTTCCTGTCACCATAAGAGACCCCCCTCCTCATGATTTAATCAGACCCATGTCCTTTCTGTAAATAACATTTAATCATCTTAGCCAACCTCATCTTTATAATGGACCTTTTCACTGGAGCTCAGATATTAATCCACAATCACACACACAAAAAAAGATTGTTTCTCAAGATCAGAAGATATTCATATTCTTTTATTTACTAGGAATCATTTTCAAGATCAGATTAAATGAGTGAGTCATAGAAGAGTTTGGGGATTTTTTCCAAAGCCCAGCCTTATGTCCCAACAACAACTGATCTGGTGGGCTGGTCCCTGCTGGCAATAGCTTGTGATAGCACATCACTGACTTTGTAATGCACACTGAACTGTAAATCAGTGGGGACCTACTAATCCTGTGGCCAGGTGAGTTGGCAGTAGTTTCTCACAGGACTCTTACAGAGCTATTAAGGGGGAAAATAAAATCATTAGGAAACTTAGAACTCTTACAAACTCTTGTGTTACTCAGTAAAACTTCAGTTACATATTTTTTCCAAAATAGCTATGTTCTGGTATTGCATATCTTCACCCAAATGGAAAATCAAGTTAACTATATTTAAAGCCTTGCCCCTCTACTCTGGTGGGGTTTGCCTCTGTACATCCAAAGAGACAGTGCTGATTTCAGCTAACAGAAATCAGGCACTTTTTTTTCAGTCCAACCAGAAAAGAAACCCTTGCCTTCTAATATGGGTATGACATCAGCTGAGTGGTGGAATTTATTTTTGTTCACAAATTTTATATGCAATAGTGCAGAGAAGTACAAGTATAATCGGCTTTTTAAGAGCCTGATCAATTCATATAAACCCTTAGTATTATGAAACAAAATAAGAACAAATTAGTGTTCTTTTATGGCTCTAAAATGTATTGAGGGTGAAACTGCATTTAAAAAATAAGAGTTTCCTCTCAAAATACTACGATTAGGTTTTGATCATACAGCCAGAGTGAGATTCTTATAATATGAGACACGTGGCACAACAATATCTGGATTCATCCACAGGGAAAAGAATAATCTTTGCTGTGACATAGCTATTCCAAAAAAAATGTGTTTTTCTATATGTGCTAGTATGAAATGGAAAGCTATAATGAAAAAAAAAACCCAACATGAAAAGCCGTGAAGATCACAGTGGGCACAGAAGATATGTAAAGCTGATTTAAAAGATTAGGAGGGACAGAGAGAAGAAATGTGTCTCAAACTTGGAAACATAATACAGAGATCAGGGACCTCCCTAAGAGATTTTCCCTTGCAAGAAAGTTTTTCTACATTTCCCTTTTACCAGGACATCCAGAGATGCTGTTTCCAGAGCAAATACAGATTAGACGATGACTCAGATGAAAAATAAGTCAAGTAAATGTGAAATGCTTGGTAAGAAAACAAATGTCACACTCTGGAGGTTTCTTCTTAGACCAGAAGCCTTCAGGGGACTGTGCAAGACCAGTTCCCGGTTGTAGAAATGATGCCTGAACCTTTCAGGGAATCATTTGCATCCCTCCCTACCACTGACCCACCAAATATCCCTCTCTGAAAAATCAGGTCAATGTTCCAGAGTAAAAGCTAAAAAGGGAAATGGGAAGAGCCAAGTTATTAACTTCATATATATTCAGAGCTTGAAATAATTTCCCCTTGACATTTTTAAAGCACATATCCCAACTCGTGTTTGGCTGCATATCTTAGATCAAATGACTAAGGGAACAAATTTCAGAGCCTTTTGACATCAGCATAGGTTTTACCACCCAATTCAAGAGTTTCAAAGCCAATCGTCATCCTGCAGCTCCAAAACACCAATGCTGCCTGTGTGTCCCACCAACTGGATGAGTTACTGAACCCCCCAAACATGTGCTGGGGCAGCCCCAGCCATACAAAAGTACATCTTTTACTCTAGTTGCCTATAGCAAATAAGAAACAGGCTGGGAGGTCATAAAATATGCTTTATATTGTCTTCCCTGGTACTTTGGGATGTCAAAGTGTTTCTTTACAATTCATGTTTCTCTTCCAGACTTCATGATGGGATACGATCACACATTATATAGCTGAACCTGCTGCAAAATGACTGAAAGAGAAGCAAAAGGATATTCATAAAATGTCAGGGATTGGTGGAAGATGCAAGGATGCAATACAGACTTTATGGCTCTCAGGTCTTCTCTTAAATTATTAGAATACACTTGAATACAAAGGAGTGGCCTCACTTAGCTGGTTCAAACACCAGCCAATTGAACCCCACATAAAATTCGGAATTTCCTTTTTTCACTGGCAGTTTGTACCACTAAAGAGGGCAGAACAAACCAGCTAACTTCTTGCTTTGTACCATTGTAATGTGCAGGACTTCATTCCTAGATCCAGAATTGGATTTTGGAGACACCATAACATTAGCATCGATTAACACCCAGAAAAGTGACTGGATGAAGTGAAGCAAGAGACCCTTCTATCCTCTGCATGCACACTCCTGGGGCAGACATTATCATCAAATGTGCTCAATTTGCAAATTAAGAGAAAACTCTTTTTCCCACTTCCATCTTTGCAAGTACAGCTTGGAATCTGTACACAGCGCTGGGGACCTTTGTTCATTGACTTAGAGACGCTCAAAAACCACAACAAAAAAGGACCAAACATGAGTAAAAAAGTGATTTCCTCACTGAAAAGAGGGGGAGAAGGCATTTGATTTAGCTGCAATATTTCCATTCTCAAAAAAAGAGTCCCAAATCCGTTTTGCTGCCACAATAGTCTTGTAATCACACAGGACTGAAGTTTCTGCTATGACATTTCACTACAGCAGTATTAGGGTTTATAATTCTTATGTATTTCTCAACCCAAACAAGAGAGGGCACAGTCACCCATATATATCAACAAAAATGTGTATGGCTCCCACAAACACCCTGCCTCCCCAGAAACCATTCCTGTGTTGCTTTTCTGATTGTACTTCCCATGATAAGATCTACAAAGCTTCCAAAAGTCATGCTGACATAGCAATAATCTGGAAATATCCCTCTGGAGGGGCCTATTGATTGTCGCTGTGGGTGGATTATACAAGGGATCTATCTTAATTACCAGAAACTATCTCCTTGGAATGGCCAGCAATGTAGCAAAAATGATGCAGAAGGAGATCCATTACTCTCAGGGAAAGGTCAATCCAATAGGATGCATGTTTGCATTCAGGTCAAGTGATAGCTAGTCCATCACCATGCTCCATTCTCACTGCCCTGTCAGCTCTGTAATGGCTTCACCTCTCCTCCATACCTCTCACCTCCTTCTCCCCGGTGCCAGACTGATAACACGAATTAGGGCAGCTGGAGGTAACAGGGCACAACTGTATTATCACAGATGATAAACAGTGTCAAACACAATTACGGGAGCTGCAGAGAGAGGAGGGACCTTTCAAACCCATCCTCTGCTTTCTGTGCTGTGGGAAGAGACAGCTGGCCCATAATGAGAGCAGAAAAAGGGGAGGTGAAAGGAGGAAGTCAGCTTTGCTGCCTCTTCCTCCACGAAGCACTTTCTCCTCTTTGGGACCACCTCTGGTCTGCTGGAAAACCAGCTCTGAGAAAGTGTTGTGGAGCAGGACAGGGAGACTTGGGTGGGAGGAACCTTGCACAGGATTTGAAAAGGAGCTGGGTATTGATGGAGAGACAAATATATCCACACTGGTCTTTATTAACTCTGGTACCATGTAGCAAAATGATATTAATGCCTAGTGGAGGTGTTCGCCAGCAGTTTGCTGCTCCAGAAGGCAACCTAGGATGGGAGGAAGGGTAGGGAGCTACCAAGAATGCTCCAAAGCACCATCTCTCCCCCCTTTCCCCTGGGTACACCGGCACTGCAGGAGGGATGGTCTCCTCCATCAGTGCCTGTATGAACAGGAGCGAACACCCACCTGTCTGCTTGGGTCTCAGACACTCAGAAAAGCTTTGTGCAACCACTGCACAATGTCCGGCAGTGGTGTAAATAATTCAGCTGCTGCCCATGATCCTACAGAACTGAGTTTATAGACTTACAAATTAATTAAGCTTATTGTATATTAAATAAGCTTGTAAATTGCCTGGATTTGTGCGGCTTTTTTCCACAGAAAAAGCCCATGCCTCTCACCAGGTTTCACACCCATGAGTGCTTTTAAGCCCTCACTAGCTAGAACCAAAATGGATTTATCTGGAGAGCAACGACTGTGTTTACCCTGGGGCTGAAAGTATTTCAGCTGCACCAGATCCAAACTGGAAATGCCAAAAAAAAAAGATTCAGTCATACAGAAACAGAACTAGGATTGACTAAATTTCCACATTTCTCAGAGCAAATATAACATTTTAGTCAGGAGAGGAAAACCCAATATGGTGAGCTAACGGCTGCCCTCCTGCAAAGCCACCTTTGGGTTCCTCCCTTGCTATAGACACCAACCCAGGCACATCTTCAGAGTCACTCTCCCTTTTTTTACCCCCTTCCCCACCTGCCATTGGTACTTTGTGAAAAAAAAAAAAGACTCAGTCTGGAGTTCAAGGCCAAAAGGACTTTGCAAAACTGTTTCTTTTCCATCTGTCCTTCCCATCACAGCCCTCCTGAACTTTTCAGTAACCAGCACAGAAACTCTTTCTAGGTAACTAGCGTGGGTATACTGCAACCCTCTTAATGATGGCCTCATCTGGAATTGCTTTATTAATATTTATTAAGTGATCACTAGCTGCAGGTACATTCTTTAATAACTTATTTATAAAGCATGCTATAAAACACATTAAAAATACATTCTTTAACAGATAACACCATAACAAGATGCTGGAAAGCAAACTATAAAACATAAACGGTGGCTGTACCTGAACTGAAAACACACTGGAGGCTAGGAAAAAGAGAGGAAAGGGGAAGGGAAGCTGTACTCACTGTGCCTGAAAACTAGCAGTACCTTTGGATGGAGCAGAGGATTCATTTGGATGACATTTAAAAGGATAAATACAGAGCACGGGATTGTTTTGACCCATGGCTATGGGTAAGCAGAGAGGATCATGCAGGTGCTGCAAAAATATTCCCAGGCAGGGTGGGAAAAGGGTCCAACTTGCACATTTGGATGTTTCATTAGAATATCATTGGAATATTGAGGTTTTAAATGTTTTCAAGTGTGGTATCCATGCCCTCAGCTCCCAAGTATCCTAGAGAAGGAGGATGGATAGCAGAGCCATCATCACCCTTTCCGAATTAATTTGCAAGGCAGGTTTGGTCCTTGGTGTTCCCATGCAACCACAGTCCCTTCCACAGCTCTGCATGGAGCCAAGGAAAACAGCACTGGCACTGTGCCAGCTTTCCTCCTAACTAATTCTTCACTGATGTCCTCACTCTGGAGCAAGGAAATGAACATATTTGTTTACCTCTCAGAAAATCCAGACATCTATCAGACTGGGTTTTTCATCTGAACTGACCACTGCTATTCCCATCAGAAAAAAAAGGGTAAAAACAACAAAATCAGCATATCCAAGGGTCAGTTCACAGGAGATGGAAGCAGGCAAATCCTGCCCACCACAAGCAGTCCTGGCTCCAGCCCTCCACTCCCCATTTTCATATCCTTCCAGGGCATCTGCTGCTCACCACATGGGCCTTACCAGGTACAGCACTCCCTACGGTCCTGAATGTCCTACCAAGAGAGAGAAAAGTCACAAAAAATCATTAGTAACCATGTTCAATTGTTAATTAATTCTTCTGGACAAGAGGAAAAGCTGACAAGAATTGAAACACCCATTTTTAGCTTGGCTTTGCAAAATACTGATGAACAAGTTTGTGTTTGCGTGTATATTCGCAAAACAGCTGTGGAGGTGTGTGCAAAGAGAAGTCAAAGAGATGGCAGGCAACCTGTCCACCCCCAGCTCAGCCCAGATATCCAGCTCCAAGGGGTTCTCAAGAGACTTGAAGCTTAAAAATGGAGGCAGAAAATATATTCTGATAAATTTAAAAAAACAAAACAAAAAAAACCCCCCACATTTATGAAAAGGCATAGATTGATCCTAGAGAGAACCTAGAGCTGACCTGGCCAAGATATTATCTACCCTAAAAATTTTTTCTTGTATTTTCACCTGGGCTCCCAAGGACTTTCCATTTTTTCTGTGAAATCAGCCTCGATTCAGGACCGCTCATTCTCTTCATTTCCTCCTTGTGGGAGTGCTGAAACCTCTCTCCCAGCCTTTTCCTCTTCCCTCTCCCTCCTCCTCCTGCGGCAAGATAAAATGGCAAGACTAATTTCTTTTTTTTTTTTTTCCTTTAGTTTGTCTATCTGTGACAACCCTTTTTATGCATTTAATTCATTCTCAATTTCTCATAATCAGGTGAAAGGTGTCCCCTAAGGTTAGGAGAGAGCTTGTCAAAAAGTCAGTGTAAATTTGCAGAGGTAATCACCAGTCTATCTCCTTTCCCCACTGCCCGTGGAACTATTAACTAATATCACTGTCTAATCTTTTTTGTACTTATTTATTTTGCAGCGAGAAACTAGTGTTATAAACACCCCTACTGTCAAAACTTGTCATCCTCATTACCTCAAGGCGGGCTCCATCTCAGTTATTCTAATTTCATAGTTTCTCGAATTTACAGCCGCTGGAAATTGAGTACAAAATCCATTATCATTTGTATATTTTAATTATGCAAATGAGGCAGCTCAGCTGCTCTGGCCGGGACCTGCAGGGATGCCTAACTTCAGTCTGGGTGATTACAATTTATCCAGTCGAGTCACTTTAATTGTAACAAGCTAATTACATTGTTCCATTTGGCTTTAACAAAAGAAAAGGAGACGGAAGGCATTTAATGGCAAAGGCCCGGCATTATGCCACATCTCCCCAGTGAGCATGATGTGGGTGAGCGAGCTACGGCCCCACACACCTGCAGTGGGGACAACAGGGTGGTTTGGGGGAGGGAGGTGTCTGGCCCAGGAGGGATGTCAGGGCATGCTGGACATCAGTCCAGGAGAAATTTGGGAGAGGATGCTCACTGTGCTCGACCATCACCAGCTTGGCTGAGAGAAAATCATCCTTGATAGCCAAGGGATGCCCAAGAGGGAGAGCAGCACCTGCCTCCATCCCTCCAACCATCCCCAAACATTTGCCAACAGGGAATTTAACAGAGATACACCTCAGCCTCAGTTAAGGTCTCAAGAACTGTTACTAAAGTCCCTAGGTATCAACTCTTTATCTCTGTTGTAAGAAATATTATCTGCATTTATAAGCATTTCATTCAGGTAAAAAAAGAAAAAAAAAGAAAAGAAAAAAACCTTACCACCTCCAGCAGCCCAGATCAGCAATTACTTTCTGAGACCCACAATGAATGCTCAGTACCTAAATTAAATACCCAAGAGAGATGTAATACGGCTGCCCACACCTTCACGGAGGCTGTTAATAAATAATTACTTCTCTTGCACTGGCCATCTGAGGATCTCAAAACCTTTTGTAAGTATTAATGAATGAAGCCTCGGTGTGATAGAACAGAGGCATATTCTCATCAGCTCTTTATAAATGGGGAATGAAGGTGCAGAAAGGCAAAGCAGCTGTAGGAGTTTCAAGGAAAGAGCTGGATTTAGCCCATCCAAGTCACAGAATCATAGAATCATAGAATCATAGAATCATAGAGTGGTTTGGATTGGAAGGAACCTCAAAGCTCATCACGTTCCAGTCCCCCTGCCATGGGCAGGGACACCTCCCACCAGACCAGGTTGCTCCAAGCCCCATCCAGCCTGGCCTTGAACACTGCCAGGAAGGGGGCAGCCACAACTTCTTGTCTAGTCAGACACCTTCTGCTCCTTGGTTAAATCTCATGACCTACAGTTTGAAGACCATCCTTTAGATCAGATCCCATCTCCAACCTACACAGCTCTGCCAAGCAGGCTCCATGGTATCCTGCGATGACAGTGGACACTGGTTGCCTCCAAGCCTCCTTCTCCAGGAGACCCCAGTGGAAGGACTGCTAATCAGCTCCTGAACGTGGGGGCACGTCTCAGCTCAGGGTTTTTCTGGAGTCTGGTATGAAGAAGGCATTCTGCAAAGGATGGAGAGGAGAACCATGTGTGGCTGAATGCCAATCCCTGCCTAGATGCTGGGAAAATCACTTCATTTTTCACAGCCCAGAGTAAGCTGGATGGCTGTATCAGAGAAAACACTTTTGAGGTCAGCAGCTCAACCAATGGGAAAAAATCTGCATGCATGTGGGATCTGAAATTCATTTATGAAAAATTATCATGTTGGCCTCAGAAGTACCCCAACCAGAGACCCAGCATGAGACCTCAGTCCATGCCACCAGAGCCACTCCAACCTTGCAACTTATCTGCCCATGTGCCTTGGGTGAGCTCCATGTCCTCCTTCCTGGTCCTCATGGCCATTGTGGACGAGGACTGCTGGCTCTAACAACAAGCACCACTGTGGGACCATCAGCATCTCTGCTGAAACATGCAGAGACGTGCTGCTTCTTCTGATGTTAACACCTATCTGCCCTTGGAAAAAACACCTCCCTTCTTCAAAATCTCTGCCTGACAGCTGTGGGATTAACTGGAGAAGAGAATAATCATTCCTTGGCAGAGAAGAGATGAAAGAAACACATAGATCTTTTTCCCCTCTCTAGTTGTTAGGGATGTGCATTATTATTGTTATTGTTATTTCCTTTGATACGCAGCATTCAATTAATTTCCTTCGGCACACATTTATGGTGCACCAAGGAGCGTTCCAGGAGCTCTGCTTTTCCAGCACATCCAGTTTGTGAGCATCCTTTGTGCCAGTTCGGCTACTTTGGAGGGGGTGAGGGGGAGAGGAGAGAAAAGGGGGGTGATCCTTCACAAAGAAACACCCTTGGCCATGTGCACAGATGCTGAGGAGAGGAAAGCCTGGGCACCACTCGTGTTATCCCCAGGTGAGCGTTCATGGGGTTCTATTCAATAAAGCAGCAGTAACCACCATGTTGCTGCATTCCCTTGTCAGCCACCAAACCATGGCATGGAAAGGAAATTGAACCCATTAAACACAGACACAGATGCCTCAATGCTGTTGCCCCACTCAGGAGGGGAGGAAGGAGCCTCTATTCATTTTTTTTTCCTATTACGTCTTTGTCAAATGCAGTCATTGAATCATTAAAAAGAGGAGGAGGGGAAGCATGACAAGGGGTGGCAGCAGGTACTGTAATATCCATGCAGTGAGTCTCCACTAACGAAACATAGAAATAGGCTGTCACTCTTGTACAATACTGGGTGCTGCTGACAGCCATGTTCACCATAGCATGTTTGTGCCTCCCTCCCACTCCCCAAGGAACTCACCGAACTCCCTGCACCCAGGTGCTCCCTCCCTCCTCCGATGTCCTGTATTTGGGGGTCCTGCCAGGTCGCTGGGCACCCTGCTTATGTCCCAGCAGTTCTTTCAGGTGATTTTCCTTTGTAACTTGGCTCTGCAGGAGTAACATCACCATGCCCTGGCCAGTGGCTTTAGCACTGATGAATGATGTGATTGCCATGTGGCTGTGGTTCCACAGTCACAGCAATCCCAGCAATGGGTGCAGCAAGGTGCAGTGGGGACCTGCTGATGCTCCTCCTGACAGCAATGGGCTAAGGAAGAGCTGCCACCCCTTACTGTGCACCAGAGGTGATGCGGTGCACTCCCATCATCACATGTGCTTGCAAAGCCCAGGCTTGGCCAGGCTCTCTCACTAGGTCAGATTTCAGGTGATGCTCCCAAATTGCTGTATCAGACCCTGTACTCTGAGTTTACCAGCATGAAGGGTTAAGTGCTAGCCTGGTGCACAGATAAGAGCACAAGAACTGACATTGCTGGGCTGGACCGAAGGCCTTGCCCAGAGTCCTGTCTCAAACTGTGGCCATAAAGACATGTCAGGAAAGAAGCGTGCACACCTGCAAACCTTCACCAATGGCTCTCCTGCTCCCCAGTCATTTTCTGGGCACCTCCTGTGCCAGATGTATTTCCTCTACCCTCCGCAGCACACCTTGGAAATCTCCCCCTCATTTTTGAGTCCCATATTGAGCACTCGTAAAGCTTTAGCACCAGCTTATAATGCAACATATAGCTCATCGCACACAGAAAACAACCAAGTGAACTGAAAGGACTGAACATACAAAGCATACACGTCTAAGGAACCATGGGATGGCATCAAACAACTAGCAGTATGTATTGTTTGTAGCCCTGTATCATTTGTAACACATACTTTCAATTCAAACAGAGATGAGACCTTTCCTACATCAAATCTTAAATCCAGGCCACTGGAGCAAGTGTGTGTTCAAAGCATATGTAAACACAAGTGTGAGGATAATAGGGTGTGTGTATTGTGTATTATGTACACATATAGGTAATGATATAGGGGAGCTACATGTCAGCCAGGTGCTGGGTTGGGTACCTATGGCACACAACAATGGAGAGCAAGCCTAAAGAAGAGCAAGGAGAATTATCCTGTAAGACACCATCCATTCTTTGATCAACAGTCGCAAGGAGAAAGCTGCAGACATCTGCTTCCCCCTGTGTATGCACTTTTCCCTCCATTTTACTTTCCTAATTTTGTACAAAATTTTAAGCACCTTTGGCAACACAACCTAAAAAACTCTAAATTAACATACTACAGTGTTCAAAAGTTTTTAAAAAAAATAAAGGCAGTGCTTCTGACTTTTTCCATTTCTTCCTGCAGAGAGGTAGAACATCTTCATATCATGCTGGTTCTAGTGAGATGACAGGCACAATAGGTGCTGAATGCATCAGTAGAGAGAGTTGTTGGTTATCTTAAAAACCCAACTATGCCCCACATTATGGATGACAGTCTGTACAACTGTGTGCCTATACACTGCTCTCTGTCATCCAGGTGAAACACCACCTGAGCATTTTACTGAGACCTCCATCAGATGTTAACACAATAGTGTCTCCTATGGGTTTTTAATGTTTGTTATTTCACACAGTGCTACCGCTGACATAGGAGGTACATTTAGCTATATATCTCTAATGCTATATGAATAAAATGCCTGGAGAAATAAATAATAATAATCTCTTTTATAGCTTCTTATACTGGCAGATTTCAGATTAATTGAAATTATATGCCTTATGCCTGCTCATCCTCAAGACAGAGATTAAAATGGGAAATGAGCATCTGTAGCTACGAAGATAAGAATACAAGGTGGGATTTTTCTGACGGTCTAAGATGGTGTAGTGGTGACTTGTCAGTGCTGGGTTAATGGTTGGACTTGATGATCTTCGAGGTCTTTTCCAACCAAGGCTACTCTACTGGCCAGAAGTATCACCATGAGGATGGTCAATGAAGGGCCAGAACCTTCTGCCACTGAGATGCTTGGGCTGCATGGAAACAAGGGAGGACACAAGAGGTAAGGGTGGAGAGGAGATATTAAATGGAAGTGAGATGGAACAGATTTGGGTCCCAGGTAGAGCAGAAAGAGTTTCTTTTAAGATATAATACCAAAATAGCACCACTGGAAGGCAGCCAATATTATTGGCACACTTGTTGTGAATTTGAGTGACCTTTTTAGACACTAGAAAGACCTAGACTAAAATTTCAGGGGGGAAAAAAACCAGCATCTTTCATTTTTCAAGTGGAGTTAGCACAATTTATTTATTTTTTTCAATTTTCATTTCAACTGCCTCCCTTTTCATTTTAGGAGAACATGCAAAGACGCAAAGCCAAAACAGAAAGTATATTTTGGTTCAAACATGGGAAACACGCCCATTTGAGTAAACCTAAGACAACACTTTATTCAGCTTTTCAGCAGATAGGGTGTCCTCAGCTGGTATCATTTTACAAGCACTGTGTATAGATTAAAGACAGCAGAAACATGGAATATACCTCCTGGCCCAGGATTTTGTATTATTTTAGATAGTACATGACACTGATCCCAACAAGGACCTCTAACTATGGTTGCATAAAGTTTGTTAAAAACACCAGTGGCACTTGCATCACAAATTTCAGATTTTCTCCTTCAAACTTTCTGCCACATTCCAGGTTTAAATTTTCATCTTTCAGAAAATAAAATGATGGGGAAAATAGCTTCCTGGACAGTACTAACAAAAATGGTTCCTAGACTTATGGGCTCATTTTTAAAATGTCACAATAACAGGGGCCTGAGACGTATGCCTTTGCTTTTCATTTAGGTTTGGTGACAAGTTTCAATCCTCCAGAATGAAAGGGGTACTTTGGGACAGCATTATTACAGCCATAATGACCTTTAATGCATGCTGTATTCTTTTTATTATGTAGCCTTTCAGTAATCTATACTCATAAAATCTCAGGACTCTTCTCTCTAATGTCGTCTCTATTAATTGCTATTTGCATCAAAAGTAAAATTGCTATGGTCAATAATTTAAATTCCATCAACATTTAAAAAAAATGGGATGCAAGAAAATATTGAAAGCATGAAGAGTAACATTTTATTCTAAGAAATATTCTTCTGGCTAATTTAGCGCATGTGGATGAACCAAAGTACTGCAATAGCAACTCCACCTACCATGTATTTTGCACTCTGGTCATACTAATGTGTTTGAATATCAGCTTGATGGCTGATGTAAACATAACATCATCCATGAATTCCAGCAGCTGCTGGTATGAACATCTCACAGACAACAAGCACTTCACATAATTAAACAGCCAAGTAGGCAAACCCAGACAAAAGAGCCATAAGTTGCCAACAGTCAGCTTGTAAGGCTATATATCATGACTGACACATAGCATGCCTGATGCTGTTGCCATAAGAAAAAAAAAAAAAAGAAGAAGAAAAAAAGGAAGAAATAAGTTGAATTTTTTTTCTGAAAGTTTGGAAATAGTGGGAGAGGGAGAGAGAAGCATTTAAACTTCTTCATTGTTGCTGATGATGATAACAAGGATAGATCATTGGTTATGAAATTGGCAGCCTTAATCTTTCTTCCCAGCCTCAGTTTTATACCGCATCAGGGGATCTCCTCTCGAGGGGCTCATGCAGGATTTACATGCACTGCTTGTGATGCACAGTGTTCCCCAATGCTGAGTGACTGCAGCAGTACCACCCACCGTCCTCTCCGAATTCTCGAAGGTCATGGGAAACAGGACAGGTCTGCACCAAACAATTTTTATTTAAACAAATGCCATTCCTGAGGAAAAAGAAAAACCTTGCAGAGTAGCGCAAGGACAGCAGAAACTCTTTGCAGCAGGCCCAAGCCCATCATACAATAGATGGAGGGATGTAAATAATTGAAGAGAATCATTTTGTAAAGCGCTGACCTCTGAGCATTGCACATCAGTCATGTGGATATCGTGTCTCTCCAACCCAGCCCACCCTGTCCTCCACTTCTCTGTACACACCACTAATGACCTTTTATGAGAATTAACAGATACTAACGCATCAACTACAGATCTACTGCCCTTTTAAAAAGTTCATCTACTTGTTTGTCCATGCGGATTAGTTTTGTAAAAACAATTATCGTGATTTAAACAGTTGGTTATGGAAATGTCTATTGAGCTGCCGGGTAGCATTTTCCACCCTGTCCGTAGAAAGCATTAGAGGGTTGTCAAAAATAAGAAGTGTGGGATCCTGTTAAACTTGTAAGAGGAGCTAATTATGGCAAGTCTGTTGGCGGATCCTGAGCTGAGGAGATTCAAAGACAGTGGGAAATTTAGGGTGGTATTTTAGTTTGGTTCAGTTTGTTGCACGTGAGTGGGTAGATGAACAGAGAGGTGAATAGATGGGTATGTGGATGGGAGAGTGGAGGTGTCTCCTGGTCCCTCCTTGAGCGCCCCTAGGATGGGCTGCAGGTCGGAAGCACAGAGCAAAGAGATGCTCTCTGTCCCAAAGGGCAAACAGTAAAGCCTGAAAATAAAACCATAATCCTAAAGGCCTAAGTGAAAATAAAACTAAACAAGTCCGCTCATGCTCATGGTTAGAAATTCAGATCATCATAAATGGATGAGACACTTCCAGCATTTGTGTGTTCCCTGCTCATCCCAAAGGCTTTTCCCCTTCAAGATTTATTTACACACAGGAATGTAAGTGACCACATTAGCAACAGCAACATGGTAGATATTTCTATTGCATGCTCCATGCCCAGGTCCCTTGGCTCTTTATAAGCATTAGCTAAATAGACATCACTGTGTAATCGGTTTTGTACCGATTTTTCTGGTAGGGAAGCCAAGGCATTGATGGGTAAGTAATTTATCCAAGATTACATACACGTCAGCAGCAGAATGAGAGTTTCTGCTTGCAGTGAAAGGTCCCAGCAAGATGATGACATTACCAGGACAGCTTCTGTAGGGAAGCTGCAAAGGCATCTGAGAAAAAGCCATGGTGTCATAACAGGGAAAAGGAAGCAAATAGCAAAACCCGAGATAATGTCTGCTTTTGGAGAGAAATCTTGATAGTACCATCTGCTAAAGTACCTCCCTGTGCTGCCCAGCCTCCCTAGGGGACTCAGCGGAGAGAGAGCCCGTGCTGCAGGAGCATCCATCCTTGCAGAGAGGTCTTCTCCTGTCAAAACAGGGGGTTGGTGAGACACACCCAGGTAGAAAGCTCTGATCTCACATACCTGTCCAGGGTGGTTTAACACTGACAGCAGATGGACAGACAGAGTAGAATATGAGAAGATAGATCTACCTAAAAGACTTACTGAGAGGAGATCTTATTTCTCTCTACCACTCTCTGAAAGGAGGGTGCAGCAAGGTGGGGGTTGGTCTTTTCTCCCAGGTAACTAGCGATAGAACAAGAGGTAATGGTCTCAAGTTGTGCCAGGGGAGGTTTAGATTGGATATTAGGAAACATTTCTTCACTGGAAGGGTTCCCCAGCACTGGCACAGGCTGCCCAGGGCAGTGGTGGAGTCCCCATCCCTGGAGGGATTTCAGAGCCGTGTCAATGTGGTGCTGAGGGACATGGTGTAGTGGTGACTTAGCAGTCCTGGTCTATGGTTGGACTGGATGATCTTCGAGGTCTCTTCCAACCAAGGCTGTTCTGTGATTCTATGATTCAATGTTACCTACCCTGCTTGAACCAATAACATGTTCATTTTAGAAGACAAAATTCTGGTATAAGAAACAGGTTATTTTCATTGTGCCTACTAATTTCAACCAAAATTGCTAGATTTGTCAAATAGAAGGAGAACAAGAACTCATTGAAATGATTTGGCTCTCAGGAATTAGCAGTTTGGGATGGTTTCCAACTCTTTTCCTTTGTGGCCAGAGTCTCCTCTCAGAGGGGACGATAGGAGAGAAATTATCTGGGTGTTTCTCCCAGGAGTTGAGATCTCACAAATCATCACAGTAACAGCTCAGAGAAGGGTTCCTTGAACAGACAATGGTCAAAATGTGGTCACCCATCCTGTGGATCTAAGGACAGACACTCACTTTGGGAAAGCATCAGGAAAGACCACTGCAAATCAATGTACAGGGTTCCTGGAGGATGCAAGGCAGAGGAGACATTTTTAAATAAAACTTACTCTGAGATGGCTGTCAGACAAGCGTTGGTTTTGCTCTACAACATCCAACTATACACCTTGGTTCAGCATTCAGGGAGAGGGCAGCACAGGCAGGCTGGACACTGAGGAAAAAGGCATCAAAAAAGGAAATTATCACCTCTGAGATGTAAGAAAATGATGGAGCTTAATGCAGTCCAAGTGAAGGCACTGGAGAATCTCCATCCCAGATATAAAGTGATAGAAAAGTAAATTAGACTTTTAATTTTGCAGTTTTGAAAGTGCTTTAACCTCAGTAAGGTGACAAAACTGGAACAAAATTTGCAGGGTAGAATGGCTACAGATGCAGTGCTATGATCTTAAGTATAACTTGGGTGTTTTCCAAAGATAGACAGTGTCACTCATGTTTAATATATTCCTTTGATTAGAGATCTGACTTTTAGAAAAGAATATTAAATAGGTGTCACTTATCCTTGCTTCACAGAGAGATTAGCTGGATTAGTTAAACTGGAGGAACTAGAGCTTAGAAAGAAAATTGTAAAGTGTTTACCTGCAGGTGAAATAAGAGTATCTAGTAACAGAAGAAGTGCTGGAATGGGGATAGTTTGTTAGTGGGGCTCCTCAGGGATTTTTTTTTTGGTAGTCGCATTTAAAGTGTCTGTGACTGATTTTGGTACAAAAAGTAGACATTTTCTAATGATGTTTTCTGAAAGTGCAAAAGACATCATTTTGAGGAGGACTGACGTGCTGTGCAGGAAGATACGAGTGACCTCAACAACTGGAGCAGCAGAAATGGAGCAGCAGTCTTCACAAACATGTCTAAAAACTTCTGGTATCTGCTCAGAATGACTGAGAACAAAAACCTGAATGCCTTATTGATTGATATGGTAATGAAAAACACAAATGAGATCTGCAATGTAAAGAGATTTTCAAAAACTCCTGCGAGAGCCATTCATAGCAGGGTAGGTTTGCTGCAGAGAGCATTGCAATGTCCAGCCTTCACCACCTTCCACCCTCACGAAGCCAGACTCAAAGCCGGGTACCCAGACTCTCCTGGTCACAGAAGAGATTTACTGTGAGCAACACATCGAACAATGAGTGTTTTGAGATAGTCACTACAGTAACAGATCTTTCAGGAGAGAACCCAAATCATAAGGTCATGATGGGGAAAAGCAACAGTTTCTGTGACTGGGAGTATGGTATTCATGGTATTGTCTTGACAGTGCAACATTAAGCCAAAGAATCCCATGTATGAGTATGCAGGAAACCACACCGGGTTCCCCTCTCCTGGCTCTTTGCAAACTCAGAGAGTTTCGAATTGCTCTTGTTCTAATAATAAAAAAATAAATATTTTTTAAAATACAAGAATACTTGCAACAGAAATGCCCAGTCTATACTCCCTGAAACAGGACTGTAAACAGTCAGAGGACAGGATGTGCTTCAAAGAATCACAGAGATGGGGAACGTCTGCAAAACTTAAGTCTCCATCTGGCCTAGACTTCAGATGTGTTGCCATTCAGAGAAATATAAGTGTGGCATTGGTGAGATCCTCTATGTGGTTTGGGTTTCTTTCTGCTTAAGAAATGAACTTGGAAGTGTTAAGATGATGCAGGGTCTCCCCAAAGGTCAGAGCTCTTAACAAATCATTCATCTGCCCAGCATTTATCTGAGAAAGTAGATGCTCTTCAGCAGAGGATATTCCTCCTTAATGGCAAATCTGGGATTACACCAGCAACCCTCCAAACTCAAAGCAATGGTCAGGACAGCAGTGTGACCCAATTGAACTATACAGCAAGAGGGCTTACCCCATCCAAATCAAATCAACACTTTTTTTTTCTCACTTTCTTGAATTTCCTACTAAAACCTAGGTGGTATGCAGTCTGGATCAATACTGAAGTGAGCAGAAAGCCACAGGCAAATTCTTTATGGCTGGAAATTTTTCAAGAGTGTTTCATTTGCTTGAAGCTTCAGCTTAGGCACAAATCAACATACACCGTATTTCTCCTTTCTTCACCTTTTTATTTAATGTAGTGAAAGTGTCCCTTTTTGGGTCATGGGATAATGCCAAACATCTTTGACCCACTGAATGTAAGTGCACAAGAGAGGAAAGTTTCCTCTAGTTCTGGCTATGTTTCATATGAAATATTGCATATTAATCATAATTTATCATCATCTTCATATATTCTTATCTAAGTAATACAAATCACCACAGTCAATTAATCAATCTGTAATTAGGAACTGACACGAACATTTACTACCATCAGGCATAATTTATATGATTACAGATGATTAAATAAAATGTAATTGAGTGAACAGGCAATTTGTTAAGCACATGTAAATTCAGCCATACTACCTCAGGCTGTGATCTTGTCAGATCTCAATAGCTAAACAGGGTCAAGATGGGTCAGTGTTTCGATGAGAAACCCCAAGGGAGAAACCCAGGTGCTACAGGAAGGGTGATGGTTAATAGGTAGTGCTCTCCTTGCTGAGATCACATTGGAAGCGTGGTGTCTCTAACATGTTATTGGAGAGATGGACGTAAGCTATTAGAAGTGCTGCCTGAGCAGTTCTCAAAAGAGGTAGGAATTTGTCTCCTGGACCTGGGTTAATTTAATTTCAAGTAGAGCACACATCTGGCCAGTCACCGGGATAAGACAGTAAACCATGGCACCCTGACACTTGCTGCACTTCAGCAGAGCCAGAAGACATGTCACTCCGGTGATTTAGTCTGCCTAACTCAGATGTCTCCATCTTCATTATTTAGGGAAGGGGGAGTCCTCTTAAAACAAGCACATAAATTCCTCTTCTGCTGAGTGGCGTGGGGCAGGTCCTCTTGAAAGCCAACCACGGCAGAAAACGTCTGCCAAACTCAGGTACTCAATCTCCTGCAAGGCATCTATGTCCCCTGCATTGACTGGATGGATAAGCTGGTCACGTACATCAGGATAACTGCTTCCTTGAAACACGGGCATAAATTGGATCATGGTCGCAGATGTTTCTGCAGACCCTTGAGGTAGAACAAAGACTACAAGCCAGTCAAGGGCTGCCAGACCCAAGAACAAGGAAACTGAGAGTTTGTTCTTAGCACTGCATCCAAAAACAGCCGACATCAGTAGACAGTCCCATGGGAACTGCTAAACATAACATTGGAAAAGTGCTTTTCTTTTATTCTTTTATATTTTTTACAGCACCAGGACCACATCCAACTAAACAAACGATTTCTCGAAAAGTTCCGCTTGTTTCCAAATTGGTTTTGGTCACAGAGCCAGAGAAATGCAAGAGGTTTTCTTTAATTATTGCACAAAAATAAACTTGAATTATTAGGATCGATTCAGTTTCTGTAGTCTTAAACAAGAATATTTTTGTCGCCTCTGTTTTTAGTTTCTCCATGGTTTATGCCAAGAGATCTCATTTAAAATAATTAAAACCATTTGTTTTAATACAGTGCAGCAGTTTCTGTGGTGCTTTGCCTGTCTATTTTTTGTGTGTTTTCCTCAAGTCCAATGTCACTCCTAGTGGGAGCTGGAGCAGACATCTGACAGATCAGAGGCATGAATGGAATCACTCATGGAAAGCAGGCAGACAGACCAACTGGAGCTATAACAGAATGACCTTTGATTATTAAATGGATACTTATGTAGATGGATAACCAGATGTGCTTGACAGTGGATGTGAAAAGCATGGTGAGGATACCTCAGGATTAGAGCAGAAAGTAACACAAGCTTTCTTCTCTGAAACAATTAGTGAAATCACTTTCTGGACATTAAGAGCCCTGCATATGCAACATTGGGCCTGCACAACCAATCTGGGTCAGTACGATGTTTAAACTCTTAAGTGGTACCACTAATCTCCATTAATCTGACTTCAAAGATGAGACATAATGCTCAGTACAAGAGACTAAGAGTTGTTAATGCATGTTCCTCAGCTGGAGCATTAATACGTGACTCCTGCAGAAAGGACAGGATCTTCTAGGCTTGGGTGTGAGGGTTAAAAATAAACCTCTATTTAGGGATGTCTCCAGAACTGCTCTATTCTTTGGGTTCCTTCCATTCAGTTGTGCCCTTCACCACTGCAGGTGCAAGGATGGCCATAAGACTGTCCTCTCATTTAGGTTATTTGTCCTCCCTCAAAAAAATACCTAGGATTCTCACTTCCTTGTGCAGCCCACATGATGAACCTCATTTAATAAGAAAGAGTTAGGACAGCAAGCCATGTATTTACCCACAAGAATATGGGATGGAGAAAACAAGGCTGGTCAACCAAGATTTAATCTCAACCCCATGATTATCAGTCAGGAATGACCACAGAAGCCAATGAAATTATGCTGGTCTAAAACACCTAACCAAGAAGAAAATCTCTGGGGAGTGATATCATGCTAGAAAAACAGCTTTGAAAATATTCCTCTTTTTGTTGTTCCAATGCAATGTGTAGTTTCATGATGGATCTCAGAAGTGAGTGTAAGGAGTCACCACTCTGGCTGAGCAGTGTTACTCCATGTGTTCCTGATGTATCCAGGAAAATATTTTCTTTACATTCTTGAAAGAAAAGCATCATTTTTGTTAAAATTATCAAAATTTCCCCTTTCTTTAATTCCATAAGTTTTTGAAACAGATTCAGTTCTCCTTGCATTTTTTCAGTATTTGTTACTGAAATATTTCCCAAAGCAATTCATTGAAATTTATCAAAATCAGGGAGAAAGAAGTATTATAAGAAAAATTATAATACCTTTTTTAATTAATGTTGATTAAAAAATAAGAGTTACATATGGTTTACAAAAGAGAAGTAACGACCTCATATTTTCTGTCTGAATAATTTTGAGCAGCTTTACTTGAAGATGTGCCTGGGAGAAAATGTCCTGTCTAGTTGTGTTGCCAAATCGAAAGCCTTATTCTGTAAAAAGCGATGAGATCTTTTCAAGAAAGGCATAGTCAACTAAGTGTTAAGCTATAAAACTCAAAAAAAAAGCTAAGTGGTACTTAATCCATGCCTTGCTGAGATAGAGTTGTCTAGAAATCAAGAATAACATTGAAAAACATCTAACTTATGGTCTGATGTAAAAACCCCCTTTGATTCCAAGAAACAGAGAGAGAAACTTTAACCAGAGTAGTCTCTCTGGATTGTGTGTCAGGCATATAACCACAACTAGCATGAGCTCCCAATCTGATCCTGATCATGGCTTTCCTCAACAACAGTGACAGCTTTGCCTTTGATTTCCTTCTGGATGATGTCACTTGTCCTCCTGCCTATTTTGTGCTTCTCATCTGAATGTCGGCAGAGTGTTAAGTAACATTTCATAAAATTGCTGATATTCTCACTTGTCCCCAAGGAGTCCACCACAGGAGACAATCACAGTCAAAAAGTTCATAGGACCCATGAATAAACAATCTTGTTATTCTCTGCCTTCCTCAGAGATTTCCGTGTCTGCTGCTGAAACGGCTTGAGTGCTGCAAGCTAATTATAAAATTATTTAGTTAATAAAGGCAGGTAGTAAAGTTTCTAATTATCCATATGATAAAACTCTCCTGCAGCAGTAGGATTTGTCTTACCCTACAGCAAGGTGGGACCCCATCTCATGTAGCTCAGGCTGTGCAGAACCAACTCAGTGTGTGGGATTTGGCTCCACATGCAGACACATAGGACTCAATCCAGATGTCTTAATGCAAGTGTTCAGCCACGTCAGAGGGGACTCTTACCTAGCCTTAGCTCTTGCTCCAGAAGAGCTCACAACCCTCTCATATGTGATACTCCAGATAGCTCTGAACATTTTACGTGGCAGTAGGCACTTATGTTTTAGCATGCAGATTGTTTTCTTGTACCACCTCAATCTCCATCAGCTCTGCTGGGAACTGGGACCCCAGTATAAAATACCTGTATGTCTCCAGCCACAAGAGCAAGACATCTCTCTGTCTATGTGCATCATCTAAATGCTGTGTATAGGTAATGAAGATACATGTCCCTCAACCATGGCTCACATTACCTGCCTTTGATACATTACCCCTCAACATAGACATTACTCACAATCCTCGGACTTGCTTCAGCTTCTAAAAAGGCGCTTGCGGTGCTAGATAGACACCCCAGGATAGGAGAGGCATCCACGTGAGGCTGGCAATCTGACAAGGGTCAACAGGGTAGCTCACAGGCCAAGGAGTGCACCCTGAGGGGTGTACCAAACACTTAGCCCTTGTGGAAGGCAGCTATGTAAATTTTAGGTGGTCTCACTAGAAGTATCCCATCATCAAACCAGCAGCAAAACTTCCACTGGCTTCAGTCCACCCAGGACTTCACACCATAACCAGTTCCTGTTGACTGTGAAGACAGAGCAGACACAGGTCTTGCTAAAGTAAGATTACATGAAGACTTTCTTCCACACTGTCCCCAGGGAATTCTACTTTCCCCTTGCTTTTCTTACTAGGAATCTCACTTCTGGATCTACTTTTGGGGAAGACAAAGGTGACCTTCCCAGCTGAGGGCAGGCTGCCAGGGTTTGACATATGCTGTTAAACAACGGTGTGTCAAAGCATGAAAAAAGATGTTGGCTGAAGTCTTACATGGAGTTTTACAAGGTAGTAACATAGACTATAAGCTGGTGCATTTAGGCGTCTGGGTGGGGAAATGTATGAAAAATGCATGAGAGGTTTGTGTAAGAAATGCAGTTCACTGGTGTTTCATATCCATTATTCTAATTTTTTTTCAATGAAATTATCCTAAGGAATGGTTTTTTGGAGCTGAAGAGAAAGGACATGCTCAATAAGTGAGTTCAGCCGCAGATTTCAGGGTCTTTTAGTACTCATTGACACAAGAGGCGACAACAGCTCTGCAGGAACCTTTATGGGTCTCTCAGGGTTGTTGGTTTTTTAAGCCTGTGTATTATGGATTTCCACAACAGGTGTTAACAGCTCAAGGCATCTTAATGCCTATTGGATTAAATAATGCACATTTTTAAAATTGCATGAAGTGTCTCCCACTGGGGAAATGCTATCCTCTCTGCCTTTAATTTTTAAATGAAAGTAAAGCATGTATTACAAAAATTACCAAAGAAATGGCTAAAATCCACCCCCAAAGCAATATAGAAGCTGGTCTGAAATTCTGTGTTTATCTCACTCCACCTTTACCAAAGTCCTGAGGCTCCTGGGGCAGATCAGGGCAGAGAGTGAACAGGTATGACCACATGCATGTTCAGAAAATGTTAGGAGGGGTTATAGAGAATGGGACACTGGGACAAAAGTGGTGGTTAAAATGGTTAAAGGGTCTTTCATGCTTTTGCACAAATTCAGCTAGTGTACACCAGCTGAAAGTCTAAGCTAGACCTCTGCTGGAAAGAAAACATGAGGAATTAATCCATTACGAGGAGTAAAGGGAAAGTAGCATCTCCTGAAGGGTCCCTCCAGCCCAGGTGCAGGATAGCCACAGGACATGACACAACCCACCTGGGCTGGCTGTCTTTGAGTGATCCCCCCAGGGCTCTGGGCCCCCACTCAGGCAGAGATGTCCACCCTGATGCCCATGTGTGGTTGGTCAGGCCTGGGGGCACATCGTCAGTGCAGTGGAGCAGGAGGTATGCATCCAACCATGCTCAGTGTGGGCAAGAGCAGAGCCCAGCCTTGAACCTCCCTTCCTGTGAGCTAATGCTCTCTTTGGGCACCCATTTTGGGGACCTCTTCTGCAAAAGGTGGTGGGTGCTTTGTTAAAAGTTTGTCTGCCATTTGGGCATTAATTGTGGGTCTAAAAGCGCTTATTAATGCCCTGTTGATAGCTAACAGTGAAGCACTGCTGCCCCCGCCTTTTGCGATATGCAAACAGTGGTGATTAAGCACCAGATTAAACATCTTCATGAATGTTTAAAAGGCTGTTTTTGAAAGTTTCCTGTCCTTTTACACTAATAGCCCCATTAAAACCTGTTTACAAGCCAGTCATGAGAGTAACTGTGTGCACTTAAAACAGGATAGAGTTCCCCTAGAGGAGTGCTTTAACCACGTGAGAATGGCAGCTGATCAATAGGGATCTTAAAGTAAGACTGTCTGCCTAAACCCTTTGGAAACAACCCTTACAATGCAGAGATAAAGAGCTGGCAAGTGACCAACTGATTAATTAGAGAGGCAAAACAGTAATAATAACAACAATAACATTTGCTTGAAGGTCCAGCTGTCCTAGTCCGGAGCATCTGGCTGCCACAAGACTTCTCAGAAGCTGCCTTAAAGATGCTAACAGCAGCCAGGAAAAGACCAGGGAAAGTTTTAAATAAACTCAACAGCTTGGTGTTTCCTGGATCTTCTTATCTTTTACACATCAGCTCCTGAGTGCACACAGCCAGAGCCTACAATCAGAATGCAGATACCATATGATAGCTATCACTAATTCATGCAATCTGTGTAGAAGTACGGTAGAATAAACACAAGTCTTACATATATGTGTATATGTATCATAGAAAACATGAGCATATTCAATCAGTCCTGTAAACCAAAAATTTAATCTGGGATGCTGAACCCTCTTACATGGACATTACTCTTTGCCTGATCTCTGTTACTCACCATATATTATATCACAGTAACTTCGTTGCCTTGTCCTGAGTTAAGGGGCCATGAAGCAGCAGGTCAGTTTTGTAAAGGTGTTTGAGTTCAGCACAGAAGGTAGCTGCTTAAACACCATGAAAAACCTAGGCCTTTGTGTCTGTTCTGGTGCTACTGAGCACACTGGAAAGAAATCTATTGACATCAGCCAGCTTTAGATTAGGCTCCTGCTGTGTTATTAAGTGAATTATTAATTATTAATAATAACATAACAGAAATCACATGTTGTCTTATTCAACCATTCAATTTTGCCTTATGTGGGGGTTTTTGAAAATACAGTCGCTGACTTTAAATACAAGTGTGGATTGATTGTTCAGCCTCCTTACTCATTGCCAAGGAGAGTATGCTTACATATGGGTGTCCAGTTTTAAATTAATATTGATTGACTGAAATTCATGCTGTCTGCTTCAGTTTAACTGTTTGGCAAAACTAGAGATGTCAATAAAACTGGATTGAATTTTGAACGGTATTAAAACTTTCTGGAGCCAAGGTAATCATGATGGAAAAAAGTAATAAATGGCTGGAGACCTTACAAGCATGGTACTTTTCCTACTGCTGTGAAGCCCTCTGGGGTTAGGGGTGTTTAGACCCAATGTTAAAATGTGTGTATTGCTGCTAACGGTCTTCCTGTTCCTTTGGCTGCAGGAAATTTAAACAGGCAAAGTAGATGCTGTAACCCATACCTTCCTAAAACTTGGCTAAAAGAAAGACTGCATAATGTTTCTTCAGATAATGAGGCAAACCTCATTAGTGCCACTCAGTGCCACTCACAGTGCCACTCCTTCAAGTGAGCAGTGGCTGGCAATGTCCAGGAGGTCTTCTCTGAGTTTGACCCTGTGGGACTGGCACTGGTCTGTCCTGGCTCCCCAAGGGGGACACATTTGCCTTATCTGCAGGCAACGTGGCACTTGGCAGAGTGGGGAGCAAAGAGCTTGGGAAGAGTGGAGGGGAGGGTCTCACCATGTAGCATTTTGGATTTCATTCCTGAGACAGGAATTCATGGGGAAAGAGCACAGTGCGTTGTCCAACTACCTGCATCCTCACTGCATCCCAGCAACTTTTATTGCACTTTTCTACTTATTTATGGTCATTATTACTTATTTGCCCACTTGTTAGTGCACTTAGTAGGACAAAAGTGCAGTGGAATTAAAGCACTGATCCCTCAAAATTGTTATCCTATTTCTAAGTGGTTCCCTTGGGGATTTGTCCTAGGGGTGAATTGATAGCCCCCCAAATTTAGCTGTGTGAAGGTCAGGCTGCCTCATCCAGCAGCTATCCATACACCAGAGGTGCCTTCTCCTGCCCTACAATGATGAATTGACAGCATGTAGATTTGTTCTGGGAAGAACTTGGACAATTGATACAAAGAGAGATAAATCCACTTGCATGGTTTACACAAGACCGCGCATAACAGTCAGTAGCAAAACAAGGAGTTGAATTGGGCTGCTTCAACCCTGGCCTAGGACTTCAACCATCCACCTCAGTTTTGGGATGGAACTGTGAAAAGAGACAGTTTCACAGTAACCCAGCAAGACCAGGCTCAAAGGACGGTGCCCTGCTGTACAAAAAGCAGAGGAATTTTAGATGGCTTGAAGGCATCTCTTCAAAAACCCCTCTCACATCTTCTCTGCAGCAGCATTTACCTGAGAATTGGACTGTGACTTCATAAAATAGCACCAAGAAAGTAAGTCCATACCATCTTTGTATTTCTACTGCTGCAGAGCTGTCAAAGCTCCATGTTTATTAGGTACCAATTAATTAACAATCATGAATGAAAGCAGATAGGAAACACTGTAATTTCTGGGCCAAACTAATTGGTAATGGTAGTCCTTTGAAATCAGTCATGTGCTTGCTTGATTTCTAAACATCATATTACCAATATATGCTACCATTGCTGTGAAAAAAAACAGGCCTTATTTAAGGTACGTACTATAGGGACTTACTTGTTCACAAGGATAAGTTAGGGACAATTCCTTGTTAGGCTTTTCCTGATGACAAAGATCAGTTTAAGATATTTTTAAGCCCCTTCTCTGCATTTCTCCATCATGATGGAGAACACTCATCTTGTGGAAGCAGAAACTTTTGTTTGCCCTGGAGCATTTCACTACTGGAGGTGACCTTGCAGACAAATGCATTATCACAGACAAAGGAAGGCTAAACCATGATGGACGAGCTAGAATAGGAGGCAGAGGGTGAGGAGAGGGAGGATGGGAATTAAAAAATTCAAGGCCGGGTTGGATGGAGCCTTGAGCAACCTGGTCTGGTGGGAGGTGTCCCTGCCATGGCAGGGGGTTGGAACAAGATGAGCTTTGAGGTCCCTTCCAACCCAAACCATTCTATGATTCTATGATTCTATGATTCTACGATTCTATGAAACTGATTCTGTCACTGGTGAAAACTCACTACACCTTGAACTTGCTATTACACCACTCATGTAAGGGTTTCTG
Source organism: Podargus strigoides (assembly GCA_028020825.1). Lineage (NCBI taxonomy): Eukaryota > Metazoa > Chordata > Aves > Caprimulgiformes > Podargidae > Podargus > Podargus strigoides. The sequence goes on from CM051663.1 coordinate 19,018,334, forward strand.
GAAATACCTAAATTATAATTATTGGGATGGCAGCAACAGAAGAAACAGCAAGGTAGAAGTAGAGGTGATTAGACAAGCTGATGGCAAGGCAGAAGCCATCAGCCTGGTTAGGTGAGTGGTCCTAGTCCTGGGTGGGAGGTCATGAGAGCATCAGGCAGGAGAAAGAGCTGTGGGTCTGAGAAAGGCTTGGACCTGGAGGTACAGGGGCTATTTCAGAGGTAGTAATGAGACACTGAGAAACAGACGTGGCTCTGACAAAGGGCTGAAATCCCTGGGCTCCAGGCTGTGGAATATGAGTTTTTAGAGAAGACAGGAGCAAGAGGACAGAGGTTGGAGGGGACAGGCATCCATCCCCACTGGGCATTCTCCCAGGCAGACTTAACCAGGACCCAGGGACTGAATCGATAGATGCTTTGAGAGAACCATTTCTGTGATACTAAATGTAAAACAGTGGCTGGAGAAGCTAAATGATCTCTATGTGCCATCTGAAGGGCAGAACAGATAAGTGCTAGGGTTATAGATAATTAAAATTATATATGGAATTAGACATATATAATTCCAATAATAATTAGATATGTCAATATATATGCCAAATTATTAGAATTACATATGTCAAATTATTCCATATATGATTAAAACACTTTTCATCACCAACATGATATTCATGAACTGCCTGAAGCAGAGGGAGAGGCTAGCATGAGACAAAACTCTTTTAACCAAAAATTCAAGGTGAGTTGAGTACATTTTATAATAGGTGTAGCTACAATAAAACATGCTGCTGTCTCCTTTGAAAATCTTATGTGTCCACAATAAAAATTGACTCTGATGGGTAGATGCCAAGTGCCTAAATTTGACAAACAAATTGGTTGGAGCATTTTCCTTTAAATGCTTCCAAATTTACAAAAAGAACAGATGAGAAGGTGGATTGATCTTATGGCCACAACCCTGAAATTGGATTGTTGCAAAAGGTAAGTGCATAGGAGCCACTCCCCTTGCTGAGCTAACAGCAGAGATTGGAGATAGACATTATTGACCCATTTTCAGTATTACAGGGGATTTTGGCTTGGGTTCTAAGTAGCTGATTTTACGAAATGGTCTGTACTCAGCACACTATAGGTGGGTATGTGACCAGGAAGCATTACACTGTTGGATGTCAATGGTGTGGACATCTGAAATGAGGGGAGGCATCCCACTCTGTGGCTGGGACACTGCAAAGTCAGTTCAGCACATGTCCTTGCGCCATGACCCAGAAACTCTTGGTTGCCTGCTGGAGACACGTGGCCTCCAAACCATCCTGAGACTTATTACTGAACTGCCCTTGATACTGAGCATGGTGATAATTTCTCCACTGAAGAGAATGGATGGATGGATGGATGGATGGATGGATGGATGGATGGATGGATGGATGGATGGAATGAGTGACACTCACTGGGTTTCATTATTCTCTCTTTAACGTAGACCTTCTCACTATGACTCAGGCCCAGTCAGCATGGATTTATGAAAGGCAGGTCCTGCTTGACTAACTTGATATCATTCTGTGACCCGCTTAGCAGATGAGGGCAAGGCTATGGTTGTTGTCTACCTGGATTTTAGTAAAGCTTTTGACACTGTTTCCCACAGCATTCTCTTGGTGAAACTGGATGGGCACACACTTTGCTGGGTAAAAAACTGGCTGGCTGGCCAGGTCCAAAGACTTGTGGTGAATAGAGTTAAATCCAGATGGCAGCCAGTCACAAGAGGTGTTCCCCAGGGCTCAGTGTTGGGGACAGCTCTGTTTAATATCTTTATCAATGATTTGGACAAGGGGATCGAGTGCACCCTCAGTAAGTTTCCAGATGACACCAAGTTGGGTGGGAGTGTTGATCTGCCTGAGGGTAGGGAGGCTCTGCAGAGGGATCTGGACAGGCTGGATCCATGGGCCAAGGCCAATGGTATGAGGTTCAATAAGGACAAGTGCTGGGTCCTGCACTTGGGTCACAACAACCCCATGGAACACTACAGGCCTGGGGAAGAGTGGCTGGAAAGTGCCCGGTGGAAAAGGACCTGGGGGTGCTGGTCGACAGCAGCTGAACATGAGCCAGCAGTGTGCCCAGGTGGCCAAGAAGGCCAACGGCATCCTGGCCTGTATCAGAAATGGTGTGGCCAACAGGACTGGGGAGGTGATTGTCCCCCTGTACTCAGTTCTGGTGAGGCTGCACCTCGAATACTGTGTTCAGTTTTGGGCCCCTCACTACAAGAAGGACACTGAGGTGCTGGAGCGTGTCCAGAGAAGGGCACTGGAGCTGGGGAAGGGTTTGGAGCACAAGTGTGATGGGGAGTGGCTGAGGGAACTGGGGGGGTTCAGTCTGGAGAAGAGGAGGCTGAGGGGAGACCTCATTGGGGCAGCGAGGGGAGTCAGTCTCTTCTCCTAGGTAACAGTGACAGGACAAGGGGTAATGGCCTCAAGTTGTGCCAGGGAAGGTTTAGATTGGATATTAGGGAACATTTCTTCATTGGAAGGGTTCCCCAGCACTGGTACAGGCTGCCCAGGGCAGTGAGGGGAGGGATTTAAGAGATGTGTAGATGAGGTGCTGAGGGACATGGTGTAGTGGTGGCTTGGCAGTGCTGAGTTAATGGCTGGACGTGATGATCTTAAAGGTCTTTCCAACCTAAACAATTATATGTATTTTTAAACCAGTCTATGATTATGCCTCAGAATGACTTTTAGAAAGAAAAAGTCCCATTCATTTCAACGAGAATTGGACCGAGCTCTGTGTTAATTAAGCCAGTAGCTCCCAGTTGACTCGTGCAAACCTCTGGGACCACAGCACCATGAAAGCCAGTCCAAAGCTGTCCATGGGCTAATAATTAGAACCTCTTTCACAGCATCTTTACAGTGCAAACAATTAAAAGTTGGATGACAAGGAGGAAAGACTGGTAATGGTCCACTCTCTATTTCAGTCTGAAAATATCTGAATCAAATCATGGCATTACTACACGGTTTCTGAGTTCTTGGGAATGTTTCATTTTATGTAGCTTTTCAGTGGTGCTTTTACCTGCGATTGATTTTTTTTTTTTTTTTCCAACTGCACTATGAAGAAGTGAGAGTGAAAACTAAAATATGAAAGACTTTTTAATTCAACTACATTTTATGAAATCTCTCTGAGATGCTGGCAGGTGAATGGTACTCCCTAAACACATTCACACGCACACACACCTTTTCCAGGTGCATAAACTGAGGCTTGAAGAAGGGGTGATGTTTTTCCAACTTAGATATCTCAACTGAGAAATCCCAGTCCAAAGTAGATTGATTTTCAGAAATGCCCAGTCTGGACAGATGGGCAGCAAACCATATTACTCACAGAGCACTCTTGTTTGAGAGCTTATCTTTAAAATGTTGGTCTATAGACGGGTCTCTGCAAGGTCACGCAGTAATTCATCAAACTAAAGAGTAAAATTCCAGGACTCTCAGTGTCCTCTGGCATGATCATACCACTATACTTTACTCCAAAAATATGTTTAGCTGGGGAGTTATTTCAGTGATTCTGTTGTTTCAGACCAAAACAGAGAACTCCAGGCTTGAAAAATCAGTAGATGCCTTCACCATAACTTGATCCAGGACCCAAAGGAGTTTCCATTTGCTTGGTCTGTTGGCTCCTGGCATGAAAGCCTGGGACATTCAGCACAAACACCTGCTTGGAGCAGACTGGTCTGACCTAGAGAATCTGACCTCAGAAGTACCAAAAGCCGCTTGTGATATTGGTTAAGAAAAGCAATGTAGGGATCTGTAACCTACAAGTCTACAGTCACTGACTTCAGAAGGAAAAATAATTGCCTTCATCTTTAAAATAACTGTTTAAAAAGAGCAGCTGCCTGCTGGAGTTATTTTATATACTGAAATAGCAATTGAGCTGCTTAAAATGTCTTTTTAGGAAGAGAGAATTGAAACCTTCATGTGTCTGCTCCAGTCCCCCTCCATAGCTCACCAGGTACCATTAAAAGGAGAGGACCAATATCGCAGTAATATTGCAACATTGCTTGAAAAATCACACCTACAACCTTTATAAAACCAGTGAAACTTCCTCAACCAGAAGAACAGGCTTCACTCTTCAAAAGATAGCCTTGCTATTGTAAATTCATCTTAGATTTCTGGGCCCTGACTGGCCATAAATTTTGGATTTGTCATCCTATTTCAGCTTGGAAGGTGCAATGCTAACCTCCCAGTTTCCTGAGCTCCCAGTTTCCTGAGCTCCCAGTTCCACTTGAACTTCAATGAGAGTCTCAGGTGCACACAGGAGAACCTTTAATGGACTAAACAAAGACATAGAGAATCTACATCCACAGTGTGCATGTCTGTGATTCTACGTACATGTATTTATACACACAATATCGCAGTAATATTGTGCAGGTGCAGGGTGAGACGAAACAGTAAAACACCCAGATAAAATTTTGGGAAAGGTTTCCTTTATAAAGTTGTGCTCCATGCAGCAGCACAATCTGTATATCCTTTATTTCTGCATCGTTTCTGTGCCGTGGTCAAAGAGTATTAGAGGATATATGTCTGTTCTAAATTACATCTGGGTAAATCCAGAGGAATTCCCCTGAGCCACGTTTACGTCTAAGATTTTTGCCTATGTGAGGACACTCAGGAAGATAACCCAAATTAGCTGAAGGTGAGAATTTAAAAGTGGATTAATTAAACTGTGTGAAACCCCTCTGAAGGTTGCTCTTACTCAGAATTCAGGTGGTCTTCATTCAATTTAATTTAATTCACTTTGGAAATTAATTCAGATTAATTGTCCTAACAGTTTTTATGTACCTAGTCTAGATTAACACTGAGGTAATAAAATGAATTGTAGCCCACTGGTGTCCTGGTTCGGCTAGGATGGGGTTAATTTTCTCCAGCAGTCGGGAGGGAGCTACAGCCCGGCTGTTCCATACCATGCTGATGTCAGGTCCGGGTGCCCAAGGAGTGGCTTTTGTCCGGGTCTGTACCTCGTGCTGTGTCCGTGCGGTATAGCTCTTGCTCTGTACATTTTTATCACTGTTACTGTTATTGTTGTTGTTCGGGTTGTTGTTGTTACACTGTTGTACTGCCTTATCTCAACCCCGGGTTATTTTACTCCATGTCCGTCCCCATCCACGGGTGGGGGAGGGGCGGCGGCAACGTGGTCTCAGGTCCCGGTAGGGTCTAAACCACCACAGCCTTTTTAGCACCCAACGTGGGGCACGAGAGGGTTGAGATAAGGACAAAAACCCAACCAGAGTGTGTTAAAACAATCTGTTAGATACAATTTTCTGTTTATATATTTGGATTGTGTGAATAAGGTATGTTTACAATGCTGGCCAATTTGCTTGCGTGGTGGGGCTGTATTGGTCCTTATATCCACTGTGTGTTCCCAGTGCTGGTGTTTGTTGTCAGTGGGAAGTGTGCCGGGAGTCTAGCTTTGCTGTACTGGATACTGAATACTTATGATATGGTTGCATCAATGCTTGTGGGTGTGAACCGGCACCTGTAGGCGGCCTGGGCATTTGTTAGTGGTCTCACCCCATCTATGGGTGAGCCAGGGGAAGAGACCTGCCCAGTTGTTGAGAGTTTTAGCTGTCCTTGGAGCATCCAGGCCAGCGTGCTCACGGTGCTGTGTTTTCTGAATGTCTGCCAAATCCTGTTTTGGGTTATACAGTCCTTCTCCAATAATAGTATCACCCAGAGACCTGCCCCAAGGCCAGATAGTTATGAGCAGCAAGGTGTGTGGGAAAAAATGGGCAAGTGCCTACATCAGTGGTCACCCCCAGTGCTTTGGAATTTCAGTCCCGAACAAGTGCAGAGTCCTGATAAAATAGTGGAGCATTTAGAAAAGGTGTGTTCCTAACCTGACAAACCCCGGGAGACACGACTCACTGCAGTGTGTTGGGGACTTGCCCATGCCTACCGTGTCCTCCTTAACACTACTCAGTGCCCTCAAAGGGAAGAAAGGGCCTCAGGATCTGAAAACAAACCAACTAGTATGGCAGCTGGGCCAGAGGGACAGACAGTGCCAGTATCAGTGCCTCTATACAGAAAATGAAATATACCAAAAAATCAGCTCGCATAGTGAGGAATGGAGATGAGCCAGGCCCACCATGCGAAAGGAGGAAGAGCCAGAAGTCATCACCCGATCTCTATCCCTGAGTGAGTTGCGAGATACGTGGAAGGATTTCAGCCGCCTTCCAGGTAAGCAGATTATCACCTGGCTGCTCCGATGCTGGGATAGTGGAGCTGGTGTTTTGGAATTAGAGGGGAAAGAGGCCAGGCAGCTGGGATCCTTCTACAGGGAAGCTGGCATCCACAAGGTAGTAGGGAGACAGGTCCAACCCCTCAGCCTTTGGAGGTGACTCCTGTTCAGTGTAAGCAAAAGGCAACCCTTCAAGGATGACATTCTATGTCAGCTAAACAAGTGGACCAACATGGAGAGGGGTATTCAGTATCTCAGGGATTAGCTGTGTTTGATATGATTTACGGTGATCTGAATGATGAGAGATCACCCATGGATCCCGATCAGGCCCACTGCACACCCTCCATGTGGCGGTAGTTCCTGCGAAGCGCACCACAATCACATGCCAATGCACTGGCAGTGGTGTCTTGGAGACACGGCCAGGTTCAAACAGTGGATGAAGTGGCTGCCCAGCTCCGACAATATGAAGGAAGTCTCCCTTCTTCTCAACACGCCTGTGTTTCAGCTGTGAGGGAACTGTCTCAGAGGCTCCAGAGAATGGAAGAGAACATGTCCTACACTCCACCTGCACAGGCCGATGTCTCGGCCATTAGAAGCAGAAGCTTCCCCACCCAAGAGAAAGACGGTGGGAGGTACACACCACAGGGTACCCTGTGGTTCTACCTCTGTGACCATGGAGAAAACCTGAGGAGCTGGGATGGAAAACCCACTTCCACCCTAGCTGCACAAGTACAGAAGCTGAAAGGGGAATTGTCCAAGAAAAAACGTTGCTCCAGTTTCCAGTCAGAAATCCCCCAGACAGAATAGAATCACCAGTCTTATGCCTGACCCTCTTGAGGGGGCCTCTGAGCCATTCCTACAAGAGTCATTCTTAGAACAAGTGAGTGATGCTGAGCAGGATTAGAGGTGCCCTGCCTCCAGCCAGGTGGAGGAAAGAGATAATTGGATTCACTGGACAGTGAGGATCCGATGGCCTGGCACATCAGACCCACAAGAATATAAGGCCTTAGTGGACACTGGCGCACAGTGCACCCTGATGCCATCAAGCTATAGTGGGGTTGAGCCCATCTGTATCTGCGGAGTGACAGGAGGATCCCAACAGCTGACCCTGTTGGAAGCTGAAGTGAGCCTAACTGGGAAGAACTGGCATAAACACCCCATTGTGACTGGTCCAGATGCCCCGTGCATCCTGGGCATAGACTACCTCAGGAGAGGGTACTTTAAAGACCCAAAAGGGTACCAGTGGGCCTTTGGTATAGCTGCCCTGGAGGAAATTGAACAATTGTCCACCTTACCCGGCCTCTCAGAGGACCCTTCAGTGGTGGGGTTGCTGAAGGTTGAAGAGCAGCAGGTGCTGACTGCTACCAAGATGGTGCACTGGTGGCAGTACCACACCAACCGAGACTCCCTGGTCCCCATCCATCAGCTGATCCATCAACTAGAAAGCCAGAAGGTGATTAGCAAAACTCATTCACCCTTCAACAGCCCTGTATGGCCAGTGAGAAAGTCTAATGGCGAATGGAGACTAACCGTGGACTACCGTGGCCTGAATGAAGTTATGCCAGCAATGAGTGCTGCAGTGCCGGACATGCTAGAGCTCCAACATGAACTGGAGTCGAAGGCAGCCAAGTGGTAAGCCACGATCGACATTGCTAATGTGTTTTTCTCCATTCCGATACCACCAGAGTGCAGGCCACAGTTCACGTTCACTTGGAGGGGCATCCAGTATACCTGGAATCGATTGCCCCAGGGTGGAACCACAGCTCCACCATTTGCCATGGACTGCTCCATACTGCACTGGAGAAAGGTGGGACTCCAGAACACCTGCAGTACATTGACAACGTCATTGTATGGGGGGGCACAGCTGAAGAAGTCTTTGAAAAAGGAAAGAAGACAATTGAAATCCTCCTGAAGGCCGGTTTCGTCATAAAGCGAAGGAAAGTTAAGGGGCCTGCAAAGAAGATTCAGTTCCTAGGAATAAAATGGCAAGATGGGCATTGCCACATCCCAGTGGAGGTGATAAACAAGACAGCAGCCATGGCCCCACCAACTAGTAAAAAGGAGACGCAGTCTTTCCTGGGTGCTGTGGGGTTCTGGAGGATGCACATCCCAAACTACAGCCTGATTGTGAGCCCTCTTTACCACGTGACCTGTAAGAAGAACCATTTTGAATGGGGTCCTGAGCAACAACAAGCTTTTGAACAAATTAAACGGGAGATTGCTCAGGCAGTAGCCCTCGGGCCAGTCTGGGCAGGACAAGAGGTTAAAAACATGCTCTACACCACAGCCAGGGAGAATGGTCCTACCTGGAGCCTCTGGCAGAGAGCACCCGGGGAAATCCGAGGCTGACCTCTAGGCTTTTGGAGCCGGGGATACAAAGGCTCCAAAGCTAACTATACACCAACTGAAAAGGAGATACTGGCAGCATACAAAGGAGTTCAAACTGCCTCAGAAGTGGTCGGCACTGAAACACAGCTCCTTCTGGCACCCCAACTGCCAGTGCTGGGCTGGATTTTCAAAGGAAGGGCTTCCTCTACACCTCATGCAACAGATGCCATGTGGAGTAAATGGGTTGCGTTGATAACACGACAGGCTCAAATAGGGAATCCCAGCCGCCCAGGAATATTGGAGGTGATCACAGACTGGCCAGAGAGCAAAGATTCTGGGATGTCACCAGAGCAAGTGACACGTGCTGAGGAGGCCCCACCATATGATGAGCTGCCAGACGAGGAGAAGCGTTGTGCCCTGTTCACTGATGGGTCTTGTCGCATCGTGGGAAAACATCGACAATGGAAGGCTGCTGTGTGGAGTCCCACATGACGAGTCGCTGAAGCTGCTGAGGGGCAAGGTGAATCGAGCCAGTTCGCAGAGGTGAAAGCCACCCAGCTGGCTTTGGATATTGCTGGGCGAGAAAAGTGGCCAAAGCTCCATCTCTACACTGACTCATGGGTGGTGGCAAATGCCCTGTGGGGGTGGTTGCAGCAGTGGAAACAGAGCAACTGGTAACGCAGAGGTAAACCCATCTGGGCCGCTGAAGTATGGCAGGATATTGCAGCTCGGGTGGAGAACCTCATCGTGAAAATGCACCATGTGGATGCCCACGTGCCCAAAAGTCAGGCCACTGATGAACACCAAAACAACCAGCAGGCGGACCAGGCTGCTAAGATCAGAGTGGCCCAGGTGGATTTGGACTGGCAGTGTAAAGGTGAATTGTTCATAGCCTGGTGGGCCCATGAGACCTCAGGCCACCAAGGCAGAGATGCAACATACAGGTGGGCTCGAGATCGAGGGGTGGACCTCATCATTGACACCATCACAGAGGTCATCCACGAATGTGAAATGTGTGCTGCAATCAAACAAGCCAAGCAGGTAAAGCCCCAGCGGAATGGAGAACAATGGCTGAAATATAAACACAGAGAGGCCTGGCAGATCGACTACATCACACTGCCACAGACCCACCAAGGCAAGCGCCACATGCTCACAATGGTGGAAGCAATGGCTGGATGGCTGGAAACGTATCCAGTGCCCCATGCCACCACCCAGAACACCACCCTGGGCCTTGAGAAGCAAGTCCTGTGGCGACACGGCACCCCAGGGAGAATTGAGTCAGACAACGGGACTCACTTCCGAAACAACCTCATAGACACCTGAGCAGAACACGGCATCGAGTGGGTCTGCCACATCCCCTACCAAGCACCAGCCTCTGGAAAAACTTAACGCTATAATGGACTGCTAAAACCTACATTGAAAGCAATGGGAGGTGGAACCTTCAAACACTGGGACACACATCTGGCAAAGGCCACCTGGTTAGACAACACAAGAGGATCTGCCAATCGAGCTGGCCCGGCTCAGTCAAAACTTCCACGTACAGTAGGCGGGGACAAAGTCCCTGCAGTGTGCATGGGGGATGTACTGGGAAAAATGGTCTGGGTTAGTCCTGCACCAGGCAAAGGCAAACCCACCCACAGGATTGCTTTTGCTCAAGGACCTGGGTGCACCTGGTGGGTAATGCAGGAGGACAGAGAGGTCCGATGTGTACCACAAGGGAACTTGATTTGGGGTGAAAATATATCGTGAATTAAATTGTATTTTTGTTAATTGGGTTTTTTTGGTTTTGCTGATTGTTAAATGGCTGCTGGGCATGACGTAGATGGTATAGAATAAGGGGTGGATTATGTCCTGGTTCGGCTAGGATGGGGTTAATTTTCTCCAGCAGTTGGGAGGGAGTTACAGCCAGGTTGTTCCATACCATGCTGATGTCATGTCCAGGTGCCCAAGGAGTGGCTTTTGTGTGGGTCTGTACCTCGTGCTGTGTCCATGCGGTACAGCTCTTGTTCTGTACATTATTATCACTGCTATTGCTATTGTTGTTGTTCCGGTTGTTGTTGTTACACTGTTGTATTAAATCTTCCTTATCTCAACCCCAGGGTATTTTACTCCCTGTCCCGTCCTCATCTGCGGGTGGGGAAGGGGCAGCGGCAATGTGGTCTCGGGTCCCGGCGGGGTCTAAACCACCACAACTGGCTTCAAGATGATTTTTAGTTTTATATACCAGGAGGCTTTGGAGAGAGATTGTTCCCTGTGTGTCCAGAAGCCAATGCTTTGCTAGTCAAAACAAAGGAGTGGGGTGTGTTTCTGGAAATAGATAAGCAATATTCTTTTAGCTTTTGGGGCATTTTTTTAAAGATCTGGTAATAAAAAAGGAGGTGGCAATGATAACACAGCAACAGGTTCAATATCACTTCTTTTGAGCCCTGAGTATGGAGCCCAGAGACTTGTCTTCCCCTGGGGCCTGATCCTGCATTTATGATACTCTTTTTTGGGGGGGGTCTGGGAAATAAAAATCCTTTGACATCAAGAGGAACAATATCCCAACCTAATTCCAGAAAATCCAGACTACAGTGCAGAGGGCCTGCTATTTGTGAAAAAAAAAAAAAAAAAAAGAATAAAAGAAAAACTGCTTTAAAGAGATAACTGCTCAAAATCTCCTCCCCAAAGGAGACTCCTATTAAGGGTTTCTTCTTGACATGTCTGCCTAAGGGCTTCTTCAGAAGGGATTTAGTCGGTTATGACACAGCTCTGGAGTTTGAAGTCCCCCTTGTTACTTCATGGTAGCTTGGAGGTCCTGCCCCTGTCTCCTTCCAGCACGCTGGGGTTAAGACTGAACGGGGGGGACAGCAAAGGCAACATGTGCTCCCCGGCAGCCCTGCCAGACTGGGGACACTACAAGGAGCCCAGCCAAAGAGGAAGACAAAAAAAAAAATCAGGGTTTTTGAATCTACCTGGGATCAGTCAAACGCTGCTGTGGTCAAAATAAAAATAAAAATGAAAAAGAAATTGTAATAAATAAATAATAATTTAAAAAAAAACTCAACCCAACTGTATTTCTTACATGTTTTCAGCAATTTTGTGTGCCTTTCTCTGAAGCACCTGGCACTAGTGAAGGGGGATCAGATTGAATCGGCTCCTGTCTGCTAAATCCTGTTTGCATATTCAGATTCCAAATGTCAAATAAACCTAAAAAATAAATTTTAAAAAATAAAAAGAAACTTTGAATCCGTCTGGAAAAATAAACGCAACCTCCAGCATGCTGGAGCTGTGATAAAACGTTAACTATGCTCATAATGTAAATAATAGAAGAGCAGCAATGCTAGCGGGATGAAATTCGGGTAAGGGTAGAGGGGAGTCCAGCCCGGACCCCCTCAGAGTCATCCCCCAGGCATTGCAATTTGGAGTAAAAACGCTTCAATCCTTAATGGGGCACTCGCTGCTGCAGTAAACCTTAAACCCCTGCTCCGCCACTGTCAGCCGGGGCCGGGGGACAGGTCCGCGGTCACCACCCAGGACACCGCGGGTGTTCGCTCACCGGGACACCGGGGGCAAAGCGAAGGGAAATTCGCCCTCCTCTACCCCCAAACCGTTTTGCTGCGGTGACCCCCGCAGCAGCTGCCAAATCTCAGCGCTAAGGCGCGGAGGGATGCGCACGGAGCAGCGGACCGCGGAGAGCTTTGGCACGGGTGTTTTGGGGGGAATACCCCCCTCCCCCCCCCTTACACACACACACACACGGCACTTTGCACCGCTCCGGACCCCTGGCACCCCTCCAGCTCCCCGAGGCAGGATCCGGCCCTGCGGACCCCTGGTTTCACGCATCAAACCAATTTTGCTGCTCGGGCAAATTTGACCTCTTTCTTGGCCCAGATACGTTTCAAACACTTTCTCCGTTATCTTTTCTTTATTTTTTTTTAATAATAAACGGGGCGCGGGGGCTTCGCGGTCCCTAGAGCAACCCTCCCCCCGCCCCTAGATCTATCCGGCTTCTCCCTAGGAAAGAGGGCCGGCACCCCCAGGACTCCTATCCTCCTCCTCATCCGAGTTCTTTCAGATTCCTTTCCCCGACGGCGGGGTCCCACAGCGGTCGGGACAAGAGGTGACTCCGGTTTTTGGGCCAACAGCCCCTTTTCCAAGAGAGGGGACACTCTCCCGTCCCCCCATACCTTTGGGGTATGCGCACAGCGTAACTGCACAGGCTGCGGTAGTCCTCTCCTTGCAGCCAGCTAAAGGCTGTTCTCTTAATGAATTACTAATGAGTTAAAATTGGACAGCCGGCTTAATTAAAGCGTAGAGGCAATGTGTTTACCACATTGTAATTGAACTCATTAGGGCTCCGGCTTTGTGTTTTTAAGCAGCCGCCTTGTTCCACACGTCGGCTGATCCGCGGGAAGCGCTTTGCTGGGGATGGGGGCTCTGCGGGAGTGGGGGGTAGAATACGGCTGTGTTCCCCAACCCCTTCTCTCACGCAGGGGCTTGTGTTGGGGACCCCTCCTGCTGTCCCGCAAAGTGCTCACGGTTGAGGGGAGTCGCCTGGCTCCCTTTTTGCGGGGGAAAGCAGAAGCAAAGGAAATTTGGGGAAGGGGGGGGTGGAATTGGGGAGGGGAACGGGGAGTTTGGGGGAAGCAGAACTCGCCCCTGCAACAGGGTCTCTGTTACCCCCTTCCAAGCAGGGGGGGGAGGTGGGGGTGTGAGGTATCCCCCTCCCATCCTCTTCAGCCATCGGGGCGGACCTGCCCCGGGGCGGGGGCGGCCGCGGTTTACCCCCACCCCTCCCGGCGAGGGGAGGGAGCCGGGGAAGGGGGTGGCTTTCCCCGCACCGCTTGCAGGGCGCTGCCTGGCTGCTAGAAGGCGTCCGAGACCCGACCCACTCGCGGCACAGCCGCGGCGGCACAGGCGGCAGACAAACTTACGCGCAGCGGAGATACCGCGGAGCGCGGCCCGGCATCGGCCGCCCCCTCCCCATCGCCTGCTGGGGGGGTCCATGGAGCTCGGGCTGTCAGGTAAGCCGTGGGACTGGGACTGGATGAAGAGGTGTGGGAAGGGGAGAAACCTCCTGATTTGGGTGTATTCCTTCCCCTCCTGGTGTAAACAGCGATGTCGTTTGCGGTCGCGATAGGGCGCAGGGTCGTCCTGCCCCTCGGGGTCGGGAGAGGCTGTTCGGCACCGGGTCGGGTCTGTCTGGGAGAGCCCCAGTGGGTGAAAGGAGCCCCCCGCAAGTTTGGGGTGCAGCGGAGGGAAAGGGCGATAGTTTGGAGCTGCGCGTCCCCCCTTCCCGTTGCTTTTATAGATATACATATATTCTCATTAATTTCCCTTCGAATTAATGAACTTTGGGATGGGTTTGGAGATCGGACAGGAGGAGCAGGGCTGGCTGGTCCCCAAAGCCAAAGCGGGGACCTCCTGCCCCCCGGGGAGGGGGGTGCGGCGGAGCTTTCCGCTCAGCACCGCGCCCGCGTAGCGCTCCGCGTCCTACCGGCAAGTGGGGGAAAGGAGAGGGGGGGAAGAGAAAAGCTCTGCCTCTCCTACTCGGAGCGACCCTCCTCGTCCGCGAAAGGGCTGATTTGGAGAAGAAGTGGGGGATAAGAGAGGACCACCAGCCTGGAGAGAGGCGTCTCTGCTTTGTCAGTGGCTCCGAGGTTTAAAAGCCGGGGGGAAACGATACTTTAAAATATACATATATATATATATATTATTATTTTTAATCGGTTGCAGCTCCATGGCTTCGGGGATCCGAGAGCTACACCCGAAGCGGGGAGCCCTCGGGAAAGCCTCCTCACCCACCCCCCACCCCACCCCTCAAACCCTCCCTGGATGAGCTGCCTGCTTGTTGCACATCTCCTGCCCCGGAGCAGAAGCTCATAGCGGTCGTTTGGAAACGCCGTATAGAGCTGGCGTTACAGAAAGCGTGTATACAGTATCCTCCCCTGCAAGTCACTTTTTAACACAATTCTGAAATCATGGCGAGGGAGGAGGGGGATGTGGTGGTGACAGAGAAGTTCTCTTTGATTGTAGAGAGAGAGAAGGTGAGGAACGAGACCCCTAAATGGGTAATGTGAACTGTCAAAGAGTGCAGGAGCGCAAATGCCAAAAAATCCCAATCCCCATAGGTTGTTTATTCCTCATAAAATACAACTTTACATGGCAGGAAGTTACTGCAAACATTTATCAATAATGAATGAATCTCCTGTAATAAAATACTCACGTAATTAGCTCCAGTCAAGTACCTGCATTATGCCAAGGCTTTTGCAACTCTTTGTTGAAAATCCGACTTAGATAAATCCTCTCAAACAGCCTTTTAAGGAGCAAAAGAAAACCCAGGAGCAAACCAGCACCCAGCATTTCTCCTTCTTTTATGCCTTTTCCGAAACCCGAACCGTAAATACTCCTGAAATATAACGGAAAACTCTTTGGTGGATTCAGAAGAGTCATTAACATTCAGCTTTAAGTGAATGTTAACAGTAAATAAAGAAATCTCTTGATTGTAATAGTTGCAACAAAGCAATAATAAACCAGTGGGTGGTCATCAGTAATGATAAATGTATCATTATTACTGCGTGTTGGGGAACAGGGTTTGGAAAGTACTTCAGACTTTTTAGTGGCAAGCTTGGTGGCAAGTCGTTTCTCAGCCTGGGAATAAAAAAAAAAAAAAAAAAAAAAAAAGCCGTATAATTTTATACACAATTTAGGTGAAAATAAATTTAAATCTGCATATTACATTTTTAATTTCAAGATAGTAATTAAAGTTGGTTCATTATATCTCCTCTGAAAGTCTCAGTGCTCATCTTAATTGTACAAAACAGGCAATCTGCTTTCTAAGACACCCAAGGTTACTGGGCTCTGAAAGACGCAAAATTGAATTATTTACTGACGTGATGAGCCTTCGCCCGGTGGCGTCACGTTTCCCTGGGAAGTTTGGGCTCAGTGGCCCCATCACAGCCTGGCCGGCACCTCGCTCCTCTGCTGTGGAAGTTTGTTGCTCGTTTAAATACTTCAGGCGCGTTTCTGATGGGAGATGTTGCTTTAATTTACGCGTTTGAGAGGGGGGGGGGGGGGAAAAACAAACAAGGTGCGGTGTTTTTCGTTTGGGATTTTTTGTGTTTTCTCCTATCTCCCCTATCCGGGGCGGGGGAGGGGTTTAACTCACCCACATCTAAACTTGCAGCTCTTTCCCTCTCTGCCACCCTATCCCCACGCGGGACAGAAATAAATACGTATTTTCAGCGCTGAGGAGCGGCATGTGGAGCTCCCATCTCCTCCCGGGCTACCAGACGCTTCTCGTATGGTGACAAAAAATGGCAAATCGCTTTTTTTTTAGTGGTGTTTCTACCGGGGGGGGGGGGGGGGGGGGGCGGTATCCGCATCTCCTGGCTAAGGTCTGCACGTACCTTCGGCGAGGACCACCTTGGGTTTGGATCACTCGGAGCATATTAAATTGAGAAGTTGAGAGCTCCCTCAAACAAAAGATGCCGTTCCCGGTTCCTTCCCTGCAGCCGCCGTGATGGCTTTCAGCTACCGGAGGGGTATCAAACAACCTAAAAATGCCCCATCCCTAAACTCTCCCGGTGCCTTTAGAGAGACAGAAGGAAATCGCGTGGAGTCTTCCCCTCTCGTTATTATGGTTACAGATGCATCTTTCCGAGGAGTCCTCTTGCCACTGAAAAACTCCACGTAGAAATCTCTGCCCTTTTGTTGTGTCTAGCTGGGTTATTCAAGAGCAGAGACAAAAGCCCGAAGTGATGTGATCTAAATGAGCTCCGGGGTTTTCCAGATGGGACCACCTCTATTCCAAATGCCCTCTCTTCCTTTCTGCTCAGTATAATAAAACGCGATTTAAAAAAACAAATACTTAGAAAAGACCTTCACTCTAAACCAAACAGCGCAAGGGAAATATACCCCAAAATATTTCAAAACCCTCCTTTGCTGTCTAAATTTTGTTAGGAGAAGCGGTTTTATAAGGATACCTTGTGTGTCTGCTACTTACACGGCTGCAAGTTTCAATGGGACGCGGAGGGATGGGAGGAGGGAATGGATCCGCGTTGGGGGGTGGGGTTTTTTGTGCTTTTTTAAACGCACCAAGGTTATCTTACTTCTCGTGGCCTCTCTGCTACAATATTTAAGCGCTGTGGAAGTAAATAAAGGGCAGGTTGGGGTGGTTTAAACTTGGCCGCTCTTCTCAGCTGCACGAAGCAATCCGCAGCGAGAGGATCTGATGCTGTCGCCGCCCGCTCAGCAGAATCGCGATAGAGAAGGGAAGGGGGAAAAGGAAACAAGAGTTGTGTTTATCCCTTCCAGGTTTCCAGGAGAAGTTTGCCCACTTTCCCATCTCTTAGGACGTGACTTTAACCGAGCCGTTGCAAACGGCAACAGCAAATAACGAAATCAACGGAGTAGTTGGAGCAGGGCAGGAGCCCAGGTCTGCAGCTACCCGGGGGAGGAATGTAGACCCCCCACCTCAAGTCGGGATTTCCTCTCGCCCGCGGGGCAGCCCGTGGAGGCGGCGATGGGGTCGTCTGCGGTCGGAGCAGCCCCGCGGGCCTCGCCCGCCTGGGGGACACTTGCGGGAGCCGCCCGGCCCCTGGATGGACCGACAAACTGAGCTCACCCTATCATGCCTGTGCTGGGGTCGTGGTACCACAAGAGGTTTCCCAACAGGCTTAAGCAGGAAAAAAGTAGAGAATGGTATGTTCTTGCCCCGCTTCTCTGAGGTGCTGGTGCGGGTCAGTCTCTGCTCCCACTTCGGAGGGCTCCACCGAGACAAGGACCCTCGGTGTGGTTGTGGGCAGTGCCCCTGCGACACGCAGGACCTTACATCCCCCTCCTCTCCACAGGGACTAGTACACCCAGTTCCCATGGGTTCCAGCTTTCCCTATAGAGGAAATTTTGGAAACCCCTCAATTTTTCCAACAGTATTCAAGTAGGCAATAGTATTGAGCAGGTGAACAAAAGAGTTTAGTTTTGGTTTGCGTTCAGTCATCACAAAATAAAAGGCAGGCGCCAGATAAAGACTCCCCCGGACGTGTCTACGTTCTCAGCCTCTCCCGGGCTGCGAGGAGGGAGCTCGGGGGGTTGCTTCGTTGAAGGCGCTTTGCAAAACCCGTTCAATCTTTTTTTTTTTTTTTTTTTTTTTTTTTTTTCCGCCTTCTGCAGCCCATTTTCCTCTTCTTCCAAAGCCAGTCTATGAGCCTGGGGCCAGGTTATCCATCCCCGGTTCTCCCAGGAACCGCCGGGGAAAAGCCATCGGGGGGCCGAGAGAAAGGGGAGGGGGCTGCCCGGTGACCGATGCAGAGATGCAGGCACGGAGTGCCCGCAACACCAAGCGGCTTCTCCCTAAACAACCCCCCCTTCGCCCCTCTGGGTGCCGACCAGGGAGCGAAGACAGGAGGGGAGATGTTTCTCCTTGGCGTGGTAATAGATCATACAATGTGTGACACGGGTTTAACCAATAAAACAATTTGAATCAATTAGCTGGCGGAGGAGAGTTTTGAAGTGTAAAATTCATGTCAGACTGGCTAGGAAGCATTGATTAAAATGTCACCGATGTGAGGCTTATAGCTATTGCTCACACGAAAGCAGCAGGCTCCGTGCAAAAGAGGCTCAGGAAGAAGGAGCGGGGGGGAGCCTCCGTGTGATAGTGGCAGCAAGGTGGGGGGGGGAAGGGGGTTTAATATGAAGTGACAGAAGTAATAAAGATAGGTGTGATTTATGTTTTTTTCCCCAAAGTTAGCTAGGACCCGAGAGAGCCGGGGCGGGGGGAGGGGGGCTCCGCCGTTTCGCTGCCCGAGGAGAGAAAATGCGGAGAGACTCGGTGAGCTGTAGCGTGGATGCCCTGGGAAAGGTCGGTGCAGAGATTTTCGCCTGGATCTGCGGTGCTCGGGGGGGAGGGGGGGGGGGGGGGCGGGGAAGAAGGAAAAACAAAAAGAGGAAAAACCCCAAATACCAAGTTTCCGTAGCTAAATGTGCAGAAAGGTTTGGTATTGGTCATGTGCATGGAGACAAAAAGATGGAAGCATTTTTGTAATAGTAAATAAATCAGAGGTGTTATTAGGAAACACCCGATGGTACAGATGTCCTCCCCGTTGTAGCTAGAAGAGTTTTTCCTTTTCCAGCTTTTTAGCCTGTTCCGCAGTTTTCCTCGCTGGAAAGGACACGAGTGACCAATTTTGGCTACCGGGGGGGGGAGGGGGCGGAGAGAGGAGCTGCCCCGTCCTCACCCCACGCTACGTGAAGCGCCGGTGGGGAGCCACGAGGTTACCGGTGCTTTTCGGGGTAGATCGTGAAAAATCTGCATTTTTAGTGCACTGTATTCGAAAAACAAACAAACAAAAAGGAGGCAAACGCGGTTACCATGCTGAAAAAATATTTTCTTTTTTTTCTTTTTTCTTTCCCTTAATTGGGGTTGTATTGGCAATTAGGAAAAAAAAACCATATTTGCACCGTGTTTGTGGGATTTTTTGGTGAATCACTCCGGTGTAGGTATTTGGGAAGGAGAGCGCGGGCAGCTTTAAGTACCTGTGAGGACACGGTTGTGGCGGGTAATCAACTTCTTTTTCCCCTCCCCTCCCTCTAATTTCGGACAGATCCGTTAAAAAAATACCGTTTCCGAAAAGACGCGGCTTTTATATCGAGCATACTCAGTTTATTGGGAGCGATCGGGCTCAGACCGGGAGAGGGCGTGAAAAAAGGAAAAAAAAAAAAGCCAACGCGCATCCCACCTGCAACCGTCCCCGACTTAGGTGTTCCCTGGCCGGGAAACCGTGCGCGGAACGGGTGAGCGCTCCGCGAGTGCGCCGGACCCCGACGGGGCACCCGCATCCCCTCCCGACGCGGGGAGGGAGGGAGGGAGGGAGGGAGGGATGGATAGGGGAACAGGACGCCCCCCCCCGCCTTCACCGCCCCTGGCCGCTGACGTCACCGAGCCCGGGGGGGGGGGGCCGCCGCGCACCCGGCGAGGCGCGGATCTTCCGCGCTTGCAGCCGCCGCTGTGCGTGCAGCGTCCGGCTGGCCGAGGGGATGCGCTTTCCTCCCGGCGGCGGCACGACTACAGCGCAGCCGCGGAGGTAACGGGGGACTGGCGGGAGATGCGCGGGTGGGTCGCGGAGAGCGTCGGAACTTTTTATTTCTCTCGTTCCGCGGTTTCCCGCTGCATGCGGGCGGCGGCTGCCGCGTCCCCCAGGGGTGCGGCGGGAGGAACCCGCCGGGCTGAAGGCAGGCGCGGAGCGGGCACAGAGTCCCGCCGAGCGGGTGCGGAGCGGGTGCGAGGCGTGTTCCCGGGTCAGCGGCGCGGCTCCAGAATGGGGAGGCGGACACGCGTCCCTGCTGCGTATTTCGGGATGAACCGCCCGTGGGTTAGAGCAACCTCCTAAATGGGGCTTGTTCGCTCTTTTGCCGTTATCTCCGCACGTGGGATGCGCACGTCGGGGACCCGGGATGCGCGGAGGTCCGCAGCCCCGTGCACACCTCCGAGGGTGGGTCTGGGGGGTCGCTAAGGGCAGCGCCTCCCCACACCGTGAAACTCGAATCTGGGGGGGGTGGCGGGGGGAAGGGGTGCGTGCGTGTGCTTGCGGGGCGGACCCCCCATCCCCGGTGGGTCCCCATCTGACGGTGCTGTGTCTCTCTCCCCTCTTCCCCGCTCGCAGCTGGTGCAGAGCAGCCTTCTCGGCGCTAAGGCGATGGCGACCAGCCCACTGCCCGGTCCCACCGACATCTTGCTGCCCTCGCCGTCCAGCGCCTACCCGCCGGACCCCATGAACCAGCCGAGGGCCGGCCACGCCGCCATGAAGCCCAACCAGGTGGGGCAGGTGATCCTCTACGGCATCCCCATCGTCTCCCTGGTCATCGACGGGCAGGAGCGGTTGTGCCTAGCGCAGATCTCCAACACCCTCCTGAAAAACTTCAGCTATAACGAGATCCACAACCGTCGGGTGGCCCTGGGCATCACCTGCGTGCAGTGCACGCCGGTGCAGCTGGAGATCCTGCGGCGGGCTGGGGCCATGCCCATCTCCTCCCGCCGCTGCGGTATGATCACCAAGCGGGAAGCGGAGCGGCTCTGCAAGTCCTTCCTGGGGGAGAACCGGCCCCCCAAACTGCCGGATAACTTCGCCTTCGACGTGTCCCACGAGTGCGCCTGGGGCTGCCGTGGTAGCTTCATCCCCGCCCGCTACAACAGCTCTCGGGCCAAGTGCATCAAGTGCAGCTACTGCAGCATGTACTTCTCCCCCAACAAGTTCATCTTCCACTCCCACCGCACCCCCGACGCCAAGTACACCCAGCCCGACGCCGCCAACTTCAACTCCTGGCGCCGCCACCTCAAGCTCACCGACAAGAGCCCCCAGGACGAGCTGGTCTTCGCCTGGGAGGATGTCAAGGCCATGTTCAACGGTGGCAGCCGCAAGCGGGCCCTGCCGCCCGCTCCCCCGGCCGCCCCCGCCGCCGCCCCCGCCGCCGCCTGCCACCCGCTAGGCTCGGTGAAGGCGGCGGCCGCCGTGGTGGGCGGCGGGCTGCTGAGCCCGCACCTCCTGGCCGCCCCGCCCGAGCTGCACCAGAAGCGGCCGCGCTTCGAGGAGGATGAGGAGCTGCAGGAGGCGGTGGCGGCGGCGCACGGCGGCAAGGGCCCGCGGAGCTACCCCGTCATCCCGGTGCCCAGCAAGGGCTCCTTCGGGGGCGTGCTCCAGAAGTTCCCGGGCTGCGGGGGGCTCTTCCCGCACCCATACGGCTTCCCCGCCGCCGCCTTCGGCCTCTGCCATAAGAAGGAGGAGGGCGGCGGCGCGGCCGATGGCCTCGGCGGGGCGGCGGCACACAAGGCCGGCGGGGGGGCGGCGGGCGGCGGGCTCTCGGGGCTCTTCTGGCCGGGCAGGAAGGACGCCGCCTTCTATCCGCCCTTCTGCATGTTCTGGCCGCCCCGCACACCGGGCGGGCTGCCGGTGCCCACCTACCTGCAGCCGCCGCCGCAGCCCCCCGGCGCCCTGGGCTGCTCGCTGGGGGACGGGGCGGGCCTGCTGCGGCAGGCCTTCCTGGACCTCTCAGAGCCCGGCGGCGAGGCGGGGGCCGCGGGGCTGGGCACGCCGACCGCCGCACCCCCACCCGCTCCCGCCGCCGCCGCTGCCGCCGCCTTCGAGTCGCCCCCTGGCGGCGGAGCGGAG